>OY744515.1:191252733-191325233 GCA_963556195.1 Sepiola atlantica
TCCATCTTGTTGGAACCACATTTCTGGGTTGTCCTGAACAGCTGGCCTTAAAAAAAATTCAATCATTTGTTGATATCGCTGTGAAGTTATCGTCACCGCGACACCTTCTTCGTCTTCAAAGAAATATGGACCGATCACTCTTTCGGAGGTAACACCACACCATACGGTACATTTTAGTGGATGTAATTCACGCTGATGAACGGTTCTTGGATTTTCAATGGCCCATATTCTGTAATTTTGCTTATTTACGAACCCGTTCAGATGAAAATGGGCTTCGTCGCTCATTATCAGCTTATGGATGAACTCATTTTGTTCTCTGGCTAATTGCTGAACGTGAACAGCATAAGCTACGCGTGATTGTAAATCTGTGGGTTGTAATGCCTGTACCAATTGAATTGTGTATGGAAACAGATGCAATTCACGCAAAATTCTTTGAAGTGACCTTCTGGACATCCCAATCTGAGTGGTTCGTCTTCGAGTTAAGGTGTCTGGATTTTCAGCAATGATATCCTCAACGAGTGCTACATTTTCCGCTGTCCGTACTGAACTTGGTCTGCCAGATCGTGGAAGATCACTGACTGAACTCTGCTGCCGAAATCGGGCACAAGACGATCAATTGTGGTCTGACTGGGAGATTGTCTGACATTATAATGTCGACGATAGGCTCTTTGAGTTAAGGTTATTGAACGATGGTTTCCGAAGTAAAGTTCAATAATTTTGGTTCGTTGTTCAGTGCTATACTTTTCCATGATAAATTATCAATGTTTATATCTGTAATATTCTGAAAAATAAGGAGAAAATTTGATTAAATGTGAAAGTTGTTACTGATTCAAACTAATGCGTGACTTTTGAGCCACCCTGTATAAGGGATAGATAGATAGATAGATAGATAGATAGATAGATAGATAGATAGATAGATAGATAGATATGTGTACATTGTTTCAAATTTATTTTCTGAAAAAAAGCAGTATTTTATGCAAGTAGTAGTTAAAATGGTTCGCTTTATGAAATCTTTATACTGCACCACTTCGAATATGGATTATGTTGTTGGCATTGCCAAAAAAACAAAATGGCTGATATGCCATGAAAGAGATAAACGAAACGAAACGAAATGTAACACGCTGGGAATTTCGTTCACATTTTGGGTGGAAATGAATGCACATCGCCTTATTACTAATTCAGTAACCATTCTCTCACCGTTGATGTCCATTTCTGTTCACCCCTCGATCGCCACAACCGTTGTATCTATCGCTGCACGTTGGCCAGACAGGCTGCCTCCAACTAGAGAAGCATCCATTATTTATGAGCTGAAGCACTCGCCAATTCCGAATAATAGAATCGAACTATAATCTCCAAAATTCCATCCTTTATATCTGGCTAAACAGAAGGATTTAAATAACACAAAGGGTTGATATGCCGTAAAATATACAAACAAAAGCAAACCTCAATATTTATTATTTGTGTATTCATGCTGCTTATATCTTTGTTTTTCACATGTTTTACACAAATCAATTACGTCTCTGTGAAGGTAAGTGTTATTATTTCTCATTTCCTTTTACCAAAGAGAAGGGGGGGCTCGTCTTAAGTGAGGTAATGTACAAAGTGAACACAGACACACAAAATGACAACCCATGGAATCGTTAATAAACTTTACAATCTTTTCTGCAATCCAACCATATTTTGTACAAATAAACTTCAGTCTATACCTGACTTGCCCATCATGTTTCAGTCACGAATGGCCATCAGGTTTTGCTTTATCGCCATTCAGTTATAATAGGACATTAAAAAATTGTCAATAATTCTCACACACTCCTCCCTTGATACTGCCCGAATTTAGGCTAGGATGATACTCTTCATTTCAGGAATAGTCTGGGATTGTTTTGATAGACGTTATCTTTGAGATAACAGCAGATATAAAAACATGGGGGGTTAAAGTCCGGTGGATATGAAGCCTATTCAATGTATGCACACAATCGATCACAATCCCATTCAGCATCATACCTCATTCTGATGAGACGATCACCAAAGTGCCCCTGCATATATAAAAATATTACTTTTATGAAAGCTATGTTAAAATAGAAACAATTCAAATCAATTGTAGATTTGAGCTGTTGTGGATTAAAAAATGTTATATTTTAATTCACTGAAATAAATTTCAAATTACTTTGTCTTTTAAAATATTGTGTTTCATTAAAAGCAGTTTGATATAAAAATAGTGTGATTGTGGAATTTATTTTCCGAATAGGTGAATATAGCAATAGAGACGAAAACGAAAACTAGATGTTTCGCATGTCGGGCGACCGTTATTCTAAAGAGAAAAAAACTTGTGTTCATAATTGCAGATTTTCATAGTTGGAACTAATTTGCATGCGTGAGCAACTAATTTGCATGTGTAGAGACCAACTGAGTTTTAAGAAGACGGTTTAAAAGCAGATGAGGAGTGCAGTTTTGACAGCTGAGAGAAAGGGCGTTGAAAATTTTGTCAGCGATGTTGGATGAACAGGAGTTCTTTCTGAAGTTTGGACCATCATTGTGATCTTATTACAACTACAGGAGATATATATATATATATATATATATATATATATATATATATATATATATATATATATATATATATGTGTGTGTGTGTGTGTGTAAATCTCCTTTATTGGTTACATATGTGTATACATGTTTCGGTTGTACTCTTCACAGAGAGTCAACCTCTTCAGACCAAAGAAGACAGAGAAGTCTGTCTTCTTTGGTTTGAAGAGGTTGACTCTCTGTGAAGAGTACAACCGAAACATGTATGCACATATGTAACCAATAATGTTTGTATAAATAAAAATGTATACTATACATATATATATATATATATATATATATATATATATATATATATATATATATATCTTTGTTTCTTACAGTACCATTCAAAATGAAAGATATTCATTTGGTCATATTATCCCACCTCCAAATCCAAACGCTGTAGGAACTTATATATAAATGTTATATGTAACACCTCACTGCTTTCTAAAGTATGTTTCTAAAATGTGTCAGAACTTCGAAGAGCATTGTTGATAAATACCTTGTCGATTCTTTCTGTTATGAACTGGAATATGTGGTCCAAGGGAAAGAAAGTGACTTGTCACAGCTTCAAAGTGTATTAGATGTTGTGCGTTTTCCAGAGAAAAATGAACTTGTGTTTATAATGGTAGATTTTTTATAGTTGGAACTAAGTTGCATGCGTGAGAAACTAATTGGCATGTGTTTGGACAGCTGAAAGAAACGCTGTTGGTGTGTAAACATTTTGTCATGGTGGTTTCGATGTTGGGTAAATAGGAATTCCTTCTGAAGCTTAGACCGTCATTGTGACCTTATTATGGCTACAGTAGATTTGCATACATCTTTTTTTGCTTACAGTGAATTCTGATCACTATTAATTCAGTTTAACACTGTAAACAATGGAAAGTTAAGCCAAGTTCACTTAGAAGCAAGGAATACCCCAAAAATTTAAAAATGTGTATTGACTTAGCCAATCAGAATGATGGCATTCGATTAGAAGAAAGTAAACAATTGAAATATAAGATTATTAGTGATGTTTAGGTTATTCAAAACTAAGAAAATATTAGGCTGATGATGACATCAAATGTTTATAAACATCAGATTGAGATTTTAATAAAAACAGATATCCAGAAGATAAATGA
The DNA here is from genome assembly GCA_963556195.1 of Sepiola atlantica. Classification (NCBI taxonomy): domain Eukaryota; kingdom Metazoa; phylum Mollusca; class Cephalopoda; order Sepiida; family Sepiolidae; genus Sepiola; species Sepiola atlantica. The sequence continues at coordinate 191,256,420 of OY744515.1, forward strand.
AGGGGAAGAAGGAAGGAGACATTAGATTGAGAGGAACAGTCTTCGCAAACAAGGAGGATGAGCAGATAGTCGAATGGGTTGGGAGGATTATTTCACTGCCTTTCTATTTCTCTTTCTCTTTGGGATGCAGCAACAATAAAAAAAAAAACATGTTTATTTAACAGTGTTTTTTTTTTAAATCATAGTTCACCCCAAACAAGGCAGGCCACCACTGTAGACGTAAGGGGCTACTGAGAAAAAAGGGTGACGGTTTAGGGGGGGGGGGTAAACCTAAATTATGAGCTGCGCAGCGAGATGTGTGTTTGCATTAGTTTTTAATTTCTGCATGTCAGTAACGTCAGGAAAGCAGGGAGCAGGGAGGGAGTTCCAGAGTCCAGCAGCACGCGGAAAGAAGCTTTTGGAGTAGAAAGCTCTTCGGCATCTGGGGGCCTCCACAGTGTGCTGCCGTTTTTTATTTTAAACCAACGACAAATAACCGAGTTCAAAAAAAAAAGTGAAGCGATTGCTCTTTTGCCACATAACCTCGAATGGAGTGTATTCTATGGCTGACTCTTCAAACATAAGTATTTTATTTATCTCCTCTCCAGGAGGTTAGACACAAGGTCAGGTGTGGGTTTTGATGAAAGTGTTTCTGTGGAACGAACTGGATTCGAACCCGACAGTCTGCATCGTTAACCACTCAGCCACCGTGCCATTCAAATAGTAAAATAAAAAGAAGCAGCTGACTGAATTCCATGCGTGGTACCGAAGGCCGCTTATGGCATTTTAAAGACAAAATTCGAAGAGAGTTTTCGAAATAAAGTCTTTTAACAAAAATGTATTATATAGAAGGTGTTTTAAAGAGTAAATAGTTTAAGCTTTCTTTTAAATATATATCCTAAAGATGTGAATATTAGAGAAATGTAGAATTTTTTTATCAAGGACGTAAGAAGTGGAAGAAGTGAACATGGTTAGCGAAAAATTACTCAATGTTAAAACGTTACGAACCGGACTAAGTTACGGCCGTCGTAATATAGTAAACTAAGTCCTGTTAACTGGTAAATGACGCCATGCTGTCGAACAGCCAGACGATAAGTATTTTGACCTCCACCTTCGCTTAAAAAAATCATCAAAATTAAGGAAATCAACCAATTTTAATTAAATTTTCAGTATTTATTAATTAACGATCACTGAATATAATTAATCCATTACTTTATTAGAAATCTTAGTGAAAATGTATTATTTCGTGTAATTTGTGTAAGCTAGACATTAAATTAATAAAATTATTATTAAATTAAAATTTAATAATAAAATGGTGTTGTCATAAATATTTGAATTTTTTAAAAAATGAACGTTTTTCTTTGAAAAATAATTTGTCTGCAATTTAATATTCATTTTTGTAATAATAAGTTCATTCTTTCCGGATTAATTATAATGTTTGAATTTATCCTTATGATAACCTGGTCTACATCGAATGAAAAGACTAGTATCGGTTATACTGTATGAAAATATCTCTTGGTTTATAAACACAAGAATAAGACAACTCCCTTTTCTTAGGGAGTTTTATCCTTTATATGAACATTTCATTAGTTTTAGCTGAATAATCTGATAAGAGTTGCTCTCATTTCCGAAAAAAAATAAATGATGTTTATTGATCTTTTTAACAAAAAAACACTTTTACTAAAGTTATATCACAGGGTCCTAAAAACACACATGAAAATAAAGCATCGTAAATGTTAACAATAAAAAGATATTTTAAAATATAGTTATCATATATTACGAAAAATAAGCCCCTAAATTTTGTATTAATAAAATAAATATAACTCGAAGAAAAATTAAATTCTCGAATAAAATAATGACATTGCAGCAATAATACGACGCGGTTTTCTAATATTTACACATATCTAATAATATCAATAATTCAAAATAATTAATTAATTGAACATTTATTGAAATAAATTAAAATGTGTGCTTTTTTGCAAAACGAAGATTTTTACAATATAGTAAAAATGTGTAATAAATTAAAACAGTCATTTTTTTGGGGGGGGGAGGGGTAAACTTCTTAATTAGTCTAAAATTGTATTTTTATGTCGAAATAATTATTTTTTTAACTTGAAATTCAAACTTTAATCACGGCCGTCCTAATATTATGCAATGTCTTAATGTTTGAACGCCATGTCGCATTTTTTTAAATTCTATTTCACGCTTGACATCATTAAAAAAGGAAAAACGTTTGAAAAAAAGGAAGAAGTTAATAAGGATCTCCAAGTGAATAAATAATCCTTAGAAGTGTAGCCGTGTTCTTGGCAGGAGAATAAAGTCACAATAGCAGAAACAAGTTAAATATAGTTTCCAAGTAAGTTGAGTCTCTGATTTAAGTTACCGTTCACTTCCGGTTTTGATTGATAATGGGAGTAAGAACCACTATCAATGACATCACCAGAAAATCTCGACTTAGTTCACTGGCCTTAGTTTACTAGTACGATGGCCACGACTAAGTCCGATTTGAAAGAAACCGAAGTTAAATACATTTGTGTATAAAAAATTAAAATGGTATAAGTGAAATAACAAACAAATGAAAAATTGGCTAGGTGAAAAGAGATGCTTACTATTTCTTGTTGGTCCCAATCATTTCTATGTAATAGTTCAACCTTTTCAATTGATAGTATCCGAATTGAGAAAAAACAACACCCATAAAAAAAAACTTTGGGGGAGGAAGCGCAAAGCAGTAAGACAACATTATTAACATCTTCTTCACAATTTTATCTTGTAGATTTGCTTTTAGTCAAACCTTGTGAAAGCATTTTATAACAAATCAGATTCTACTTTTACATCATTAAATCATTTTCTTGTTTCAAACTAATACTTTTGCCATAAACTAGGTATGTTTATCAATATATCTACAGAGAGGAGCGAGAGATGAAGGCTCCTGTGTAATCCGACTGACTGATTTAAATTACTCCACTATTTTGACTTTCATGACTTTCTATTTTATAAAAACACTAGCTGAACCGACCCGACGTTGCCCTAGATTATCTAATTGCAGTTGGTGAAAACATGCCCGGGAGTCTTTGACACATCTATTTTCTTAGTTAAATGTTGATATTAAACGTATACACTTGTAACCGAAAGTAATGATAACAATTTTAAAATGCTTGTACCCAAAAATAATGATAATATTTCCAAAATTGTAACTGAAAAAGAAAGAAAGAAACTGCATTAACGAAAGTCATTTTAACCGAAATTTATGTGAAGAACAATTAAAATATAAAACGGCATTTTCAATGAAAAGAAAGAAAAAAAGCGAAACAAAAAATGAATGCAAACAGAATCCCACGCCACCGTGGCACGATAAAACACGGTTGAATGAACCCTAAATAAAAATGAAATAAAATAAAAGAAATAAAGTTGATTCATTCAATGATTTTAGGGAAATTATTTAACCCCTGTGTAATATGGAAGGCAGGGGGTAATTAATCCTAATCTTAAGTCAGGGAAAAAATGAAAAAGTTGTTTCATTAATGCTGGTGTTAATTGACTGTTCGGCGATGACTCGGCCATTTCCAATGTGTTCCGTAAATCACAATCGGAAACATTCGGACTGATATGTGCCCCCTCCTATGGAAGTACCGAATTAACTCGTAAATGCTTTAACTTTTATATTGGTTTCAAAAACAAATTATCATCGAAGATACTGATTACCGATTTAGCAGGTGTGCTGATGCAACATCATACTAATACCTACTCACACTTGACAACAGGCTCGTTGCAGATGTGAACTAAGTTGCAGTTTGACAAATTTTCGTTTAATATTTTATTTAATTATTATTTGTTGGAATGTGTTATATTTGAAACAAAAAACATGTATGGGTCAAGTAATAATCAGCTTAATAGAAATAGAAACAAAAAAATAACACTACGACCATCCAATCTGTGCATATAGCGATGGAAATCATATATCCAACTGGAGCGTAACAGATGAAAAGAATTCGCATTTTTTTTTAGATCAATATGCGTAAAGCTTGGCCGTGTAGTATTTAAAATATTAAGACTTTAAGGAAAACGACGAAGTAAAGGGGTCTTTAAGAGTCGATGTGTAGTCTACAGGACCAAGGAACTATTAAGAATCAGTTTCGCCAAAAAAGGTTAGATATTGTAAAAAAAAGGTTAAATATTAGATGTAACCATGTTCTTGTTTTTGAAAGAAGACGTCTCATTATAAAAAGTAAAAAAAAGAAGAAAACTTCGAAATCGAATAACTTTAAAAGAAAGAAGAAAGAAAGAAGACGTTTCAATGAAAAAAGTTAAGAAAGTAAAAAAAAAAACAGAGAGAAAAAGAAAGTAGCAGAACATAGCAATCGTTAAAGTTTTAAAAATAGGAAATAAATCGTCTCACGGTGTAAGCGAATGTGAGAGAGGCAGCTAACACAGACAGTATGGCGAGTCAAGTATTCAGTTAATCTGTGAACTCATGTAAATAAAATACGTTTCTTGTGATGTTAATGCATTATTTGTAAATTTGCAGGTTTGATCTGGGTAGGTAAATTATCTGTTCATCCAAAAGATATGAAATAGAATATTAAAAGAAAAAGAACCAACGAAAATAGCATCATCGAAGCGAATGAAATCGAATGGAGTAATCTTGTTGAATAATCGCAGCTGTGTGTTCGAAAATACTATTCTGATGATTCAATATTGTTGAATCTGTGTTCGACCATGTTAATGTGTAAACAGGGGAAAATCGATGAATAAAGATGAAAATAAAAATCGAAGGTGGTATACTGATAACACAAAAATGTGATGTGATAGAACAAATCTAAGATTAGATGTGGATTCAGCACTCAAAAATCAGTCTAAAGCATCTCTAATTCTTTATGTCAAAAAATAAATTAGGGTTGTTTACCACTAAAATATAATTACTATTACAGTTTTTGTTGATTGGTCACTTTTCCTTTTCTTTTTTCTGCTGCATTTGAATTTTTGTTTCATATTTGCCAGATATATTACACACACATTTTTTAGCTATTATCTTGTATTGATTATCAGAAAATACTGTGTATCGGCGCTCTTTGATATACAAAGTAAAGTCAGTGCCTTTATCGTTTTTTTATCATCTACAAAATCAATATTTGATTCCGATTCGTCGGGTTTTTCTTGTATGTTGTTAAAAAGAACAAAATGTAATTCCATTTAATTAATTCCAAAAAATACTTTGTCCTTGTAAGAATTATTTTTAAATTGCCGCCATCTTTAAAAAGGGGCGTAACTCTATATTCGTCCATACAGACTTACTTCCTTTTGATTGGAACAAAAATAATATTTTGGGAAAAAACGGTATAAAAAAATAAAATAAACTATCGATAAGCGCCGGTTAGGTACAACTAGTATCTTATTACGATGTACTTTTACTAAAATTAGTTATTTCCAAAACATCTTGATAAAGTTTGAAAAATGGCTATTTTAATGCAAAATTTTATTCTCTGTACATGTACTTTGGCTCGTATAATTACCTGTGGCAAGGAGTTTATGATTTTCAGTCGAGTTTGTTGGTTTGTCACAATGTGTGTTTGTTTGTGTACAGCCTAGCGTCCGCATCGCTTAACCAATCGTCACCAAACATGGTCAAAATATCGATCATGGTCTAACTCAAATTGATTTAAGTTTTGAATATCTAGATTAAAGACCAAAGGCAAGGTTATGAAAAAGGTTTAAAATAACACTTTTTGTAATAACTTCGGTTCTGTTCATCATAGAGATTCGCTACTTAGCCCATATTGTAGCTAATGAAGTCCCGTATTTTATATGGTTTTGGCCTTGACCTTTGACATTGACATTGACACGTTTGGTTAAGGTTGAAATTTAGACGGAATTTCAACTTCTAATTTCTTTCAAATTTAATCTATGGATATGATGCTCTTTGATATCAGTAAACATCATGCAAAATTTCAGCCTGATTAGATAAATAGTTTTTGAGTTATCCTAGTTTCTATGGTATAACTTCCGGAATACTTCATAAAATATGAAAAAGTAAAACCCAGATAAGACTTTGGCTCATCCTTACGCTGTCAGTGAGTTATTTACTCTCACGATTGACGTATGTTCTTGTTAAAATTATAATTGAATTGTATTGTAACGATTTCTGCTTCTTCAACTTAAATGCTATTATCTAGAGTATCTTATTTAACTGCCAGAGCCAAGAACTACATGTTTAAGTGTTAGTACATATGTGTATTTATAAAGAAAGTGTCATGTCGAACATATTAAAATGAAGCATAATGATATTCTAACAGACAACATTTAAATTTAAATAACATGTCCCCAGAGAAAAGTAATTTATCTTCAAAGTGTTTTTTTGTTGTTTTTTTTATGTTTAAACCATAGAAAGCTAAAAAGAATAACATTTATTATTTCTTTTAAATGGCGTTATAAAAATAAAGATGGCTGCTATAAAGATTACTGACATGATATTCTAATGACTCATAAAATATTAAAGTTATGTTGATGAGATATTAAGTTATAATTATGTACGGAAAAATGTTCAACCTTCTGTCAAATTATTTTTCTTTCCTTTGCACGTGAAATCATTTACTGATATGATTAGAATCGTAATAATATGATGTAAAAAAAAGATTTGTCCTTAAGACGATGTGTTAATATAAATTGAATTAGCAAGATGCAAGATATAAATTTGCACTAAATAGTTTATTTTTTAAAAAAATGGTGACCTTGGACGAGTCATGTCTAACAAAACTAATGCAGAAATTAGTCTTGAGGGCGTTTTATTTCTAATTTTAATTCTGTAATTTTAATCTCTTGTGCTTTTAACTCCAATAATAATATGCTAAAACAATTTCATATTCGTGCATACGTTATCACACTCCACCCTTTTTTTAAGATAGGATAATCTGATCAGCAAAGATGGTGATTGATGACTAATCTGAGGTCGCTAAGGTAAAAAAATTCCGACTTTACAGATTTTAAAATGAATTGTTTCAAAATCAAATTATGTCGTCCCGTCGCCTAAAACAGTACAACTTTAAATAAATCCTTTTCAATAAGTGACATTCGTTTTATTGATTTGAAGAATATTTAGCTGACAATGACAATTATTTTTATGAAAGAAGAAAGAGTAATTTTTTTTCTTTATGTATTGACTCTGACAGTCATTTATTATTTCAAAAAAGGAAAATTATTATTAATAGTAAATAATTATACAGATCGCTGTAGAAAGCACCATGAAATTTCCATGGGATCCTCTAGTATATCAGATAATGCGTCAGAAACTGTTTATCATGAAGTGTTGATAAAGCAGATTAACCTATTCACTCTATTGATATTTATATGAATAACTTTGTATAGGTTTCCTCTCTCTCCCCCTAATGCCACTCATGGAATCGTTAATAAAATTTACAATCCGTTCTGTAATCAAACTATATTTGTCACAAATAAACTTCATTCTATGTTTGACTTGTCCATGAAGTTTCGGTCTTTGTTTTATCACCATTCAATAAGCATACCTAGATACGATGTGCAATATAGTCAATAATTCTAACACATTTCGCGTTTTGCATTTCCCTTATTTTGGCTGTGATGTCATCTTCAGTTCAGGATTAGTGTAAGGATTGTTTCGATAACAATTATCTTTGAGATAATCCCATGGATAGAAATCTTGGGGTTATGATCTGGTGAGTGTGCAGTCCATTCATAATCACCCCTCCTACCGATGAGACGATCACCAAAGTGTACTTGCATATCATTGAACATCGATAAAAAAGACTGTTGGACATTCATAACTGTATCTTCGTAGGATTGCAGAAAAGATCGAGAATTTTATTCATGATTCCATGGTATTTAGCGGGAGTGTGGGGGGGGGGAACTCTAGTACAATAATATGGATTAAAAGTTTGATTTTTCACAATTTTTCACAAATAGTTCTCATATTTAGAGACTGTTGATAAAAAATTGCAGTTAAAAATAGGGAATAATGCATTGATATTTTTACGAGATAAAAACAGTAAGGAATTCCTTTTATTTATAGCGTTTTTCTGACTTGAGAGAGTGACCATTATATACGAACATTTTATTTTCATGAGAATTAATGACTTCATTTTGATCGTGACTCCTAAACTATTTTGGCTCTTGTACAAGTCTGATGCTCTGAATGCTCTGATGCTTTATTGTAATCATAAAATGGATGCATCAATGATCATTCCTTATTTTTTCTGTAGGAGGAAGGGGGTGTCTTTGCATTTATCGTTCACAACTTGATCACGGATTTGTCTATTTTACCGTATTTCAACCCTATTTAGGATATTTAATCCTAAAACACAATGTCTATTGTATACAATTAATTAAGCACAATGTGACGATAGAGATTCACACTTGCCAAATCTGAAGCAGACACAATGTCTTGTATATCGAGCGATCATTTTGCGAAAGGAAAAAGCGCATGCTCATTGTTGTAGGTTTTTATAAGTGTTAGTAATTTGACCAGCTTTAAAAGACGGGATGCGATGACAGTGACGTAGAATAGGGCCAGAAGTCGACGTGAACAAATGCGAAAGAGATTTGTGCACTTGGAAGAGTATTTTAGCCAGCTGTCAAAATATTCTCGACAGATTTGTGTTTCAATCGCCATGGAGACGAGTGGAGTGATAGGCCCCGCCATGAACGACTTCCACGGCAGCCTTGGTCATTTAATGACATGCCACACAAGGGACCATCGTGAATTGACTTGGTTTTATGGGCGCCTCTTCATCGTCACTATTCGAGGAAACAACTTGAGCTTGCTCCCAGCCTGCCAATCCAGCAGGACATCCAATGAAACTTGCATGTTGATTTCGAAAAAGGACATTTTATTAATTCATCCTTATTTCCCTCCCCATTTTCCATCCAAATTTTTATTAGTTAACTATTATTTAATATTTGTTGTTACATTCCTGAAATGTTATTTTTTTTCATTTGTAATATATTTCAATTTCTGTTTAATAAACATATTATATTCTAGTAGTATTGTTTGGCTGTTTTCTGAAGAAGAGTTCCTAACGAATTTTAGACCATCAAGGGATTTTTTAGTTAGTTACACACTGTTAAGATTTCACTGACCGATATGTGTATAAACCATTATGTGTATAAACCATTATGTGTCTAAACCATTATGTGTATAAACCATTATGTGTATAAACCATTATGTGTATAAACCATTATGCACTCGTCGGGAACCCAAGTTCTTGATCTTCTGCTACCAAAACCCCTCAGATGCCGATGTAAATTTATAAAAAGGTTTATTAAAAAGATAAGAACAGTCACAGAAAAAAATCAGAGAGGCAGATTATTTGCATGCGCACGTGCACGGGAGAAAGGCAGACAAATAAATTAATGGATAGCTCGTCTCGCTATATCTAGCTACATTATGCGCACTCACACCCCCCCTCCCCAACTTTGTGGGCGGCACCCTGGACATGTCTTCTCTACTTGAAGTGTCTCCAGAAAAAGACAGAATAACTTCCGTCTGGAAGTCATGTGGTTGCATCAACTTCCGTTCTGGGGTCACTTCTGACCCTTAGGTGTCACTCAAACTTCTTCATTCAAACAACACTTTCGTTATGTAACAAACAAGTTGCTATTTTAACCACAGCTGAAAGAGGAATTGAGGATCTTTATTGTTCCCAACAATATTAGTTCATAATTGAACATAATACAAGGATTTGAACTTAGTATAATCAGCAACTATTAAATCAATCATGCAATCTCTGTAGACTGCTATATATTTTATATTATAATATTCAATATGAAAGAGAAAATGATACAACGATTTTCTTCTTTGGCCTTCTGGATAGGAGCAAAGTGCTGTATCTGTTCTGATACTACACTTCATCTTTTCTGTCATTGGTCAGTGAAGGAGAAATCCTTCTAGACTGAAGCACTTTTTTTATTTTTGTCCCATTCCAGAGTCCTCCTTTTTGGGGGGAGCTAGATTTTTCTCACATTAAAAACCGATCTTGTTTGTAACTATGCCCTCGTGGGGAGGCAAGTAAATAGGGTTCTGCAAGCTTGGGATGCACATTAAAGATACTGTCAATTATACATTTGGGAAAGGGATGAATCCATTTCTACTTCCTTCATCTGTACAAAAAATAGTAGTGTACACTATGCTCAATCCCTGGCAGGGCAACTAAGCTAGAATGAAAAGTCTGAAAGAACACTTGTGACCAAGTAGTTATCTGTTATGTGCACACTGTGTATCTGTACAAACATTGTTTTCCTGTTCCAATCAAAGGGAAGTGACTGTGTGGACGAATGTTGTGGACCTGTAAAAGGTCAGGAAAAAAGACACAAACTTGGAATTAAGTGAAACAAAGTATATTGAAGAAAGTATAAATACAGTATATAAAGAGAGTAGTTGAATGTCTGTCTTACTGTCAGTATTAAACTGGGGTAGTTCCAACACCGAAAGACACGTGCTTCCGGTATTTATAGTGATGCGGAAGAGTTCATGTGGTCGATAACTACGAATACAGTTATATTCCTCTTTTAAGATGGTGGCCATTTGAAAATAATTCTGACCCGGACAAAGTATTTTCTGGAAGAAATTAAATCGACTTTGATGCTATTCTTCTTAACAACATTCTGCAACAATCTACAAGAAAAATTGACGAATCAGAATCAAATATTGATTTAGTAGGAAGAAAGCTATCGATGACAAAGAAATGATAAAGAGATTGACTTTACTTCATATATTAGATTTCGTACTGGGCTGGGCTAAAATTATGTTGAAAGATTTTTTTTTAATCATTATTTTATAACATGCTTGATTAGGCGAGGATGAGTAAGATATCTTATTGGAACGTCTAGTTTCACTCTTTTCTTGTCTTTTTCTTTCTTTGCTTTCTGTTTCCTTCTAAAACGCAATGCTTACAAGAAAAGGGAAGTGAGATGGACTGAGAACCATTGTTTACAACGACGTCTACAAATCCAGGTAGGTCACATGACCAGATCACAATGAAAAAGTAAAATGATGTTGATTAATGAATAATAACGTATCTTTATATCGAAACATGGGAGTCTCAAGATTGAGATAAAAGAAAGAGATTTCTTACTAACAGCAGAGTTTTTCAACTGATACTAGAGCGTTGACACAATTGGATGCAAAAGAAAAGTGTGGCATTATCATCAGCAGCAGTAGCATCATCATCATCATCAGTTAACGTTTGTTTTACATGCTGGCATTCGTTGGACGGCTTTAAGAAATTGACTTTCAAACTAACATATCTCTAGTAAGGTCTTTATTTATCCCACTTTCTCTCAAGTCCATTTGTATCACTTCCTTCCATGTGTTACTTGGCCTTCCTCTGTGAACTGAACCTGCTACATGAACTGTTCTACATCTACTAACCTAAGAATGTTCATCCATTCTTTCAACGTGGCCATACCATCGAAGTCTCCTGTTCTTCACACATCTCCCTATACTGTCCAGATTTCATCTTCTTCTGAGATTATCAAAACTAAGCCTGTCTTTAAAACTCACATTACACACCCATCGTAGCATTCTTATATAATTTCTTTCCAGGCAACGCATGTCCTCAACACTCACTGGCCAGATTTCACTTCGATGCATCTGCTCAGTAGAATACTAAAGACAGCAGCAAGCTTTCAGATTAGATACAACATAACTACTTCAAATGGTGAAAACGACATAGCTGAATATACGTTTACACACTTTGAACTTGAATAACCCTGAACATTACAAAAAAGATGATGACATGACTCTTTATTGCATAATAAAAATGAAAAATTTGTAAATTTCAGTTCAAGTTGTTTCGTTCATCTTTTACTGAACTCCCTTCTCCTTCCATCCAACATCTCACAGAATTTGAATATTGGTATTCTAGATAATTTATAGGAGGCGATTCCAAGAAAGTGCAACGGATAAATACAGATTCAAAGCAAAATAAGACGGCTGCAAAAAAAAAACGTGCAACGGATAAATACAGATTCAAAGCAAAATAAGACGGCTGCAAAAAAAAAAGTGCAACGGATAAATACAGATTCAAAGCAAAATAAGACGGCTGCAAAAAAAAAAAGTGCAACGGATAAATACAGATTCAAAGCAAAATAAGACGGCTGCAAAAAAAAGTGCAACGGATAAATACAGATTCAAAGCAAAATAAGACGGCTGCAAAAAAAAGTGCAACGGATAAATACAGATTCAAAGCAAAATAAGACGGCTGCAAAAAAAAGTGTAACGGATAAATACAGATCCAAAGCAAAATAAGACGGCTGCAAAAAAAAGTGTAACGGATAAATACAGATTCAAAGCAAAATAAGACGGCTGCAAAAAAAAAAGTGCAACGGATAAATACAGATTCAAAGCAAAATAAGACGGCTGCAAAAAAAAAAGCGCAACGGATAAATACAGATTCAAAGCAAAATAAGACGGCTGCAAAAAAAAAAGTGCAACGGATAAATACAGATCCAAAGCAAAATAAGACGGCTGCAAAAAAAAAAAGTGCTACGGATAAATACAGATTCAAAGCAAAATAAGACGGCTGCAAAAAAAAAAAGTGCTACGGATAAATACAGATTCAAAGCAAAATAAGACGGCTGCAAAAAACAAGTGCAACGGATAAATACAGATTCAAAGCAAAATAAGACGGCTGCAAAAAAAAAAGTGCTACGGATAAATTCAGATTCAAAGCAAAATAAGACGGCTGCAAAAAAAAAGTGTAACGGATAAATACAGATTCAAAGCAAAATAAGACGGCTGCAAAAAAAAAAGTGCAACGGATAAATACAGATTCAAAGCAAAATAAGACGGCTGCAAAAAAAAAGTGCAACGGATAAATACAGATTCAAAGCAAAATAAGACGGCTTCAAAAAAAAGTGTAACGGATAAATACAGATTCAAAGCAAAATACGACGGCTGCAAAAAAAAAAAAACGGATAAATACAGATTCAAAGCAAAATAAGACGGCTGCAAAAAAAGAAAACGTGCAACGGATAAATACAGATCCAAAGCAAAATAAGACGGCTGCAAAAAAAAGTGTAACGGATAAATACAGATTCAAAGCAAAATAAGACGGCTGCAAAAAAAAGTGCAACTGATAAATACAGATTCAAAGCAAAATAAGACGGCTGCAAAAAAAAAAGTGCAACGGATAAATACAGATTCAAAGCAAAATAAGACGGCTGCAAAAAAAAAGTGCAACGGATAAATACAGATTCAAAGCAAAATAAGACGGCTGCAAAAAAAAAAGTGCAACGGATAAATACAGATTCAAAGCAAAATAAGACGGCTGCAAAAAAAAAGTGCAACGGATAAATACAGATTCAAAGCAAAATAAGACGGCTGCAAAAAAAAAAGTGCAACGGATAAATATAGATTCAAAGCAAAATAAGACGGCTGCAAAAAAAAAAGTGCAACAGATAAATATAGATTCAAAGCAAAATAAGACGGCTGCAAAAAAAAAAAGTGCAACAGATAAATACAGATTCAAAGCAAAATAAGACGGCTGCAAAAAAAAAAGCGCAACGGTTAAATACAGATTCAAAGCAAAATAAGACGGCTGCAAAAAAAAGTGCAACGGATAAATACAGATTCAAAGCAAAATAAGACGGCTTCAAAAAAAAGTGTAACGGATAAATACAGATTCAAAGCAAAATACGACGGCTGCAAAAAAAAAGTGCAACGGATAAATACAGATTCAAAGCAAAATAAGACGGCTGCAAAAAAAGAAAACGTGCAACGGATAAATACAGATCCAAAGCAAAATAAGACGGCTGCAAAAAAAAGTGCAACGGATAAATACAGATTCAAAGCAAAATAAGACGGCTGCAAAAAAAAGTGCAACTGATAAATACAGATTCAAAGCAAAATAAGACGGCTGCAAAAAAAAAAGTGCAACGGATAAATACAGATTCAAAGCAAAATAAGACGGCTGCAAAAAAAAGTGCAACGGATAAATACAGATTCAAAGCAAAATAAGACGGCTGCAAAAAAAAAAGTGCAACGGATAAATACAGATTCAAAGCAAAATAAGACGGCTTCAAAAAAAAAGTGCAACGGATAAATACAGATTCAAAGCAAAATAAGATGGCTGCAAAAAAAAAAGTGCAACGGATAAATACAGATTCAAAGCAAAATAAGACGGCTGCAAAAAACAAGTGCAACGGATAAATACAGATTCAAAGCAAAATAAGACGGCTGCAAAAAAAAAAGTGCTACGGATAAATTCAGATTCAAAGCAAAATAAGACGGATGCAAAAAAAAAGTGTAACGGATAAATGCAGATTCAAAGCAAAATAAGACGGCTGCAAAAAAAAAAGTGCAACGGATAAATACAGATTCAAAGCAAAATAAGACGGCTGCAAAAAAAAAGTGCAACGGATAAATACAGATTCAAAGCAAAATAAGACGGCTTCAAAAAAAAGTGTAACGGATAAATACAGATTCAAAGCAAAATACGACGGCTGCAAAAAAAAAGTGCAACGGATAAATACAGATTCAAAGCAAAATAAGACGGCTGCAAAAAAAGAAAACGTGCAACGGATAAATACAGATCCAAAGCAAAATAAGACGGCTGCAAAAAAAAGTGCAACGGATAAATACAGATTCAAAGCAAAATAAGACGGCTGCAAAAAAAAGTGCAACTGATAAATACAGATTCAAAGCAAAATAAGACGGCTGCAAAAAAAAAAGTGCAACGGATAAATACAGATTCAAAGCAAAATAAGACGGCTGCAAAAAAAAAGTGCAACGGATAAATACAGATTCAAAGCAAAATAAGACGGCTGCAAAAAAAAAGTGCAACGGATAAATACAGATTCAAAGCAAAATAAGACGGCTGCAAAAAAAAAAGTGCAACGGATAAATATAGATTCAAAGCAAAATAAGACGGCTGCAAAAAAAAAAGTGCAACAGATAAATATAGATTCAAAGCAAAATAAGACGGCTGCAAAAAAAAAAAGCGCAACGGTTAAATACAGATTCAAAGCAAAATAAGACGGCTGCAAAAAAAAGTGCAACGGATAAATACAGATTCAAAGCAAAATAAGACGGCTTCAAAAAAAAGTGTAACGGATAAATACAGATTCAAAGCAAAATACGACGGCTGCAAAAAAAACGTGCAACGGATAAATACAGATTCAAAGCAAAATAAGACGGCTGCAAAAAAAGAAAACGTGCAACGGATAAATACAGATCCAAAGCAAAATAAGACGGCTGCAAAAAAAAGCGCAACGGTTAAATACAGATTCAAAGCAAAATAAGACGGCTGCAAAAAAAAGTGCAACTGATAAATACAGATTCAAAGCAAAATAAGACGGCTGCAAAAAAAAAAGTGCAACGGATAAATACAGATTCAAAGCAAAATAAGACGGCTGCAAAAAAAAAGTGCAACGGATAAATACAGATTCAAAGCAAAATAAGACGGCTGCAAAAAAAAAAGTGCAACGGATAAATACAGATTCAAAGCAAAATAAGACGGCTGCAAAAAAAAGTGCAACGGATAAATACAGATTCAAAGCAAAATAAGACGGCTGCAAAAAAAAAAGTGCAACGGATAAATAAAGATTCAAAGCAAAATAAGACGGCTGCAAAAAAAAAGTGCAACGGATAAATACAGATTCAAAGCAAAATAAGACGGCTGCAAAAAAAAAAGTGCAACGGATAAATATAGATTCAAAGCAAAATAAGACGGCTGCAAAAAAAAAAGTGCAACAGATAAATATAGATTCAAAGCAAAATAAGACGGCTGCAAAAAAAAAAGTGCAACAGATAAATACAGATTCAAAGCAAAATAAGACGGCTGCAAAAAAAAAAGTGCAACGGTTAAATACAGATTCAAAGCAAAATAAGACGGCTGCAAAAAAAAGTGCAACGGATAAATACAGATTCAAAGCAAAATAAGACGGCTGCAAAAAAAAGTGCAACGGATAAATACAGATTCAAAGCAAAATAAGACAGCTGCAAAAGGTGAAAATGAAATGAGTTATTCGGCTTCTTCCGTTTTATTATTATCATGATTTTTTTGTTTCAGAACTTTTGAGATGAGGATTAATAATTTTTGTATGATTCGGAAACTATTCTCATCTTGGATGTTGTTCTCACACCGTTTCGACCGATGTAACCTCTGACCTTCTTTAGGTACATCTTGTTGAATTCGGGAATCTGTAAGGAATTTCGAACAGAACCGTTTATTTAATCCATGCTGGTAACTTGATCTCATTCTATCAGCCTTGACCGGGTAGAAGTCATAAGTAGTTCGTAATTGTATTCTCAGTACCATCCGCACTGAGGATTGAACTTCCAGAAAACTGTCATATAGAACTGATTATTATTTAGCACTTATATCCGTTATACCATGGGTCCTTACAGAACGAGGGCAAGATGCCCCCTGTGGATTAAATAAAGGCTTCCATTCGAAATTCCTTACAGATTCCCGAGTTCGACACAAATATTCTGAAGTTCAACAAGATGCACCTGAAGAAGGTTGGAGGTTACATCAGTGAAACGTTGTGCGAATATCACCCAGGGTGAGAACAGTAATCCTAATAATATAAATAATAAAAATGACTAAAAAAAAATTTTTTTTTATATAATTATAAATCTTACTTGCTCTCAGTATGGCTTGATGTAGGGTCTGTATGACGTAATGTGGGGAAAAATTAAATTTTATCAAAATACACATGCGTTACTAATATTTACAATGTCTTATCGTTGGTAATAGAGACGTGTTGTTTTAACAGCAAATACGATATGCATGTTGAAAAGTAAAAGATAGAGAAATGGTGGGATGATGAAGCTATTCCGTTTATTAATACTTTGTCTAGGAAAAACATTAGAAACAGTGAAGATACATGTAAAGCATAAAGAATACATTTGTTTCCATAACAATAAGAGAATGCACGTGTTATTCATTTAAAAAGTAACAGCACAAAGCAAATGATTTACATTTCCCTGGCTTTTTTTATAGTGAACAACTTTCACGAAGGTCTTCGATACTGTGTGGACAATAGCAGCAAACATTTGACTGATGTAATTTTTATCTCTCTCGCCCCTCTCTTTCTCGCCCTCTCCCGTTAGTGACGCCTATCTTCTTTTATTTATGGATTTGAAATTCAATTATTGTTTTGATCTCGTAGGCAAAACGTTTTGCCTTTGTGTTTAAACGTTCCTTTACCGCCTTTTGGGGCCTGATTTTATTTTCAACAAGTTCCCATCTGTTTTTAAATTGTAAGTTTTAAAATGAGCCCCCCCCCCGACACACACACACACACCATCGCTCAGGCAAATTGATTTATTATTTATTTTGATTTAATTACGGTCTTATTTAAAAGATAAATAAATTTATATTAAAATTACCAAAATGTTAATGTTAATCTATTTATATGAATAAATGCGAAAGTTTTAGTCTTGTGTTGACAAGAAACTTATGAATAAAATGTTTATTATTTAAAATTAGATAAAGTAAAACATCATCTGGTTATGGATGTCTAGTGCAAACTGCAGAACATTTTTGTAAAACTCTTAATACAAAATTAATGCAACCATTAAATTCTGAATAAAATGTTACTCAAAAAATTGTGTTGATCTTGGTATAGGGTTTTATTTCTAATAGCACCCTGTGCAGAACGCCAGACAGACAAAAAGACTACATTCATATATTAGATAAAGATTTGTATGCGTGCATAAACAGTAGACCTTCTCGCTCATCCTATGAGGGCTTATTTCTTCTTTCACTCATACATTCATCTTTTGCTTGTTATATTTTTCGTCCATGAAATTGATTTTATTTATGCAAAACACATGCAAAATTTTCTCTTTGATTTTTGTTACAAATTTTATATTTGTTTGTTTGACCAGCATGATCTGGCTTGTGTTTAACCTCAATGTTACATAGTTTGTTCAATGGTTTCGAGAGGGAAGCACATTTCAATAAATTACATGGAGAATGGAGAGAAACGCCAGAATTTAATAAAATCTCGTTTAATTACGGCGTTTGGGTGAAAGGTGAGCGAGAAAACACAGTTAGCATGAGGGAAAACTCTATTTAAGCCTTTTTAATGTTTTCTTTCGAGACAGAACTTAACCAACCGTGCTGCCAGTAAAAACTGATCAACTATACCAGGCTCAATTCTTTTATATGTGTCATCTGAAAGCTTTTTTGAATATTCCTTCATCGGAACCTAACTAACACTAACCATGATTGCCAACGGGATACTTAGTCAATCAAATAAAGGGTTTTACATCTGTATTTATCTTTATCAAACACTCTTTTTTTAATAGAGTTTAGCATCGTTAGCAGTGACTCAATAATTATTTTAACTTAACAATCTATACCTATCATTCTATCGAACTTATGAAAAGTAAGGTCTGGCTAATTTCTTACAATAAACTCTAATATTTAATATTATCAACGAACTATAATTCTGTTCACGAAGGAAAGGAAGTATCTAGGACAGGGGCGGGAAACCTTTTCAGAGTGAGGGCCAGATGAAACTTTTGGAAGGAGATCGCAGGCCGGAGTGAAAAACGAAATTTCAGAATTACTATATTTTGTTTACATGAATAAATTGTACAAAAATCGCATTGAACACTCTACAAATCTGATATTTTTTCTCAAGAGACTTCTGTATTTGATGTTATAAAAGGCGCCGACGAAGAGCCATTTTGGAACCATAAAAAATAATGACGGGGGAAGTAGCAAGTTGATCCAGCATTCGTTTTGACACACCTCATATAAGTTCTCTGTTTTATGCCCTTTCCTTGTCTCACGTTTCCTCTTTGCCTCTCTTTTTCTCTTTTTCTATTTTTATCTCAGGCCAAGGATTTGAAATTAGTAGTTAAAGAAAAATGAAATATACATGCATCATCGCTCGCTGATATTCATACATTTTTATCCCACTGTAAATCTTAATTGAAACCTACTTTTACGTCTATGTCACAAAATGATATGAGTTTTACTGGGAGGTCCTCAGGTCGGATTGCAATAATAAAGCATAGCAGAGTGTCGGGTCGGACGCTAAGCCTTCGCGGACTGGATGTGGCCTGCGGGTCGGAGGTTGCCCGCCCCTGATCTAGGAGATTGGGTCATAGGATTACGACGAAATAATTGCAAATTCTGCAAGACATCGTGTTGTGTTTTTTTCAAATTTGAGTAGATCAAGTACAGTATTGGTTAAAGTCTTCATAGCAATCCCCAAAACATACCATTCCGAAATCCATAACTTCCAGCACTTTCTACCATTTTCCTGAGGTTTTTTCTTTTTTGTTTCTAATACCTACCCTATTTCTCAACTCTATTAAATGCTCAAACTCTATCTACCCAAGCCAGGTCCCGAATATGACCATAAATTATATCTTGTGGTGAGACCCTAATTTGAATGTTTTGTGGGATGTGGTGTCATCTCTTATTTGCCATAACCCTCAGGTGAACTTTAACCAAGATTTGTGGTATATTTCAGGGTCCTCTAAGCATTAGGTAAAATCTGTTTTGAATATATGACACAAAACTGCATCCAATAGTGAAATCCACATTTGGGAGCTTTGTAGAATATGGAGTCACCCCTTTAGTTAGCACTACTCCCAGGTCTACTCTTTCAGGGTCCCATCTATGTGTTAAATAGAATATATCATTTTCAAATTATTTATTTATAAAATATATGCCTACAAAAAAGTAATCCATAAATATTTGAAAATATAAGAATTTGTGGTGTTATGGTTTTAACAGGATCCTGCTCATATTCAAATTTTCACAATAATCTGCACGTTTCCAACTGATACCACCTTGAACAAACACCTGTGGTCACGAATAATTCTCTCCCACAGCAAAATGACATGGACGGTAGAGACGTTCCAAGTTGACCCTGACGGACAGGCGAATCATCCACCTTATATGGAGATTGTAATGCCGAATCTACAGTCCGAATCAGCTTCACTGCATCTCACGTTTAAATATTTAAAACTATAGTACATTACACCTTTTGCCGTTTCGAGGCTTTCATGTACGACACAGGCAATTCTTTGTCACTTACTTTTACGCAAATGGCCGAATTCGACATTAATTGACCAGAAAGAGCTGATATATCATGAAATAAAATAACTAAACTTAATTTAAATAGAAAAACACATGTAAATTGGAAAAAAAATATTGACTCAACATTTATCACCACCTGAAAAAACAAGGTTCAATTCAATAACTTAGGTTTCTCTTTCCGTTTTTATTTTCATTTTATAACCAACCAACTGTAAAGCGTTGCCCGGGAATCTTTTTACTTTCATTTTTGTTTTGCTGTTTATTTTTAATTATACTTTTTTATAAACAGATTATAGTATTTTTAGGCTTAAATTTAAGTATCGTTTGGTCATTACTATTATCACCAAAGTTAAGCGATTTTGAGCCTGGCCACTACTAAATGGGTGACCATTTGGGGAGACCAAGTGCTGTATGTATCAAAAATCTCTTCAAATTCATCTACAAAATCAATCTTATACAAAACTAGAAGAAAACCCGTCCTAGGACGGGTAAAATTAATTCCCTGAACAGAACAGTTTTGCAGCAATTTTATGTTCCCTTTTAAAGATTAAAATCAAGATATAATGATACTAAACCTTATGTTTAGAATCCTTATTCTAATTGTGATCAAAATCCATGACATGATTTTGATTCTAGAAAATGTCACAAATTTAAGGTTTAAGCTTAAGATGTCTTAAGAAGGGATTGTAAATTCAAGGAATCTTGCTTCATTAGTGTCTAATGACGATGGATCAAATTTAATGCAAATCTGATAGATTTGAATTTTCAAGTGGGAGGCTGTGCCCACATTGTGCCCTTTAAAACGCCTTTAATATACTCCAAAGAAACTGAAATTTGGGGGAATATTTATTAATGTATGTCTAATATCTATTGTTAAAATTTCAGAAAAATTAGGTATCTCAATTTTCATAAAAGGGC
Organism: Sepiola atlantica; assembly: GCA_963556195.1. Taxonomy (NCBI): domain Eukaryota; kingdom Metazoa; phylum Mollusca; class Cephalopoda; order Sepiida; family Sepiolidae; genus Sepiola; species Sepiola atlantica. The sequence goes on from OY744515.1 coordinate 191,277,353, forward strand.
TTCCACCATTTTTGTACCCCCTCTGCATAAAATAAAACTAATTATAGCCCACATTAAGACCTCTTACACCTAACAGCTATGTTCCAGAATTCATAATTATCGGTTAGTTAGTTTAAGAGTGAATCCTGTATATACAAATATATAAACAAATAAATATACCTAACTTTATAAAGATGCAGATATGTACGGATTAGGCATAAAATTACCCAACTATGGTTGAAATGTTGTAAAAGACAACATTAAATTGTTAATTAAACCAAATTGTTAATGAAATGTTGTTTTAATTTCTATTTATAAAATATTGGATGTAAATAACTTCCAAAAGTTTAAATTATTTAATACATGAAGATTTGCCAAGAATTTAAAAGCCAAAAATGGCTTTATATTCTACAGTTTAGATGCTTCCAAACTTATTCCAAATTTCAAATGTTCAGGAAGAAATCTATTCTTTTTCTTTCACCTATTAACAAAAGATTAAAATGGCTGACCAAACTGAAATGCATTATGGTGAATTTAATTTTGTAATTAAATTATTTTTTAAATAGGATGTTTTAAAAGTTTGGTTTACTACTTTATACTATTGCACTTTTGATTTTAATAAATAAACGATTGATAGTCAATTAAAAGAAAATAATGTGTAAGTCACGTAGAAGCGAGAAACACACACACGAGAAGTTGTAACATAATTTATCAATATAGATATTTTCTTAAAGCCTTTTTATGGTGTTTTACATTCATTTTTTTTTTTTTCTTAGATATAAAATCTTGTTCATGCCAAAGATAACTTTTACATTATGTTTTTGTCCAGAGACTGTTATGCATCAATGAGGCCAAATGATTGACCTCAGGTCATCAATATAAGACAAATCTGTTGAGACTCAGATAGAGATGCTTGTGTTTAGAGGATCAGTGGACACTAAGCTGCTTGCTTTGAGCCATCTCTTAAGTCTTTGAATGAAGCAAGCCACTTAAGTTTGTTGTTTGATTAATCTCCAGAATTGCACTCCTGTCTTCCAGCCCCTGTCCCATTGCCGCAATGTTGCATCCTTATGCTTGTTTTACAAATACTTCAATGGAATGTGCTCTGATGAACTGGCTGCTCTGGTGCCCTCTCGACGTAAATACACTAGACCAACTCGTCTATCAGCAAAATCCCTGTGGACGTCCCCAGATGCCGGAGAGCCTTCTACTCCAATAGCTTCTTTCCTTGTGCTGTCGGCCTCTGGAACTTCCTCCCTGCTCCCTGTTTCCCGACTGTACCGACATGCAGAGGTTTAAAACTAATGTAAACAGACATCTAGCTACACAGCTCCTAACTTAGGATGACACCCAAAACCTACACCCTAATTCTCAGTCTACAGTGGTGGCCTGCCTTGTTTGGAGTAAAATATGTTAAAAAAAGGGGGGGGACATCTATTTTATCCTACCTTTATCTTCTCACACATTCATCTTGCTTTCATTCCCGTTCAGCCCCCTCCCCTCTCTCTCCCCCTCTCTCTCTCCCCTCTCTCTCTCTCTCTCTCTCTCTCTCTCTCTCTCTCTCTCTCTCTCTGTCATATCTCTATTTATTACCAATGGAGATTTGCTATTTGTTTCGATGAAGCCGAAACTATACGATTACTATTCTCTACATATGTGACATATTCATTCTATATTTATATAGGACTACATTTTCTCTACATGCTAACGTGTAGTGTTGGAACCTTAGCCCCACAGCTCTTGCGTAAAATACGTTACCACTTGAATTATTGGATGGGTTTTCATGCATCCATAAATGTTTCATCATCATCATCATCATCATCATCATCATCATCATCATCATCATCGTCATCGTCATCATCGTCAGCATCATTAGCATCATATTCAGTTAAACACCCGTTTCACATGCTGACATTCATTGGGCGGCTTTAGGAAATTGACTTCCAAATTAACCTATCTCTGGCAAGTCTTTATTTATCCCTCTTTCCTTTAGGTCCATTTTTATCACTTCCTCCGATGTCTTCCTTGGCCTTTCCCTGTGAGCAAAGCCTGCTACCTCAACTGTTCTACATCTACTAACCCAACAACTCCCATCCATTCTTTCAACATGGCTATACAATCGAAGTTTAAGTTGTAATTTCAAATAAGTTAAATTAGTTACGTTATCGCATATATGAGATTCTTCAAATGGAGATAAAGTATTAAAAAAAAAATCTTATAGAAGAATGGAAGATTTCTGTTGAATTGTTTAAGGGCAAATCTCAAGAAAAAGATATTAGAAAATAGTGTAAACCATAGATGGGTTATAAAGTTAGTTAATTTTATAAATTCTTAAAGAACCGTATTAAATGGTAATTAAAGAACTATGCTAAGAGGGATATGGAAAAATAGATAATTACAATTGATATATAACAGATTATTTCAAAGGATAAGTAACAAATGCTAAAACTACCTTGAAAAAATGGAATTGAAAAATTATTGAAAATATTCACTAAGGCTATAGATAAATCATTGAAAGTAATAATGAAATAAAATTTAAAAAATAAGCATTTATTAAAGTAAGAGAAATATATCTTAATTAAAATTAAAAATTGTGCTATATGTTTGCAAATATTAGTTATGGGATATATGCTTATAAATTAGATTGCATTTGAAGATATATATTTAATGGAAATAAGTATAGTTAGGAATGAATACATGTATAGAATTAAATGTTAGTGTAATGAATTAAGAAGAGGTATAAGTGTTAGGTACAAGGAGATAAATACAGACTTAAAATGACTATATTTATTATTTCCAAGGATATGGGAAATTATTATTTTATATATTAGAAAAGAAGTAATTTATCTTGATTATAGAAGTTAAAAGGGGTATGTTATATATATATATATATATATATATATATATATATATATTATTATTATTATTATTATTACTATTATTATTAAAAATAACCGACAATTTTTGTCTGGTTATTTTAGTATTGATCCCTTCAATTTTCCGGATTAAAATCTTAATCTCGGAAGAAAATAATACTTAGAACATAATACTAATACACAAAAACTCCACATACTAGAAGCTTTACTCATTAAAACAAAAAAACCTGCTATTAACAAGATTAATTTTAACACTAGTACTAATATACTTAAACGCTTATAATACCTAATAAATATAGTTTCATATTTTAATTTTCCCGCCATAATTAATTATAAATCTCACTCCAGGTATTTACTTGTTTGTCATTATTCCACTGACGATGGACCCAGACGGGTCAGAAAGTACTCTGGACCAACATGTACATTACGGCAGTTTCATCAGCCAATTTTGTTCCGAGATTAAGATTTTTATCCGGAAAATTGAAGGGATCAATACTAAAATAACCAGACAAAAATTGTCGGTTATTTTTAATAATACGTGTCTTAAGGAAAAAATCCTGCCTCGATATACATATATATATATATAGTCTCGGAAGTTCTTTTAACCTTCAAAACTGAAAAAAAAAAAATTTTCGTTGAAAGATTTTAGTCTAGTAAGTCAATCAATCTACTGCAATCACTATTTTAGTTAACTTCCAAGAATTTACTCTAATATAAATATATTTTTATATATGTTTTTTTATATAAGGGATCGTCAGTTGTTTACCATGACAACTGTTTCGGGATTTTAAAAACAAAACAGTATTTCTTTATCATGGCATCCCAGCAGTGTTGATCAGACACCACCTCCCTATTTAATAATTATTTTTTAATTTAATTATATATATATATATATATATATATATATATATAGATGGACGAAGAGTGATAAACATGCACGAATGTCCAAATTTATATCAAACTTCTATTGCTCAATGCAAGGTATATTCTGTAATAAAATGATGTTTATTATTCTTTCCTTAAGCCAAGGCTTTTCAAAGATCGAGATCTTATCAGAGGAATTATACAGATAGATAAGTTGGCAATAGAAAAGCCAAAATTCAACATTTGAAAAAATATTTTTAAAAATGATGGGTGAAAAAAGTTCGTGTAAAAAGATATTGGGTTTGTCCAGGTGGTAATTGTCTGCCGATAAGGTGTCCAATGGAAGAAAGTTTCGATGGAGAAGAAAAAGTTTCGTGGAGGCATTACAGAAAGGCGTTCAAAATGAAGTAAATCCAATGGTGAAAATTGAGTTCAATATACATATATATAAGTTAGCTATAGGATAGATACTTATAAATTGGTTTAAATATGAACAAATATAAAAGATATAAGATATAAAGAAATAAGTATAAAGTATAATGGTCATAAATATTTTATGGATATAATTAAATGAGACCATACAGAGAGGTAATAGACGGTAGTTATGAATATATAGATATTTAAAAGGAATAGATGTTTAAATTTATATATATATATATATATATATATATATATATATATATATATATATAATTCACATACATAATTTTATAAATATAGACACTTAGTTCTGCCTTTGATAAGATGCGGTAATATGCATTGAAACGAAACGTTACTTGATTAACGTAAGGCTATAATATTGTTTATATATATATATATATATATATATATATATATATATATATATATATATATATATATATATATATATATATAAAAGAGGATTCAATGAATTAGAACATTACAATTGTTCCAAGAATTAGAACATCAAGTCTAGTATGGCGTACGATCGTTTCCAAAACATTTTGGAAATATTTATTTTATTTTATTTTATAAATTAACAAAGCTACTCCAAAACGCACTTCATCAGCGCCTTTAACACCACGTCTTAAAGAAAATCAAAGAAAAAATAACAAGCTCGTTGTAGAGGAACATCTATTGGCAGAAAGAGCCACAAAGACAAATATTAGAAAAAAGAATAAGTTACAAATATAAAATAAAAAATAGAAAGATAAAATGATAATGATAATAATAAAACATTATAAAAATAAAAATATAAAAAATATAAAAAATATAAAAAATATTAAAAAAATGAAAAATAAAAAGATAAACAATAAAATAAAAATGAAAAATAAAAAGATAAAAAATACAATAAAAATATAAAAGAATAAAGAATTAAATAGTAAACTAATAAAATACAGAATAAAAATAAAAATAAAAATAAAAGTAAGAAAATGATAATAAAAATTGAAAATACAAAATAAAAATATAAGATAAATATAAAAGAAATAATTGAAATTAAAATAAAATAAAAATAAATAAAAATAAAAGTAGGAATTAGAAACAACATAAAAAATATAAATTAAATAGAAACAAAAATAAGTTTAGAAAACAAAGGTTGGATATTATCAAGGCTCCTTTTATAAAGGTTTTTTATGAAAACATCCTGCAAGAGGATGTGCAGGGCAAGAGGGGAGGAGGAAGAGCACAGGGGAAGATATGGACAAAGACAAAAAATTATTATAGGGAAAAGAGGCAGGAGTGACCAGGAAATAGGGGATGTAATAAAATAGGAGTTTAGTTGAGACTATAGCAACAGCACTGCACACATAAGTGCATGAATACATATGAGATATGAGGGAGGAGAAAAAGTTTCTTATTAATTTCACTGGTGCGTAAGGAGGATATATATATATATATATATATATATATATATATATATATATATATATATATATATATACAATACAAATTCAAATAAAACCACAAGAATAGATATTATATTTTCATATTAGATCCTATCAAGATAAGTCAATGCTTATATATATATATAGGCATAGCTCATTAGGTAAAACTAATTCTAGCTCCCGGCACTTGCAATGTTTACATTGAGATATTACTTACATTCAGTCAGTGTCGTATGATAACATAGGGGTAGGAGCGCCGACTGTCAGCTCGACGGTTGAGTTTCAATCCCGGCTTGAGGCACTAACTGGTCTAGTCGCACCGAAGAGCTGTGATACAGCGAAACAGTCTGTATGTGGATGACTATATATATATATATATATGATCAAGTTCAAATATGTTAATAAAATGAACATAAAACCAATGTTTTCAAAAGTGCTCAATAACAAATAGAGCATGATTGGATTTTAATCTTGTCTATTTTTCTCTCTTTTTCTTAAAATCCGGATTTCTACTGGTGACATTTTCAATGCGGGATTGTCACTTTTTATTTTTATTCAGTCTTCGAAGAGATTTGATAGCATTGAAACGTTGGTTGATTGATGTAAGACTGTAATATTGTTTATGTAATAATATATATATATATATATATATATATATATATATATATATATATATATATATATTATTATTATTATTATTATTATTATTATTATTTATAAAATAATTATCTACGGACGTGGCACGTTTCGCCGTATACGGCTTCTCAGGGTGGCTGTACTTTTTGGCGAGATTCGAAACCAAGATCAGAGTTACTATATATAGGCAAAATTAAAATTGGAAAAAAGAAATAAACAGCGACATCCATAAACTTCCAAATAGAATATCCCAGCAGAAACTTGTTCAAATCTCATTAAAAAAACTATAAAAAACGATTGCCGGAGGTTATATAGATGAAAGGCCATGCTATCGACTATTATCAATTATTTGCAATTATTCCTACTGTACGAATAATTTTGTCATTTCATCATTTTTTAAGTTTCTTGTGTATTTGTTTAATTTAATTTTATCCTTCTAAACATAGAATTTTATATTCCATTTTTATGTGCTTAATCTTTATATTAATAAAATATTTTCCTCGATTTTTTGTTTTACATTTTATGCCGTAAAGGGTAAATTTTATTTTAAAACTATGATTTTATTATTCCGTGTTTTATTTATTAAAATAAAGGATGGGGTGATTTTCTTTCTTTTTTTTACAAAAAAAAACAAACAAACATATTTAAAGCAATTAAATAAAACAACTACCAAAAATATGCGACTACACTGCGTACCAGAATTATATGCAAATCAATTTATTTTGTTCTAACTTCAATAATTTTCAATGAAAATGAGTGAAACTTAGCATGTTATAACACTAACACAGGCGCAAATCTAAAATTCTAAGCTAATCTGCGCAATACATGACAGCCATTTTGGTAACTTGTAGCCTGTTACAGCGTGCCAACTTTATATGCAAGATGGGACGTAAAGGTGCTTTCAGTCAAGCTGAAAAGTCTAAAATTCTTCAAAGGATTCATAATAAGATATCTACGTTATGAATAGCCAAAGAATTAGACCGTGATCATCGTACAATTAAACAATTTGTTACTAACCCTGAACTTTGCAATGGACGTTCTGACAAAGAGAAAATTTGTAAGAAAGCACCTGTGTCGCATCGAGCCATGAATGGAATCAAGAGAGAAGTTGGCCGTAACCCTCTTGAAACTATCAAAATAGTTTTTAGAAAGCGCTGGCGTTTCTAATGTTCCCAAATCAACTCGATGCTGTATCCTGAGGACGGTTGCAAAACGTTGAAAGCCAGAGGTTCGCCCTTCATTAAAGGATATCCACAAAAAAGAGGATGGAGTGGGCAAGATATAACATGAAGGTAAATTTTCAAACTTTTTTGTTCACAGATGAGTGTAAAGCCACTCTTGATGGACCTGATGGGTGGATGAGAGGATGGTACCATAATGAGGGTTCACATCCCCAGCGGATCAGGCGTCAACAAGGAGGTGGTGGTGTGATATTTTGTGCTGCAATCATTAGTAATGAGCTAGTAAAACCATTCAGAGTTGCAGATGGAGTGAAAATGACTGCCAAACTCTACATTGACTTCATTAAGGAACACCTTGTACCCTGGCACAAGAAGAAGAATTTGTCATTCCGGAAAAAAGATGGTATTCGTGCATGATAATGCACCGTCTCATGCTGCAAGGATAACCACTGAATATTTGGAGAGTGTTTTTGCCAGACATGGGAAAATAATGAAATGGCCAGCCTGTTCTCCAGATTTAAATCCCATCGAAACTCTGTGGAGCATCTTGAAAAGGAAGATTTACTCCGGAGGAAAGCAGTACACTTCCAAGATGACCTCTGGAATACTTTTCTGACTGCTGCCAAAGAAATTTCATCAAATGAAATCGAAAGTGGACATATTCAATCGAACAAACGCTTTTTTCTCTTGTTAATAAAAATGATAATTATATAGAATATTGATTGTGCTATGAAACCATATTAAAGATGTTTTCTCTGTATTATTGTTGTTCTCAAATTACATAGTCCTAAAATAATCAATGTTTTAATTTTCCGTCACCACTTCACACTTTAGCAATGATTTTCATATAAAGTTGGCATGCTGAAACAGGCCGCAAGTCACCAAAATAGCTGCCATTTTTTTTACTATTGCACAGATTGGCTTAGAATTTTAGATTTGTGCATGTGTTACGTGCCAAGTTTCACTAATTTTAATTAAAAACCATTGGAATTAGAACAAAAAAATCGATTTGCATATAATTCTGGCATGCAGTGTAGTATATATGTAATATATATATAATATATAATATATATGTAATATTTATGATAGATAATATATATGAAATATATGATATATTTGCTAGTAAAAAGAAAAAAATAACAGATACATTCTAAAAGAAAGAAGAAAATATGGTTCTATGATAAGTGTGCGTCTGTGTATGTGTTTAACATTGAATTTTTTTTGGGTTTCTATTAATCGAATATTTATAGAAACCAAAAATGCTATTGTGTTAAGTAAAACGAAATTTAAAAATCCTATTTTTTTATGCTAATTACTTAATTAAATCCATTAAAATGCGTTTCATTTTTTTAGTAAACAAGTCTGCCATTTTTATCTTTTGTTAACAGACAAAAAAAGATGAATGAATTACTCTGTGACCCTTCGAAATTTGAATGGAACTTGGTTACATTTAAACTACCGGCTTTAAAATAACTGGCTCTAAAATTCTTAGCAACTCTTCAAGTATTAAAAGAGTGGAACCTATTTAAATCCAGCAATTTTATAAATAAAGATTAAAACAACATTACTATAACAAAATTAAGTAAAGTTTTGTAACAAAATGTTTCATTTAATAATTTAATTACCAAACAATACCGTAATAATAAACTTTAAAGAATAAAGAAATAATAATTGGGTAAAAACGAAACAAACGGTATAGTTTTTTTTTTGTTTTTTTGAAGCAAAACAAAGATAAAAGTAAAAAGACTCAACATGGTATTGTAGGGAGCGCGGACCTTGACTTAGTAAGATATTGTGTCTTAGAGAATATGCTAAGATGCACGCTTACATTAGAATAGTTAAAGAGATGTTTAAAAGAGTAAACACAGATGAAACATTGCAAAACATGAAATAATTAAATGAAAGAAGAACGCATGTATATATTTAAAGGAAGAATAAAACGTAGTTTAAAAGTAACACAAAATACTTTTTATATTTACAAATCTTACATGGTAAAATGTTAGTTTGAAATGTTCGTTGAAAGTCAGTTCCGAGAATAGTAGAAAGCCGTGTGTGCGACCATGTTTGTATGTGTGTGTGTAGCCATGTGTGTAGATGGCATTAGTACGTCGAAGTGTGTGAATGTGCATGTGAGCATTGAATTGATACCTCGTTTAGGCATTTGTATGTGTGTGTCTTTGTCAGAAGTGTGAGGTTGCGTGCGCTGAAGAATGATAGAAAGGTAATATTTTGTATGTGTGTGTGTGTGTTTAGTAGTCAGCCGATGTGCTGGTACGCCCTCGCCCAAAGGCGAGGCTAGCCGAACTCGTATTTTCTGTTAAGTGTCCGAAAGGCGGAGAGGGAAAGAGGAAAGAGAAAAAAGGCAGATTTTGTAGTCTGGTTTACTGTTTGACCAGTGGTTTGGCCAACGTAGTTGGGAGCACCCCACGTGATCAACAGTTTTGGCTTTTTTTAGTCTTTTTGTTAGACTGTCTCTGGGAGCTGTTTTTAATGGCCCCAGTTTGAGCGTTTGTTTGTTGAAGTGGATTTGAGAGTTGATTCCGTTTTTGTATTTACACTGATATGATAAAATATTAGGATGTCAATCCGATAGTATTATACTATTAAATTCTAAAGAATTAGCAAAAATAGTGAATATTCGTAAGTGTATGAATAATATTTATGTTTCGGAATTATTTAGATGAAGATTTATAATTTGTTTTATTTGGATTATTCGAGCTACAGTACGAGGGTGATTGAAAAGGGCAGGATAATTAATAAGTCTTATAACCAAGAAGGTTAGATGTCACGTTTGGAATGCGACTGCGATTGTTTTGATGATTTGAAGTTGGAGACTAAAATTAAAATTGCAAACATTTGATTGTTTTTATTTTGAAGTAATGTATTAAAAACAATTGCAGAGACCCGCCTTTTGCTCCCTCACCCCCAACTGGGGTTGGTGAGTTGGATGCATCTGTAAGACAGACGTGTATCAAAGGAATATCGACATTCTGCAACATATAAATTGTAAGCTACAAAAAAAAAACTTTTACGTTTTGATTCTTAATTTTTGCTGCAACACTTTTTGCATTTGGGTACCAATAAAAAAAGGGGGACAAAGTTACACCACTTTTCTTATCTTGGTTGTTATTTTCACAGCATTTCGGCCGATGTAACCTCCAGCCTTCTTTAGGTGCCTCTTTTTAATGTTGAATGCAGAAACCTATACGGAATTTATTAAAGTTATTTCGATCATATTTGACCAGTACATAAATGTTGAGCCACATCTTTTCACAGTGTTACCACATTTTCTTTTATGGAAATCGCCCCAGACAGGACATGAAGCAACTTTATGTAAGGAGCTAAAAAATATACATAATACGTCAAGGTCAAAAACTAGCAAACAATAAGTGGTAGATAGATAGATTCCGACCCAGAAAACAGCAATTCTTCCCCCTTTTGTAAAAAAACATCGCTCATGGAATGTGAGAACTAAAGGACAAAATACGGGAAGCGAGAGTTACGAAGCTGCCGAAAAGTAAACCCAAGGTCCACTTTCTTCTCTCTCAGGATGGTCAGTTTTATTAGCGTCTCAACTTCGTCGTATACCCTCAAATAATACACAACTGATTTGAAACATTGCAAAAGTGTTCAGTATTAGCTGAGTGATGGATAAGTATAGGGTAGCTCCCAATGCCACTCATGGAATAGTTAATAAAATTCACAATCCTTTCTGCGTTCTAATCATATTTTATACAAATAAACTTCACTGACTTGTCCACCAAGTTGAAGTCATTTCGTCATAGCAATAATGGTTAAAGAAATCAAAGCCCCTTTCCCTCACAGACTCACAGAGCCTCTAAAAGTCCAATTCTAATAGTTAAACTGATTCTCAAGGAAAAATGAGTCAGTGTAAACAAGTTCAGGGAACTTCTGTCATTACTAACTAGGAGAGCGTTACATTCTTGACTGAAGAAAGGTTCTATCAAGTATGTGTATGCCGTGTGATGATGTATAGAAGTGAAACCTTATCAGTCAGGGTGAGGTCATGCATTGCATGGAGAGAAATGAAATGAGAGTTCTTGGGTTAGTAGATGTAAAACAGTCAAGGTAGCAGGGTCAGATGGGAGGGGAAGGCCAAGGAAAACATGTGATGAAGTGATGGATGAGAGAAAGAGGCATTAATAAAGACCTTGCCAGAAATAGGTTAATTTGGGAGTTAATTTTTAAAAGCCGTCCAACACATGCCATCATGTAAAACAGACATTAAACCGATCATGCTACTGCTGCTGCTGCTGCTGCTGCTGCTGATGATGATGATGATGATGATGATGATGAGTTGCTATTTTACCCATAGCTGGAGAGGGATTAATATATTTTCTAACGGTATTATAATGTAAGTGAATATATATTCGGTTTCATTTGAACTCAGGTTTGCCAATTCCATAGTCTTTATTGGTATCCATTACACCAGTTGGGTCCTCCCATATCAACCCTTACTGATTATTCCTCTTTGTCTATTGTGTTAATAAATGACCTTCCTTGTCTTTTAAAATAGCTCCATTTCATTAGGCAAGACAATTGTATTTGAACAATAACCATACACTTAATTTTGGCAGCAAAAAGACGAAAAAACAATTTCTGTTCTTTTTTTTTTAATTAGTCTTCATTTGAACATGATGCATTTACAGAGTCGTCCCTGTGACGTTAAAAGAAATTATCTCGGAGATGCTGTCATACATAGACGGACATATAAACACACTATTAGATAAGGTCTGTTGCAAATTTTGCCATACTTCAACGGGCATTATCAGATAGTTGGTCTTTTAATTAAGCCACAGGCACACTGTGTTTGCAAGACTTTTTTGTATTATAATTTCAATACATGTACCATTAATCTCCATCTTGTATATTCTATTCTCATGCTTCCATTTCAGCTAATCGTTCACCACATTTTGCAAGCAAAGAACCAAATTCCCAGATTTTGCAAACAAAGAATTAATATTTCACAACATAAACACATAGATAGATCCAATTAGATTTGAACTCGGCTCACCCGATTCCATAGTCAGCATCTCTATCCATTATCTTCACCTTAATAACTGTAATAATTATATTGCCAACATCGGTTGGATTACAAAAGCACTTCCACAATCTTTAGAAATATTTTCAAAAAATGTATATAAAAAATGAAATTGGTGTTTTTTTCATCATCTTTGTGCTTTTTCGATTTCACTGTTGACTCTACCACAGCTGCTCCAGAATATTTTGTTGCTTCCAAAGAAATAGTTCCATTATAAAAAAGGCAGACAAAAGAACGGTTTTTCTATCCACTTTAGCGATAGGGAATGTTGTTATATGCTGTTTTCTCTTGTTTTTATGCTGTTTATTTCTGAAAATATTTCTTTTAATTTTGCACCTGTGAAAAGTTCTTTATATTCGAATCAACTTTCATATTATCGACGTTCGTCATGTATTCCCCGTTTTGCATTCTATCTGAATCGTATCTGTAACAGTGTGTCTACGAAAATTAGTGCTATCTGAGTGGATATCAAATTGATATCTAGTCATGAAGGAAAATGCAAATGGCGATAAATACTGTTAAGAAGATGAGTGGTCGCAACAACAACAACTGCAACAACAACAACGGCAGTTTTTGCCACACAAAAGTTGAAAGTGTGAGCCACCTGACATCCAGTTGTAAGGTTCTGCTGGGAGACGTTTACTACACAATGCGACACAATAAAGTGTGTAAATATCTCCACCGAACCATCTGCAAGAAATTGAAGTCTTGCAAACTTATACCAGATAGAACCGTGCACAATACACCATCCAATATGACTATGCAATCCCTACAGCTAGAAAACGTAGCTGTTTAAGCTGACATAGTGATATGGGACAAGATGGAGAGAGTATGAACCCTAGTTGAAGCAAGGGTTCATAATGATGTCGGTCTAAACAGAGCTGAGAGGAACAAGAGAACTAAATACCAAGGTCTTATGTACGATATAAAATGAAACTCGAATCTTTGAAGATTTCAATCATTTCAATAATCATAGGAGCCCAATGCGCTTAAACAACTATCTGGCGAATATACCCGGTGAACCAAGTGTAAGAGAAATCCAAACAATTGCACTTAAAGGAACGATTAGAATCCTGAAAAAAATCTCTCGGTTGGAGTCTCCGAAATAGCGTGTGAATGTCTGGCATCCAGTAGGATGCCCCATCCCCCGCAAAACCAAAGAGAAAACAGAATTCAAAAAAGAGTAAAATAGGTTAAAAAGAAATGAAAATGATTGTTAAATTTAACAATCATTTTCATTTCTTTTTAACCTATTTTACTCTTTCAACAATAACCAAATTCTCAAAACCTGCATTAAATTTAATTTGTCATATTCATTTTTTTTTTAACTCAACCGGGTTAAAAAATAGAAGAAAGACGATTTCTGGAAGTTGTTGACTCGATATAAACATTTGCATGGATTTGTGATATGCAAGAATTAACTGTTGCCATGGCAAAAATTTTATGAATATTTAGTTATCTATAAAGGGGAAATAAAATCTCCCCTTATTCTCTCCCTACATTCGGTATATTTTTCTCCTACTCCAACCCTCACATGCATTCTATTTTTCGTCTTCTCTCTAAAACTATCTTTAGTGTATAGCTTATTCATAATGTAATGCTTTCTTCAAGTTAATATATATATATATATATATATATATGATTTTTTTTATTAGTGTTTATTTTGGTATATTTAGTCCGTAACGCATCTACATCAGCCTGTTTTTCTCTCTTTCTTTCTCTCTCTCTCTTTATCGCTCGCTATATACCTAGATTTATCTATCTATCTATCTATCTATCTATCTATCTATCTATCTATCTATCTATCTATCTATCTCTATCTCTATCTCTCTCTCTCTTTATATATATATATATATATATATATACCATTTCCTTATATATATATATATATATATATATATATATATATATATATATATATATATATATATATATATATATATATATATGCTCTATCCTGGATATTGAGCTGTATACTCTTCACAATAGGGTTTTACCTTTCCTAAAAGTTCGCTTTTAGTACACCTCTTTATATATATATATATATATATATATATATATATATATATATATATATATATTATATATAAACGCCACTTATATGTATGTATGTATGTATGTATGTATGTATGTATGTATGTATGTAATGATACTCGTCAAAAACTACTCAACAAATGTCACAAAGTTGATATTTTTGTAACCGGACAACCCTCAGACGAATATGTCAGAATTCGAAGAAACCATCGATGTATTCGTGTAGAACGAACAAGATACATGTAGTGGGGGTGCTTAGATTTGATCGTTTTTGCACTATCTGTTCGATCTACGCATGCGCAAATATTTTAGCAACTTCCATTTTTCTATGCCGGAGCTACCTTTTGTTATCATATGCTAAAGAATAAAAACCTTCTCTCTCCCTTACATACAAGAAACAAAAAACAAAAACTTCTGTTTTAGAATCGTCAAAACTTTTCCTGTCCACGATCAGTGAGGTAGAAATCATTTTCGATTTTCTTACTTAGCAGAGAGAATTTGGGACGCTGAAAGCGTCTTACTTAGCGAAGAGAATTTGATACGCTGAAACCGTACAGAATGTTTTTGTTGTTTTAATGACACAAATGTTTGCATGCGTGTACGGTACCCCCCAAAAATATTGCCTCAGTCCAGACGGATTTCTTCTTTACTTTAATGTTTACACTTATTTACAAAACATAAGTTTTGCCTCCTTCAAAAACATTGGATTCGTTAAAATGGCATAGAAAACAGAAAAACACTTGCTGAAAATCTTTTGCATTATCGATGTATTTAGTGATTTAAAAAGTACTTTATTCTTTTGTTTGCGACTGTATTTAGTCATTTAAAAAGTGTTTATATTTTTTACATAACAAGTAATACTAAATTAGTTTTATGCAAACTTTTACAGAATTTGAACCGAATCTAAATACACTTTCTTCGCAAAGAAAATAATCATCGCAAACTACATAAACAATAGATGGAATTCGTTTTTCGTAAAAACAAAATTATGATACACAACGTTATCATTTGGTTTTAATTAATACGAAATATAATCTTTCTACTTCTTCTTCTTCTTCTTCTTCTTCTTCTTCTTATTTCCAATTTATGAAAAAAATGCTCTTTTCTTGGAAGGACAACACGCAGCGCCCTACAGTGGCAGCATCGGAAGGGGCGCCTAAAGCGATTAGCAATAAACTAACCCCTTCTTAACGGGTGAGAAAGCAAAGCCTGGAAAGGTGAACCTCCTAGAACTGCACAGGACAAACCCTGACCAATATGGTATCGGTCGTAGGTGTGTAGCATCCATCCGAACAGATACTACACTTTGATTTCTTTATTTGCAGAAAATATATAAGAACTTACATTCAGGACAAATTTAGCACAAGGCCATCAAAAGTGTGCGAGAATGAGATTCATTGGGCATCCTTGGTCGAAAGTAATAAAATTGTATACCCTACTCTATGCTAGAATAATCTAAATCACCACAATACCACATTTGCCCTACAGAATGTGAACCGAATCGCTGATAACAAAATAAACACTTTGCTTACATTAATAAAACGTATAAACTTTTAAAATATTTTTTGTTAATAATTAGAAGAGATTTGTTTCATGGATGGTAAAACACATTATTATTTTACTAACAAAACTTTGTAACAAAAACAATCACTGATAACAAAATAATCATTTCATTTACATTAATAAGACATTTTCATTGTTTTCGCACTTTCTTTAACTGACTTGGTAATATTTTATACCGTGTTCTGTAGTCACTGGTTGTAGACGCTTTGTTCATTAACTAAAGTTTTATCGTTCGATCCCAGTCGACTCGTGGAGTTTTTAACGGTGAGCGAAATATACATCCAAAGGGGAAGAGGGGAGATAGGGTTAGTACTTACTTTTGCCCAGGCAATGGAGAGAGGTGTGCTGAGGGGAAAGCGGAGAAACCCAAAAGTCCGAGAAAACATTTTTTTTTATTACTTTTCATTTTTCATTTTGTTTTTTGTTAATATCCATTCCACAGCGATGCGATGTGACACAAGGTCGTGTTCTCCCAATTTATAAAAAAAAACTTGCACTTTTAACCCTAACCCTACACCCACCACTCTACAGTAGCATTTCACTGCAGGGGCTCCTCAGGCGATTAGAAATAAACTAACTCCTTCTCAACAGGTGAGAAAGCAAAACCTGAAAAAAAATCACAACGTTAAAGTTACCTATTTTCCTATAGATTTTGTCCTCTGCGTCGGTAGCATAACGGCTACAGATAAAGAACACCAACCAGGAGGTCGAGCGTTAGAATCAAACTAACCCTTAAGAATTTTCTTTTAACGATAACTTACATATACATCGAAGGGCGGATGAGGGCGAAGACAGAGGTGGTACTTTTAAATATGTCATACTTTTGCCCCGGGAAAAGGCGGGGTGGAGGAGAGAAGATGACCCGGGAAGAGACAGTGTTTGCTCCAGACAACGGGGAGAGGGGCGGAGATGAGGCGGGCAACCGGGGAAAAGACAGCTTTCGCCGAAGGCAACGGGGAGAAAGGGGGTAACGGAGAGAGGGAACGGTGAAATGGAGCAACCACGGAACAGAGAACCCCAGGCAACGCCGAATACCCCATGCTGATATATTATAAAGGAAAACACTTCTCTGTCTGTGTCCACGTCTGTCCCTAAAAACGAAGACATACTAGAGAGCGTACCTTAAATATAAGTGTATTCATATGTACAATTTGCAGATGAATATAATGGAAGTATTACTTGCATTTCTAGCTGTCCCTTAAAGGAGCTAATGACACTTTTCTAACATGTAACACAATGAAATTAATCTATTCATAAGTATTAGGTTAAGAGCATCAGCATATTTCTGGATATCATAATGGCTGACCTCGAAAATAAAATATTTTATATAATTACTAAACCCTTCATTTATGCCCGCTACGTTGATGATATCCTTATTTTAGCAGACAATAATGAGATTTAAAAAAAACTACAAGACACTTTTCAAAATAACTCTGAGCTTAATGTTAATAACAAAATTTCGTTTTTAGATGTTCTCATTGACTCTAACAATGACGCGTTAATCACCTCTCCCTATAAAAAAACCTACTTCTATTAATACATGCATTTTAAGTTATAAAAGCGAATGTTCATATCGATATGAAATTGCAATGATTAAAAATCTATTAAACCGTGCAAAGCTAATCTCTTCCACTAACAAAATATTCGTTAACGAATTAAAAAATAAATAAATAAGAGCTAATTAATAATCAATTTCCCAATCATATTGTAGACGAACAAATAAAATTAATGATTAGAAACCTAGACAATACTAATAATAATCAGCTTAATAATTCCCACTACATAAATCTATTCTACTGTAACCAAATACATCCGAAATTTAAATTGGATGAAAAAGCTCTTAAAAATATAATACATCGCTACATATCTCCCATCAACTCTGCTAATAAAATAAGATTCATCATTTATTACAAAACATTAAAACATTGAACCATGTAGTTAAAAATAACACTTCTCAGACCCAAAATATATTAGGAAGAACCAATGTAATATGTCAGTTTCAATGCCCCATGGGAGAATGTATCTCCGACAATAACAATAAAACTAATTCTTACATCGGTTTCAGGACCACAATACTTTCCCGAAGATTAACTTTACATCTCTCTGACACTAGCTCCATTTGCCAACACCTAAAAAACATGACTGCCCCCTTCTCAATATAGACACATACTAGTTAACAATACTAAAATAATATACCACGATACCAACACCAAAAGATTATAAATTTTTGAATCCCTCTACATAAAAACTAAACATCCCACAATCAATAATGTGAATTACGAAACTAGTCATAATATTGTAAAGTGTCTAGCATCGTAATAAACGTTACCAAATTCTTAGCCATTAAGCAATTATACGTGTGAATCTTGAACGCGCTCAGAACGTAATAAAATTCTTAACGGTGAAGCAATCAAACTTTTTAATGTTGCACACTCTTAGAACGTAATCACGTTCTCATGCAACATCTCAATATTATAGACGCTCATTTTAAGTTGTAAATTATTGCCCGTTATAATAATTTTAAAAAATCAACAGTAAAGACATATTTTTTAAGAAACCAAAATTAACACCGACTGTGACGAATCAAATCGAAAGTACTCTCAAAAAAGGAAAGAAAATAGAACAAGAAACACATGAAACTTACATACAGCAATTTGACCGAAACACTAAATGGACCATTCGGAAAATTGAAAAAATAAAAAAAGTCTTATCAAGTCAGTTCATATTATATTCCAATAACCATGGTTTTATTTTATTATTTTTATTTTTTCACATTTCCAAAATACATAATATTTCTGTGAGATATACTTTTTACGGTCCGTTTCATTTGTCTTATGCCAAACAACATTTTTATGTCAATATCGTCTTTGCAACACTACAAAATCATCAGAAAAAATTCACAAAGAGTAAAAAGTTTTTGGATTAAAGTGTCTTGAAAAAACCTACACTATACAGTAGTTCATTTTTGGGTGAAAGCAAACAAAAAACAAATAAAAAGAGAGCAAAAACTCACACGTGGGGGAACCCACTAATACGCCATTTTGAATTTTTCGTTCAAAGCTAGTGCATCCTAAAAATTGTGCGAACAATTATAAATTTTAATTCAGTAATATTTCTTAAAATAGTTCATAAGTTCTATAATTTATTTATAAAAATTCTAATTCACTTGAGGATAATTTTTTTCTTACTAAAGTTACATCAATGTCTATTTAGGTTATTTGGATGCGAAACTCATTTAAGGTCAAAGTTATCATCTATCTCCTACATTTATCAAGGCCAAAAGCCAATCGAGGATTAGGATTAATAAGATGGAATGATTGTCAGTTGAGAGATGAAGAACCTTATGAGGGAGTTGCGAATGATTTCTGGGATGGACCAAGTTCGAATGCTCGCTGTGGGTACGGTTCAAAACAAGTACCTGTTGACATTAGATTTGAAGACGACCATGTTGTAATCTGCAGGGAAGCAGTCTCATGGTAATGAGTTTCACAGATGGGAAGCACTTGCGAAGAAGCTCTGTTTGTGAAAATTCCTCCTGATGTTAGTCACATGGAGGAAGGAAAGAAATGTTTTTTTCGTTGTGGTAGAAAACGAGTTATCACTGTGAATGTCTTACAAGAAGGAACCAGAGATTGGAACTCAGCGGTCGACACCTTTCATAGAAATAACGAGAGAGTAGAGAGAGACTAGCAACATCTATTCTGTGAAAAAGGGGCTATAAGGAACAGAAGAGATCATGTCCAATTCTCAAGGTGTTTTGTCTCACCGTCTTCTTGACAAACTCATTAACCATTTATCCTCGAGTGGCCTTCGGGCCTTGATAAGCGGTGACTCATCAGTACAAAGTGTCTTTCTATGGTCAAAAGAGACAAAAACGACCAACGTCCACGTTAGTAAATCAATCGTTTTAAGAAAAATAAAGTTGGTTGAATTTATTTCCTTGAAGAAGAATGTGCTCACCTGGTTGCATCTAGAAATGCTACTTCTGCTATTGTTTATTCCATTGCAGCTTCTTCATCTTACTTCCTGCGGCTTTCATGAAACAAGATGTCTGCTTTAAGTTGAACATACGACTCCCCTCGAGACTGCAAAGCACGTAAACTAAATCATCTTAAATCTGAATCAATGGCTTCTGTTTGATGCACTGGAACAGCATCCAAGAATCTTGGTGATAAAACTGACATTCCCGCCCATCCAACTTTGTTTATTTCATTAAATCAAGTGTTGCTTTTATGTAGTGTCCATTAGCATCGAATTTTCCAATCACCATATGGATATAAATTTTTATGCTAATACTAGAAGGCCCAGCTGGCACTGCCTGGTGACGGATGATGACCCCTGTTTAATCTTGCTCTCAACCCTAAGGTAAATAGATAGACATTTTATCTCATTCGGCCTGCATCGCCAACCATTATTACATGATATAAATAGTGAAAAAGGGAAATTCTTCTTTATTTACATCATTAAGTTATTTATGCTATTTCTATCCTCTCACCACTTCTTATCTCATTCGATCTCTATTTTCGTAATTCGCCCTTCCTCCCACTATCTCAAAGGTTCAATGCCAAAACAAGCAAGCAGACAAGTAAGATTCTTAGTTTTAATATTATATATATATAGTATACTCGCAAGACCCGTGTCCCAGCGTTGCTCGGGGTAAAGCGAAAAGAATTATTCAACTTTAAAAAAGTAAATGTTAGAGTATCAAGCAACCCATCTGAGTTATTTTTATGCTTTTTTATGTTTAGTAACCTTTTTTGTTAAGATCAAAGTGTACGTGCTCTCTGCCTGAGCGTGGCGCACACGGTGGCCCTGCTCTTGTCTCTTTTGGGTCTCTTAGCTAGTTCGGTGAAGGAGTTACTACCCTTATTAAGAGAAATCCTCCAAGATGCATACTCTCAACTTTCATTTGTTTGTACTCGGCCTCTCTCAAATTGCATTTATCTTGAAAGGATACTGTAGCAGCGAAGTTTAACCTTAAGTGTCTAAAATGAACGTGCTTAAACTCGTTTCTGCGCACACCGCTCTGCGCATGCATGCCAGAATTGATAAAAACAAATAATAATATTTTGAAACAATCAGCGGATTTTTCTGAATTTATAGAAATTGTCCTTTTGGAGCCACCTCGACCTCATATAAGGCCAGATTTTTCCTTCAATAAGCAGTTGAGACTAAAATTCCAGAACAGTGCTAACATCGTTTTCTCTCGGCCATCGTTTTCTTGCTACAATTCTCAACTCACTCAAACACACACTGTCGTACGCATACACACACGAAAGGCGACACACCCACACACACACTCCTTGAATCCCCTTTCAATGTCGTCTGCTGATTTTACGCTGATTGAAAACAAATAACCTTTTAATACTTCATACATTTCTCACTTAACTTTTTACTATGAAAACAAATGATTATTGACTCTATTTAATAACTTTCAATGGAATATAACTTATGTAATTGAGTGAGGAAGTTTTGCCTACGATTTTTCTTGATCCTTGGATAATTCACAGCCCTTAAATTATCGACTCAGGCTTCCTCGATATCTCAATTACTGATTCCCCCTTGCTCAGCAAAGACACTCAAATATGAACAAGTATTCTATGTTTTCCTATTATTAGTAGAAGTATTAGAAATTTATGTACACGTGTTTTATTTTTACCTGTAATAATTAGATATTTTTAATAAGAAGAAAATGTTTGTCTTTTGCTGGACTTTTATCAGTGATGTTTTGTAAAAGAAGTTGAAGAGGGCACATATTGGAATTAAAAAGTAAAAATAAGAAACTATAAAAATTCCTAATCGTCTTAGATACAATCGTACGCCCAATCATTGTTGATCTTGAATTGTTGGAACTGATATAAATAATTTTATAAATGTATATGTCTCAACTGACTCTACAATAGGTTTGCTTGATCTGAAGGTTCAATCATTGAGCAGATTTGAATATCTGCAGTATTTGAGTATTGAATGTCGTTTGAATTTTATTTCAGCTTCCCTCATATTTGAAGCTGTTTTTTTCTATTGTCCATTTATATTCTACTGAATTCGATACTTTTGACTTTAATTTTATTAGTATATATATATATATATATATATATATATATATATATATATATATATATAATATCTATGTATGTATATGTTTCGTCCTTTATAATAGGGACTCATCAGCATAGAGATATGACTATTCACTACTGGTCATGCAATTCGAAACCCCGGATTCCGAGTATTTTCCAACTCAAATCCCGACATCTAGAATCACTTGGCCAACGCTGAATAACGAATAAACAGCGATAATGTTAACACTTTATCCGGCAGCTTGATGTCATAAGAGCGTTCTACTTAATGAAAGGAACGATGCACATATAGCTAGCGACGTCATATATATATATATATATATATATATATATATATATATATATATATATATATATATATATATATATATATATATATATATATAATGAGAAGAATGTTGTAGTTCGCTTGGAGCATTGTGTATAGAGTAAGAATATTTTTTTTTTTTTTGAAGGCGATAACAATGCGTTGTTAGAGTGACACATACGACACGTGGAATCGTAAAAACAAAACAAAGTGACAATATTGAAAAGTCAATAATTTTCAAATTTTTTTTATTTTTATTTACCAGTGTATCGTGACCGTGGTGTTGGGTTGGAGTGTGTCCTTTTCATTTAATTTTCGAGGGTATCCCTCATCCTCAGAATAAAATAAATACTACCACTCGTTGGAGTGTGTTTTTTTTTTTTTTTTTTGCCGAAAGCCGGGGCCGGAAATGTTGGTTTGTTTTTAGTAGTAGGTCCGGGGAAGTTTCTTATTTATTTTATTATTTGCTATTTTAACCGTTGCTGTTTATTTTGTTAGTAATTATACTGAGTAATTTATTTTTATTTATTTATTTATTATTTTTTTTTTTATATAACGTTGTTTGTTTTGTTAATAATATACTGAATAATCGTATTTCGGTGGCAGGGGCTGATAACTCGTGGTAGTCAAGCTTTGTTTGTGGGAGTTATGTCCCTTTAGTAATTTCGTTCTATAAATTTGTTTACCGTGTGTGTGTAGTAGCAGATGTGATTGGGTGGGTGAGGAATCCTGGGTATGGAGGTGGGGCGTCGTTAATAGAGCCTTTGGTATATATATGTGTGTGTGTGTGTGCGTGTGTTGGTGTATGTATATATGTGTATATATATACGTATATGTAAAATACATACATGCATACATATTATTTTATTTATTTATTAATTTCTTTATTTTATTTCTTTATTTCTTTATTTTTTTATTTTTTTTTCCTTTATTTTTATTTATTTATTTATTTTATTTTATTTTTTTTTTGTTCGATTCTATATTATTATTTATCTATATTATTAGATTTTTTTTATATGCAGTCGTGGTATATAATGGTCGGGATTTCAAGTTAATATGTTATATGACACATGGCCACAACCCCACCAAAGACATACGAGTCAAGATACTAGCTAGCGAAAGAGACCAGGGCAATCTCAGACTCAAAGAATCTATATTAATTAGAAAGCTATCCCCTAAATTGAACAACAGAGCCGAGCTAAACTCCAACTTCTTAATATAACCACACACGACAAGCACCATCATCACATTTTACTAACAAACATCTATGATACTATGCAGACATACTATTAACAATAACAACACTAAATGAAGTTAGTTAGGCCCATATTATTAGCCCAATTACTGACACTGGTACACACACAACCACTTGCACCTGCTGCTAACTCGGACACGTGGTTGCACTTGTTGCCCGCCTTACTTATTAACTTGAAATCCCGACCATTATATACCACGACTGCACATAAAAAAAATCTAATAATATAGATAAATAATAATATAGAATCGAACAAAAAAAAAATAAATAAAATAAATAAATAAATAAAAATAAAGGAAAAAAAAAAAAAATAAAGAAATAAAGAAATAAAATAAAGAAATTAATAAATAAATAAAATAATATGTATGCATGTATGTATTTTACATATACGTATATATATACACATATATACATACACCAACACACGCACACACACACACATATATATACTAAAGGCTCTATTAACGACGCCCCACCTCCATACCCAGGATTCCTCACCCACCCAATCACATCTGCTACTACACACACACGGTAAACAAATTTATAGAACGAAATTACTAAAGGGACATAACTCCCACAAACAAAGCTTGACTACCACGAGTTATCAGCTCCTGCCACCGAAATACGATTATTCAGTATATTATTAACAAAACAAACAACGTTATATAAAAAAAAAATAATAAATAAATAAATAAAAATAAATTACTCAGTATAATTACTAACAAAATAAACAGCAACGGTTAAAATAGCAAATAATAAAATAAATAAGAAACTTCCCCGGACCTACTACTAAAAACAAACCAATATTTCCGGCCCCGGCTTTCGGCAAAAAAAAAAAAAAACACACACTCCAACGAGTGGTAGTATTTATTTTATTCTGAGGATGAGGGATACCCTCGAAAATTAAATGAAAAGGACACACTCCAACCCAACACCACGGTCACGATACACTGGTAAATAAAAATAAAAAAAATTTGAAAATTATTGACTTTTCAATATTGTCACTTTGTTTTGTTTTTACGATTCCACGTGTCGTATGTGTCACTCTAACAACGCATTGTTATCGCCTTCAAAAAAAATAATATTCTTATATATATATATATATATATATATATATATATATATATATATATATATATATATATTTCAAGAAAGTTAAGTTCCAATATTTTAACTTATTTCTATCATAAGGAGACAAAAGAAAACTCATTTCATCACAAAAAAGAAGCATTCCAAATCTCTATGATACGAGTGAATACTGCAGGAATTATATGCGTACTTTGAAGAGTGATTTTTTTTTCTTTAGAAAAAATATACATTGGACTCTAGAATCCAATTATTATATCCTACCACGAGAAAAGTATGAAAAGGAAAATAAGATTTCTGGATGTTGTTGGATATTTTGTTTTATATGTTTGTGATCATTCGACAATTCCATTGTTAACTTCTTCTGTAACGAATTGATAACGATTTTTTTTGTGCTGAAGAGGTGATTATTAAAGAAATTTCTGAAACACACACACACACATATATATAAATATATATATATATATATATATATATATATATATATATATATATAGAGAGAGAGAGAGAGAGAGAGAGAGAGAGAGAGTAATTAAGTGTTATCGAAGAAATAATATGAGTGCACAATTACTTGTTGAATAGGATATTCACTTTTATTAAAGGAACACTATACATTATTTTGATTATCCATCAGTACATGTTGTTTCACGACGGTTGAGTTGGCAGTGTTTCCATGAAAACGAAGGTACCGATGGATGAGAAAAATAATGTGTAGTGTCATTGAATAATATATATATATATATATATATATATATATATATATATATATATATATATACTAAAACTGGGTCCATGAAAAGAGCAGCAATCGACGATGTAGCTCATCTTCAGAATATCACTGTAGTGGTGGAGGTGGAGACATTTTCAGCATGTTTTATTCTATTTTGCCAACATTGCAAGCATAATTCAATTCGACCATTTCTACAATGTTTACATATTAGAAAACTATGAGCGTCAGTTGAATACATGCATACCCAGAATATATGTTCATACATACAAGTCATAATACACCCGCTAATAAGCACTTAAATTTATGACAACTTAGAAATCTCACATACATACACATGTCAAAAAATGACATGGTTAGCATACACGCTGTCACACCCCGTGTTCGTAACTTAAGGTATTTTATATTTTGGGTTCGTACAATGGTGTTAATCCGTCTAGGCGACGGTGATGTCGTTAGCTAAGTGATGTGTCTGTCGGGCGGGAACTTATGAACACGAAACACGATGCACAGTGAAAGAAACACAAATTAATATGAATAAAATGGAACAAAGTTTAATTTCGGCAAAACAGGGTCTGCTTGAAGGCGAATAGGAAATAGAGGTGTTATTGTAAGAAAGAGATGGGATGCGGTGTATGTGTAAAATGGAATGGGAAACAGTTCTTTGCTCAATATATATATATATATATATATATATATATATATATATATATATATATATATATATATATATATACAGGGCTTTACGGAGCCCTTCAAAAAGGAGTGCGCTCCAGGAGCATGCTCCTTTTTGCTGGAGCGAAAGAGAGGAGGGCTCATTTTATATTCAGCGGGAGTGGAGCGGGAGCAACTCCATTTGGCCCTAAAGAGCGGTGATTTTATCGCTCCGCGCTCCAAAATTTTTTTTTTTTAAACATTAGTTTTTTTATTCACCAATAAAAAGGAAAAGAAAAGATAGTCTCAGCTAACATCTTTGAGTTATTTTTTATGTATATTGTAAATGTATATGAGATAGAGAGAGAGAGAGAGAGAGAGAGGGGGGGGAGAGGAAGGGAGAGAGAGGAGAAAGAACGAAAGAGTTACACATGAAAAGAGAACATTTTAAGTTCTCTGTAAATTTTCACATGGACATGTTACATTTTTGATAGGGCAGTAGACAATTTGGCGACAAATGTCTTCAAATGCGCCACGTAGTCTAGAGATGTCTTTAAAGTTATTTTCTTAAAGATTTGAACTTTTTTTTGTATTTAGGATATTTATTGCTGATTGAATAAATAAGCCAATTTTTCTTTTAATTTACAGACAATTTATTTTTGTACTAAATCTTACTGCTTTTCTTCTTCTTCTCCTTCTTCAAATAAAGGTATTAAAAATAAATCTTTAAGGGTAATAATAACTAAAGAAATTTTTGTTTTCATAACAATTAATTAAATACATCTGTTTTTAAGCCATTTGACTCCTACCCATTGTGTATATTACCCACCCCAACGAAATAATACAACATATCGCTTTAACTCTTCAAAATAGAACTGTGTTTTTGTCTGCTGTTCGAAGTGTAGTATTTTCGCAAGTGTCTCCTCTTCTGCTACACCGACGAAAATATTTTTTCGCCCCGAAACTGTAAGTTACTTAAAATCTTACAATACATCTATTAACATCTTTTAAATGCCCATCCGTATATTGGTAAAGTTTATACTTTCGACGCCGTAAAATATTTTCAACTGATTTTTTATAAATTCATTATTTTGTGATGTGTTCTTCTTTACGATAAAACCGAGACTTTCTAAAAAAATGTATTTCTTTTATTTGTTCTAATATTGTTTTTAATAAGAAAACTTGGATCATTTAGTTTAATCCATCGTATTTTAATTTTAGCGAAAAATAAAAATGAGATTCTACTTTTTTTAGGCGATTACATGTAAACAGCCTGGGAAAATATCCGCAAAAAAGGAATTAAAAAAAAGTAATATTTTAGACTTTAGTGTGGAGGATCACTTTCCTATATAAATTTAACATGAAATCATCAACCACTTCCGGACCAGATAGCGTAGGAAATAACGTGTAATCAATTTTTAATAATGAGAGTGCATTAAGATTAAAGTTTTATATTATAAATCTTATCTTCTTTAAATATAAACTTTTCGGAAATCTTTTACTATAATCAACAGAACGAAAAAAGGGTGAAAAAAACAAATGTGCAACAAATAAATGTTAGCAAAGGCAAGTTAAGTTACTCATCTACCTGCCTAGATAATTTTATTTGTGTTTTAACTTATTTTAAAGGGTGGTTTTCTTGTTCAAAACAGTCAATGTTGACTGCTCGAAAAGAAATTCAAAATGGAGGCTCGTCCATAGCCAGGACTTGAAAATCGATAAAAAAAATCGAAAACTAAACAATATACTGATAGAAACTGATAGAACATTACATTTTCGCATGATTGTTGACATTTATTGTATAAGACATTTGTGTTTGTAATCCTTTTTTCGTTCTGTTGATTATAGTAAAAGATTCCCAATATTTGTTTGCTCCAAAACAATAGAGTAAATACTTATTTATTTAAAAGTATTGAAAGCCCCCCCCCCCCCCCGTTTCAATATTTTTAAATAAAAATTTTTTTAAATAAGTATTTACTCTATTGTTTTGGAGCAAACAAAATCGATTTTTTTAAAGTTCTTGTATCTTCTTTTTAAATTATTATTTAAATTTTAAAAAGTAGTAAATAAATTAAGTTTTAGTTATAAATAAGCAAAAACTAGGTTCAATTGTAGATGAGGGACCGTTGGAGTTTTTCGCTTGATGGTGGTATTTATCTACCCCCACAGCGGTAAGATGTGACACAAGATCGGAAAGGGGGATTTGATAAGTCAGAACCCTAGAGGAAGAGGACTTATGCCCCTCAAAAAATGCCTGGGCAGCCCTGTCGGCATTCCTCGGTAGGGGCGCCTCAGGCGATTAGCAATAAACTAACCCCTTCTCAAAGGGTGAGAAGGCAAAGCCCGGGAGGGTGGACCTCCTAGAACTGCACAGGACAAATCCACAGACCGGCGGAATCAAGGCCCAAAGGCCAAGACGGTACCGGTCTATAGGGTGTAGTATCCATCGGAACAGATACTACACTTTGATATTAGCCAAAAGGCCAAGAACTCGCCCAAATATTGGATAAAATCCATCCTCGGTGTGAAATTGTACTTTTTGTCCTGACATAACATTCGAATTTATTTTTTAACGTATATAGAATTAAACTTTTATGTCAAATTCTTACCCGACCCACCATCATTTTTCCGACATTTTTTTTTATTGACTGGTATGTTTTAGTTTTAACTTTTAAATGTTTGCTTTAAAACTGGTTATATTTTTGATCCAAGAATAAAAAGGGTAGAAAAAAGGACATTTCTATTTTGTTCTAAGAGCCGCACTGAATATAAGTTTGCCCAATAAACGGCTAAAAAAGAAATGAAATTGTGTAAACAACAAATGATAAAACTGCGTTTGATCCAATCAAGATTATTTGTTTCTACCCCCACCACGCCGACCCAGAAATGACCCTCCTTCGATGAAATGTTGTTCTGGAGAATTACATCTCTAAAACATCATTTTTTAAAAGCATAATGTTATTGTTCGTAGTTTTCAATTTCTCATTTTTATCGATACTATGTTTTCATTTTTAAATCTAAAAAAGCGTAAATTTAAAGCTATTTTGCCAGGGCCATAAAAATAAGCAGGCACTCCTTATTTTGCCCGTTCATCCTGTTTAAACTGTTATAATCAACTGTTATGAAATTCCGAAGTAAACAAAGAAAATGTTAACTAACTACACAGATTTGATAACAATTTATTTATTTTATTTAATCTTAAAAAACATATTCGCGTTTTTAGAGAAGTAATTTTATATTCAATTGCACTATAGAGACCGTTGAATTTTCTCGTCCATTTCGCTCGGTATTCACCCAAATGTTCGATAACATCGATTTTTGGGGTGAAATGGTACATTTTGTCCTGACAAAAAAATTATAATTTATTTTTTAGCATATATCAAATTGAACTTTTATGCAACATTTTTACCGTCGTCTTTTTGGCGACAGTTTGTTATTCTTAAATTCACGACTAGTATGTTTTAACCTTTTCATTTAATCATTAAATTCCGTTAAAATTTGCTTTTGTAAATAGAATGTTCAAAGTTTTTTTTGTGTGTAATAAAATGTTAAAGCAGTAAGAATATCTTTAGTCCAAGGAAAAAATAATAAAAACCAACATGGCCGCCAGCAATTAAAACCTGAAATTAAAGTTAGATTTATGGCCGGGGTGGAGGTGTGTTTATGGCGGGAGATTCAAAAGAAGAACAAAAGGTTTTTGGATTTTAACCACAGTCGCGAAGGATTTCGGACAAATGGTTTTGCGATAATGAATCCCCCAACCATAGGTAGTGTGATAGATGCCTTTATAACTGCATGTTATCACACCATTAGGCTTCCACCATCGGACCACGTGGGGATTAAATAAAACAGTTTAAGACAAACAAGATGAAGGAAGAAAACATTATTTAAACTTACCTTAAAGAAAGCGAAGGAATTATGAAGCTATACACATATACGAAGAGGCCTTTTATAATTGTTAATAAAAAGAAAGGAATAACATTTTATTAACAAAAACAATTTATTTAATATTTGAAACATTTTAAAGAGTTCTTAGATTCGTACTTGTGAGTGTATATATATGCGAGCATGTGAATGTCTTTTGTGTGGCTAATTTGTGAATGGTGAATGTGTGAAGGAAAAAGTTCGTTTGGATTACGAGAGATTCTTAAAGAAATGTTCCTTTGAATTCAAGATGCCTGAAGAAAAGGGATGTGGAGAAATGTTCGTCAAATTGAAAGATCGTGAATAGAAAGATTACCTTTGTTTTCCTCCCTTCTCCACACAGCTCGTTCGAGCTGGTGGTGGGGGGGGGGGGGAATCGCCGAGAGTTCTTGGTGCGTTCTTCTCAAAAACGCTGAAGGAAAAAAGAGGAAGAGGAAAGGAAAACGTGTTCTTTTATCGACTTCAAATCTCGCGTGGTCAAGCTGGCCGAAATCCTTCGGCCAACGTGATTCTGCGAGATTTCACGAGTTTCTCCCTTCAGAGGCGAAGAAGGGTCAAACAAAGAAAGAAAGGGAGAGAGTAAGAGAGAGTAAGCCGAACGAACCCAGAAAGAAAAGGGGTAGCTAAACAGGCTAGCCTTTTCCTCAATGCCCGCTCGTCTCATCGATCTATTGATCTGCCACAATAGTCCCCCACCAGTAAGCGGAGCTTACCCAATAGACACTACCCTATTTCAATTTTACTTTTATTTATATATAACAACAATCTTTATCAGCGAGGATTTAGCGTTCATTCCGGGATGGATGAAGCCGAAGTTATATGGGTGTTCCAGCAAAATTAGCGTTCGCGGGCGAAATTTTAATTTTTGTGCACATTGGGATTTTCCGCCACGCGAAGCTGGTATTGTTTGTAGTTTTAGTTTTCGGATGTGTATTTTTCTGCTGGAACTTAGCGTTCACCTAGAGATTCTTGGGCTGAGGAAATATCAGGAGAAAGAAATGTCTCTAGACGAAGCTGGGTATTTTTAGGAAACAATCTTTAGGCTTGCGTTGAAATTTGGTCGCGTTCATGTAAGTATTCTTTGGCTGATACAAATTTTCTCAGGTTGTAGATTTCTCACACGAAGCTGTATTTGGCTTGGGAGATTCAACGCTTGGCGCCTTTTGTTGCTTCCATTGTTCCTCGACTGATAAGACTATTATTATTTTTTTTTTTTGGTTGTCGGGTTTACGTCGTTAATTTTTCATTAAAAAAATGTTTTTCTTTTTTCTATTTGCCTATTGTAGCTCCATTTTTTTTTTCAAAATGGCGTTTGGCGGGAATTTTTCATTGTTCGGCATATTTGCGCCACGTGGGAAGATTCCTGTTTTTTTGTAGACCCATCTCCCCTTGTCTCGCGAAAAGCGCTTCTTTTTTTTTTTTGTTGTTGTTGTTCAGTGAAAGGATGTATTTTTTTTGTTTGTTTCGTTAAAATTTGTTTTTTTTTTGTGTGTGAAAGAAGTTCTTTTTTTGTAAAAAGATTCTCGTTCTTTTCGTTAGAAATGATTTTTGTTTTTCAAGATTTCTTTCCTCGCGTTGCTTCGTGAAAAGGATTTTTTTTGTTGTTGTTGTTGTTGAAAGGGATCTTGTTTGTTCTATGAAAAAGGATTTTTTTTTTGTTGAAAGAAATTTTGTTGATTGTTTCATGAAAAGGATTTTTTTTTTTTTTTTTTTTAAAGGAATTTTGTTGTATTTTTTATGAAAAGGATTTTTTTTTTGTTGAAAGAGATTTTTTTTTTGTGATGTGAGACGCTCATTTTTTTTTTTGTTAAGTTCGTAGACTTGTATTTTCTTCGTATATGAATTTTTGTTTAACTTACTGCCGTATTCTATTCTAAGTTTCCTTCGCTAAATAAGATTAATATTTAAATTTATTTGTTTGTCTTTAAGTTTAGAAATGGTTATCTTATTTTTTATTTATTTATTTGTATCTTAAAATTTAATCAGAAGGATTTGTATTTATGTTATCGTAGAAGGATTTAGTTAGCGTGTTAACGTCGGAGAGATCACCAATTATGGCCGGGGTGGAGGTGTGTTTATGGCGGGAGATTCAAAAGAAGAACAAAGGGTTTTTGGATTTTAACCACAGTCGCGAAGGATTTCGGACAAATGGTTTTGCGATAATGAATCCCCCAACCATAGGTAGTATGATAGATGCCTTTATAACTGCATGTTATCACACCATTAGGCTTCCACCATCGGACCACGTGGGGATTAAATAAAACAGTTTAAGACAAACAAGATGAAGGAAGAAAACATTATTTAAACTTACCTTAAAGAAAGCGAAGGAATTATGAAGCTATACACATATACGAAGAGGCCTTTTATAATGGTTAATAAAAAGAAAGGAATAACATTTTATTAACAAAAACAATTTATTTAATATTTGAAACATTTTAAAGAGTTCTTAGATTCGTACTTGTGAGTGTATATATATGCGAGCATGTGAATGTCTTTTGTGTGGCTAATTTGTGAATGGTGAATGTGTGAAGGAAAAAGTTCGTTTGGATTACGAGAGATTCTTAAAGAAATGTTCCTTTGAATTCAAGATGCCTGAAGAAAAGGGATGTGGAGAAATGTTCGTCAAATTGAAAGATCGTGAATAGAAAGATTACCTTTGTTTTCCTCCCTCCTCCACACAGCTCGTTCGAGCTGGTGGGGGGGGGGGGAATCGCCGAGAGTTCTTGGTGCGTTCTTCTCAAAAACGCTGAAGGAAAAAAGAGGAAGAGGAAAGGAAAACGTGTTCTTTTATCGACTTCAAATCTCGCGTGGTCAAGCTGGCCGAAATCCTTCGGCCAACGTGATTCTGCGAGATTTCACGAGTTTCTCCCTTCAGAGGCGAAGAAGGGTCAAACAAAGAAAGAAAGGGAGAGAGTAAGAGAGAGTAAGCCGAACGAACCCAGAAAGAAAAGGGGTAGCTAAACAGGCT
This sequence comes from Sepiola atlantica, assembly GCA_963556195.1. Taxonomy (NCBI): domain Eukaryota; kingdom Metazoa; phylum Mollusca; class Cephalopoda; order Sepiida; family Sepiolidae; genus Sepiola; species Sepiola atlantica. Next base: position 191,310,393 of record OY744515.1, read on the forward strand.
AGCCTTTTCCTCAATGCCCGCTCGTCTCATCGATCTATTGATCTGCCACAGATTCTCAACACCTTAAAAAGTAAATGAGAATTTTATTTCAAGACCAAAAATACAATTAAGACCGACAATCAGTTTCATCAAAAATTTGGGCGAATACCAAGCGAAATGAGCGAGAAAAAAACAGCGGTCCCTATTCTACAATTAAACCGATGTTTAAACTTAATTAAATTAAAGAAAATATCTTAAATTTAAAAAAGCAAATAATTAGACTTTCTGACTAATTTGTTTGTTTTTTTTAACCGAAAGAGGATTAGAAAAAATCTGTTATCGAATATTAAAATTGTAAACAGTTTGTTTTTGGTAGAGATTTCAAATATAGACGTTTCACCTTTGTTATTCGAATTTTTAATTTTAATAAATGTTTTCGCCCGACCTAAGAAAACTTGATCCAGTTAATTTTTCGTGGGAGGAAAATTTGACCCGATATTTTTTCAACTCCCAAGGTCTAGGCCAGATATTTTGTATGGAATTTTAAGACATTAAATGAATCTCTGAATTGTTTATTGATAATTTATTGATTTTTTTTGTTGGGGGGGGGGGAGGCAAATCATGAAAAAAATATTTTTATTCAATCTTTAAAAAATAAACTTCATTGGGTTTTTTTCGCCCCAAATTGTACTTACAAAAATGGATAAATCGATTTGTTTGAAAGTACTTGCACGTTTCTCTGTGGTGTATATATTATACAATATAGTTACGTTCGTAAAGCAAACAAATATTAAATAACAGCTCGACGAGTAATGTTGTCCTGGCTGTCTCTCCTGTCACAGAGAAATATTTTCTTTAAAACGAAAATAATCACTAATAATGTTTAAAAGTAAAACTTTATTTACTTAAAACAAATCAAAATTCTCTTCCAAAATAAATAGAAAAAATATCGGGTCAAATTTTCCTTTCCTGAAAAAATAGGTTGTTAATGTAATGAAAATTAAAATTGTTTTAAAAAACTTATGGGATTTTTCTATTTCTATTTTATACCTCAGGAAACGAAAATTTACGTATAATCCTATGCTTCATCCGACATGTTCTCCTATAACTCTTAGCACATCTCAAAATATTAGCGAGATTTTGTCAAATATTATCTTACGGTCACTTAAAGTGACATCTCCACCCATATTGACGAGATCCTTTGACGCCCACCCCTATCCTTTGACCACTCATTGGCAGAATAGAACGTTTATGAAAGAAGGTATATTTTCATTATGGAGCGCTGGAAAAGAGCCGCTCCTTTTTTTTATAGGAGTTTGAGCTGGAGCGGCTCCCTTTTGAAAATGGGGAGCGTGAGAGGAGCCAGCTCCAATTTTGAGCGTTGAAGCAGGAGCGGGAGCAGCTCCAAAAATAGTGGAGCGCATAAAGCCCTGTATATATATATATATATATATATATATATATATATATATATATATATATATAGAAAGAGAGAGATGACAGAAGCTGCTTTTACTTATCTTGGGAACAATTCGATGTCAATGTCGATAAACCTCTGATACAATAATTAGGGTCCGTGGTAGTAGACGAAATAGGATGAATTTATATTCAAGTAAATCTAGCAAGCAAATTCGAATTTTCATGGAAGAGAGGCCTCTCTCCTGAGGCAAGCATTTCAAAATCTTCTCTTGAACTAACTTTTTATTTGAAAAAATCCTTTAAAAGTGTCGCACATGGTTCAGCCTGAGAATTAGGATAATCTATCAGATAGACCCTGTATTTCTCTCTTATTGTTTTATGGTATCCAGTTTCGGAGCCGCACCTTTTGACTCAAATGAGGAAAGAAGAGACATCTGTATTCCAATATCTGCTGCCTCTCGTCTCATGGGAGTCGGAATAAGAAAGAGAGGAGTGAAAAAAAGAGAGAAGCAAGCTTTAGTCTCTGTTAATCCACATACAATTTCCTATACGATCTCGATCATAACAATGCACAAACAGAACTTACCCTATGATAGACGTAGCTACTTATTCTATTATATTCATCTATTAATGAAATGGCTTTTTTGTTTATCAAACCTATCAAAGTTATATTATTATTAAGCTAAGCTGATAATTAGGAAATTAGCACACAATTTGAGATAAGAAACGAAAATGTTGTCTATTTATTTAAGACTACCTGCAATTATACAGGTTAGCATGTGAAAAAGTAATATATTTATATATGAATATTATAGTCGGTGGAGGTGTGTTTGTATGTGTGTATGCTACTGTGAATGGTATTCCATATAATTTGTGTGTGTAAGAAATATTAAATATACGATGACATGTGTGTGTATTTGGACTTTGATTTAACCATGTCACGTGGATGTGCATGTGTATATGAGAATTAAAAGTGGTGAACTCTAAGTGATGGTATATGTATGTGCTTGCGTACGAGTATCATGTCTTCTGTGTATGAAGATACATTCTGCTTGTGTGTGTATCTAAATAGCTAGTCAAGCCATGTTTTGACAAATGTATGCATGTAAGATTTCTAAGTGGTGATAAATGCATGTGCTTATTTGCCGGTTTGTCATGATTTGTATGTTTGAACATATATTATGTGCATGCATGTATGCGACTGACGCTTATAGTTTTCTACTGTGTAAATATTGTAGAGAGGAGGCGACTTGAATTATACTAATTGATGTTGGGAAAATAACATTTAACATGCTGAAAATGTCTCCACCCCTCTACCCCTACAGTTATAACATTAAGATGAGTGACGTCGTCGATTGTTGCTCCAAATAGCTATACTTCTGATTTTCTTTCAGACAATTTTATTATTATTGTCTCCCAATAATGGGCGCTTGAGCACAGAGACATGAATTAATTTGTGTAGACTGTTTTAATGTTTATATAAAGTATATTTTATAAAGCTGTAACTTGTATTGAGCACTTTTGAAAATATATTGGTTTTAATCGCATTTTATCAATATATTTGAACTTGTTTAATATATATATATATATATATATATATATATATATATATATATATATATATATATATATATATATATATATATATATATATATTAAGAAGGTTGAAGGCAATGCAGAGAGCCGGAATGATGATAAGCTGGAAAGAACAAAAATATACAATCGAAGGAGAGGATTTACAACTATCTATTTATTCTTTTTTTCAATCTTACATAAACAGTAAGTATGGTGTTAGCTTGTGTGATGTCCGGATGATTAGAAACCATTTTATATTTCCGGAAAATACGATTCCAGCTTACTCTCTCTCCTTGACTTCAACCTAAACATCACTGTAGATGGTTTTATGCATACCAACTTATAAAGGACACCTGCCTGCAAAAACCTTTTATACACTTTAAGTTTGCCCTGCCCCTTAATACTAAATTAGGTTATGCCCACAATAAAATTACTCACATACAGAACAAATGCCCCTCTAATGCTGACAAAATAACACAAACTAAAAATTAACATCAAACCCTTCTAACTAATGGCTACCCAACTTCCACCATAACCCACCTAATTAAGACCAAAACATGCAGACACAGCGCCCTCTCCAATACCTGCTTCTTAAAACTCCCTTTCCTTAGCAATAAAATTACCACTGCCATTTGCAAGGCCATACACAAATAAAACCTTGACATCCAATTCACCCACACCGACACCTTGTTGTGCCAACATCTATCGAAAGACATACTAACCATACCCCCAAATCCTGCTCCCTGGCCAATTGCTGTATCCCTAACACTAAACTATGCTACCACACAAATTGTGTATACAACTTACAGTGTACCAAGTGCAATAAATTCTATATAAGAAGCACTACAAGACGGTTACACCTATGCATCAAGGAACATATGAACGCCCGTATAGCCTCTTTCTACAAACACACAACCTAATGCAACACTACACAACGCGACACCCACGTCTCCATCCTTGCCTCTATCAGAAACATTGGGGATCTAAGAATCATGGAATCGATCCTTATCTACAGATTTAACTCAACGTCAAAAGCTCTACTCACCCTTCATTTTATAATCTACCCTTTCACCAACTGACCAACTCTCATATTCAACACTCCCTTGTAATCCAACTTAAGTGTGTGCTCTGTGGGGTACAATAAAGCGTAGACTTTTATCGACTGAATCTATTAATTAGTTCTCAGATAAGATCTAATTAAATCTCAGTCAAAGTTATCTCCCTTCCACTTTTATTGTTTTATGGTTAAAATTTGAATTTAATTAGCTTCACTGATGCCTACATTAAACTTAGATGTAAGCTATAAATGCCTATAATTAGTAACAAATTTCATTAATTCTATCATTTAATTTAAGAAAACCAACAATTAATATTATTACTTGAATATGTGATAATCAAAACAAAATTTAATAAAAGATATAAATAAATAAGATTTTATATAAAAAATACACAAACAAGTAAAATATAAAATTATATTATTACAAACAAACAGTTTATTACTGAGCGTATGATACCCAGTTAATTAATTTAATATTACACACTTATTTTGAACACCATATCTATGTGTAGGATATATTTATTGATTTATTATTTGCTACAGTGTTTCTATCTCTATCTGTGGGACTGGCCTGTTTTCATTTCTACTTCCTGGCATCCATCTTAGTGAATTCTGCACAGTTGGTCTTTTCTCTTGAGTCCATTTTTGACAAGGGGAAAATTTTCCCGAAATATCAAATGATTTCTAATCATCAGGATATCACACACAGCTAACAACATATATGCTGTTTATGTAAGATTGAAAAGGAAAATAAATAGATAGTTGTAAGTCCTCTCCTTCGATTGTATATTTTTGTTCTTTCCAGCTTATCATCAATCCGGCTCCTTGCATTGCCTTCAGCCTTCTTAATACATTTATTACAATTCTCAGCAATGCTTCAAGCAAACTACCATTCTCTCTTATATATATATATATATATATATATATATATATATATATATATATATATATATATATATATATATATATTAAAATTTGAAAACGAAAACATGATGCAATATAAAATGAATAAAATGATTTATTTTTATCTTTTTTAGCCAAGACTTTCAAGCAAGACTTTTTCCTTTGTTTTTTATTTTTTTCATTTTTTTTGTATTAACTCCGGGGGGTGGGTAGAATCGAATCCACCGTAAAGACAGAAAAGATGTACGTCAAGGTGTTAAAGATGCACCATGGAGATTTAGATTTGAAATAATTGAAACGGCTAGCTGACTCAAATTCCTTGTTCGTCTATATATATTTTTTTATATTTTACTATTTTGTTTATATCTTTCTATTTTTATACCTTTCTAGTTTTTCATACTCTTCTTTCCCTTCTGAAAACGAGTCTGCTCACATGATAAATTACTATTTCTTTTATTAGCTCCAAAATTATTCGTCTTTCTCGGTGTGCTGGACTGGCTTAAAGGGGTGTTTCATGTCTTGTGTTTCTTGCTTTTAATAAGTCTATAGCCGAAACATGTCTGCACATATGTAGCCAAAACAGTTGTATAAATGAAAATGTATACTATATATGTATAGATATAAAGTTATGCATGTATATATATATATATATATATATATATATATATATATATATATATATATATATATACATGCATAACTTTATATCTATACATATATAGTATACATTTTCATATATATATATATATACATGCATAACTTTATATCTATACATATATAGTATACATTTTCATTTATACAACTGTTTTGGCTACATATGTGCAGACATGTTTCGGCTATATATATTTTATTTTTTTATATATATATATGTGCGTGTGTATGTAGTCATGTATGTACATATATAAAGTTATGTATGTCTATATGTTTATATATTTCTATGCAGATGATTCACTCCTAAACTAATTAACCGATCATTATGAATTTTGGAACCTAACTGCTAGATGTAAGGGTGAGTAATGTGGGATACATATAATTTGATTTAGTTTTATGTAAATGGAGCACAGAGGAGGTGGAAGCCCTTCATATAAATTCAGATACCTGCGATTTTTGTGAAATTTAACAATTAATAAATATTCTCAAAATTTTAGGTTTTTTTGGGGGAGGATGTTTTTTAAAGGGTTCTTAGCAGCATAATATCGGTACAAGCTCCCATTTGAAAATTTTAATATTCCAGATTTGTATTTAATTAGATTCATAGTCGTTAGACACCAATTAACTAAGATTCTTTGAATTTTAATTTCTTCTTAAGACCTGTTAAGTTTAAGCCCTAAATTTTAGACATTTTCTAGAATCAAAATAATATGACTATTCTTGATATAAGCTTTAGTTTCATAATATATCTTAAATTTTGATCTTTGTAAGGAGACATAAAAGTGGTGTGAAACTATTCTGTTTGGGGAATTAATTTTACTCGTCCTGGAGCGGGTATTCTTCTAGTGTAGAGGTCTTCAAAGTGGGGGTCGCAACCCCCAGGGGAGTCGCGTAACCATAGAATGAGGGTCGCCAAAATTATAACTATGGAATTTTTTCACTCCATTAACTTATTTTTTTATTTATAAAAAAATTTGGTGGGTCACGAAAAAAAATTTTTTCCAAAAAGGGGTCGCGACAAAAAAAGTTTGAAGAGCACTGTTCTAGTGTATATATAAATCTTACTTAATCAATGTCTGTTTCCCTTTTTAGATAATATGCATATTATCCAAAGAAAAAAAATAAACATCATCCTCATCTAAACCATCAAAAGTATAATGTTCCTGTGATCAAAATGTTTATGCTATCATGCCAACACATACATTAGAATACACAGACGCCTTTAAATCAATTTTTTTCAATTAACATTTCATAATCTATAAGCCATGAATCTGAACTTGGAACCGAATCAACATGTTTAAACATTTAATTTCAACCAGAAAATATTCATGTGACCCAATCTGCGTCTCCGCCTTCTATTTTCATGATAAAACAATTTGAATTACACGTATCTCTATATTCGTGCATTTATTTTTGTCTTCCATAAAACATAAAAACTATTTTTATTCAACATATAAAGAGAGAATAGAGTCTTGTTTATATATATATATATATATATATATATATATATATATATGTGTGTGTGTGTGTATATATATATAGCATATTCCGACAACGTTCGTCGAATACTCTAGTCAGTCTTTCTATATGTGCCTCCCTTCGCATAAATAGAACTTGATTCTCTTCTTGACGTGGTAATGTATCGTGGCCTTATGGTTATGACACTTGCTTGCAGAGTCAAGGTTGCCACCGTCTGAGATTATCATTCCCTACATTCCCTGATGAGAGCGAAAGCTTGAAACACTGGCGTATTTAGGTAAAAATAATTTAATATTATTTATTTGAAATTAATATTGGTATATATTACCATTTCTCCTATTAGCTCCAAAAATATTCGTCTTTCTCGGTGTGTGTGACTTTTAATAAGTCTATAGCCAAAACATGTCTGCACATATGTAGTCAAAACATTTGTATAAATGAAAATGTATTCTATATATATACATATATATATATATATATGTGTGTGTGTGTGTAACGTTAGGTATCTGCATATATTTATATATGCAGGATAATCTCGTAAACTAATAAACAGATCATCATCAATTTTATAATATACGACCTTTATTTTTTCCGTGCGAAATAGAAATGATAGGGCGACGCCATTCTACAAAGTTAATGAAAGAGACCTTCATGCGGATGTGTGAATTTTATCCCCACCTTCCTGTGTGTTAATCGCTGCCTGTCGGTCGCTGAGTTAGGTGCTACAGAACGTGTTCGTCGGACTACCAATTCTCTCAAGAAGACTGAACGTGTTGAGCAAAGGTACTGCATCAAATTTTGTCAAAAGCTTGGTGATTCTCAAAGCTACACAATTCGTAAGATTCAGCAGGTGTTTGGAGAAGAGGCGATGGGTGTAACACAAATTTAGGAGTAATTCAACCGATTCGAAAATGGCCGCACATCAGCAGAGAGTGACCAGGGTTCTGGCAGGCCCCAAACTGCTTGGAATGCAGCTGTTGTTGAGAAAGTGCAAAATTTGGTGATGGAAAATCGTTGTTCGATCGTGCAGGAGATCGCCCAAGAGGTTGGACTGAGTAAAGATTCTGCACATGCAATTTTGCGTGATGATTTGAACATGCACAGAGTGGCTGCAAAATGTGTGCCCAAGTTGCTGTTGCAGGAACACAAAGACCTCCGTTTTCAAGTTGCACAGGACCTTCTGGAAACCGCCAACACTGATCCTGGGTTTCTGAACACCGTGATAACTGGAGATGAGTCATGGGTGTATGGGTACAACCTAGAAACAAAAAGACAGTCGTTGCAATGGAAGCATCCCGAGTCTCTAAGTCCACAAAAAGCGTGACAGGTGTGAAGCAAAATCAAGGTGATGCTGACTTTGATATCTGTGGAATTGTGCATCACGAATATGCACCGGAACATCAAACAGTGAAACAGGAGTACTATCAAGATGTTCTCTGACGTCTCCATGATGCAGTTTGGCACAAAAGACTAGACTTGTGGACGGCAAAAAACTGGCAACTGCATCACGACAACACTCCTGCACGTTCATCCTAATTGATCCAATATTTCTTGGCCAAACATGGAATTCCAGTCGTTCGCCAATGTCCCTACTCTCCAGACATAGCTCCTTGCGACTTCTGGTTGTTTCGAAAATTGAAGACGTCACTGATAGGTTCCCATTTTGAGACTAGAAAAGAGATAATGAAGAATGCAATGGCGGAGATGAACACCATTCCAAAAGAAGACTTCCAGAAATGTTTCCGACAGTGGATGGATCGCTGGGCTAAGTGTGTGCAAGCACAAGGAGCCTACTTTGAAGAAGAGTAGGGTCCCAATCCTGTCAGGTATTTGAAATATTTTTCTGGCCTTAGGTCGGATACCTTTTAGACAGGCCTCATAGTCTAGCCAACACGGTGTGTAACATGGGTACATTATCTTTTTTGTAAATTTTAACATTTAGGGGATTCATATGTTTAAATTTTAATATATAAAAATTGTAAATCTTTTGAAAACCAAATTGATACCAAGATTTATTTCTTTTTATATACAATAAATCAGATATTTCGATTAATACAGATCTTTTTCAATGAAAATCAGACATTGTTCATTGTTTTTTTGTTTCCTCATTGTCGATTTACGATGGCAAAAGCTGAGGTTGCTCGATCTCTCCTGCCGTTTTATGGAAACTGTTTAATGTCAAGATTTAAGTAGTAGCAGTAGTAGTAGTAGTAGTGGTAATAGAGAAGGCGGCTGGTCGCGCATGCAAGTATTAAATCCAATTTCTACTTTGGAAGACATCGTAAAGTGAAAATATAATTTTTTTTTAAACAAAATCGATGCCAAGATTTATTTCTTGTTTGTATAAAATAAATCAGATATTTCAATCAGCACAGATCTTTTTCAATGAAAATCAGACATTGTTTAATTTTTTTTTCTTTCCTCATAGTTGATTCACGATGGTTGAAAGCCGAGGTGTCTCGACCTCTACCACTGTTATATGGAAACTGTTTAATGCCACGATTTGATAAGTAGTAGTAGTAGTAGTAGTAGTAGTAGTAGTAGTAGTAGTAGTAGAGAGGACACCTGGTCGCGCATGCAAGTATTAAATCAAAGTTTTACTTCGGAAGACATCAATGAGGAAAAGTTTTAAAAAATGAACAATGTCTGATTTTCATTGAAAAATATCTGTGTCTATCAAAGTATTTGTTTATTGTATAAAAAAAGAAAGAAATTCTGGCATCGATTTGGTTTTTGTAAAAATTATATTTTAATTTCTGAAGTAGAACTTGGATTTAATACTTGCATGCGCGACCAGGCGCTTTTTCTATTACTACTACTACTCAAATCTTGACATTAAACAGTCCCCATACAACAGCGGGAGAGGTCGAGCCACCTCGGCTTTTGCCGTCATGAATCGACAATGAGGAAACGAAAAAAATTAACAATGTCTGATTTACATTGAAAAAAATCTGTGTTGATTGAAATATCTGATTTATTGTATAAATAGATAAATAAATCTCGGTATTGATTTGGTTTTTTAAATATTATATTTCACTTTGCGATGTCTTCTGAAGTAGAACTTGGATTTAATATTTAATACACACACACACACACGTATATATATATATATATATATATATATATATATATATATATATATATATATATATATAACATGAAATATAATAACACGAAATTACATAATTGTCGATGCAATAATTTATTTCAACCTTGCGGATTCCTCAAGCATCAAACTAGACAATTACATTTTTGAGACTGACAGGAAACTGAATTCACCCTCGACAATACAAATACAACCAGAGAAAGTGGTGATCGCAACCAATCCGAACACCCTTTACAGAGCGAGGAGGAATTAAAATCTTATATTTAACTCAGGCGATCGAAAGGGATCTATTTGTTTTTTTTTTAAATAATAACGGCTGTGTTAAAAAGCACATATTCTTTTGACACTTACGACTTGGTGATATTAAACATATAGACGCCACTAAACACACGCACATATATACACATCCTACGATCACGCACACACGCAACACATATGTATTTGGCCAGCTAAAATTCGGTCAGACTTTTGTTCTCAACCTGATAGAAAAAGAAAGGAAGAAAGAAAAGAAAAGAAAGAAGCAGACGTGTCATCGACCGACTGACAAACTGTGGAAGGTTTTTCACTTGGCAGGCTTTCATTCTGTCTATATCCGAGTGATATGATCTATTTGAAAAATAAAAATTATTTAAGATTATATTTGAATCTATTTGAAATAAATATTATACGCACGCAGTTACATACACACACAGATGCCAATATGCATCTATATACAAAACATTTACATAAGCCTTCTATATTCTAATTGTAATACATTAATAATCTGAGTTCTAAAAATTCATCTTATATTAATTTATAATCTATAATTATAACCTAATTCCAATCTAACAATGTCTAGTGATAATATTAGTCACTTATACTTAATTTAATTCAATGATTAGTGTATTATCAGCCTAAAGATTTCTTAAAGCTATCTTATTTTAAGTAAATAATCTGAATAAACTAATATCTCAAAGTACAATTATATATGCATACATCCCAAAACACCTATAATGAATATCACCAAGTCAGTAATTACGTGTCCATAACAGATATTATTATAAATACTTATGGGGGGTTATCGTAAATAAACTATTTGGTATCTTCACCGTTACAAATCTAGAGGTCTATCGGATTATGAGATATTGGTAATTTTAAATTTACATTTATGTCTGCATTTTGCCATAAGCTCATCGCGTTTGTTTAAAAGATTATTGTTATCGTATTTTAGGATTCTTATGCTCTGTTTATCACATTGAACTCTCATACCCGGATTTCTTCCTGGAATTATTCCATTATAACACAATATATATATATATATATATATATATATATATATATATATATATATATATATATAAGCAAGCGTTGTCTTCGTGGGGTTCTCAAACTGTCGATCTATCCTTCTGGTTTCAGGTGGCAGTCCGTAGAATATTTCACCGATTGTTCTTAATTCAGCCATTTTTTTCGACGCTTTCGACTTTTTTAGTCGTCTTCAGGAGTAGGTTTTGTAAACTAAAAAGACTTGAGTTAATGTTTTTCACCGACCCCAACGGCAAAATATATATAAAAACAGACGGCGTTTCGATGGGATCTCCCCTAGGCCCCCACCTTTGCCGAATATTACATTACAAATATAGAAAATGCAATATTCTCCGACACACCATCTAAACCTAATATATATACTTGCTATGTAGATGATATCTTCATCGCCATAGAGTCCCTAGAAAATATCAAAAAATATAAAAAAAACTCGGTACTTACATTCACAACCGAATTCAACATCAACAATAAAATCCACTTTCTTGACGTATTAGTCGACTCCAGTAATCCTACGGAATACACGACATCAACATATAAAAACCCCACAAATAATAATCCGAGCCTCCTCAACACTCATAGTGAATGCCCACAAAAATATAAAATAGCACTTATCAACAATCTTGTTCATCGCGCACACACTATATCCTTATCCAAACAAATATTTTATAAAGAATTAACCAATATTAAACAAACATTAATTAACAACAATTTCCCCAATAAAATAGTCGACCAACAAATAAAATCATATATAAACTCCATACACGATAAAAACAAAAATAAAACCCATTACAAAAAAGACACGATCAACCTCTATTACAAAAACCAGACGCATCCTAACTACAAACTCGAAAAAAGCAATACTTCACATAATAAAACGATACACTAAACCTAACGACCAACAAAAAAAGATCAAACTAATAATTTACTACACAAAATTTAAAACAAATAACCTATTTATTAAAAATAACACCGTCAATACAACTCTCTATCAGACTAACGTTATATGTATATATGTTCTCATGCCATTTTAAAGAATGTCACCCTATAACCCAAACAGAACAAGTACATAGCACCTATATTGGCCATACTACAACAACTCTCTCTCTCGACGTCTAACTTACCATTTATCCGATACCAGCGCCATCCAAAGTCACATTACTACACATAACAAAAGACTACAGTCGGCCGATATACGGAGAATATTAACATCTAACACCAAAATAATACACAAAAATAACTGCATAAACAGACTAGAAGCAATATTCATTAAAACTAAACAGCCTAATATTAACAAAATAGCTTTCAACACAGGTACTAACATATTAAAAGTATTCCATAATTGAATGAAAATAAAGTAATAAAGAAATAATGGTAATGAGAATAAATAATAATAAATAAATAAGTAATAGTAATAATAAGAATTAATAAAATAAATAAATAAATAAACAATAAAACCAAATACACAAACAGATAGAATAAAATCAACTCAACCACACACCCTCTTTTCTTTCATTCGCTCTTAACAATACCTATAAAACATTAACTCAAGTCTTCCTAGTTTAAAAAACCTACTACTGAAGACGACTAAGAAAGTCGAAAGCGCTAAAAAAAATGGCCGAATTAAGAACAATCGGGGAAATACTTTACGGACTGCCACCTGATACCAGAAGGATAGCTCGACGGTTTGAAAACCTCACGAAGAAGATTTACAAACGAGAAAGTTCCGTGACGTTCAACAACGCTTGCTTGGATAATGATTTGCTGCCTAAGTATATATATATATATATATATATATATATATATATATATATATATATATATATATATATATATATATATATATATATATATATATATGTATATATATATATATGTATATATATATATATATATGTATATATATATATATATATATATGTATATATATATATATGTACAGGATAAACTTCTAAACTAATGAATCGATCATTATAAATCTTTGAATATATATTCTAGGCAACATAGTGGATAACATGGGTACATTATGTTTTTCATAATCTTTAACATTTAGAGTATGCATGTATATAAAGTTATGTATGTGTATATGTTTATATATATATATACATGATAAATTCCTTAACTAATGAACTTTGGAATATATATTCTCGGCAAATGGTGCTATATTTAGTTTGATTTAGTTTTTTGAGAAATGTGGCTATATTTTGTTTAATTTAGAATTTTGCAAAGGGAATAAAAAGGGTCTGGAAACCCTTCGTAAAAATACAGATACCTTCGATATTAGTGAAATTTTAACAATGGATATTAGACATCAATTATTAAATATTCCCCTAATTTTAGTTTTTCTTGTAGTTTAAATGTTCTTTAGGGGGAGATAATATGGGCACAACCCCCTTTTAAAAATTCAAATATTTCAGATTTGCATTGAATTTGATCGATAGTCATTAGACACCAATTAAGCAAAATTCCTTGAATTTCGATTTCTCTTTAACCCCGTTAAGCTTAAGATCAAATAATAAATTTTGAACAAAATTAAAATTAGGATTCTTGACACAAGGTTTAGTATAATTATATCTTGATGTTAATCTTTGTAAGGAGACATAAAAGTGGTGCGAACTTGTACTGTTCTGGGAATTAATTTTACCCGTCCTGGATCTTCTTGTATGTATATAATATGTTACAGATCAAAATTATATCATACTTTGATTTAATGCCAATTTTGGAGCAAAAGAAATTTTACACATGTTTCTGGAAATAATTCAGAGCATTCATATATTTAAGTTACCACATGAAAACGTCTTTAAAGTCAATTGCCAGATAAAAACCATACAGTATGAATGCAAAAATTCTTGCGGATAAGTATTCAGATAAGTATCTAGAAAATGTACAGAAAATGTATTTACTAAAGCTCTATTGCAATTGTTTTAAATTTAACTATTCAAATATTGAATATTGAGCTTAATTTTGCTTTGGAAGTTGATTCTCATAATAATCGATCTAAACTATATAAAATAATTGTGTTTTTTTTATTATCACACACACACACACATATATATATATATATATATATATATATATATATATATATATATATATATATATATATATATATGTTCTAGGGTTAAGATCGGATTCTAACTCTGCCTGATGAGATCTCAGTTTGTAATAGCTGTTGATCGATAACATTGACATGCCAGTGTCGCAGATTTTGTACATGTCTGTGTAAATGAAAAATAATCATATATATATATATATATATATATATATGTATATATATATATATATATATATATGTGTGTGTGTGTGTGTATATATATGTATTTATTACGCTCTTAATTTTTAATTTTTAACTTTAATTCTCAATTAATCGAGC
>OY744515.1:191330233-191642733 GCA_963556195.1 Sepiola atlantica
TCACAGACTGTCACATTGTGGACCATCAAGCTTCACTTTTCGACATGTTTTTTAACTGCCCGAGGCTTGTGTGACGAACGCCCATAGCCTGCTCGGGAATGCTGATCACCTTGTGGTAATGATTGATATCACCCTAAAATATTGTCCCAAAGCTGAAGAGCCGTTGCTCTAAACGACAAGATACTTCAAGCAAGCTGATTTTTATTCCATCAGAGACAAGATCAGAGATGCCCGATGGAGTGGAATTTTTTTCTCCCTGCTAATCAATGCACAAATAAGGCAACTGAATTGGTCAAATCATTGCATTGATACCAGTGTCCCCATGAGAAAATTCTACAGCAAGTCTCATTCTCCACAATTGTTCACCTCAGAATGTGCAGCTGCTCTTTCTCAGATACAGCAAGCATCCCGACAATACGGCCGCCATAAGTCTACTACGAATAGACAGATATTTGTAGAGTCAACACATAATTTTAAGACTGTGATAGTTACAGAAAAGAGAAGGTACACAGAGATAACCAGGAAACGCATCTCGTCACAGAAACTAGATTCTCGTGATTTCTGGAAAATCTTCAATAGTGTGGTGAACAATAGGTAATCAACAATTTCTTTGCTATCCAACCACAATGATGTCGTTTGTACAGCAACTGACAAGGCTGAATCACTTGTCCAGCGTTTTGCCGTAAACTCCACTTTGAACTCTTCAAACCACCCTCTCCCTAATTTCCCACTGTGGACAGAAGCCAAACTCAATGACCTGATAATCACCCTATCCCTTTTAATATCATAAAAACCTTGACACCTCTAAAGCATGTTGGACTGATCTTATATCAGTAATAGTAATACAGAAATGCTCTGCTGAACTGGCCCCTGTCCTCTCCAAACTCTACAACAAATAACTTGCTGAATGTTGCTTCCCCGATAGCTGGAAAATTGCCTCTGTGGTACCAGTCTTCAAGAATTCTGGAGGTAGAACTGACCCTGGAGGCCATTAATATGTGGGAAGACAGACAAACAACTTTGCTTTATATGTAAAGGCTAGTTGATGGGCAAGGTGTTGTCCGGGTGTGAATCACATTACACAATAAATTAACTTCCTCAAAATGTTCTACATTATTGAAATGCATAAAAATACTAGACGTACCTGTGACCCGTCATAAGCACTACCACTATTTATTTTACTTTGATTTCATTCGAGAATTAATAAACTATGAGATATCTGTTAAGACATTCTTTTTGTATAACTAAAAATAATAAGTCTCCTTACTTCTCGGAACTGATCCAAGTGCTCCTAAAATTATTGGTATTATAGTGATTTTCTTCATGTTTCATATTCCTTAGAGTTTCCTGGGAAGTCTCATATTCTTATTCTTGTCTTTATTCTCGTTTTTATTCTTATTCTTATTCTTATTATTCTTATTATCATTATTATATAGAAGTATTATTATTCATTTAAAAAAGAAGTAAAGAGACTTATTATTTTGTCATCTAATTTGCATCCATATTAGATAGCCATGCTGAAAAAAAAGGGAGCCACTTTCACTCTAAATGCTCACAAAGATATCAAAAATATTAGAAAGTGGTTAAATCAACATAGATTGACTTGTCCACCAAGTTTTAGTCATGAATATTCAACAGTCTTTGTTTTATCGTTGTTCAATGATATGTTCCAAATGTGCACATATGTATTGCAAGCAAACCTGGATATGACGGATTTGGGCTGTGATGGCCCTCTTTAGTTACGGAACAGTCTGGTCATCGTTTTGATAGACATTATATTTGAGATAAACCCATTAATAAAAATCTGGGGAGATGGATTTAATGTCCAGTGAATGAAATGCTCATCCAGGATCACATCTTCTGATGAGACGATTCTCAAAGTGTTCCCACATATTATGATGGCGATAAAACAAAGATTCTTAGACATTCATGACTGAAACTTGGTGGACAAGTAAGTTTATTTGTACCAAATATGTTTGGAGTGCAGAGAGTATTGTGAATGTTATTAACGATACTCTGGGATGCATTTTTGGAGGTAACCTTCTACGAGGAAATGGTCTAACAAAGATTAACGTACAAAACAAAACAACGAACCAACCACCATATTATTCTGCTCAACGTATTAGAGACTTCTGCATTGGCCTTTTGGCTAGGAGTAAAGTGTAGTATCCATTCTGATACTTCATTTCATTTTTTTTCTATACTCGGTCAGTGAAGAAGAAATCCTTCTAGACTGAGGTAATTTAAATTTTTATCCCAATCCAGAGTGCCCCTTTTTGGGGGAGCTGAATTTTCGCTACATTAAAAACCGACTTTCTGCTAAACTCTGCCCTCGTGGGGAGGCAAGTAAATATGGATTTCTGCATCTCTCAGTCTCATTATCTAACACAGTTTCCAAAAATCAACCGGCTGCATTGGCTTTATAAAGCCTGTAGCTTTGTGTAGTGTTTATTTACCAAATATCAAATGGCTGGTTTCTTGCACAAGTAAAGGTCACGAGTTTTGCTTTGCTCAGAATCTTCGCATTCTTGTTGATGACTCATCCAAGAAGCTGCCATTGTCGTCATCACTTTGCCAATTATTCAGAAGCAAACTCAAGTCTTTTAAAATCAGCGTGACTTGAATACAACCGACTAATTCAAAGAGGGAGAGAAAAGTGATTGTATAACGTCTATATATTTATCTTCAGAGCAAAGCAAACATCTCATACAAACTCTAGATATTTATTGGAGGCGAGGGGGGTATGTTTGGCATAGCCGTTCTAAAGTTGGTAAGCCGAGTTCAAGATCCAACTTAAACTATTATCTTCATTTTCAGGTAAATATTATCAGAAAAGGTATGAATTCCCTGATTCTTTAGTTTGGTGTTAAATAGCATTACTTACCTTGTTCTATTAACATACCTGGATAGGACTATGCTCCATCTGGTACCTGCCCAAGATACACTGCATGCTGGTGCACCAATGGCCCTAATTTGAGGGTTTGGCTATAATAAAACGATATTTATTCCTGTTTTAGTATATTACTAGCAGAATCTGTATCTCGGTATTGTCCGGGAAAATTAAAAAAAACGAGAAATTCCTCCTCATAGTAATTTTTGGAGGTGGGGGATAAATAATTAATGTTAATAATAATATTCCTTTTAAAATAATAAATATCTGTCAGGACCAATACTAAAAAAACAAAATGATTTTATTCTTTCGTAAAAATAATTGTCATTGTCGGCTTAATATTCTTTAAATAGATACAACGAATGTGTCACTTCGTTATTTATTTAGATTGTAGCAATTTAATTCTTTATAAAACAATAAGTATTCTCCATCTTTTTACTGTAAAAATAATTGCCAGCTAAATATTCTTCAAATCAATGAAACGAATGTCACTTTTTGAAATGTCTTTATTTTAAATTGTACGGTTTTAGTTAACGGGACGACAGATTTTGATTTTGGAACAATTTATTTTAAAATTGGTAAACTCGAAATTGTTTACCTTAGCGACATCAGAATCATCGCCAATCACTATCTTTGCTGATCGGACCATCTCTATTTTTTTGATTGTGTGTGAACAAATGATAACGTACGTACGTACATGAAATGCCTTTGTGTGTTATTATATACCTCGCCAATGCAGGAGAAGCGATATAACATTACATGGTGGGTGTGTCATCGACTGTATGCGGTTTGCCCTGCTTTGCAATCAGGTATACAACTTGTTGCAGTAAGGAACGAAGCAAAAAGCTGACAAGGTAGCACCTACATCGCTTGAATGCATCCAGTGTTGCATCTTTGGCCATTTCTGCATCTTGATTTATGAGGTGTTCCGATAGTTTTGCTGGAGTTGCTCAACTTCATAATGCAAAGCATGCATTGCGGATGGATGCTGACTTCCATCACGTTTTCTCAAAGACTTGAACTCTTAATGCACATAATCCTCTTTTTAATCATTTTCTAAACATACTGTGAGCTGAAAAGAGAAACAAAACTACTTCTTAGAGGTTTGGTAAATGCAGTGTGAAAGCAAATTAACACTAAAACTGCTTATGTTTCTGAAATTTTGAGATGAGGATTGATAATTTGTATAATTTGGATTATTCGGACTACTGTTCTCATCTTCAGTGTTATTCTCACAACGTTTCGGCCGCTGTAACCTCCGGCCTTCTTCAGGTGTATCTTTCCGAACTCGGGAATATTTCTGTCAAACTCGGGAATCTTAACGGAATTTCAAACAGAATCCTTTATGCCACCTCCGTGAAATAAATAAAGGGTTCTGTTCGAAATTCCTTCCAGATTCCCGAGTTCGACAGAAATATTCCTGAGTTTGAAAAGATATGCCTGAAGAAGGCCAGGAGTTACAGCGGCCGAAACGTTGTGAGAATAACACTCAAGATGAGAACAGTAGTCCGAATAATCCAAATTATACAAACGAGACTGCTTCCCTGCAGATTACAACATGGTCGACTTCAAATCCAATGTCAACAGATTCCTATTATGAACTGTACACACAAGTAACTAGAGCTTAGTCAATCTCATCAATCTTTCCTAATCCTCTCATAAGATTCTTCATCTCTCAACTGACAATCATGTCATCTCATTAACCAATTTCAATCATCAATTTATTCAAGTGCTCAAAGTAATTGGAGCGTCATTTCTTTAAATATACACTTTTCTCTCGTCGGAACCGCACTACCCCCTACTCTCTCTCTCTCCATATATATATATATATATATATATATATATATATATATATATATATATATATATATAGAAAGAGAGAGCGATGTCTATAACTTTCGAAATATAGTATAGATTTGCAAAATATTTTGGCATCTTACCTACTTAGGAGCACTCTTTCAGTGTGCAAAATTTCAAACTTGTGCGATTTATATTATTGAAGTTATTTACAATATTATGATCTGCAATAAAGCGAGAAACACAGTTTATATATATATATATATATATATATATATATATATATATATATATATATATATTAGTATTTCATGTATCCACATAAAATTTTATAAGGAGATATAATTTTTTATGTATCAATTTTCAGTATTTACGTCAACAGTGCTCGATACGTAAGTAGAGCTATGTAGTAAGCTATGAAAATATATTTATAGCAATTAAGCTACACAGAGGCTCCCGCGTTTCATCCTCGGGGGAATCTTCAGGCATATATATATATATATATATATATATATATGATGAGATGATGAGAGTAATCCGACGTAATGGGAAATGAAAAAAGAATAAACAAAAGATGTTTTTTTATGTATTCATCAACGTTTCCTCTTATTTGTAAGACTTCTTCAGGATGATAATTTTAAGAAAAATGTCATGCAAGTACATAGAAATATTGGGTTGACATGATGGGTTGATGAGAAGTAGTAGCCACTACTGGGAGAAGTCGGTGGCAGAGAGTGAAAATTATAATCCTGAAGAAGTCTTACAAATAAAGACGAAACGTTGATGAATACATAAAAAAACATATTTTGGTTTTTCCTTTTTCATTTCCCATATATAAAAATGTAATATAAAACAAATGTAAAGTTACATACTTTACAAGTTTATTAAAATTACAACAAAGAATAGTTTATGAAAAATGCCTTTGACCCATGGATTTCGTTTCATGAAAAGTTGAGCCGGAAGTTATTATTACAAGTGATCAAAAGTGTTCAAAGATCATCTTAGAACAACTAGGAGGCCATACATTTAGATTAAGTATTAATATTAATTATATATAAGGTTATGACCCATTCGTTTTACTGGTCTCAAAAGGCATAAGCTGTTTGAAGACACATTTTCCTTCAGCAAAAATAAACAGTTGAAACAAGAACTATTTTTGATAGCTTACTCTTTATTATGGTAGAATGCCGAGATTCTCTTAGCTTTAACTATACAGTCAGCTCCCCAGTCCTGTTAGAGGGAACAGAAGGCGAAACGTCTGCTCATTCACACCCAACCTTGAAATTATCATAATAATCACAGTCACATTCCAAATGCAACGTCTATCCACATGCTTGACCTATATGACGTTACCATCTAGATTATGATTCTTATTTATTACACTGCTTTTCCGATCATCCTGAGTTATCTTATTACATATATAAATTAGATCTTCATACAGGGGTAGGTAGCTCCAACATTGAGCAAGCCATTTTGTCTCTATAAGTTGTCGACTTCTTTTCAATCTTCTTTCTTGTTTTTAATTCGATGATAGATTAATCCATATGTCTTCTGTTGTCTAAGTGTGGCACGACTTGTAGTCGCATTGCAGAAAAGGTTTTGAATAGGCAGAGATACAGGAACACTAATGAATTTCTTTCTTGCCATTCATCTCTCCTTTTAAACCCGAAAAGTAATTTATATTCAAATGAGCTCTCTATTTCTTATGTATTTTATTTATGTTTTCATTGTGATTCTTTTTTACAAAGACATAAATTATCACAAAATGGCTGGATGTGGAAAATATTGCTCTATTTTGAAAATGAGTTCACCCTTTTCATAAGGGGGTGTGCATGGTTGGTCTAATGGATATTACCCCGAACTATGAAATGCTGAGTCAAATCCAATCAGATCTGTTTCTGTCATTTACAAACTGATAATGGTGGGAAAGGTAATAAAAAATCAGCGAAGTCAAAATTATAAATGTATGTATTATTTTGTTTATAATTCAACCGGAAGTAAAAAAACAAAAAAACGGTGTCAAGGCAAAATATGTCCTTTTTTATGGAAATCGCTCCAGACAAAGCATGAAGCCACTTGAGGTAAGGAACTAAGAAAATTACTACTTTAAGGTCAAAACCCAGCTAACAATAAGTGTTATATGGATATGTTCTGACCCCGAAAACAGCAATTCTTCCCGCTTTTTCAGAAACATCTCTCATGAAATGTGAGGACTAAAGGACAAAATAATGGAAGCGAAAGTTATGAGTAAACCCAAGGTCCACTTTCTAATCTCCTTTTGGTCGTTGCTCATTCTGAGGTACCTCAAGTACAATTGATGGCGGTCATACTGAAAATGGGTGAAAGGTATGAACCCACAATTTACCCCCTAATATGAGTAAAATAATATGTTCAATTAATCAAATACAATGATTTTTTTTTATTATTGAAAACGTTTTGAAAAAACAACTGAGTACTGTAACTCTCAGAATAACTCAGTTATATTTATATACAGTGCCAGCACTATGGCCGCATGGACAGGCCTCAAATTTATTATTCGTTAGATCTCTATTATTGTTTTTTTTATTTTATTCAATTTTAATCATCATCATCATTTATATCATCATATTTGGTTGAACGTCCATTTTACATACTGGCAAGTGTTGGACGGTTTTAAGAAATTGACGTCCAAAGTAACCTATTTCTGAACAGGTCTTTATTTATCCCTCTTTTCCTCAGGTCCATTTTTATCGCTTCCTATCATGTTTTCCTTGGCCTATCCCTGTGGACTGAACCTGCTTACTCAACTGTTCTACATATAATGAAATATATTATTTATTTTAAAGAAATACTAGCTTTCAAAAGGATGAATGTTTGACTGAATTTAAATTGGGGTGAGATCAATGCATATGCACAGTTAGGTTTTCTCTTTGTCATTTTTATATGTTGTTACTACTAAAAGCGGCTCTATAATTTTTCCGACACTATTTTAACAAAGTAAAACAAAACTATA
This sequence comes from Sepiola atlantica, assembly GCA_963556195.1. Lineage (NCBI taxonomy): Eukaryota > Metazoa > Mollusca > Cephalopoda > Sepiida > Sepiolidae > Sepiola > Sepiola atlantica. Next base: position 191,337,913 of record OY744515.1, read on the forward strand.
ACTAAGGAGATACCAAGAGCTCTGCAGAAACCATTACATAAATTTAAATAATTTGTTTTAACAAAGTTTATTTAATGCATGCTTTATTTGGTATATTTTGGAAGTTATTTAATTTGGGTTTGAATTATATTGAGGATAATCTTAATAAAGTGGTTATATTTGCTAAGGGAGCTATTTTTTTAGTCATAATTGTTTAAACTCTAGTGAAATAATACGTTATATAATTAAATATATATAGAATTAATTGATTATGAAAATGGGTTATAATGCTCAGTTCCTAAGCAAATGGTCGATTTCTTACTATTAACTATAGTGTGAGAGATTTGAAAAAAAAAATGTTGTAATTAGCGCTTTCTTTTGTTTTAATTTTCAATGATTTATTATTAAATATATGTATTAGAAAAGCAAGTTTCTTAACGAACATAACATTATGTTTAAGATTATCCTAAATAGAATTCAAACCCGAATTAAATAACTGATAAAATATACAAATAAACATGCATGAAATTAACCTTGTTAATCTAAAAAACTTATTTAAACTTAAATAGCTTGAAATGTTGATTAGACATTATTTATTATGAAATAACTAACTAGATTGCAGCTGAAAATTAGCATCCTGATAAACATGAGTTATTTCTCTTGGTCCATAAAAATATTTGATTAAAAAAAAATATATTTCTTGAATTTGAATTATTTCCCTTACTAAGAAACTTTCTAATGTTACTGAGAGAAGCCATTTTGATTGACATTCGATCCTGTTAGCTTTCCGGCTCTACTTTGATTTGGACATTCTAATGCCGAAATATTCTCCTGCAAACGCTTATCACAAAATTCGCTTTCATTTATTTGTCTTCTGCTTGACTACATTTTGCCTATCACTTCGTATGTGTTCGTTTTTCTCTGTAACTGTGGAACCCAAGTAGCCCTAGGCTCATCCAAAAGCTTGAAGCCATTCAGTGGTCCTTTCTACGGAAAATTCAAGCTGATCGGAACTACTGGTCATGTCTGAAGAAGACAAAAATGTTCTCGCTGCAAAGACGACGTGAAAGGTACCGGATAATTTACATCTGGAAGATATTGGAAGGAAAGGTACCGAACATTAATGGCCACATTCAAGCCCGAGACAATGAACGCCGCGGGAGGCACTGTATTGTTCCCTCGCTAAAAACTGGTGGGAAAATACGAACCATTTTTGAAACGAGCTTACCTGTACAGGGGTCACAACTCTTCAATGCCATGCCTAGGTGTATACGGGATATAAAAAATGCTGCTGTGGAACAATTTAAGCGCTCTCTTGATGCCTACCTCGCTAATATCCCGGACCAACCCCAAATTGTCGGATACACGGCGTGCAGGCAAGCCGACACCAATTCTATCGTGCACATGCAAGCACATGCTGGTGCGGTTCCTTTGTCTCACAGGATCCTCACATCAGCCAGGGCGAGTTGAACAACCAGCAAGCCTGAACACGCCTGTTCGAAGCACCAGACAAAAAAAAAAAAAAAAAATAACTTTCGAACGAGAAGCATCTACCTTTGGATGTAAAAAGAAAAAAGAACTGACTATTTTTCTACTTTCTGCCAACCTTCGATATATTTTTTGAAACGCGTGCAAAAATTGCTTACATGAATCCTGTTTTCTGAAACTTGATTTAAATGCATTTAAAATATATATAAGCTTAATTAATGATACGATATTGAGCTTCTTTTATTTGAGGGTTGGAATAAAAATTCGTACAGATTGTTCCTAGCGAGTCTTTCTAAGCGAGTTCGAATTAAATTATTTAATTATATATATATATATATATATATATATATATATATATATATATATATATATATATATATATGTATTAGTGATGTGACGATTCCAACATTTTCCCCTATTCCGATACAATTACCGACTCCAATTCTTTTTAAATTTCTAAATAATTAATCACAGATTTGTTGCTTTTTTATTTTCGAATTACTGTAAAAACCCTGTGTAATGTCTGCATATATTTTCGCCAACGTAATACATACACTTATGGGGGAGAGGCCGTATATTCCACGAGTAGATCTTTATAAATATTTTTTCTCAAATGTTTTCTTTTAATTGATTGAAAATAGTGAGGCAACTAAAGATTGATTCCCCTTTTAAAACAAAGCCGATTTGCATTAGTTCGTCGTTAGTTGACAAAATTTTATTTGAATTTTTCATAAACACTTGAAAATAATCGACGATTGGTATGCAAAATAAGAAGACGATGTAGGAACAAAATAGTTAACAAAGCCCTCTCCCCATGTTAAGAATGGGTTTCTAAATAATAATGTTACTATTTATAAAAGTTTTCATAACATGAGAAGGGTGAGGCGGGGATGCTTTCTTAACTATCCTGTACCTTCCTTTTATCAAAGAATGTTCATCTTTTTATCCTAATTATAAAGATTTGGTCGGTTATTGATACCGTCAATATAACATGTAGTAGATTGATTTGTTTTATTGTAAAAGAAAAACAAGATACAGATACCAAAAATAGTAATATTACTACTTATAATAATTTCAAATTTGTGGATTAACAACCTCAGCTAAATCACCCCCCCGATAAATGAGATTCTACTTTTTTTAAGTGATTACGTGTCAACACCTTGGAAAACTTGGCAGAAAGAAAAAAAACAATTATTGTAGAATTTAGAGTGGTAGATAGGTTTCGTATATAAATTTAACATAAAATGATCATCATTTCCGGCCCATTCTAACTTTTTAGTGATGTTCACTACATTTTTTTACCAGTAATCTTAAGTCCCACTGGCAAGGTCGAAGGGGCAGGGAGAAGGGGAAGAAGTGGGAAAAGACAGTTATTTTTAGTCATGTTAAGCACTACAGTTGGAAGGTATATATATATATATATATATATATATATATATATATATATATATATATATATATATATACATTCATAAAACTATATATGTATATATCCATTAATATAAGCACACACACACACACCAACCACATTTCCCATCAGAGCAAACTCGAAAGGATGTACTTGTGAACCTTACAATATTTCTTTAATAGTACTCAATAACAAGTAGAGTTGAACATGTACATACATACACACAGACACACATACACACCAATAGCAGCACTACAACCTAGCATAGTATTTAAAAATGAATTAACACATATATACATAAATTAAACATGCCTACATAAACTAACATGTATATGCCTAGAAAGAGTGCAGAGGGGCGTTTTGTTTATTTCTTTGGTTTTTTTTAATCAGGATACATACATGTATACATCATAATCACGTTGATACATTGGTTCCCGTTAGATCACCGAAATTAAGCGTTGTTGCGCCTTGTCAGTACTAAATTGGTCATTATTCGTGAATGACAGGTGCTGTTTGTGCTCTCCGATTATCTCGGCATTGTTTGCAGTCGTCATGAACTTCTCCTTGCCACTTGAATTAAGCAGTGCCGATTCAGGAGAGGTGTGGTTAGAATTGCGCAACCCTTGTTGCACAATTACACATGCGGTCATCCTTACAGGGGGTATCCATTGTCTCTCAAGACTGATTGAGGCCATGATTATTTTACAAATTACATGATAAATTATTCCTTGGTTCTCGGATTGAGTCATGTTTTAATTTGAATTTTAACATTAAATTGCCATTAAATTGCCATTAAATTGCCGAGTGATTCATTTCTTATTAAGTTTCTCTATCACTTTCTTCCTCATTTATTGTATGTTGTTTGAGCCACATTCGTTATAACATTATGCAGTTGTCTCTGTCCACCCCCCTTCTCTCTCTCTCTCTCTCTCTCTCTCGCTCTCTCTCTCTCTCTCTCTGTCTCTCGCTTTCTCTCTCTGCGTTTATTAACAGTCAAAGTTAATAAAGAAAGGAAAGGATTAAAAAAATTGAAATAGTCCATTATGAACAAAAGGAAATAATGCGAAAAGTAGTAGAACTATTGAAACTGTAGTCGTGATACAAATAGAGAAAAGAGGGAGAGAGAAAGAGAGAAAGGTGAGCATGTAGCGAGCTGGAAGTGCTTAATTTCAGATTTGGTCCTTTTAGGTTTTTATATTTAACTGACTTTTCAAACTCGCTTTTTCCTGATTCTAAATTTTTTTCTAGTATATATATATATATATATATATATATATATTGTTGAACATAAGAGACAACTTATGTCTGGATATCCTTTGGTAGATCCTTTCAATAGTCCGAATCAGGATCTTAGTTTCGGAGGGGAATTGGCTGATGAATTTGCCATAGTTTCATTTGTGTCCCAAGTACTTTCATACCAATCCGGGCCCATCTTCAGGGGAATGAGGATAATCAGGTACATACCATGTGTTGTTATTATAGATGATTTATGCGGGAATTATGTAATAAGTACGAAACTATAATTAAAATTATAGACATTTTAATATATTATTACTGATATTAAAGTTAATTCTGTTAATTAGGGTTTTTTTTGGTTTTATATATAGGGCTTCTAATATATGGAGTGTTTGTTTGTTAGTACTATATTCTAAGATTTTGGTATTTTCTATCTGAATTCCGATCGGGGGCAGGAATGGTCGTTAGTTAAGTGTTGGGCTATGTATCAGACAAATGAATCGTCAATCTTCTCCACAAAGTCCTGATTCGGACTATTGAAAGGATCTACCAAAGGATATCTAAGGTGTCTCTTATATTCAACAATACTTGCCTGCAAGAGAAGATGCTGCTTAGGTATTTATATATATATATATATATATATATATATATATATATATATATATATATATATATATATATGAGAGAGAGAGACAGACAGACAGACAGACAGACAGACAGACAGACAGACAGACAGATAGATAGATAGACAGACAGATAGATAGATAGATAGACAAATAGATAGAATGAGAACTTTAATACAGTTGCAGTGGTTCAATGATGAAGGTAAAAGATGGAATCGTTACCTATGCTTGTATTTCTTTTATTTCGGGCAATGAAATGATAAAGATCTGTAATTCTTCAAACTTTATACGCTCTGATAATATCAGAAGAAGTCTCTAAAAGTTCTTATCATAAATAACTTGAGACCAGTAAAACTGTAAGTAAACATCAAAGTCTGCAGATAGTGATGAGCTATGTCTTTCCGGCAGCCGAGCCAGAATGATATATACATATATTATAAGTATTTATTTAGTAAGTTAGCAATCTCTTTGGCTATCCATTATCTCTCTTTCCCCATCCTCCCTCCCCTCTCTCTCTCTCTCTCTCTCTCTCTCTCTATATATATATATATATATATATATATATATATATATATATATATATATGGGAAATGAAAAAGGAAAAACCAAAAAACACATTCATCAACGTTTCGTCTTTATTTGTAAGACTTCCTCAGGATGATAATTTTAAGAAAAATGGCATGCAAGTACATAGAAATATTGGGTTGACATGATGGGTTGATGAGAAAAAGTAGTAGCCACTACTGGGAGCGCAGGACCAAGTCAGTAGCAGAGAGTGAAATGAATGTGGATGGCTGTGAGTGAAAAAAGGGGAGGGGTGGGTGTGTTATACATATATATATATATATATATATATATATATATATATATATATGGGTAGATAAAAGGATAAAACAATCCCACGATATATATATATATATATATATATATATATATATATATATATATATATATATATATATATATATATATATGTATATATATGTATATATATATATATATGTATATATATATATATATATATATATATATATATATATATATATATATATATATATATATATTTATATGTATATTTATATATGTGTGGGTGTGTGTGTGTCGAACGTCTGTAGGCATACTTGTATGTGTGTGTTTATTTATTTGTCTGAAATAAAACATTTTGGAGATACTCTTCCAAGTTACAATAAAAAAAATACAGTATCTGCATCTGCTATATATTTTTTAATATTATTTTCTTCCTCTCTTTAAAATAGATTGTATTTCAGACTATGTAGTTTACAGACCTGGCTAGAGATACGTTTTATATCGGAAGACAATTTCTAAAAGCCGTCAAAAAAAATAAATAAATAAATAAATAAATAAAATAAAAAATGATGATGATGATGATGATGATGATGATGATGATGATGATGATGATGATGATGATGATGATGATGATGATGATGATGGTTAATATTATTGATAAAAAATTACTCTTTCGTCTTCATTAAAAAGATTGACATTGTTAGCTAAATACTCTACAAATAAATAAAACGAATCTGTTTCTTCTGTATTTATTGAAAGTTTTAACATTTTAAATCTTTTTTAAACAATAGATTTTCGTCTTTCTTCTAAACATGAAAAATAATTCTCAGTTAAATCGTTTTTAAAATAAATGAGACAACAATTTAAATCTTTTAAATACTTCACATATTCTTCTCACTGTAAAAATAACTGCCAGCTAAATATTCTTTAAATAAATAAAACGAATTTCACTTCATTAATCTATTCATTTAAAATTCTAAAATTGGGTGTGTATTAACATTACAACAAAATAAAAAGAATGCAAAGTATAATTTTTTTTGACAAAATTCGATTTTAAACAATTTGTTATGAAATAAGTGAAATTACAATTTTTAGTTTGTGACACCAGTTAATTTTCAATTATTTTCCTTTTGGGCGATCGGACGATTTGATTTTTTTTAATAGTGTGAAAGATGATAACGTACACACAAACATGAATACTCTTTTATAATAATGATACGAACGGTGCTTTCTACATCCGTTTGTATTATTTGCTGCTAATAATCATATTTTTGAAATAATATATGTCCGTCAGTGTCAATGCTATTAAGACAAAAGTGACTCTTTATTCTTCTGTAAACATTGTCAGCTGAATATTCTTTAAATAAATAAAAACGAATATGTCTCTTGTTTATTTATTTAAACTTCTAATAATTTAATTCATTTTAAAACAATATTCTCTATCTTCTAACCATAAAAATGATTGTCAGCTAAATAGTCTTCACGTCAATAAAACAAATGCCCCTCTTTGATATGTATTTATTTAAAATTGTAAGACAGAATGCGATTTGGGAACAATTCATTTTAAAATTGGTAAGGTCGGAATGTTTACCTTAGTGACATCAGATTAATCACCAATCACCATCTCTGTTGATCGGCCGATCTTATTTTTTTACGAACTTGAAATGCCTTAGCATATCATCATCATCATCGTCATCATCATCATCATCATCATCATCATCATTCATTCATTCATTCATTCATTCACAACCATCTATCATAGAAAGTAACGAACAACTAAATATCCTAATTCTTTTTAGATACGAAGATACAAATAGATAAGATTCTGGAATATTCCAAACGAGATATCGTAGTTTGTTGAGGAGGAGACGAGATCTTGCAAGATTATTGATGTTGTGTTACCTTCCGACTTGTTAAAATTGGAAGAGAGTGTAGACACACTGAAGAACGAGGAATGGGAATTTGAAGAAGGTCTAGAATTTCAATGAGGTCACAGTGATCTCCAGCAGTTTTCATTATCGGAGTTTTCCTATCTATTTCTGAAGTGTTCCCTCAGTTGCTTCATGAAATTAGCCCAAGTATATACTTCAGAAATCTACAGAAGGTCCGTCTCGTGGAGCAACAAGGAGACAAATATATGCTGAATATCTGTGGTCGAACGTGGCGACTTGACGTACAGCTAAACAGAACTAATTTGCATCTTTGAAGGTGAGTCTAAAGCAGGGCATCTGACCATTAAATGCAACCTTCTCCATAAATCTGTTAATAGAAGTTGCTATCTCTCTCCCGATCTGTATCGATTTGTCTCTCCATCTATCTCCCTCTCTTCTCCCTCTCCCTCTCTTCTCCCCCTCCCTCTCCCTCTCTTATTTCTAATCCCTCTCTTTCTCTCTCCCCCTCCACCCTCTTTCTCTCTCTCATACGCACGCATACATTTTTGCAAGAAAATATGACATTTTTTGTTTTTAATCTTAGGGAGTTATTTGTAATTTCCTCTCTCTTTTTCTCTACTCTTTGTCTTTCCCTCTCTCTTTCCCTCTTTCTCTCTTATTTTTAATTTTTCTCTTATTTTTAATTCCCCTCTCTTTCTCTCTCTCTCTCTCTCTCTCTCTTTATTTCTTTCTCTCTCACACACATACGTTTTTGCAAGCACATATGACATTTTTGTCTTTAATCCTTGTTTTTTTCTTCCTAATTCTCCCCTTTTTTCTCTCTCTCTCTCTCTCTTATTAATAATTTACTCCTCACCTTCTCTCTCTCCCTTTCTCTCTCTCCCTTTCTCTCCCCCCTCTCTCCCTCCCTCTCTCTCTCTCACACACACAGATACTTTTTTTGCAAATAAATATGACATTTTCGTCTTTAATCTCTGGGGGTAATTTCTAATTGTACCATTCAACTTGTATGAGTTCTTTAAATCTATAAAAACGTCAATTCGTATGAATCCACATTTTACATCTGCTTTGATGGACTCGATTCTATTCTTGGCATTGGTTTCTCCGATATTTTCTAGAATCAGGTACTTACAGGAGGGGCCACGAGAAGGTTGTCAACATTTACAGTGTAAGTGGTGCTATGGAATTGACTGGATTTGAAACTGGCACGCCCAGTTTATCAGTCTTCGTCAGTACCCACTGCCAACTCCCATTAAATCTATAAAGGTGTAGTTTCAAAATTTACATAGACTAACCAAAATATGCTCCCATTGGTCGCATATTTTTGCTAGGCTGGGAGTATTATATAATTGTTACAGAACTACATACAATACATAGTTAAAGCAAAATAAATATTAAAATATTATTTTTATAAATAAAATAAAATTAAAGTACCTTATTGATGGATGTCAAGCGTGAATACAGACCCCACAATATTTTTCTAAATAAAATAAAGTAAAACCTATTTCCTTTATATAGATGTGAAAATAAATGCAGACACCGCAATTTTTTTATGAATAAAATTAAGTCAAACGTATTTCCTTTTTATGGATGTAAAGCGCAAAAGAAAATAATAGGAAATTGCAACATGGCAGCCAGCGATTAAGGCATTGCATTAAAGTTAGATTTTCAAGTCTTTAAAAAAAAATTAGAATTTTATTTCGGGATAAAAATACAATTACAGACTAATAAATGTCATCCAAAATGTGTGCGAAAATCAAACGAAATAAGCGAGATATTCAAATAATCCCTATAGTACAACTGAATGCCGAACAGAAACGTCTATTTCATTCGTTCAGTGTTTAATTTTAACTATTTAGTAATTTTAAAAGTTTTTTCAAAGTTTTAAATATGAAAGAGGGTGTAATATATTGGAGGATTCCCCCACACACCTTTAAAAACGGAGGAGGTAATTCCGGGGAGGACGGTCTTATGACATCAGAACCGATACTACACTTATAAATTCCGATTAAATCGAGTTTTTTTTTTCATTCATTTAAAAATGTCTAGTTATAAAAGAATAATTTTTGTATTGCTCCTTGGCATTTTGGTTAAGATCAAAGTAAGGACACCAGCCACTCTCCAAACTCCATCCCCCGTTTTCTTTTTTCTCCCACTTAAATCTCACTCCTATTTAGAGATCGACATGTTTGTTTTCGGTTCAGCCAAGAAGACCAATGCTTTAAAAACCCCGCAAATTTGGGTTCAGTAAAGGTGGGGAAATGTGGCCTGTGATTAGTTATTTTTCATCCAATCACAGAGCACATAAAAATCTACTGCGTTACAATAATTTGCAATACTAAATCATATAGAGAAAACATATTAGTCTTGATGTTATTCTTATGTTCATATTTTAGAAGGTTGTTATGGTGTGTTGAAAAAAAAAACAGTCCCCCATGCGTCTCTAGGGTAAATCTGCCAAAACATAATGAAGATATTTTTGACTTGGATTATGGTCAGTGGTTTAAACTGCCGTCCTTCATTACGAATTTGACGAATATTAAAAAATAGTTTAATTTAAAATCTAATTTTTTATGTAAAAAATCACTTTAATAGAAGAAAGACATTATTCACCATTTGTTTTGTTAGAGGAATCTGCAATTTAGCAGCCTCTATGCTAGAACAACCTTATTGTTATTTGGATTACATAAAAGCAAAGCAATATTCATGTCTATCTATATATGTGTGCGTATATATATATTTATTTTGTGTGTGAGTGTGTTGTTTCATGTGTACATATGTATGCCTATTTCCTTCTATCATTTTTTCATAAAAGTTCTATTTCATTTTTGCTTTGAATCCTTTTGTTTTCCTTGCTTATTTACCCATAATTTGTTTAATTAAAAAAAAATACTAGACCTTTTGGGATCAAAACGATTCGTCTAGAAAACGATCCGTTACCTATCACGTCACGATTTGTCTATGTTTTGTGCGTGTGGACAAACAAACACGCAAATAAGCAAGCAACACCTAGAAAGGTTATTTATTTTTTAAAAAATTGTTTACAAGTTTTTTCTTTGAATATCTGTTGGATATTAGGTCGTTTGAGGTGTGTATAATCTCATTATACACACCAGGGCTGGTACCCTTCATCGTCATCGTCATCTCGATCAATTCACATGAGCATATGAGGCTTTTTTTAATGGAGGATTTATTAGCTTTAGGACAGAATGACAATGTGGGGACATTAAAAAGAGATATGCCTTAAAAGGTTGCTCTTTGTGTCAGAGAGACAAAGAAACAGCTTGGACTGTCATTTATGCTAGCCCACATTGTTTGCCCACACCATCCCCATTGAGGTTTTCGGGACAAGCAGTTCTTTTGTGTATGCTTCACTCAAGGGACTGGCAAGAAAGAGACAGAAAATAACTTTTTTGTAAATTACATCATATTCTTAATTTCTGCTTACTCACTGAGGTCATCCTTTTGACCCTGATCCATCAATCATTCCACTCTATAGTTCTTCCCTCCACCAAAAGTAAGGGCGTTTATTATGTAACACGCCTACCTTTGTTTAACAAATACTTTAACATTCTCTTTTTTTTTTTTGGTTCTGCTTAGTGCAACATATTACTGGCTGTGATGAAACGCAGGTTTCTTCAAATAAATCAAAACTCTGTCCAATGTCTGCTCCTGGAATTTGTAAATAGGCAATTCAAAATCATCCAGTATGTATGGGCACAAACAACCGGGATAAAAACTTTCTCTCACAAAATGATTTCGTGATTATTTTTCTCTCGGGAGGGGATCAGTTGATGACGACCTGATCCTGATGGGCAGCACAAACGAAATCGCAACAGACAGGAAAAGTTGGAAGTTATTAACAAAACGTCTAAAAGCAAACATGAGACAAAAAGACGAAAAGTGATAATAATAATAATAATAATGATAATAATAATAATAATAATAATAATAATAATAATAATAATAATAATAATAATAATAATAATAATAATAATGACATCGTTCAGTGTACAAAAGAACAAACAAAGAAGATAACTAATTTTTGTCATAAAATTATGACGTTATCCAGTGTGCACAGGGACAAACAAGATAAGATAGCAAGCAAGATTCAAAGAGTTTTAGTACGCTAAACATGAACCTGGTTTGTATTTAATAAGAACATAAGTAAAAAAAGAACGAACAGAACCTGGCTTTTCTTAATAAAGAAAAGAATGAGAAAATGTAATTTTAAATAAAATAATAGCAGAAAAATAAACAAGTAAAAAACGCTAACTTACTAAAAGAATAAGAGTTATCGTCTGTGGCTGATTTTTCTTTTACAGTAAATATTTAAGAATGTCTACATATTATCGGACTGTTTAACCGGATTAAATATTTTTCTTTAATAAATTGTAGCAAAGTACATTAGTCGATTGTAAATAACATGATACAACTATAACAAAAGAAAATTTGCTCGTCAGAATCAAAGTTTTATTTGTCAGCTTAAATGTTATTTAGGTCTGACTTTTAAAATCCGGCCATACATTACATATTAGATTTGATAGTGGCCCCCTCCATAATAATTTTATATTATTATTATTATTTATTTGTTATGTCTCCTTGGGCATCTCCACTTTAACTATCTTCTCAATTCAACTGTTAAAAAATAATTAAACTCTTAGTACAGTATCGATATCCAGATCAAATTCTGTCAAATATTTCATTTGACAACTCCTAAAAGTGCCCCATCAATTTTTCCTCCTAACACTTTCTCTGAATTTATCCCACCTCATCTTAAACTGATCCACGTTATTGCTGTTCTTAATCCGATATGGCAACTTATTCCCAAACCATATTACTCTGTGAGCAAAAAAACTTAAATGGTTAACAGATCTAGTTTTTGAAAACTGCCTTGACAATACCTTCCAGATCTAGAGAAATACTTTAAAAAAAATGCCCACCATAGTTAGAAATGCCATTAATTAGATTGAAAGTCTCAATCATATCACCTCTCATTCTAGATTAGATTTAATAGGGCCCCCCTCCATAATAATTTTATAGGTTAGATTTAATAGAGCCGCCCCTCCCATAACCCTCCATAATAATTTTTGGTATAAAAACATAATTTTCTTGACAAGTAGCCAAAATATCCTCTAACAAAACCTCAGCATAATGTTCATTTTATTGTGGTCTAGTGGACTGAACATATGCAATAAAACCCCATTCAAATTGTTTTGGTTAGACAGTATATTCTGATGTGGATGTCTGTGTCTTGTCTTGTAACAGCTTTCACAAGGAATTGGTTGAGTTGACTTCAACATAATTCGTCTAAAATTGGTTGTCCGAACCTTATTTCTTACCCAGAGTTGTCCATGACTGACTATTGATCTTTGGCAAAAAGCCAAGACTTATTCACAGCTAACTTTCATATCTCGAGACCTACCTATATTTCAGCACATCAATTAACTCTGAATAAGCAAGAGTGGCAGACACACTGCAAAGGATGTTTATTATTTAAGAGTGTTTCTTCTTCCAGACTTGCCTTGCCACCAAAAGCATTGAGTCTAATCCCTATTTACTTGCCTTTTCACGAGGGCAGAGTTAGACAAAAGGTCGGTATTTAATGTGAGGAAAATCCAACTCCCCAACACGGAACACTCTTGATTGGGATAAAAATTTAAATTGTATCAGTCTAGAAGAGTTTCTCCTTCACTGACCGAGGATGAAACAGTTTAAGATAAGGTTGGATGAATTCAGAGAAAGTGGTAGGAGGGAAAAATTGAAGGGGCACTTTTGGGAGTTATCAAATAAAATACTTAACAGAATTTGATCTGAATATCGATACTGTACTAAGAGTTTACTTTTTTTTAACAGTTGAATTGAGAAGATAGTTAAAGTGGAGATGCCCAAGGAGGCATAACAAACAAATGAATAATAATAAAACAGATGAAGTGTAGTATCAGAATATATACTACACTTTGATCTTAGCCAAAAGTAAATTAAATCTAATCTACTCTATGAACAAGTGCTGTGTAGATTTACTGCACAGGCTGTGATCATCCACTCGTTGTGGCGGTCCAAGATTGTTGCTCGATCCCGATGCCAGTCGCAGTGTCAGCCATGAAGTCTCAGTCAGTGTTGCAACACAAGAATTCTCTGTCCAAATAAAAGCACAACTCCAGTTGTAACGTAACAGAGATTTATTTTTTAGTGATTACAATGGTACTAGTTTTTGAACGACAAACTTGCAATTGAGAAATCTCAGTCTGACAAAATCAAAAGACAAGTCCAAAAGCGCAAGGGCCCATCTCTCTCTCTGAGAGGCACACCAACCAAACTCTGTCAGATACCAGAAAACCAAACTGATTAGCAAACGCCCAGAGGGCCAACTCTCACTGACCTCCCCTGTCCACATGCTGCAATATATGTACTTTCGACTTAAAATCTTAGATGTCCGGTCTTTTTCTCAATCACCCTCAACTGGTCACTGACCACATCTGTCTCTCCTCTCAGCCCATCCTCATTATACAACTCAGAAACTGACTACTTAAGATAATGGCCAGCCGTATCTATGAAAACATAAACATCTACTGCCCAGGGTTTCCGTATCTGGACAACCATTAAATTTGGCACCCCGTGAATGAGTCATACCCACAGTAAGGAACATCTTATCTGCACAAACATTATTTTCAGAGTCTTCATCTCTCAGCATGAATCCCTATTTAAGGAGACACCTTTCTTCAAAAAGAAACCAAATTCTGGATGGCCAAATACAAAATCAGAGATATTTTCAATTTCTTGTGTGGCTTCTTTTCTCTAAGCCAAATATCTCTCACCTGCAGCAAGTGTATTATTCGCATGCACTGCAAACATGCTTGTTTACAACTCTATACTATTTAACCATTAAGACTAGTTTACTCTACTATTTAACTATTACGACTAGTCTACTCTACTATTTAACCTAAAGACCTGTCCTAAGCGTATTGTAGTAAATTACTCAATGTAATTATGTTAGGTGTGTTGAGTATCTTGATGTTGACAACATTCTCTTGGTAGATATTTCCAGTTCTTGTTCCTTTCTGTAAAGTGGAATTGTTTTCCCAATTGAGAAGCTCTCTTCGTTCAGACTCTAAAACCAAACAGACCGTATTTTGATGTGTTGCACTTATGTATATATTGTAACTTTTCATCTAAAGTATTAATATCTACATTTTTTTCGTGGCTACTTGATGAGTGCAAACTAGCCGTATATGTTAGAAACATACAGTTCATGCCACTCGCACATAACCTAATACACAGCAAAACTGATGTAAATGATAGAATTTCATGGAGAAAATCACTTTGTATCTCATGGCAAATGTACAGCTCACATCTGATGTGGAATAGGCATATTAAGTGATGACGATAAAGAAGAAGAAGAAGAAGAAGAAGAAGAAGAAATATTAGTATTGCTCTCCCAAATATTAGACATAGATTTCCTAAAAATCACCAACCTTCTCTTCCACTTCTATTACGATCGTCCCTATTTAAATACTTCTATAATGCGATGGTGACCACTTCTTTGATTCTTGCAAATTATCTGGATTGCAGCTCTGTAGCATTCATAAACATTGATATTTCTTTTTTCTTGCGGAGAGTAGCCCCTGCAACGTAGTTTGGTAACATGTGCACCAATCAGACTCCAGAGCATATTAATTTCGACTGTACCTTTCAAGGACTACATCCAGACCCTTTTATATTTGCAGGTCAGATAGAGAGCTTCCAGGCACTAATGAGACGTATTCTCTCTTATCTCTGTCCAGTTGACAGTCGAACGAGGCTATCTTCACTTGAAGATATACCGCTCTAAGAAAATACTTTTGACAGTTGAACTTTCTGTCTTTATTACTTCCTTCACTGTGACACTGTTTTACACTGTTTTAACTTTCAGAAACCTACACCCAACGGTGTAGGTCACTCAAAAAAATATATTATTTGTTATTTATAGAAGGGCTTTCTTTCTTTCATTTGATGATCCGTTTTGTTACAAAATATTATAAGAGTTGGTCTGACAGTCTATGCGAAGACCGAGCCTCTATAAAATGGTAACCTCCCATGTGATGTGAACACGCAAAGCCTCTATAATAGCTCATAACGTATACAGCATGAGTCTCGTTGGTAGACTTTCATTTCGTACTAATCTATTTCCTCTCCTCTTCTCTATCATTGTAGACGTCTTCTTCTTTATACTAACAGCTCTCATAAGTCTTATTTAAAAAAAGGGTACTTATGCAGTTTACGAACCGGGCTATTTTTAGATAGGATTTTCAAGTTAAATTCAATTTTTACGGTATCTTTTGTTTATTAAATTATTAGGTGAAAGTACAGAATAGTTAATAAAGACCCCCTCCTTATGTTAAGAATGGCTTTCTAAATAATAATATTATTTCAGCCCAATCCGTAAACTGCATAAGTACCAAAAAAAGAACAGCACAAATTCACTTTAGTGTTTTATTTCTTTCTTGACAGTATACACGAATACACATATCTCCCGCAACCAACCTTTCCTTGGGATGAGAACAGCTATCCAAAAATCAACCGCTCTTTCTCTCTGCCAATTCAGTGAAAAAAGAAATATATTCTCTACTCATTCGCTATGTCACATTAGCGACTTCTTGACTCTGACATAACTGTCTGAACATATAGCTCTCACTTAACTTCTAATGGAAAGTTTCACTCTATTTAATTTTAACCTCATGTGGAAATTTCCCATTCTCACCTTATTTCTACACACCCGCTTCTGCTTTGCAACGACTTCGGTGTAATGACCATGTCATCATCAGGTGGATGTGCAGCAACAAACTAGAGGAAAGAATCCCTTCAAACATGCTTATCAGAAGTATTGGTGGAATTTTGGATGCCTTACACACTTAGCATCTCAGGTGGTTTGGCCATGTACAGCGTGTCATCTCCTGCATCAACTCAATAACATGTATGTATACCCCAGGCACGAGAGTGCATAGTAGACCAAAGAAGACCTGACTTTTGTGCATAAAAGTTACTTGGCTACTTGCAAAATGACTGATAGCAACCCTTTTAATTGAACCACATTTAAATATTATTACCTTTCCACAAGGGCAAAGTTAGACACAAGGTCATTTTTAATGCAAGAGATATCCAGCTCTCCAAAAAGGGCCATAAATCTTATCCTAATCAAGAAAGATTTCTACTCCTTTGATAGAAGACAGAACAGATACTACACTTTGATACCAGCCAGAAGGCCAAAGGTTTCTTTTTCGTCTACAGCATTTCATTGTTCAACATTCTCAATACAGAATCCAACTGCTTTCCATGACAAGTGTTAATCTTATATATATTTGTGGTCTTCATCATAAATTGATTATGATTGGCTCGCAACAAAGTACCACCATTTTTATGCAAATTGGTTTAGTGCTTTCACTAAAATGAAAACATTAATAAGAGTGCGATTTATGGTGGCAAACCATTTTCTCCAATCTCCCAATTATTAAACAGGACATTACTCTTAATAGAAATAGTTAAGATGCGGTCCAAGTTCAAGAAAGTTTTATTGATCCCGATGAACACAGCTTATAGTCTCTTTCCGCTCTCATTTATTTGTCCACTATAATGTCTATAAACATTTAGTTGTCCTCGCCATTGTCTTTGACTTTCTGCTAATAGCACACAAAGTAAGACATTATCTTCGCCAGAGAAACATAAAATGAATTTGTCGCCATTAAGACATCCTTATCGCTATTGTCCAGTTACAGGGCCGGCGGGACAGTTATAAAAGTGTTTGGGGGGGGGGGCTTCTCCTAAAAAGTGGGGAGGCCCGGTTAAACACATGCATATCAACTTAATTATTGATGATTGTAAAGTGGGGGGGGGGGCCAAGTCAAAAAGTGAGGGGGCTTGAGACCCCCCTTGCCGCCGTCCATGGTTGATTCAAGTCAATCTTGGAAGGCATTTGCTAAAAAGCACAAGTTCACATAAACAGTATCTGAATTGTTTTAAATTAACATTTCTTCCCATATAATATATATTGAAATGTTTTCAGGTCTTTTTTATTTATTTACTAATGACTCATGGCCTCCGTTCCATCTTAAGAGACAATGGATACCTCCTGTAAGGGTGACTGCACGTATGACTGTGAAACAAGGGTTGCGCAATCACAACAACAGTTCTCCTGAATCAGCACTTCTTGATTCCAGTGGCAAAGAGAAGTCCAGGATGACTGGAAACAATGCCGAGATAAGCGGAGAGCACATACAACACCTGGTATTCGCAAATGGTCACCCATTTAGTACTGACCAGGCTCAACGTCGCTTAACTTTGATGGTGTGTCAATGTGATTATGCCATATTTACTAATGAGTCACCACTTATCAAAGTTAAAAGTCACTCGAGGATAATTATTACTTAGATGGATTGTCAGTGAATGATGATGAATATTATGAAAGGATTGAAAATAATAAATGGCATGAATAAAATTTGTGAACTAATGGAGATGCTTTATGACAAGTGTTTATTGACATTGGATATTAAGATTACCATGTTGCAGCCGTCAGGGAAGTAATCTTACGGCAGAATGTTCAATGATGGAAAGTTGCTTTACTTATTTTATCTATAGTTTTGGCAATAACATGAGAAATAAAATGGTAATATTCTGAAAGAATTTACATTGAAAAAAAATCATCAGAACATTTACTGATCCTTTACGATCAGTAAATGTTCTGATGATTTTGTTCCAATGTTTTTTTTTTCTTTATGTGATCTATAAACTTTTTATCAAGAATTCTATGAAATACTTAGCAATTCAAATTTCAACCCTACAGTCGTTATTCCTTTCGTGACTTTTTCAAAGTTTTATGATCAAATTTAGTATCACATTTTTTAGTATCACATTTACAGTAAGTAAATTCTTGTTATTTGATTAAATGGTCGTTTTATATTTTGATTGGTTGAAGATGATGGAAAATATGGACGATTGTAACACGTCATGAAGCGTTTTAATAATGCATGTCACTAACATGATTGACCTGCTCAAAAAAGTTCTACAAGTCACCCATGTGATAATGTCTAGAACGGATTTCATTGAAATATATACAATGTGGTTCTGTTTTTTTCTGTAAGAAGTGTAAGACAATGGAGATGGATGAGAACTCAGATGTGGACAAAGTATATCTGGATGGCAAAGCAATTGACGTTGTAGATAAGTTTTGTTACCTTGGTGATACTATTGGAGCACAGGGTGGAGCATGTACTAGTGTGATTGCAAGAGTTATGAATGGATGGAGTAAGTTCAAAGAATGTCTGCCATAACTCACCACTCTCAACCTAGTGAAGAGTCTGGCAGACATATGTATGCAGTGTGATGATGTATGAAAGTGAAACCTGTAGTGAGAGTTAAGGATATGCATTGCATGGAGAGAAATGATATGAGAATGATACGACTAATGTGTAATGTGAGTCTTAAAGATAGGCTTAGTTCTGATAACTTCAGAGGAAGATTAAATCTGGACAGTATAGGGAGATGTCTGCAGAACAGAAGACTTCGATGGCATGGTCATATTGAAAGAATGGATGAGAGTTATTGGATCAGTATGTAACAAGGATAGTCCGGCAAATGATTGTGTCACAAGTAAATGTAGAACAGTTAACGTAGCAGGTCCAGTTTACAGGGGAAGGCCAAGATAAACATGGGAAGAAGTGATAAAAATAGACGAGAGAAAGAGGGAGAAATAAAGACTTTGTCAAAGATCGGCTATTTTGGAAGTTAATTGTTTTAAAGTTGTCCAACACATGGTATCATGTAAAACAGACGCTAAACCGAATATGGTGATTTAAGTAGAGCATGAAAGCTAACACAGACGTGAGGATCTTCTCCTCTAAGCAGATATGTGCGTTACCTATATGCCTATGTTTGGTTTGGTTTGGTTTGTTTTACCATTGTGGCTTATTTAATGCCGAAAATGTTTCTGCATCAGTTTGTAAAAAGGCCCCTGAAGAAGGTTGGAGGTTAGATCAGCCAAAACGTTATGAATACAATAACCAAGATTGGAATAGTGGCATTTCGGCTAGGAGCAAAGTGTAGTATCTGTTCTTATACTAAACTTCATCTGTTCTGTCCTCAGTCAGTGAAAGAAAAATAATTCTAGACTGAGGCAATTAGAATTTTTATCCCAATTCAGAGTGCCCCATTTTAGGGGAGTTAGACTTTCCCCATATTACAAACCGACCTTGTATCTGCCCTCGATGCAAGTAAATAGGGACAACAATTTCAATGTTTAGAATAACTAACGTATTTGAATGTTATCAACTAATTTTTGTGGTTAGGACTATGAGTGTAGGTAAAAACACATATTTTGGAGTTTCTAAAGAAAGACTGAAGTTTGATCTGCTCTGGGTCACTAGCTGTAACATAAGCTGATCTTTGCAGATTCGCTGAATGAAATTCAGATAGTTCCACTATTTCAGGCTGGAAAATATCTGTCCTAACAGAACAGTTTTGCACCACTTATGTCCCCTTAAGAAAATTAAAATCAAGATATATATAATGATACTAAACCTTATTCCAATTTTGATCAAAATCCATTACATTATTTTGATTCTAGAAAATGTCTAAAATTTAAGGCTTAAGCTTAAGAATCTTAAGAAGAAATTGAAATTAAGGGAATCTTGCTTTATTGATGTCTAATGACTATGGATCAAATTTAATGTAAATCTGAAATATTTAAATTTTCAAATGAGAGTTTGTGCCCATATTATGCCCCCCCCCCCAAACCTCTGTAAAATACTCCAAACAAATTTAAATTTGGATAATATTTATTCATTGATGTCTCATATCTATTAAAATTTCACAAAAATTAAAGGTATCTGAAGTTTCACAGAGGACTTCCAGTCCATTTTTACCCCTTTTGCCTAAAACTAAATTAAACTAAATATAGCGTACATTAGCACTCCTATACGCCTAGCAGCTCTGTTCAAAACTTCATAATGATCCGTTAATTAGTTTAGGAGTGAATCCTATACATACGAACATGCAAACATATGCACATACCTAACTTTATATATATATATATATATATATATATATATATATGTATATATATATATATATATATATATATATATATATATATATTAAAGAGAGAGAGAGAGAGCTCCCCTCTAAAAAATAATACCAGCACACTCTGGTCTCTTCCCTTTCCATTGTGAGTATTGGTCACAGAAATTCTGATCACCAGTGATATCATGAAACTGCATTAAAATTTTAAATCCATTTATTTTATATATTTAAAAATTATATATTTTTTAAATATAATTATCCAAAGTTTTTATTACCTGGGTGATACCATGTGAGCACAAGGTGGAGCAGGTGCTAATGTGTTTGCAAGAATTAGAAGTGTAACTTTTTAGAACTTTTGCCATTACTAACTAACAGAATGTTACCACTATCACATATACAGTGTGATGATGTATAGAAGTGACACCTGACAAGTGATGGTTCAGGACATGCGTTGCATAGAAAGAAATTATATGAGAATTAAATGGTGGATGTGTAATGTGAGTATTAAACACAGGCTTAGATCTGATTACCTTAGAAGAATATTAAATCTGGACAGTATAGGGATACATGCACAGAACAGAAGACTTTGATGGTATGGTGATGTTGAAAGAATGTATGAGAGTTCTTGGGTTAGTAGATATTGAACAATTGAGGTAGCAGGTTCAGTTCAGAGGAGAAGGCCAAGACAAACATGTGAGAAAGTGATAAAGATGGACTTGAGAGAAAGAAGCATAAATACAGATTTGGCCAGAGATATGTTAGTTTGGAAGTCAATTTCTAAAAGCCATCCAACACATGCCAGCATGTAAAATGGAAGTTAATCTGAATATGATCATGATGATACTGCTGCTGATGCTGCTGCTGATGCTGATGATGATGCTGATGATGATCATGATGCTGATCATGATGATGATGCTGATGATGATTATGATGCTTCTGCTGATGCTGCTGATGCTGCTGCTGCTGATGCTGCTGCTGATGATGATGATGCTGATGATAATCATGACGCTGCTGATGATGATCATGATGATGTTGATGATCATCATCATGATGCTACTGCTGCTGATGATGATCACGATGCTGCTGCTGCTAATGATGATGATGATGCTGCTGGTGATGATGATCATGATGCTGCTGATGATGATGCTGATGACGATGCTGATTATGATGATGATGATGTTGATGATGATGATGTTGCTGATGCTGTTGATGATGATCTTACCTGACTAGGTTTCGATCATTATCTTGTCTTTTTCTTCATAGTTCTTGGAAGGCATGGACGGATATCTGGCCACAAATGATATTATTTTATTCAATTCTACCATATCATTGCCAACCGGTTTGATTCCTAGCACCATTTAATCACAATTTCCTCATCCTAGAGACATCGCGACCACACAATATCCACTGCCATAAACGGGCTGCTAACTGACTATTTCAAAAGTGCCCTATCTCCACCTACATTTCATCTCATTTAATCAAACATAGCCTTGAATATATTTTAGTCTGCTCTTCTTTATCAACACTGACTATGACTTTTTTAATTATTTTTTTTGTTTGTGAAGGTGTTTTTAGAGTATTAAATCTGACTCTATTCATAATGTGTAAGTGATTTTGTTTGATTTTTAGATATTCGTATGCATTTTTGTTTCTCTTTGGCTATTCTCTTGAAGAGCGTTTTTTTTCATATTGTTTGCTTGTTATCAAAATATTATTCTTATTATCAAAATCATTCACACATTATGGATAGACAAATTCCACACTCTAAAACACCTTCACAAAAAAGAAACATTTTAAAAACTGACTGATTCTGAAAAAAAATTTTTTTTAATTATACTAAAAATAAAAAAATAACTGTTTGACCGAGGATGACCTTATAATGGTTTATAGGTTGTTAAGCAAAAACAAAGGAAACGCTGACTCTGTCTGCATGTAAGAGAACAGCTCTGTGTTCAAGTCTAAGTGAAGTATACATTGTATTAATATTGAACTTGTGCATTCTTTCTACAGTGTCTGTGGGCGATCTGATATGTTAATGCGTCTTGGTCAATTCTTCTCGTGCATAATTGTTCAATCCTTTGCAATTCAATTATTATCACATTTACTGCTCCACTCTTTAACATAACTCACAGTTTCCAATATGGCTGTCAGCATTTTGTTGACGTCCACCCCTGGTGGTGACAAATGACAACTAAGGACGATAACCAAAACATGATATACTTTTCGTCTAAAAGGGACAAAACAAAAGTTCCCAAAGTATATGGTCATAAATATAAACGACAATTGGTGTTATAAAGACAAATTGGCGAGCAAGCAACAAAAAGTTTACACATACAAGATTAAACTAGAAGAATGCTTCCACGTTCCCTCGGGTCTGTCTACAACCTTGCAGTCAATTCCACATAACAATTAGGAAGACGAGAAGTCTGACGAGTAAATAGGTCTTCAACACCAGAGATATACCTTTCATTCCCTCACACGCTGTACCCCATGGGGCAGCTATAAATAATGAGCGTGAACTAACTTTGATAGCAGAGGTAATCGTGTTTCCTCCTACAGAAAATAAGGTGAACGAACTCGATAATGAGAATTGTTAAATGCCCAGTTTGTCAGTGAAGAAGTAACAAACACAACACAGCTTTATAATAAACATGAAAGTATTTCTTTATTTCCTGTATTTGTTCTCATATAAAGTAAACATTTTGGGTGTTATTGAACTTTCTTGACTGGAACAATTTAGTTTTAGTTATTTTGGGGTTTGCATTGTCTCCTCTTGCCGTCAATTTTTTACCCTATATTTGTAACGTTTACAACACACTCATTTGTACCAGGAGTGAAAAGCTTCTCTTAGTTCTTTTTTCTGGAGGCTCATGTATTCTTGAAAAAAAAAGAAGACGACAACGATTTTCACTTGAACCTGGTTATACATTCTTAAGTAAATGGAGCTAAACCAATAGTTGTTGTTTCAATACTATCTTTATAGGCGAATGAGAGGTCTATGGATTCCCTTTTTTCCAGATTCTTAGATGACATTTAAACCTTCCTTTTTATATACTAATACTTATCACGGCTAAAAGGCCACTCAAGGATAGGGATTAATGAGATTGTTAATCGGATGTAGAACAACTCTATGATTCTAACAGCAATTAAATATCATGTGGTTAAACTAACGAATCAAATGATTGTAGTCCCGTCCCGATAAGGAATGGCGTCAACAATGACAGAAAACGGTGTATCTCTTCATTTCAGCTTGCCGATGATTCCACTGGGCACGGAGATTTACTAAAGATGTCTAAATCTGCCTTTTTGGATGAAACCGCTGTACATTGCTGAAATATGTAACATACAGTATCTAAATAAATTATATATATATATATATATATATATATATATATATATATATATATATATATATATATAGTAGAATCAAATATAAACAAAAAGTAAACTTTTAGTAGATGGAACCTATAGTGAAAAGGTTAAGCTCAATATACGAGATAGAGCAATTATAAAGATAGAAGAAATAAGAGTGATAAACATGTACGAATGTCCAAATTTATTTCAAATTTCGATTGTTCAATGCAAGGTGTATTCTGTAATAGACTAGTGTTTATTATTCTTTCCTTAAGCCAAGGCTTTTCAAAGATCGAAATCTTATCATCAGAGGAGAAATACAGATAGATAAGTTGGCTGTGGAAAAGCCAAAGTTCAAACATTTGAAAAATATTATTAAAAATGGAGTGAAAAAAAGTTTGTGTAAATATATATATATATATATATATATATACTTTGCCCATACAAATTATATATATATATATATATATATATATATATATATATATATATATATATATATATATATATACTTTGCCCATGCAAATTTAAACAAATCTTGAAATGGATAATTCCAAAATGTATTATTCATTGAAATGAATTTTCAAACAAAATCATTTAAAAATTGCCTTAAGTAAATTCTGCTCCAAATATTTTCAATATATTTTATTTCTCCTTTGAAATTATATTTCTCACTCGAAGAAGCCAAGGCCAAAAATTCCCCAAAACACCAAACAATGCAAGATTGTTTTCAATTTACAGAACCCTTGCCACAACTTAACTCCATCCCCTTCTCCCCAAACTAATTTTGCCTAGAGACGGGGAAATTTCCTGCCTTTTTATTTTGACGTTTTGCCTGCAGCGCACTGAGTTTGGAAACTGTTCAGAATTACTTGACAGGAAACAAAGGAAGATATATTTTCCTTTTTTTCCTTCTTTATTTGCTGCATGCAAGGTCAGCTGGCATGGTTCAGTTTAAAGATAGCTTCCAAATTTATACTTTTCGGTTGATTCAATTAAAATACAAATGGAGGTGCATGTTTGGTACAATGGATGCCGAGATATATTGTGGACTCAATTCAGTCAAGTTCAAATCCTTTAATAAATCTGTTGAGTTCAACTATCTACTAATACATGTTTCGAAATTTTAAAGATGACGATTGATATTTTTGGATTATTTGGATTATTCAGACTACTATTCTCAACTTGGATGTTATTCTCAAAGCGTTTCAGCTGATGTAACCCCTAAAAAGGGTTCTATTCGAAAAGATTAACATTCAAGATGAGAATAGTAGTCCGAATAATCCAAATAATACAAAGTATGAATTAATTCAGTTGTAAACATAATGGTAAATTAGGCAATTATGCTATTTTGCTTATATCGGTAAAATATACAATTATGCTCTTTTGCTGATCATGATAAAACAGACAATCATGTTATTTAAATAAAAACAGTAAAATAGCCAATCTTGCTATTTTACTTATATCGGTAAAATAGCCAATCATATTATTTTGATGATAATGGGTAATCAGACTATTATGCTATTTTGCTTATATCAGTAAAATAACCAACCACGCTATTTTACTGATGATGGTAAAATAGAAAATCATGCTATTTTGCTGATAACGGTAAAATAGAAATCATGCTATTTTACTTAGAATTGTAAAATAGCTAATTATACTATTTTGCCAATAATGGTAAAATAGACAATCATGCTAAAATAGCTATATTTTTGATAGTGGTAAAATGATAATTATGCTATTTTCCGCTCACTGTAAAATCGGAAATCATGCTCTTTAGCTTATATCAGTGAAATAGACAATCATGCTCTTTTGCTGATAATAGTAAAAAAGAAAATCATGCTATTTTGCTGATAACGGTAAAATAGACAATCATGCTATTTTACTGAGAATGATAAAATAGTCAATCATGCTATTTTGCCGATAATGGTTAAATAGATAATCCTGCTATTTTGTTAATGATGGTAAAATAAAAAAATCTTGCTATATTCTTGATAGTGGTACAATAGATAATTATGCTATTTTTCTGATATCTGTAAAATATGCAATCATGCTATTTTGCTGCTAACGGTAAAATAAGCAATCATCCTATTTTGTTTATGAAACTAAAATAGGCAATTATGCTACTTTGTTGATAACAATAATATAAACAATGATGCTACTTTGCTGAAAATGGTAAAATAGACAATCATGCTATTTTTCTTATAACGGTTATAAAGCTACATGCTATTATGATGATTACGTATAATAATCAATTATAACAGCAAGACAAACAATCATGCTATTTTGCTGATAATGATAAAATAGACAACCATGCTATGATATAGGTAAAACAGACATATATAGAATTTTGCTGATATAGGTAAAATAAACAATCATGCTACTTTGTTTATAACTATAAGATAGACAATCAGCTATTTTGCTGATAATGGTAAAAGAAACGAACATGCTATTTTGCTGAAAACAGTAAAAGAGACAAACTGTGTCACAGTTTACCTTTGTGTCGAGAGTGGCAACTTCTCATTGGTGCAAGAGGGTTGTAAGATAACTGAAGGCTCTAGAAATCCGATCATCATACTTTAAATTATTATTTTCGATGTCATTATAAGGAAATAATATGATAAGAAAGTGTATAGAATAGAGTTTTATAAATAATTCCATACGGACGCTAGCATTCGCCACCAGCTTGTCAATCTGCCTGGGAACTGCATCTATTGATTTAACAAGGAACTATTTTTTATTATGAATGAGTCACTACTTATCAGGCTGAAGAAGATTCAAGGATAAGAGTTAATGATATAGATAGATTAGAAAGTTTAATACTATGAGAGGATTGAAAATTTTCACATACCACCCACACAAAACAACAGCCGACCCAGAAGACAGCAATTCTTTCCTCTTTGTCAGAAACATCACTCATGGAATGCTAGGACTAAATGACAAAATAGAGAAAGCAAGAGTTGGTGAATATTGAATTCTAAATAAAACCCTATTTTATACGCTTTCTTATCATATTCATTTCTTGTAAGAATTATATTTCAGTAATGAATTATGGACAGTAAGGAATTCCTTCCAATCGCATTGTAATGTTTTCTTTAAATAGGATCTTCACTGTTAAAGCGGTATCGTTTTATCAGTAAAATATTAATTGAACTAAATTAGTATATTTATTTATTTTGAGTGGGTGGTATGTGATGTGGAGATGTTTAATCCTCTCATAATATTCATCATCTCTCAACTTTCAATCTATTCATCTTATTAACCCTTATCCTTAAGTCTTTTTTAGCCTTGATAAGTGGTGACTCATTAGTAAAACATAAAAAGTTGAAGCGGTTTCCAGGTGGCTTAATAAGCTGGTAGCTAATACTGGCACCCATACTTAATTCTAAATAAAGTCCAATGCTATACACTTTAATATCATATTGATTTCTTGTAAGAATAATATTTCAGTAATAAATTAGGATGGTTAATGAGATGGATATGATGAGAAGATTGAAAATCTTTGCTTACCATCCACTCAAAGCAACAGACGACCCAGAAAACAGCAATTCTTTCCCCTTTTCTCAGATACATTGCACATGGAATGCGATGACTAAATAACAAAATAGAGAGGAAGCAAGTTACGAGGCTACCCTCGATTTGAATTTTTATGAAATCAGTTCTCGGGCGGCTTGAGAAGATGGTAGCGAATGCTGGCACCAATTTTGAATCCTAAATATAACCAAATAATATACACATTCTTATAATATTTATTTCTTGTAAGTATTTCATTTTAACGGTATCGTTTTATCAGTAAAATATTAATTGAACCAAATTAGTATATTTATTTATTTTGAGTGGGTGGTATGTGATGAGGAGATTTTCAATCCTCTCATGATATTCATCATCTTTCAACTGCCAAGCTATTCATCTCATTAACTCTTATCCTCAAGTTATTTTTAGCCTTTATAAGTGGTTACTCATTAGTAAAAGACAAGTTCATGCGGTTCCAAGACGGTTTGATAAGCTGGTGACGGATGCTGGCACCCATATTTAATTCTAAATATAACCCAATGCTATACACTTTCGTATCATTTCATTTCTTGTAAGAATTATAATTCAGCAATAAATTAGGATGGTTTATGATATGGATAGATTGACATTTGAATTATTATTAATACTATGAGAGGATTGAAAATCTTTGCATACAATCCACTCAAAACAACAGCCGACCCACAAAACAGCAATTATTTTCCCTTTGTCAGAAACATCGCTGATGGAATTAAAACTGTGTTCTGCGGCTATGGTAGACAAATGACATCCCGTAGTAGCAATCAGTCCTCCACGCTAGTCCAAGGCCATCTGGCCTTGTCATGTGCAAATTGTCGTAGGTAATGAAGTTGTTTCGCTGTGTGTAGTGGTCCTAGTCCCGCCTGCTTGAGGTCAGCACATAGTGTGCCCAGCAGATTTGTTCAGTGGCGTCCTAGTCGCAATTGGTAGGATTGCGAGCTAGTAACGGCAAAGTCTAGTGCCCTCTGTGCGGGAGTGTCAGGGTTCATTCGTAGGACATGGCCTAACATAGACCATCTTTGTTCAACAACCTTTGTGGAAAGGGGTTTTTCGTTGCACAGCTCGTATAGTGCCTTGTTGCTTATAAGTTTTTCCGGCCAGCAGTGACCTGTGATGGAACGGAGGTGTCTGCGGTGGCACGCATCCAGCTTGTCAAGCATGGCTTTTGTTATTGCCCAGCTGTTGCTATTGTAGAGCATGATGGACACGCAGTATGCATTATAGAGAGGGAGTCTAGTCTTCAATGGGATCTTGGTTCATCCGCTCCAGAGTTTATGTAATGAACTGATGGAATGCTAGGATTAAATGACTAAATAGAGAGGAAGCGAGAGTTACGAGCCTGTCTCCTATTTACTTTTTTTGTGAAATCAGTTGAAGCGGTTCCCAGGTGACTTGATTGAGAAGATGCTGGTGAACGCTGGTACCAATATTGAATTCTAACCCTACCCCTAACCCAATCCTATACACTTTCATACCTTATTCATTTCTTGTACGAATGATATTTTCAGCAATAAATTACGAGCACTTAATAATGGAGAGTTACTTTCCAATCACCCTGAATATTTTGAGAATCAGTTTTGCATCGTAAATTTAATAGAAACTTTCTTTTGTAAATGACACTAAATTAATTTTTAAAAATTATCACAAATTCTCTTCATTCAAATTGGCAACACATTGTCTTTCTGATAAAATATACATTGTTAAATAGCACTTAAATTCAATTTACATCCTAATTATTGTGTTCAGTAACACTAAACTGAAAGTGTCATGAAAATAAACTGATCTTTATTGCTTACATTTTGAAACACTTACTTTATTATCTATACATGACGCGTTCGGAAAATCTATAGCATAACTTTGAAATTTTATTCTACTAGCAGGCTTTGCCGGCTCGCTATCACTTTGCAAAGTTCGCTACTTGAAATACTTGAAACATTAATTTAAAATAATAAACATTTCATTCATAACTTTGTTGTAAACACGAAACAAAATCTTTCTCCTTTTTTATTATATAGATAGATAAACATTAACATTTTGGTAACTTTTAATACGAATTTATTTATTTTTTAAATGTGAACGTAAATAAAAGAAAAGAAAGAAAGCAATTAGCCTTTTAACTTGAAGTTAATAAATCGATTGCAATTTGTTAAAAATCAAGTCGGTCACTCTAACGAAAGGAACATTTGAACACAAATGCTAAATAAATATTTGTCCAGCAAAATAAAACAATATTGCGAAACAGAACTATTTGTTATATTAAAATCAAAACAATTATTGAATAAAAAAAAACAATAACAAATACTAGCTAATTAATAAAATGCCCTTTTTCAAAATCAATATGCAAATTAATTCATCTTGCAACTGATATCGTATATACATAAGCAGTATATAAAAAAGATGGTGCATCTATTTCGTTAAGTTGAATTAACTTGAAATAAGGTGTTTTGACTTTACCATTAGTGCGATAAATAGGCCCAACTTTCACATTTATTCATTTAGCCATGTATAAAGAAGCATCTTTGTTTATGGATAGCTTTTGTAATAGCACTCTATTACTAGTTATAGAGGAGCACACACACACACACACACACACACACACACATATATATATATATATTTATTTATTTATTTTGGTACAGAAAAATTAGTACAACATTCGTACCGTAGGTTTCAAGCACAGAAGGACTTAGCCATCTGGCTTTCTTCAGCTTCTGTTGTCATCTGTTTCGGAAATGTGAAGTCACGTGTCACTCTCGTTTGAACGCGTTATTTGCTTAGAGTTTTATTTATCTTTGTTTAAATTTAGTGTAAGGAAGGTTTAATAAGGTTTGAAAAAAAGGGGAAAGGGTGAAAAGTAACAGTTGAGATTTAAACCGGAGAAGATTTAAAGAGATATAAAAAAATTAAATTAAAAAAAAAACAATTAAAAAAATATTTCTATATAAATCCCAGGAGTCAATATTATGAGTATCGTATATTTGCCCGTTACTGTTTTTGGGTTTAATGATGTGTCTTCTAAAGGAATTAGGGAGAGAAGATGGGTTTAAGGATTAAAGAGGTTAAAAGGAACAACAACAAATATATATATAAAATATAGTTTTCCACAGACACGTGTTTCGTCGTCTCTACAACTGATCAGTGTGGCTAGATGTAGTGATGATCGAAATCGGGACCCCATTGATTGTGTTGGGACATTAATATGGTCTTACCTTTAGTAATTACGTCTTTGGTTTTCACCCCTTCATGCATCATGTTTTGTATATCACTCTTACGTTTATGTTTGAACGACTGTCAAGGTGAGAATAAATGTATACCTCTATATTTATATAAAGTTAGGTATGTGTATATGCTTATATGTTTGTATGTACAGGATTCGCTCCTAAACTGATTAACCGAATTTTGGAACACAGCGGCGTAATGGGTCGTAATGCGGGTTGTATTTAGTTAAATTTAGAGGGCAAGAAGAGGATGTATGCCCTTCTTGAAAATTAAGGCACCTCCTATTTTTAAAAAATTTTAACAATAGGTATTAGACATCAATTAATAAATATTCCCCATATTTCATTTTCTTTAGAGTATTTGCAATGGTTTTTAGTGAGCATAATATGAACACAACCTCACATTTGAAAATTCAAATATTTCAGATTTCCATTAAATTTGGTCCATCATCATTAGTAATAATTAAACAAGATTCCCAAAATTTCAATTTTTTCTTAATACCCTTTAAACTCAAACCTTTATGACATATTTTAGAATAAAAACCATGTAATAGCTTTTGATCAAAATCGGAATAAGGATTCAAGACATAAGGTTTAGTAGGTTTTTATGTTGATTTTAATCTTCATAAGGGAACATGGTGCAAAACTGTTCTGTTTGGGGAATTCATTTTATCTGTCCTGTAACGGGTATATATATAAATCCAATTATATATATATATATATATATATATATATATATATATATATATATACATATGAATATATATGATAAATGTTATAAAATTCTTAGTCACAAACACATATGTTTTATCCTTTTTACCGAAAATCATCAGTATGGAGGCTAATTGCTCTGCCTTCCACACGATTCGAAACCCTTAGACCCAAGTCAACATTTTAACTTTTCTCTGAACGCTTAAACCGATGTGGCCACCAAACCGATACGTCGAAGGAAGAGAATTAAGATGTATTTATGTCTAAGTAAGGGGGTACATATAGAAGGCTATCAGCAACAACGTTCAACGACATGTATTACACATTGAAATTTGAGAGCCTAATTTCATAATTCTTTTAAAGCGCCCATCCTAGTATTAAAGAGGATAAACAATACTATGACATATATTATAAAATTCTTATCCACAGACACGTGTGTTCCATCCTTTTTACCATGTTGACGGAAGAGAATTAAGATCTATTTATGTCTAAGTAAGGGGACACATATAGAAGGCTGTCAGCAACAGTGTTCAATAACATGTTAGCCGGAACTTAGCATTACACATTTAAATTTGACAGTCTAATTTTATAATTCTCTTAAAGCGCCGTCTTAGTATTAAAGGGACTAAACAATACTATGATAAATATTATTAAATTCGAAACCCTCAGACCTCAGACCCATAAATATAAGTATATATATATATTCCATGAAAAATGGCTGTACACTGAAATCATATGCCCTTAATAGGGTTAAGATGAAAATTCATATACACTAAATGTACAAAAGCAAGGAAATTCCCAAATGTTTACACTCTTATTGTCATTAAGGGTATGCGAGCACAACAGGGCTATGTATTTTACTGGTAGGAATCTTTCTTCAGCGCACCTCACACACTTCATCCACTCATGCATAGAGATTTATATTTTAGTGATGTGATAATGAAATGGTTTGGTTGATATGTAGTCATACCCTTAATGACAATAAAAGTGTAAACATTTGGGAATTTCCTTGCTTTTGTACATTTAGTGTATATGAATTTTCATCTTAACCCTATTAAAGGCATATGATTTCAGTATACTGGCATTTATCATGGAATGTCACTACTTTTGTAAAGGCTATGCCTCAATACAATGCCTTCTCATTAGGTTTTTTTGGATTTTCTGGAAAACTAAGGTATATGGTTAACTGAAATTAAAATGCCATCAACTAGACCCTAGAACCTCTATCTCTGCCAAAAATCAGCTGAATCCATCAAATAGTTGATGAGATACAGGGTGGCACATACGTATGTACGTACGTACGTACACACAGATAACATGATTTCATAATTTAACTTTCTGGATCTCTGGGTTGCCTTGACTAATGATGCTGAAATTCTACACACTTATAGAACATATCAAATAAAAATGTTGTGCAAAGATTTAACTAATTTGGTTTATTGGTTATTGAGTTATGATTTATCAAAGAAATGAGATTTCCAGCATAGGCCATTCGTAGTGTCTATTAAGGGATAGACCGTTCTCGCGCCTCCCTTGATTTCAATCCTCTTAAAGAAAGAAACTTATTCAACTGAAAAGAAACAAAATACAAATTCAAATTACTAAAAGAAATCCCATAAGGAAACACATAAAAGAATTAACAAAATCAAATAAACATGCTTTACAAATACTACATGATTTTTTTGTAGGGTTAGGGTTATACAAATTGAAATTTCTAAAAGAAATCCCATAAGGAAACACATAAAAGAATTGATACAATCGGTCAACATTAACAAAATCAAATAAACATGCTTTACAAATACTACATGATTTTTTTTTAGGTTAAGGGTTATACAAATTGAAATTACTAAAGGAAATCCCATAAGGAAACACATAAAAGAATTAATACAATTGGTTAACATTAAAAAAATCAAATAAACATGCTTTACAAATACTACATTATTTTTTTTTAGGTTAAGGGTTATACAAATTGAAATTACTAAAGGAAATCCCATAAGGAAACACATAAAAGAATTAATACAATTGGTTAACATTAAAAAAATCAAATAAACATGCTTTACAAATACTACATGATTCTTTTTTAGAGTTAGGGTTATACAAATTGAAATTACTAAAAGAAATCCCATAAGGAAACACATAAAAGAATTAATACAATCGGTTAATATTAACAAAATCAAATAAACATGCTTTACAAATACTACATGATTCTTTTTTAGGTTAAGGGTTATACAAATTGAAATTACTAAAGGAAATCCCATAAGGAAACACATAAAAGAATTAATACAATTGGTTAACATTAAAAAAATCAAATAAACATGCTTTACAAATACTACATGATTTTTTTTTAGGTTAAGGGTTATACAAATTGAAATTACTAAAGGAAATCCCATAAGGAAACACATAAAAGAATTAATACAATTGGTTAACATTAAAAAAAATCAAATAAACATGCTTTACAAATACTACATGATTTTTTTTTAGGTTAAGGGTTATACAAATTGAAATTACTAAAGGAAATCCCATAAGGAAACACATAAAAGAATTAATACAATTGGTTAACATTAACAAAAATCAAATAAACATGCTTTACAAATACTACATGATTTTTTTTTAGGTTAAGGGTTATACAAATTGAAATTACTAAAGGAAATCCCATAAGGAAACACATAAAAGAATTAATACAATTGGTTAACATTAACAAAATCAAATAAACATGCTTCATAAATACTACATAATTTTTTTTTAGGGTTAGGGTTATACAAATTGAAATTACTAAAGGAAATCCCATAAGGAAACACATAAAAGAATTAATACAATTGGTTAACATTAACAAAATCAAATAAACATGCTTCATAAATACTACATAATTCTTTTTTAGGACATCTATTCATTTCTCAAGATAAAGAAACTTTTTTCTTTGTCAAACACATATTTCGGTGCTTTAATATAAATAGCTCTGCCATGAAAAATGTGTATTTTTTAAAAAGTTTAATACTTGGCGTTGTTGTTCACAGACTTTTAGAACCTCAGTTATTTTGAAAATATATTTTACGATTTTTAAAGCCTTCGGGTCTGTATTTACGCCGGTCTATTGGTTGTCTATCCTGATCAGTTCTAGGGGGTGAACCCTCCCAGGCTTTTCCTTCTCACCCTTTGAGAAGGGGTTAGCTTATTGCTAATCGCTTGAGGTGCCCCTACCGGGGAATGTCGACGGGGCTGCCCAGGCAATTTTTAAATAGCTAGAGTTCTCAAATTCTCGATCGCTGTTTTTTTTCCACTTTCCCGACCTTGTGTCCCATCTTAGAATTAAACTAGCAAATATATGCCCCCACCAGTCGTATATTTCTGCTAGCCTGGGAGGATATCATGATGAACGAACATATACTACACTAACCCTCAAATGAGGAGGTAATGACTGAGAAGATGATATCATGATGAATAAACACTACCTGCCCTCCCAAAAAGGCAGAGTTAATGCCTGGGAGGATGATATCATGACAACAGAATAGATAGTACATTACGCCCCCCCCCTTCGCTCCCAGAAAAAGAGAAGGGAATCCTGGGAAGATGGTATCGAGAGGAACGAACATATACTATACTGCCCCCCCCAAGAGGAGGTAATGCCTGGGAGGATTCCCCCCTCCTTCCTAAAAAAGAGGTGATAATGTCTGGTCGTATGGTATCATAATGAACGAACATATACTACAATACTTTCTCCAAGATAGAGGAGGTAATACCTGGGAGGATCCAAGTATAAAAGGAGAACATAATGCCTGTGAGTATTGTATTATAGCAACAGAAAAGATATTTCACTACCCCCTACCCCCACCCCAAAAAAATGGTCCCATGACAACAGAACAGATACTACATTGGAGGATTACCACCACCTCCTTAAAAAAGGAAGTAATACTTGGGAGAACGGTCTTATGACAACAGAACCGATACTACACTACCCATCCCCATTAATGATGATGATGATAGATAGATAGATAGATTAAATCATTTTTTCTTTCATTTATTTAAAAATGCCTAGCCATAAACCACTATTTTTATTTTTTGGTAGGTCATTGGGTTCAACTAGTATTCTTATGTTCTAAAGACTATTGTGGTTTATATTGTGGTTATATACGAAGCCTGTCTAAAAAGTATTCGACCTTATGCTAGAAAAAATATTTCAAATACGTGTCAGGGTTGGGACTCTAATCCCCTTCAAAGTAGGCCCCTTGTCCTTGCACACACCACTTAGCCCACCGATCCATCCACTGCCGGAAACACCTCTGGAAGTCTTCTTTTGGAATGGTGTTGCCATTACTGCCTGTTCCACTCTGACCCCAGAGTGGTAGTACATGTCAGAGTGCCATCTATCGGTTAATTATAATTTGGTTATGGCGTAAAACTTCATCCGATAAGGAGGCTTAAATTTTGGAGCTTCATGAGTGCGGAGTCATTCCTTTGTTTTCATTCTACTCAGATCCATAGCTGTTATGGTCTGATCTATAGATTAAATATAATCTGCTTTTCGTATAGGATGAAACTTCATCCGGTGGCATACATTCACATACATTTACATCATAAATAAATATTTGAAGATATCAATTGATATTGAAACATTCACGAAGTTCATGTGCCATGATGCTCGCTCACTCATTGCAACCAGAAGCTCTGATCCTAAGAGGCTAATATTCTTCTCCAGAAGAGGCTTCCCAGCCTGTTGCTTGACTTATGAAAAGTATTGGGGAAATTTTCGAGCAGGTTTATAATGTTTATGACCTTTTTGAGCGATTTGAGGCCAAATCCAGTCAGTTGATTACAATTCTAAATATCTTATTTGAGATATTTAGAATCGTTATCAAATGACTGGATTTGTCATTAAAATACACCAAAAATGGTTAGTCTGTCATAAACCAAAACAAACAATAATAATACATAACACTTCTATGTGAGCAGAACAGCAGGCTTTGATGGGATGGTCACGTTGAAAGAATAGTTGAGAGATCTTAGGTTAGTAGATGTAGAACAGTTTAGGTAGCAGGGTAAGTTTTACAGAGGAAAGTAAAAGAAAACATAAGAGGAAATAATAAATATGGACTCAAGAGAAAGAGGGATAAATAGAGACTAGCCAGACATAGGTTAGTTTGGATGTCAATTTCTAAAAGCCGTCCAACACATGCCAGCATGTAAAACGGACGTTCAACCAAATATGATGACACCCATAGATTAACTAAACTGTTCAGTTTGAAATTCCGTATAGATTCCTGAATTCGACATAAATCTTCCCAAGTTCGAAAATATGCGCATCAAGAAGGTTGGAAGTTACATCGGCCAAAACGTTGTGAAAATAACAACCAAGATGAGAACAGATGTTCAGATGATCCAAATAATATCGATCAAACATTTAATCTGCATTCTATGAGTTCTGCAGACAGAGCAACGGAGATTAATTTGAGGGTGCAATAAAAACATATATCAGTTTATTGATGTAAATACTGACTTCCGGTGGGAGGAAGATAAATAACACTGACTTCCGGTGATTATTTAATCCCACGTGGAGAGCGGATATTCAACATTATTTGTACTGTATTTTATTTCAATTTTTCATAATTATGTCAACCTCTTAACAAAAAATCTATAATATCATACTCTAACTGGTATTGGTTTTACCTATATTTTTGTTTATTGTGGCAGTTTTTTTTAATATAAAAGTCGAGACAATTTTAGTAATATTTTTTTTTCTTTTATTAGTTTATTTTTTCTCTTTTTATCGACTGAATTTATTCATTGAATCTCTTTCCAATTCATATATCTTGCGATACATGATTATTTTTCAATCAATACCAATAAATAGGAATCAATTTATTGATCTAGTTTATCTATCCCCAAATGTTTGCTTGGTTCATTTCGAAGATTGTAATGTAATTATATTTGCATGTGTTTGAATTGGGTTGTTTTTTTTTTTCTATTTATATTTTTCTAACAGTTTTTCAAAGAAACCAAAAGAATTCTACAAGTTTTCTGTAGAAGACAGCCAGAGGCCATTTTGTTTTTGTTTTAAAGCTACAGACGTAAGGCGTAGTTAAAAAACATTTTCTAAAGAAAAAAATTAAATACTCTTAACTTTTGCATTAAGCGAATAGTTTTCAATATATCTTTTGTTCATTTTTTTTATTACATCAATATATCTTTAGTCAGCATATAGTAGTAGTAATCATCATCATCATCATCATCATCATCATCATCATCATCATCGGATTTGTTTTAACATACTGTAGAATACTATCTATCATGTATTAACTCTCTCTGATATCCCCTGTCTCTCATTACTTTGCTTTGCTGACTGATTAATCTGGAAGTCCAGGAACATACATCATCACACCAACATCTTGGTGGTTTACCTCTTTTTCTGCACTCTTCAACAATGTTTTCTAGACGTATCATTCTCATACGATTTCTATCTATGCAACACGTCCTCGACCCTTACTGGCCAGGTTTCACTTTCATACATTATCACACTGCATACACATGCCTGACAGTCCAGCTACCTATTTATATATATATATAAAATAAACTCTAACAATCAATTAAATGTAACCATATCGATTGTCGATGTCAGCTAATAAACTTTCATCTTCCTGAACGGTTATGGCAATTACCAGTTCTCAAGCCAGACACCAATGAAGCAGCCCACACAACCCGTCCATAGAATCCGGTTCAGAGCAATAGTAATTATCAGTCAATTTATTGGTCTTCTTGTCGATCACCTCACGTTCTGTGTACGATGATTGTTATCTGTAATGATAACATTACAACGACGCCTCTTAATAGACGTTGGCAACACGTACACTATTAATGAAACACGGCTTTGGATAGTTGAATGACATCCAAAGAAACAATGTTTTTTCTTCCCTTTCTTTGTATAGTGATTGTAAAAACAGATTGTAATAAGAGCACGGTATGGCTTATGGCACTTTATTCAGCTTAAAATAACAGATACAAACATAGATAACTATTTATAGTTATCTATACATTAGAGAGTTCTTATTCAAGGTAGACAATTTCCAACAAGGGAGATAACTTATACTTTTTCTTTCCTTTCTCTGTAGAAAGATTGTAAAAATAAATTGAAATAAAAATATGCGATCATAATTTTTTTTTTACATATTCCACCCCAAACAAGGCAAGATTCCATTGTAGACGTAAGAAGCTACTGAGAATTAGGGTGAAAGTTTTGGAAGTCATCCTAAATTTAGAGTTGTGCAGCGAGACGTTTGTTCACATTAGTTTTAAATTTCTGCATGTCGGTAAAGTAAGGGTAACATGGAGCAGGAAGGGAGTTCAAAAGTCAGCAGCACAAGGAAAAAAGCTATTGGAGTAGAAGCCTCTCTGACATCTGGTGAACTCCACTGTGAATGGATGGGATTCAGCTGATTGTGGGGTTGGCCAAGTGTATTTACGTCGAGGGGGCACCAGAGCAGCAAGTTCAGCAGAGCACATTCTATTGAAGTACTTGTAAAACAAGCACAAAGATGCAACATTGCAGCAATGGGACAGAAAATAAGTTTTCTAGCACGATAGAGAAATCCCACCTTCTTTACAGCAGCCTTGGCAATGTCTTCAATGTATTTGTTCCAATTTATGCTACTTATGAATGTTAGGCCGTTAGGAGTTTGAACGTTGGCCTCTCAGGTAGGGTGTTATTGGCCATGGCAATTGGTGGTTGAAGATGTTTCTTCGAGTTGTTGAAGGAAAGGAGCTTTGTCTTTGCAGCATTAAATGTTACTATCATTCAATGTGACCCCATTCAACTACAGACTGGAGGTCATATTCTAATGATTCAGATATTGCCTCAGATATGTGCGTGTCGGTTTTCCCCACATGATGAGAGAAGAGCGTTTTGTTGTCAACAAATATACCCATCTCAGTCACATTGTGATCAGGGAGGTCGTTTATGAAAATCAGGAACAATAAAGGTCCAAGGATCGATCCCTGGGGTACACCTGCATTTATGTCATGTTGTTTGGATGAAAGGCCATCGAGGACAACCTGGACCTTTTTTGGGGGGGTTAGGAAGGATCTAATTATATTGAATATTCGTTCAGTAATACCATATGAATTAATTTTTATGAGAAGCCCATTATGCCAAACCTTGTCAAAGGCTTTGGATATATCAAGCGCTACTGCCTTAGCTTAACCTCGTCATTTTGAGCAACGGCTCATCAGCTTTAGGACGAGATTTTAGAGTGATATCAATCATTACCACAAGGCGATCAGCATTCCCGAGCAGCTATGAGCATTCGTCACACAAACCTCATGGAGTGAGGTAAGAACAGGTCGAGATGTGAGGCTTGCTGGTCCACACGATCAGGAAGGCAGGTCAGGAAAGTGACAGTTTGTAAGAGGGAGTGCATTATGGAGAAATTATACGTGGAGTTACAAGCTGTGTCTGTATAGTTGGAGAATTGGGCACTCGAGTCAAGTGAGAGTGGTGTACGTAGAGTTGCCGGCTGCATCAGTAAGGCTGGAAAATTCCAACAAGTCACGGGGGTGTGCATTAAAATCCCCAAATACATGTATCTAGGCAAGTGGGAGTGCTCTATCTATTTTCAATCTCTAATCTCCTCTCACTACTTTGACATGACTGACTAACTCCCACTCTACCGTAAAGACTCTGACAAACATATGCAGGAGCTAGGAGTCTATGTTCGAAACACTCTCCCCCTGACTAGAGAACATAGGCTAGAATCAGATGACCAAGACTACATGTGATTTAGATTGACTTTACATCACAGCGTTAGTTACTTATATTTCTTATACCGTTCTCCTTTGACCCTGCTAAATTCTATCTCTGAAAGCATAGATAGAGCACTCTCACTTGACTCGAATGCCCAGATACATGTATTTGGGGATTTTAATGCACACCACCGTGACTGGTTGGAATTCTCCAGCCTTACTGACACAGCCGCCAACTCTACGTATAATTTTTCCTTAGCTCACTCCCTCTCTCAGACTGTCGATTTCCTGACCCACATCCCTGATCGAGTAGACCAGCAAGCCTCACTTCTAGACTTTTTCTTGACCTCAATGCCCAATGCTTGTGTGACGAAAGCTCATCGCCCACTCGGGAATGCTGATCACATTGTGCTAATGATTAATATCACCCTAAAAGTCGTCCTAAAGCTGATGAGCCGTTGCTCAAAATAACGAGATACTACAAGCAGGCTGATTTTGAGTGAATCAGAGATCACATCAGCGACACCCCATGGAGGGAAACCTTCTTACTCCCTGCTGACCAGTGTGCAAATGAGTTAACTGAATGGATCAAAGCAGGCATTGAAGTCTATGTCCCCATGCAAAAATTCTTTAGCAAACCACTCTCACCAATGATTCACCTCGGAATGTGCAGCTGCCATTGCTGAGAGGCAGCAAGCATTCCGTAAATTCGCCCGCCATAGGTCAGCTACTTATAAACAGAAATTTATAGAGTCAAGAAATAATTGTAAGGCTGTCATAGGTGAAGCAAAGAGAAGGTATGGCGGGTTAGGGTTAATGTTCATAGTGGCGAAGGATTGCCGGAAAATGGTTATGGGAGAATGAATCCCCCGACCAAAGGTTGTGGGAAGAGATGCCTTTATAGCAGCATGTCATCCCACTGTTTGGACGTGGCCCAACCACGTGTGGATTGGTTGAAGTGGCCGAACCACGTGTGGATATAATTAATAAATTAAAACAAATAAAAGGGAAAGAAATAAAACATTATTATCTAAAATTATATTAGAAAGAAAACGAAGGAATAAGAAAGCTAACACAACATAAGAATGGTCTTTTATAAAATTAATAATTAAGAGAAAAACATTTATATTAAACAAAACAATTTATTTAACTAAAACATTTTGTAGAGTTCGTACTTTTAGGAGTGCAACAGTTCTGTTCGTAAGTTTGTGTTTGTAAAAGTGGTATATGCGAGCGTGTTTGATGTATTTTTGTGTGGCAATCGTAATGGTGTGTGATTGACGGAATAGTTCATCATTCGAATTAAAAGAGATTACCTTTTGCCCTCTCCACCTCCTCGGTCGAGCCGTTGTGTGTGTGTGGGGGGGGGGAGTGTCGACGATCTCTTCTGTGTGCGTTCGCCCAGAACATGGAAGGAAAAAGAGAACGAAAAGAAGTGCGTGCCTTCTTTTATAGACACTCAAACCACACGTGGTCAAGCTGATCTGTTGGTCTCTGATTATCCGGAACTTCGGGCAACGTCATTTCACGAGATCAGTCCTTCCTTCTCTACCTCAGACACGAAGAAGGACTGAGCAAACAAAAAAAGAAAGGTCGCACATATATCCCATCGACTGGTTGTGGCGTCGGCCACAAAGGTATACTGAATTAACAAAAAAACGCATTCAGTCACAGAAACTAGGTACTCGCGATTTCTAGAAAATCTACAATACTGTGGTGAACAATGGTCAATCAACGATTCCCCTACTATCAAACCACAATGTGGTCATTTGATGTCTGATAAGGCTGAATTACTTGCCCAGTGTTTCGTCTCTTACTCCACTTTGGACTCAGAAAACCAACCCCTCCCTAATTCCCATTGTGGACCAAAGCCACACTTGATAACCTGGTCATTACCCCATCCCAGGTCAGAGACATCATAAAAAACGTTGACACCTCTAAAGCTTGTAGGCCTGATCTTATACCTGCAATAGTAATAAAGAAATGCTCTGCTGAATCTTGCTTCCCTGATGGCTGGAAAATTGCATCTGTGGTACCAGTTTACAAGAATTCTGGAAATAGAACCGATACTCAGAACAACCGCCCAATCAGTCTACTCCCGATCTTTGCTAAAATCTTTGAATCCTTAATCAATCTAGTGATAGTCCGTCACTTAGTTAATGCTAAACTTCTTTCTGACTGCCACTATGGATTTAGACAAGCACGATCTACTGCAGACATCCTAACGGTCATCTCTGAACGTATGTATCATACACTGGACAAGGCAGGTGAAGCTAGGGCAGTAGCGCTTGATATATCCAAGGCCTTTGACAAAGTATGGCATAATGGGCTCCTCCTGAAAATACGCTCATACGGTATTACTGGGCAATTACTTAATATAATTAGATCCTTCCTAACCAAAAGAAAGATCCAGGATGTCCTCGATCGCCGCTCATCTTAGCAACATGACATAAATGCTGGTGTACCCCAGGGATCTATCCTTGGGCCTTTATTGTTCCTGATCTTCATAAACGATCTCCCTGATGACATTGAGTCTGAGATGTGTTTATTTGCTGACAACACCACGCTTTACTCTCATCATGTTGGCAAAACAGACGAGGCAATGGCTGAATCCTTAGAAAATGACCTCCAGGCTGTAGTGGATTGGGGTTATAAATGATTGGTAACTTTTAATGTCGAAAAGACAAAGCTCCTTTCCTTCAATAACGACAAGAAACCTCTCCAACCACCGATTGTCATGGCAAATAACACCCTACCTAAGAGTCCAACGTTCAAACTTCTCGGCCGAACATTCACAGGTAACATGAATTGGAACAAACACATTGAAGACATTGCCAAGGCTGCAGCAAAGAAGGTGGGCTCCCTTTACCGTACTAGTAAACTCCTCACATCTGACATTATCCTGTATCTTCACAAAGCCACCATCCACCAATGCATGGAGTATTGTTGCCACATCTGGGCTGGTGCATCATCTACTAGTCTCCTTGACAGGGTCCAAAAAAGAGTCGCCAACTTAATAGGTCCCTCACTGTCAACCAAGCTCCAGCCCCTGTCCCATCACTGCAATGTTGCTTCCTTTTGCTTGTTTTACAAATACTTTAATGGATTATGTTCCGATGAACTGGCTACTCTGGTGCCCCCTCGACGTAAATTCACTAGACCAACTCGACAATCAGCTAAATTCCATCCATTCACTGTGGAGGTTCGCAGATGTCGGAGAGCCTTCTACTCCACTAGCTTTTTTCCTCGTGCTGCTGGCCTATGGAACTCCCTCCCTTCCCCCTGTTTCCCCAACAGTACCGACATGCAGAGGTTTAAAAGTAATATAAACAGGCATCTCGCTGCACAGCTCCCAACTTAGAATGACACCCTAAACCTACTCCCTAATTGTCAGTAGCTCTTTACATCTACAGTGGCGTCCTGCCTTGTTTGGGGTGAAATATCATTAAAAAAAACAACCTTATGTCTAAAATGTTTATTCTAATTTTTATCAAAATCCATTATATAATATAGATTCTCGACAATGTATAAAATTTAAGACTAAAGCATAAGTGGTCTTAAGAAGAAATTGAAATTCAAGGAATCTTGCTAAATTGGTGTCTAATGACTATGGATCAAATTTAATGAAAATCTAAAATATTTGAATTTTCAAATTGTGCTCATATTATGCCACTTAAAATCCTTTTAAAATACCCCAAAGTAACTTAAATTTGGGAGATTATTTATTAATTGATGTCTGATACCTATTTATACCATTTTTACTCTTTTGCTAACTAAATTAAACTAAATGCAGTCTTCCGTCTAGCTGCTGTGTTCAAAATTTCATACTGATCGCTGAAATGAATCCTGTAAATTCAAATACATAAACATATATACATACTTCACTTTA
Source organism: Sepiola atlantica (assembly GCA_963556195.1). Taxonomy (NCBI): domain Eukaryota; kingdom Metazoa; phylum Mollusca; class Cephalopoda; order Sepiida; family Sepiolidae; genus Sepiola; species Sepiola atlantica. The sequence continues at coordinate 191,381,844 of OY744515.1, forward strand.
TATAGAGATGTGAGATGATCAAGACTTTTTTCCTATTTACTTTAATAACACAAAATACCTGCTGAAATATACCTTAGTTCTAGGATTAAGTTATGTTTGAAAATAATTCTGTTTTAATTGTTCTAATTAGCTGTAATTAACTGAATAAGTCGCTTATAGTAAGAGAAAGCTTAACTATCTATGCATTTCTTGTGCCACCTTTCAGTCTATGTTAGTTCAACCACTGACTAATATTTCTTAATGTCTCTGTAGGCATATATCTTTATTTTAATTTTCGTAAGGAAATATAAAAAATGGTGTAAACTGTTCTGTTCATGGAATTAATTTTACCCTTCCTGGGACTGCAGTTTGAGAAGGAGTCAGAGCCTCCCGTTCTGGAAGGAGTCAGAGCCTGAGATTTGAGAAAGAGTCAGAGCTTACAGTGCGGGAAGGAGTCAGAGCCTAAAATTTGGGTAGGTGTCAAAGCCTGATGTTCAGGATGGTGTCAGCCTGATATTCGGGAAGGAGTCAGAGCCTGAGGTTTGGGAAGGAATCAAAGTCTGAGGTTCGGGTAGGAGTAAGAGTCTGTGGTTCAAGTAGGAATCAGAGACTGTGGTTCAGGAAGGAGTCAAAGCCTGAGGTTCGGGAAGGAGTCAGAGCCTGAGATTCAGATAGGAGTCAGAGACTGCAGTTCGGGTAGGAGTCAGAGTCTGTGATTAGGGTATGAGTCAGACTCTGTGGTTCAGGAAGCAGTCGGAGCCTGAGATTCAGGTAGGAGTCACGCTCTGAGGTTGAGAAAGAAGTCAGAGCTTGAGGTTCGGGTAGAAGTCAGAGCCTGAGGTTCGGAAAGGAGTCAGAACCTAAGGTTTGAGAAGGAGACAGAGCCTGAGGTTCGGGAAGGAGACAGAGCCTGCGGTTCGGGAAGGAGTCAGAGCCTGAGGTTCGTGAAGGAGTCAGAGCTTGCTGTGCAGTAAGGAGTCTGAGCTTAACGTTTGGGTAGGTGTCAGAAGCTGAGGATCGGGTAGGAGTCAGAGCCTTAGGTCTGAGAAGGAGTCAGAGCCTGAGGTTCGGGATTGTATGGGACGAAGTCGGATGGTTTGGAAAGGAGGTACAGTCGCATCGTATGGGAATGAGATGGACTTGGATTGTATGGGTAGGAATCTGAGTCGTATGGAAAGGAGTCGGATGGTTTGCAAAGGAGTCAGAATGCATGGGAAGGTATCGAATGGTATGGGAAGGAGTCCAAGCCGAATGTAGTTGAAGAAGTCTGAGCCTAATGTAGTGGAAAGAATCCGAGTCGGATAGTATTGGAAGGAATTTGCATTGGATGGTATCAGAATGAGTCAAGGTTGGATCGTATAAGAAGGAGTCTAAGTTAGGTGGTATGGTAATGAGTCAGAGTTAGGTTGTATGGTAATGAGTCAGAGTCACATGGTATGGGAAAGAGTCCCGGTCGGATGGTATGGGAAGGAATCTGATGGTATAGGATGGAGTCTGATGGTATGGTAAGTACTCAAAATATATAGTATCGGAAGCGTCGGATGGTATTGAAAGATGTCAGCTTCATATGGTATGGAAGGAGTTGGAGTCATATGGGAAGGAGTCAGATGGTATGGGAAGGAGTCCGATGGCATGGGAAGATGTCAGAGTCGGATGGTATGAGGAGTCAGAGTCGTATGGGAAGGAGTCACATGGCATGGAAAGGAGTCCAAATCGGATGGTATAGGAAGGAGTCGGAGGTTTGGGAAGGGGGCAATAAATTAAGAATTGCCCGGGATCATTTGTTCTACTTGGGGTTGTCCTGGATATAAAATTCTAAAATTACAGTGTTACTTTCGATAACTCGTATATGTTTAGTCTCTTCTTACTATTGCCTTAATCAAATTTAGTTATCACTATAATAATGTGAAATGGAGGAGTGTCGACAAAAAATTAGAAATTTACCGGAAACAGTTGTTCTACTAGGCATTGTTCGGGATCAAAAATTGTAAGATTTCAGTATTACTTTTAGTAATGGGTATATAGTAAATCTCTCTGGACTACTGACTTCATAAACATCACGTATCTTCTTAATATCGTTAAATAGAGTGGAGTGACTAAAAATTAGGAATTTATCCGGACCATTTGTTTTACTCGGCGTTGTCCAGGATCAAAAATTGTAAGATTACAGTATTACTTTTGGTAACTGGCATATATTAACTCTCTTCGGACTGTTGACTTCATTAACATTACGTACCTTCTTGATATGATGAAATTGATGGGGGCAAGAAATTAAACATTGAGCATTAAAATAAGAGAAAGGACTGGGCTGGGCGAAGCAGAGAAAAGGAGGGTTGGGGAGAGGGATGTAAAAATGGTGGAGAGGGAAAGAGAGAAAGATAAAGAGATGGCTAGAGAGAGAGAGGGAGAGAGAGAGGGAGTGAGATAGAAGTTTTGTTATAAAGATTTACACACATTACTTAATTTCTTCTATTTTGTTCTTATGGCCCCGGGTAACGCCAGGTAGCCCTGCTAGTTTTATATAAATAGCGATATATGCATAAAAACGAAAGAATCCTAAAGTCAAAACTGTTTAACTGTGTTTATCTATATCTGTATATTTTGCAATCAGTGTCAGTATCAAATAAAAAGAAATTGATTAACTACCGATCAACAGCAATCGATTTTTTACTTGCAATGCAATAATTTGTATCCAGTTGTCTTCGATTTTGTTTTTCCTTCCTGTCACATGAAACATTTGAGATGATTAGCTCATAGTATGTAATCATTTCTCTGATGCACGAATCAGGGTCACGTATACAAAATCATAAATTGATTTTCTGACATATTTGGTTGCGTAGAATATTGAAGCCATGAATAACAAAAGCAGCAGACATGATTTTACGATTGCAAAAATCTCAATTGATTCTTCATTTAAAATACAAACCTGATGTCACGCGCCATCATGGGTGGTGTATAACTCATGTTGCAGACGCCGATGCTGGTTATCAGTCTTTCAACTTAGAAAGAAACACAGACAAAACCCCGGCAATGGCAAAGAAGGAATGACAAACGCAGGTAAACAGGGTAAAAAGTAAAAGAAAGTTTATTACACCGATACAAGAAATACAACGAAGGCTGAAAATACAGAAGGACGTCACTGGAAACTGGATAGCAAGAAAGGCAGAATAATCTCACTGGAAACCGGATAGCAAGAAAGGCAGAATGATCTCACTGGAAACTGGATAGCAAGAAAAGCAGAATAATTTCACTGAAAACTGGATAGCAAGATAGGCAGAATGATCTCAGTGGAAACTGGATAGCAAGAAAAGCGGAATGATCTCACTGGAAACTGGATAGCAAGAAAGGCAGAATGATCTCACTGGAAACTGGATAGCAAGAAAGGCAGAATTATCTCACTGGAAACCGGATAGCAAGAAAGGCAGAATGATCTCACTGGAAACTGGATAGCAAGAAAGGCAGAATGATCTCACTGGAAACTGGATAGCAAGAAAGGCAGAATGATCTCACTGGAAACTGGATAGCAAGAAAAGCGGAATGATCTCACTGGAAACTGGATAGCAAGAAAGGCAGAATGATCTCACTGGAAACTGGATAGCAAGAAAGGCAGAATGATCTCAGTGGAAACTGGATAGCAAGAAAAGCGGAATGATCTCACTGGAAACTGGATAGCAAGAAAGGCAGAATGATCTCACTGGAAACTGGATAGCAAGAAAGGCAGAATTATCTCACTGGAAACCGGATAGCAAGAAAGGCAGAATGATCTCACTGGAAACTGGATAGCAAGAAAGGCAGAATGATCTCACTGGAAACTGGATAGCAAGAAAGGCAGAATGATCTAACTGGAAACCGAATAGTAGGAAATGCCGGTTGACGTTATATGGAGATTGATGTGGACATTCCTTAGGGAGGTAGATAGAGTTGCCTCAAGTAGGTTCGGTCCATGTACACGTTGCTGGATCGGCAGGAGGATGCTGCGTAGAGCTGGGACGGCAAAAGGTCGTTGGCAGGTGCAGAAGAAGCAAGAGAATGCCGCCGGCTGCAGAAGAGGCAGGAGGGCATTGCCAGATGGAAGAAAGGCAAAAACATATTAAATTGTCCAGAATGTAATGACAAAACCATTTGCATCACACAATAGAATTTACCCTGACATTTTACACAAAGCATCTATATACATAAAGAAAAGTGGTCTGTATGCGTGTATGTATGTCGCAGCATCAAAGTTAAACGATTGATCTAAGAACCAAACTAACCGCAGATTTGAAATCAGCATCTTCCAGCCGATGTCCTTATTGACGTCAGTTCTTGAAGCTTTTTTAAAAACTTGTTATTCAAAATTAAAAGCACGTAAAAATAACATTAGAAACAAGTACTTTCATGTCAAATCAAAATACGCACTTGGAAGAGAAAACATTCATCCTTTTTTTATTAAAAATAGATTAAAAATATTTGATAAATATTTTTATTTTATTAAGAATTTTTTCATTTTATATTTATGTTTTTTTATTTATTTTAGAAAATCGAACTATTTTAGACTTATGCAGATAGATAAGAAAAATCCTGTGTAGAACTCATCTAAGTAGGTTATTCAACACAACATTTTTGTTAGATCGGTGGCCTTCGGGTTAAAGCGTTCGCCTTCAGTTCCAATATTTTATGCCATTGTGGGTTCCAATCTCACACCAGACTATATTTATTTTCATGCTATAGCGTTCCAGTTATTTCCTAGTCGATATCGATCATCATCATCAACCTAAAAAATATATTTCTTTTTATAAAAATGGATGAAAAATATTTAATAGATGTTCTTAACTTCTAAGCTTGACTGTAAAATTAAAGAAAAGTTGATATACCCGACATAGACAGGTACGTCAGTTAGTATTTATATAATATTAAAACTCTGAGAATGCTGTTTGTTATCTTGTCACCGTGCACACTACATTTGTACATGAATGGTTTAGATGGTGGGAGGACCGGGGAATAGCGTAAATAAAGGGTGAACGAAAAGAGAAGTGGTGAGAGGAATGAATGATCTAAATAATCAAAAAAGAGGGGAAAAGAAAAATAGAGAAGTGAGAGCAGTAAGGCGTGAGAGAAAAGGGGATATGAGAAGAGAAGGGAGAGGAATGAGGGTTGTAGAGAGAGAGAGAGAGAGAGAGAGAGAAAAAGAAAACGGGTCTATCATGACATCACAATGCATTCTGACTTTGTAGTGGAATGATGTAAACAATTCAAAGTAAGAGAGTAAGGGGAGAGAAGAGAGAGAGGGGAAATAGAAAAGAAAGGGGGTGGAGAAAAAGAGGAAAAAGAAAGAGGGGAAGAGTCAGCGAGGGAGAAGAACGAGAATAGAAAGGGCACAGTCTTTCATGAGATCACAACCTTTTTCTCTCACTGCTAATCAGTTTGCAAATAAGGTAACCTAATGGGTCAAAGCAAACATTGAAGCACAAGTCTACAACAAGCCCCACTCTCTACCATGGTTCACCTCGAACTGTGCAGCTGCTATTGCTCAGAGGCAGCAAGAATACTGACAATTCAACCACCAAATAGACAGAAACTTATGGCGTCAAAGAAATCATTGTAAGACTGTAATAGATGAAGCAAAGAGAAGATATACAGAGATGACCAGAAAACGCATTCAGTCGCAGAAAATAGGTACACACGCTTTCTGGAAAATCTTCAATAGTGTGGTGAACAATAGACAATCAACAATTGTCCCGCTATTCAGCCACAATGATGTTGTTTGAACGGCAACTGATAAGGTTGAACTACTTGCCCAGCGTTTCGCCTTAAACTCAACTTTTGACGCCGCAAACTTATATTTCCCAAATTTCCGATTGTGGACTGAAACCACACTTGTGGGCCTGATCTTATACCAGTAATAGTAATAAAGAAATGCTCTGCTGAACTGGCCCCTGTCCTCTCCAAACTCTGCAACAAATTCCTTGCCGAATTTTGCTTCCCTGATAGCTGGCAAATTGCTGTTGTACCAGTCTTCAGTCTTCTAGAATTCTGAAGATAGAACTGAACATCAGAATGATCGCCCCATCAGTATACGCCTGCTCGTCAATTTAATAAATCTAACGATAGTCCGTCACTTTGTTAATGCTAAACTTTTTTCTAACCATCAGTATGGATTTAGGAAAGCACGGTCTAGTGTGGATATCCTAACACTCATCTCTGAACGCATATACCATACACTAGACAAGGCAGGTGAGGCTAGGGCAGTAGCGCTTGATATATCCAAAGCCTTTGACAAGGTATGGCAGAAAGGGCTTCTCATAAAAATTAATTCATATGATATTACTGGACGAATATTCAATATAATTAGATCCTTCCTATCCAACAGAAAGATCCAGGTTGTCCTCGATGGCCGTTCATCCAAACAACATGACATAAATGCAGGTGTACCCTAGGGATCGATCCTTGGACCTTTATTGTTCTTGATTTTCATAAACGACCTCCCTGATGACAATGTGTTTAAGATGGGTATATTTGCTGACAACACCACGCTCTACTCTTGTCATGTGAGCAAAACAGATGCGCACATATCAAGGCAATGGCTGAATCCTTAGAAAATGACCTCCAGTCTATAGTGGAATAGAGTCATAAATTGTTGGTAACATTTAATGCTGCAAAGACAAAGCTCCTTTCCTTTAACAACTACAAGAAACCTTTTCAACCACTGATTGCCATGGCAAATAAATCCTACCTGAGAGTCCAACGTTCAAACTTCTCAGCCTAACATTCACAGGTAGCATAAATTGGAACAAATACATAAAAGACATTGCCAAAGCTGCTGTAAAGAAGGTGGGCTCTCTCTACCGTGCTAGAAAACTTTTCACACCTGACAGTATCCTATATCTCTACAAAGCCATCATCCGCCCACGCATGGAGTATTGTTGTCACATCTAGGCTGGTGCACCATCCACCAGTCTCTCTCTCTCTCTTAGACTAGGTTCAAAAAAAGAGTCTCTAATCTAATAGGTCCCTCACTATTCACCAAGCCCCAGCCCCTGTCCCATCGCTGCAATGGTGCATCCTTGCACTTGTTTTACAAGTACTTTAATAGAATGTGCTCCGATGAACTTGCTGCTCTGGTGCCCCCTTGACGTGAATACACTGAACCAACCCGACAATCAGCTAAATCCCATTCATTCACTGTGGAGTTCACCAGATGTCGGAGAGCCTTCTACTCCAATAGCTTCTTTCCTCGAGCTGCCGGCCTTTGGAACTCCCTTTCCGGTCATGGCATCCGCTTTATTTGTTGGGAATTATTAGTGCCATATTCTCCATTTCTAAAAGTAGTAATGATCTCTGATATTTCTAAATGACACAATTTCCTTTGTTTACTTTCTAATATATTTTAGTTATTTTATGCACCTAACCGATAAGGGCTCCTAGTGACCCCAGATGAAATCGAAGGAAAATTTCAATGGTGTCTTTAGATTCTGTGAAAACTAATTTAAATGTTCTGACTGTTAGCTTATCGAGTTCTGTAACACACAAACGTACATTGACTTTTATGTATATGGATATAGATTAACCAGCCCGAGCAACAGCATGGACAAAAATGACTTTATATTTTTTTGTATGAATTCAAACTAAGGGAGAATGCTTCTTGACTTTTCTCCTAGAGACTTTCACATTTTCAAACATGATGACAGCTTCTTAATAAATAAACGGTTTCAAAACGAAGCAGATTTAAACGAAGCTTTTGGAGAGTTTATTGAGTCTAGCGATATCGATTTTTACAGTAAGGATGCAGATGATCTACTTACATGTTGGCAAAAGTAAATTCAATCACTTGGAAATTACTTAAAAGTTTCTTTTTATCTCTATTTGAAATTTCGGATTTAAAAAATGCCATTAGATTCTGAACAAACTAATAAAACAAAATATCTTGGAGATGATATTGTATGAATTAATCTGTACAAGACATTAAAGAGAATGCTGGATAGAAGAGAAACGAAACACTATGAATTTAGATTTACATATTTTTCATTTTTATTATGTGGTAAAGATTCAGATCATCATGTTTGTACTGTACATTGCTGTATAATTTCACATTGTGTGGATCTACATTCAGCTATGTCCATATCTACTTGCCTCTCCATGAGGGCAAAGTAAACACAAGGTCGGTTTTTAATGTTGGGAAACTCTAGCTCCCCAAAATGGGCACTCTGGATTGGAACAAAAATAAAAATTGACCCAATCTAGAAGGATTTCTCATTCACTGACCGAGGACGGAATAAACTAGTGTAGCATCAGAACTGCTAAGAAACAATCTTGTGTAAACCCTGAAAAGAAAATAACGTCTTGGTATCAGAAGCAGCTCGTTAGGCAAGGCATGCGAGATTAGCAGTAAACTGAACACTTTTAATATGTTGCCATCAGTGAGGCAAAGGGATGTGTAAGGTGGAAAATTTTCGGGAAGACTGTGTGAAATATTTGTTAGGCTTAGCTTAAGTATCAATTAGATGACTTCCAGCACATGGTGCCAATATTCTAACAACTATTTTTTAAAAGGTGTGAAAGTGTATATTTTCTGTACTTTCAATTTTTATTAAGACTCTTATTTAATCAAGAATTGATATTTTTACAAAAGATTTTCGTTTAAACAAGGTTCCACAATGTCGTTCTCAGTGTTCCCGTCGTCTGAAGACTCACTATTGTTTTAGTATTCTGTGGCATTGGATGTGGTTTGAAAACTCAGTTTTTTAGCATTAGTGTCAACTGGAAAATCTCTGCTCTCAGTCCAGCTAACAATCTCTTTGTTTTATATAAATCTTGAAGATTCCAGACTTGTTTCGATAAATCATGTGCAGAGAAACTTTATGATTGGTTAATCAACATTATTTTACTTTTTAATTATGATCTGATCATGTGACATGGTTTTATTGACATAGTTGTAAACATCCCATTTCCACTTTCCAAAGCGAACGGGGTACCAATAAAAGAGGAACAAAACAACATAATTAAGATTTACATAATTTTCATTTTTATTATGTGGTAAAGATTCAGGTCATCATGTTTGTACTATTCATGGCTGCATTAGTTCAACATTTATGGATGTACATTCAGCTATGTTGTTTTCTAGCATTCTGAAGCAATTGTTGATATCTTATCTGAAATCTTGCTGTTGTCTTTTGTATTTTACTGTTTTGTGTATGGTTTGGAAACTCACATTTTTCTTTAGCATTCAGTTATGACAACGCTCTGGTGTCAGCTAAAAAAAAACTATCTTCTTAGTCAGCAATCTCTTTCTTATATCTCAATCTTAAGGTCCCTAGACTTGATTCAATAAATTGCGTGTGAAATGCTATGATTTGTTAATCAATATTATTTCACTTTTTAATTACAATCTGGTCACGTGAGCTGGTTTTGCAGGCATACTTTAAAACCATAATCTAAGTACACCGCACTTGTCTTTTCCTATGAGTGTTGCTTTTTAGATGGGAAAGAATAGAAAGGAAAAATAACAGGAAATAGTGAAGCTAGATGTGCAGAGAAAGAAAGCAAGTAGCTTAACCAATGTTATGCCCCCTTGAGAAGATTAAAATCAAGGTATAATGATACTAAACTTTATGTCTAGAATTCTTATTCCAATTTTGAATAAAATCCATTACATGATTCGGATTCTAAGTAATGTTTAAAAGTTGCGACTTAAGCTTCAGGGATCTTATGAAGAAATTGCAATTCAGAGAATCTTGCTGTATTGGTGTCTAATGACTATGGATCAAATTCAATGTAAATTAGAAATATTTAGATTTTCAAATGGGAGGTTATGCCTATATTATGCTCCCTAATACATTTAAAATACTTCAAATATGCATACAGCATCACCCACATTGGTCACCGAGAAACTGATATCATACCGTCTCGTGCACAATCCTTCTCACAGAGAAACTAACCTTACTCCTTTACACGAAAAAACAATTTACACTCAGGGCATTTATGTAACACAAACTTTTAAATATTTGTTAAGACAAAATGGATTTCTAAAACCAAAAATGTTTTTATTTGAATTTTTCCAAAATTAGCCCTTAATTGAATAAAATATTTAATACATTTTATCACAGCAAAATGATACAATAAAATTTAAAATACGAATAACACGGGGCTCTTATTTGTTAAAAACCTGTGAAAAATGTACAATGATTACTGTTTAACCGGTTTAACAATAGTATTTAAACCATATTTACGATACATAGAGTGTATTCGTAATTTAAAATTATCCTAACCGTTTGTCGAATTTCGTATTTATTCTCATAGATATAGACACAGATTATAAATTCCTCCTTTATTGCCACATCTGGGCTGGAGCACCCGCCACTAGCCCCTCCCTCTTAGACAGGGTGCAAAAGTCTAACCTAATAGATCCTGCACCGTCAACCAAGCTCCAGCCCCTGTCCCATCGTTACAATGTTGCATCACTGTGCTTGTTTTACAAGTACTCCAATGGAATGTGCTCCACAGAAGTACTTGCACTTGTAGCCACTTTACCTACATAAATAACTCCGAGCAATCCGATAAGCAGCAAAATCTCACCCCTTAACTATAGAAGGCCCCTGTACGCTGGAAAACCTTTTACTCCAATAGCTTTTTTACTGGAACCACTTGCCTTTGGAATTCCCCCTGCTCTCTGTTTCTCCGACTGTACCAACATGCAGAAATTTAAATGTAATGTAAACAAACATCTCGCTGCACAACTCCCCACTTAGGATGCCCCTATAAATTCGGCCTCTAATTCACAGTAGCCCCTTTACGTTTCAGTGGCAATATGCCTTGTTTGTGGTAAATAAAAGTTAAGAACAAAATTATATTGAATTTCTTTTAAATTCTAACTCAAATAGGATTTAATAGTGGCAGATAGACAGTTTAAACAGAAGAGATTTACAAAACAAAAAATGTCCCAATTAGAAAATATGGTTCGTCTAAAGAGCTGAAATAATTTCGAAACTCATCTCAGATGCCACTTAAATTCGTAATTAGATATAATTTTTGGATAATTAAAAAACTGATTGCAGACAGAAAATATTAATAAAGTCTTTACGTCCACTTTAATTGATTGGAATATTAAAATAGACAATCTTATTTTTCAGGTACATCTTTCGGTACTGGTGCAGTTTACAACCTGTGTTGAAACCAATGTTACGTCGGCATTTTCCGGCAGTGTATGTAAACCGCCGGAAGATGCCGAAACGCTTAGCCAATCAGATTGCAGCAGACGAGAAATTTCAATAGCGAATTGAATATAGCATAAAATTCAACAAGTTAAGAAAATTGATTACAGCAAGCATGAATTTAATCGAGTTAAGACAGACGCTTCAGTCTCCGGAACGAATTATTGAATTTTGTCAGAAAAAAAAACTTATAGGCCAAAAGATAAGTTGCAGAACATGCTCCTTTTCACCCCAACTCTACAAAAAACAACCTAACCCTAACCTAACTCTCACCTAATCGGTACGGTTCAAAAGCTATATCAATAATAAAAAAAAAAAGACTTCATTGAAACAAAAAATTGTTTCATTATATTTTGCTTGTAAAAAATAAAAATGTTGTCATTAAAATTACAATACGATGACTGTTTCTTTCTTGATTTAAATGTTTTTTCCTTAATTTTTCCAGTTTGATAGCATCTTCATCAAAAAATACATATTTTTCAATTAATTCTTCCTGTTTGATAGCGTCGTTTCGTTTTGATTTTGAGATTACAAAGTTTTCATTCGGCTTTTACTGGCTGTTTACGTAAACTGCTGGAAGATGCTGACAAAACGTCGATATTAGCACGGGATGTAAACTGCACCAGTACCTATTTTTCAATGAGGCTTTTATTCAAAATGCTTTTCTATGATATACCTAAAAAGCATGGTGATATCGTGAGGTGTTGTTTGAGTGTCCTGAAATTTCAGATAATGAACCTGAGGGTAACAACATATGTTGGAAACATTGATGCTGTTTTGTCAGCATTAGTTGTGCGAATTTATATATTCGACTCGAAACTATAAAAGTGGAGTATATTAATCGGTTACCTCTCTTGTCTTCTAGAATAGATTATCTCCCCTTATCTATTGTATTAATAAATAATCTCTCCTGTCTTTTAAAACATCTCAATTTGATTGGTCCAGACAATTCTCTTGGGTCAGGCACTTAATTTTGGCAGGATAAAGGAGAAAGCCTCAATTCTCGTCCTCTTTTTTAATTAGTATTCGTTTAGACAGAACGTATTTACAGAGCCACCTTTGTGACGTTAAAAAGGAACCCTCTTTCAAAAATGCTGTCATGTGTAAATGAACGGTATGCTGTCATACTTAGACGGACAGTATCAGATAAGTTGGGCTTTTAATTTAGTTGAAAACATTTTGTTTGCAAGAAATTTCTTGAATTATAATTTCAATACATGTCATTAATCTCTCTACTGTGAACCGTTTTTCCTTATGTTTTCATTTCAGCTTATTTTACAGCACATTTTGCAAGCAAAGAAACAAATTTCCATAAAACTCAAAATATCCAATTCTACAAACATATTTTTTAAGTGTGATTGATTATTTATTAATGCTTTGTTGTGTTACTAAAACTACCCTTGAATATCTAAATAATTCTAGAAAAAATTTTGTGCATTTTTTAAAATAAAAATAAAAGTTTTCGTACATGAGACAATGAACCCAAAAAGGTTCTTCCAACTAAATTGTTTTAACCAAAACTGATACATTAGTTGACATGAGATTTGTGACTAAAATAGATGCCCAAAGAGGCATAATAAATATATTCGTAAGACTATATTCTACAGTACACTTTAATAACATAACTCCCCCTAGTCCATCTCCCGTAGGGGGGGGGGGGGAAAGAAATTCTCTGAAACACGTCTGCTCAATTCCACAAACACAACCTAAGAGCACGTCTCTATCTTTATATCTGCCACATCTTTCTTTGTTGCATAATTACCTTTTGCTACATCACTTCCTTGTCACGTTAGCCACCATATTATTATACTTGAATCATTTCAAAAGTCATTTTTTAAATTAATGCATATGTTATAAAAACATTGCACAGAAATATTCTTTTTTGCGATTATGCAAGAAAAAAGATTACTGCAAAAACATTAACCAAAACGCTTGTGGTGAAATTAATGTTACTATTGATGGGAATAATAAAAAGAAAATCTGATTTCTATATGCGTTTTCCAAAGAATCCTTTATTGGCATCATCTTATTTTCTTCTTTTTTTTTTTTGGAGGGGAAATAAGTCTGAAAGAGATTTCTCCTTCAGGTTTTACACTTCCATGCTTCAAATTATTCTTTAAAAAATAAGACTAAAAATTTAAAGAAAAAATTTTTTTTTCAACAGGGCCTAACCATTCCATGCACCTTCGAAAGAATATATGCTTTGCTGAAAGATTTTTTTTTTTTAAGATTAGATGAAAAAAAAATGTAAAAATATACTTAAGTTGAAATTGATGGAAAGTTTTTGGCGGTAAATCTAGTGAAAGACAAATGGGTAACTCTGAAGATTACGCTAGAAAAGGAAACTTTTCTTTGAATAACTTCATGTGTTACTTAAACTACACATAAATATCTATATAATAATACACTAAGGCAATTTCATGTTCGTACGTACGTTATCACCCTCCACCCACTTTTCTAAAATATGGGATCACCCGATCACCAAATATGCAATGGAAAAAAGTTTTGTTTTTTTTAATTTCATCTGATGTCTCAGTCGTGTCGAACGTGAAACTCGAACTAAAATTACTTTCTTTCCTTCAGGTAAGGATCAAGGTGTAGTATCTGTTCTGTCTAAAAATGTTACAATAATATCGGAAGGGCTGCGTTCACGCCGGTCGTCCATAAAATGGAAATATGTCAAAAACTCCGACAAGGGTTTTCGAGATAAACACCCATAACTGGATATATTCTGAAACTACATTAACCAGAATACTTAGATAAGTATGTTTCGGCTTGAGCACGTCCTTAAAATGGAAATATATCTTAAACTGCTACAAGGATACAACTTTGGATTTTCACGGGTCCTGCTTGTCTGACTAAGAACACACTTATTCACGTGTGTATTTACATTATAATATTCAACACCCATTTTAAAATATGAGATCGTCCGACCGTCAAAGATGAAATACAATGCAATAAAGTAATTGAAAATTAACTGGTGTTGCTAAGGTAACAACTTTAGACTTTACCCATTTTAGAATAAATTGTTCCAAAATCGAATTCTGTCTTTCCGTTGACTTAACTAGATTTAAAAACCTACTCTTTGCATTTGTTTTATTTTAATGTTACAACTTTAATACAAGAAATTGTTACAATTTTAAATAGATACATTTTTAAACTGACATTCGTCCTATTGATTTTTACGGTACGACGAAAGAGACAGTTTAGTTTTAAAAGACTTAAAGTGTTACAATAAATAAATAAAGTTCAAAACGTTTGTTTCATGTATTTCGACAATATTTAATTAGCAATTATTTCATGGTAAAAAAGAGAGAAGATATATTGTTTTAAAAAGATTTAAATTGTTACAACTTTTAATTAAAAAAATATTAAAGAAGAGACATATTCGTTTTGTTTATTTAAAGAATATGTCATTACTAACGAGCAGAGTGATACCACTGTCAATTAAAGAAAGAGTCTATCAGTCATGTGCACGCAGTGTCTTCATGTATGAAAAAAAAAACCCTGGCTGGTGAGGATTGAGGATATGCATTGCATGGAGAGAAATTATATTAGAATGATATGATGGATGTGTAATGTGAGTCTTAAAGAGATCTGATTACCTCAGATGAAGATTAAATCGGAACAGTATAGGAAGATATGTGCAGACGAGTAAACTTTGATGGTATGGTCACGTTGAAAAAATTGATGAAGGTTCTTGGGTTAGTAGATGTAGAACAGTTGAGGTAGCAGTTTTAGTTCACAGGGGAAAGCCAAAGAAAACATGAGAGGAAGTTATAAGAATGGACTTAGAAAGAAAGAGAGATAAATAAAGACCTGGCCAAAGATGGGGTAGTTTGAAAGTCAATTATTTAAAGCCGTCCAACGCATGCCATCATGTAAAACGGACGTTAAACCGAATATGATGATGACAATGAACAACAATTTTTTTTCTTAATATTACTAAAACATACATACATTTATTATTTCAAGAGAACTATTATCATTAATAGTAATAACAGAAAGATGAAGAAAGCAAACGTGGAATTTCCGCAAGGTCCTGCTAGTCTAAGACATTTTTTTTTTTGCATCTAATCAGACTTGGCACTACTTACTTCCAAACTTCAAGATCGTAATCGATAGGTTTAGCAGCGCTCTGGAGGCCTCCTAAGATTCTTTGTCATCATACACATTTTAAATATCGACGAAACAATTATATAGAGTATTAGCTGGAAGACCCAACGTTGCTGGAGATTGAATTTTTTAATTCTTTTATGGAAGTTACTACAGGCAAGGCATGAAGCCACTTGATGTAAGGAGATAAAAAAATACTACTTCAAGGTCAAAAACTAGCCAACAATAAGTGTTAGATGGATAGATTCCGACCCATAAAACAGCAATTCTTCCTTCTTTGTCAGAAACATCGCTGATAGAATGTGAGGACTAAAGGACAAAATAAGAGAAGAATTACCGTGTACTTTTTCACTATGTTCATAGCACCATATTACTGTCTTTGTTTTTACTGCACCCTCCTACCATTTACCCCTCTAATATTATCGGAAGAAGCTTAAATGTTGGAAAACTCACTGAATTAGTGTCTTATACATATGGTTTAAATTTCATTAAAATCAGATATACATATTTAAAGCTTTAGGGGTGTTTTGTCTCCATGGGTCACTTAGAGGTAGGAGCCCGTACATATTCGGAACATAGAGAGTAACATAGAGATTCGGAACCACTTCCATTGTCTTCCCCGGAGAATTTTATACATATGATATAAATTTCATAAAAATAGAATATATTTGAAGTTTTTAGGGGTTTATGCACTTATAGCCCCCTTAGGGCTGCACTTAGATATTCAGGAACACTTCCCTTGTTTTTCCCGGTAAATTTTACATAAGAATACACTTTTAGATTTTATGTAGATTCTCTAACCTTTCTTTCTATAGAGAACACACACACATATACACATACATACAGACATTAAGTTGTTTATATAGAGAGATTTGCTAAGACTTTTAAAGCCAGAAATGTCTTTCCGTTGTAGATGCCGTGTAGATGCTTCCATTTTTTTTTTAATTTCGAAGTGTACGAAGTAATGCATTCTTTTGCTTTTTTTGTTTTGTTTTTTCAATTATTAGCAAAAGATGAATCACATTTCACCGACTCTTATGCAAAATACATACATTTCGTCTTGGAATGGACTCGCCTTTAATAAAGCGAGGATTTTTACGACCACCGAATTACTTGTTTAAAGCAACAGACAAACAAATAAAATAGCACAAAAAGGTTTATACACTGGTCGATAGAAATAGTGAAGAAAAAATAGGAACAATGTTTGTGAAGAAATTGCTTTAGTGTTTTTGTGTCATGGTGAAATGGTATAGACGAATGTTCATCAAAGTCTGAAATTGTATATAGTGTACTTATCTGCATATTGGTTCAGAGCAGCCCTTTTCCTGGTGACAACTAGACCCCCCTGAAATTACAGGTACCGTCTGCTCTTCGCAGTGTCCAACGTGGTTCTGCTTCTGGCACTTATTCAGAGTGCGTGCCTTAATCTTGGCCCTGTGTTGCCCTCTTCAGACTGACTTCTCAACCAAGGGGAGATAACCTACATATATTTTTTAATATATATAAAATTTCAACCATATTACCTTTGTCTTGTCTTTGTCTCAATTATTACTTGTAAGATAAAATATGCTGTGCAATTCAAACCTGTCTGTTGATTCAAACAAACTTAATAGAAACAAGATCATATACAGATTGTCTCTGCTTGTTTTTGTAAGAATTTAGGGTGTTCCTTTCTCAGTGACTACTTTTGTTTAATTTTTTTGTTTGTTACCTACTTACTGATTGGTGTGTGTTCGCTTTTTGTTTTTCTATCGGAGGTAAAACCTAATTTGAAAGAATGGCGTGTTTACAATTATCTATCCGTGAAATCTGAACGTTTTTTGAACATGTGATGTTTTATAATTCATTTGTGTTTTAAATTTACTAGTTATATGTTATTATATTATTATATATGGCAATAATGCAGTATGGTTAGCAGAGCAGAAATCGGGGGAAAAAACAAAATATAGAAAAAATAACTGTTACCAAATGCAATAAAATTTACTTTTCTATCGATCTGCATGCCTTTAAACCTCTGAAAGTGTTTTAAAGTTGTTTTTTATCTCAATATACGATTTCGTCGATATCCCGTGTTTTGGAGACAGTAAAAAATCCAAAATAGCCGACAATGTGTTATTGTTGACGTTTCATTCCTTAAAAACTACTTAACTTACAACTAACCCTAAATTCGACTGACAACCCCCCAGATTTAGAGTTAGTGGTAGGGTAAGCTTTTTTTTGTTTTTTACTATCTTTTAAGCATGAAATTAGCGACCATATCCAAACAAACTCGACCACCATTTTTTATTCACTTGTGTTTGGCTAAGTAAAAATGACGATAGCAAATTCAAAGATAATAAATCTTACAATCTGTTCCCACACTTTAAAATTATACAGGTCGGTAGAAAACTAAATTTTCTTGCATTTGGTTCATATTACCCGCATGCAAAATGAACATTAAACCGAATATGATGATGATTAAACTGACAATGAAAAACAATTATTTTTTAATATTACTAAACCTTACATACATTTATTATTTGATTTACTTGTGTTATGAATTAAGACATAGATATAAAAACTATGCATCTGTGACCGATAAATCAAGTCCGTGGTATGTTCTAAGGTCCCGAATTTCCACATGTATATTTTGTTTGTTTTCGCTTTCTGCTCTGTTAAACATACTAAATAAATACTTTATATATTATATATTATTTATAGCTTATCGCACAAGAACAATTATATTTAATTATATTTAATTATCTGTTTATTGATTGATCATATTTCGTTGTGGATTTTTAATTGGATTCTGTTTGAAAATGTATCTATACTCTATATATCGATGTACTCATTTCTAAATTATGATTACATTTAATTAATTAATTATTTTATTTGATTATCATTCACTTTTATTTCAATTTTTATGTCGGTTTTAATTTAATTTTATTTTTATCAATCTGTTTCATGGTTTTCAATTTCGACCATTCTTAATTTCAAGTCTGTGAGATGTTCCAAGGTCCCGAATTTTCACATGTGTTGTTATTTTTTAGTTGATGCCTCTTAAAACCGCCGGTATTAATGGCTAATCCAAATATTATTGTATAGTATCATATGTAATATATATATATATATATATATATATAAAATAAAATATGAAACTAAAAGTATACTTTTAGTAGATAGAGCCTATAGTGAAATGGTTTAAGCTCAATATACGAGATAGAGCAATTGTAATAATAGATGAAAGAAGAGGGATAAACATGTACGCGTGACAAATTTATTTCAACTTCGATTGTTCAATGCAAGGTATACTCGGTAATAAAATTATGTTTATTATTCTTTCCTTAAGCCAAGGATTTTCAAAGATCAAAATCTTATCATCAGAGGAATTACATAGATAGATAAGTTGGCAATGGAAAAGCCAAAATTCAAAATCTAAAAAAATATTAAGTAATGGAGAGTGAAAAAAGTTTGTGTAAAAAAGATATGGGGTCTGTCCAGTTGGTAATTGTCCGTTGATGATGGCTTAAGGAACGAATAATAAACATAATTTTATTACCGAGTATACCTTGCATTGAACAATCGAAGTTGAAATATATTTGTCACTCGTACATGTTTATCCCTCTTCTTTCATCTATCTTTATATATATATATATATATATATATATACTGGTGATACCAGATCAGGCTGCCCTGTGGCTCCCTGAGACGAAATTCACCTACATTGACGTTTTTTTTTTGTTTTTTTTGTAAAACTTAATTATGTTCTACAAAACCGAAAACAAAAACAACAGCCCCTCTCCCTTTCTCCCTCCCCTTTTTTATTTTTATTTTTCCTACCCTACTCCCGGTCCTGGATATGACCTTAAACTACATCCGATGGTGAGATCCGGCTTACAGACTTTGGGGAATGTGGAGCCTCCTCTTAATTACCATTGCTCCCAGGTCCACCCTAGCCCGGAGTGGTAGTACCTGTTGGGGTCCCAACTATGGGTTAAATAGAAACAGATATTAAAAGGGGAAAGAAACAAAAAAGAGAAGAAAACAAGACCAGATTCGGCATTAAATAACCCAAAAAGGGTTGATATGCCGTAAAACAAAACTACCAAACCAAAAACCATGATTAAACATTTGAAGATATAAAGAACTTGAAGCATAAAAACTTTCACTATAATGACCAGATTCGGCATTAAATAACCCAAAAAGGGTTGATATGCCGTAAAACAGAACTACCAAACCAAAAACCATGATTAAACATTTGAAGATATAAAGAACTTGAAGCATAAAAACTTTCACTATAATGACCAGATTCGGCATTAAATAACCCAAAAAGGGTTGATATGCCGTAAAACAAAACTACCAAACCAAAAACCATGATTAAACATTTGAAGATATAAAGAACTTGAAGCATAAAAACTTTCACTATAATGACCAGATTCGGCATTAAATAACCCAAAAAGGGTTGATATGCCATAAAACAAAACAACCAAACCAAAAACCATGATTAAACATTTGAAGATATAAAGAACTTGAAGCATAAAAACTTTCACTATAATGACCAGATTCGGCATTAAATAACCCAAAAAGGGTTGATATGCCGTAAAACAAAACTACCAAACCAAAAACCCTGATTAAACATTTGAAGATATAAAGAACTTGAAGCATAAAAACTTTCACTATAATGACCAGATTCGGCATTAAATAACCCAAAAAGGGTTGATATGCCGTAAAACAAAACTACCAAACCAAACCTATATATATATATCACTGCCGAGCACATACCACCACCAAGTTCCATCTGACCTCTTTAATCCAGTCAACTTTCAAAGATCACTCATAGCCATGTAACCATAACTAAATTTATTAAATTTGCAATAGTTTCTTCTTCCAGACCATACCAAACATATCATCTATATAATAAAAGTGAGCATACGTGTGTCTGGCTCGATTTGTGGTAGGAAGGAGAGGAGGTGGGCAAATAAGAAGGTGAAAAAAGGTAGTAGGCAGGGTAGCGGCGGCTGCTGCTGCTGCTGCTGCTGCTATCAAAGCTTGATACCGGTCATTAGTTCATAATTCAGTTTTTAAGCTGTCCAAGTCAGCTGCTGCTACTTCTCCTTCAAATACTCAATAATACCTTATTATTATTATTTTTCAATGCTTGATCGATTTGTCCATAAAATGAAACATTTCTGTCATTTTTGACGGAATGCGTCGTACACTCATGTTTAACGAATTTATCTTCAGCTTATCTCATTGAAAGTTATGTATGTTCGAGAGTGAGAAAGAGAGCGAGAGAGAGTGAAAGAGAGAAAAAAAGTTGATGTAGCAATAGCAATAGTTTTGTTTTCTTTTTCTTATCAATTAGTTTCGTTTCATTGATTTAAAGTAGTGAATAAGAACTCAGTTGCGAAGCGATAACGAGCAGGCAAAGCCAGCTAGTTTATATGTGGCTTATTCCAGATGATAAAAGAAAGCAAAGAAAATACTATTCCGTCTATATATTTAAATCCATTTAATACACCACTAATTGGATTCTTTCAGTTATTCCATATAAAGTAAAGGGACATTTCTAAAAATGTATCAATATTAAAAAAAATGAGAAAGCAAAATGAAAAACCATTCCTGGATCCCCATCTTTAGCTGAATCCATTAAAAATATGGTGACCTCATTGAAATAAGTGATCTCATTTTTGCATGCATCATCCGTCGGCAAAAACTAAAAGCATGTATGGATTCTCTCTTATAGATAACCTCTATGCAAATTTGTGTTCCTCAACGACCAATCGATAACTCCTTGATTAAGATAAAAGTTGACTACCATGAACGACCGGAAGTTGATGTTTTTCATGATATGTGCAAAGTATGTACAGTCAAGCTTCGGATTTTTAAACTACGCATCTGTAACCGATAGATCTTTTCTACAAGTAGTAAAATTGAATGCAATCTTGAAAATAGGTTGAAACTCGATTAGGGCACCGCTTATGCTCTGACTAATACATAATTACATTGATGTTAGCTCACCAAAGTTAAGCGATGTTGAGCCTGGTCACTACCAGATGGGTGACCATTTGAGAATACCAGGCGCTGTATGTGGGAGGACGTCAACATCTCCCTGCAAGAACTGCAAAAACTAACGTTGTTATCTCCCTTGACCGGGACATGCATGTAACTGGGGACGGATTGTGAATTTAATATATTCCCTAGAAACTTCCTCATTTGGAGGAAGCCGGCTCAACCTGCCTATGGTAAATGCTGCTTCGTTAGGGTTACCCTTAATGTTCAGTTTTAGCTGATAACTATGAAAATAATAATGGACTTGTTATCACAGTCAAAAAAAATCACTGAACATTTTCTCTGACTTCTCTCCTTTCTGCTTTTTTATTTGCCTCGATATTTACCAACCTTACACCTTGGGAAGATGTCACACAAAGCCGGAAGGTGGAGAGAATAGGCCATAAAACAAGAGATGGTGCATTCTGGCTCCATTAAAAATGGCCTGAACAGCTCTGTCGGTATTCCTAAGTGAGGACGTCTCAGGCAGTTAGCGATGAGGAAAGCCTGGAAAGGTGAACCTCATAGAGCTGAACAGTACGAAAAAAGAGACCACCACCATCACAATGACGCAGTCACTGTCGGACTGATTGTCGAGAATGGATTCTTGACTGGTATGCTAGGTGTAAGAAAGAAAGCGGCTTAATTCACCTAAGTATTTACTTCCCTGCCACCGCAGGAAGATATGGCAGGTGAGGAGAATAAGTCAGCGCAACCAGTGCACTCTGGCCCCTTCAAAATTGCCTCCGGTTTATCAATCAATGGATAAAGATGAAAATATCACCCCACCCACCCAGCCCCACCCCCATTATTAATTAATCAATAGGGAAATTAGATTTCAGGAAAAGGCTCCAAACAACTATTCATGTATAAATACAGTTTTTCGAAGCGTGATCAAAATATATTAAAACTAAAACTGTATTTACGGAACCGGAAATGTAGCCACATGGATGAAGTAATCTTATTGTTTTGGTAAAATCTTACAAATATGATCAATCGGAAAATTACATTCCAAGAAAAGACTCCAGGTGCTATATGTATATTGCATGAACGAAGAGAGAGAGAGAGAGAGAGAGAGAGAGAGAGAGAGAGAGAGAGAGAGAAAGTGCTGAAACAGTAGCTTTGTGCAAAAGTAGGAAAAGTACAAACGTTGAGTATGACAAATACGACACCGATTTTCTGACAACTGATGATCCGGTGCCATTTTTAATCCAGACAAAATCACAAAAAAAAAATTCTCGTTGACACTAGACTAGTTTACTGGGCGGTCAACAGATGTCTCTGTGTGTAGTGCGCCATCAATTTATTTGTTTGCACTGCACCTGCTGGTGGTAGTCTCTCTTTATTTTTAGATTATATTTTATTTTGCTTGAATGTCACCCTAGTTATGTCTTCAAATGCAAATTCAAGTGGAAGTTATGGTATTAAATGTAAACATTGATCTATTTCTATCAATGAAGAGTTTCTAGCAATCCCTGGTGATTTAGAGACATAGTAGATGTATACTTAGTAGGTTAATTATTAGGGTGAAATTGGATAATGTGGAAAAATGGTTATTCCGGCAATGTTCTGGAACCAAGGGTGTCGGAAAATCGGTGTTGTAACTGTACTGGAATGATTAATACAGAGAACACGGTATTTTTTTATAGAAATCGCTCCAGGCAATGCATGAAGCCATTTGATGTAAGGAGCTAATAAAAATTTACCACTTCAAGGTAAAAAAACTAGCAAACGATAAATGGTAGATTCCAACTCAGAAAACAGCAATTCTTCCCCCTTTGTTAGAAACATCGCTCATGAAATGTGAGGACTAAAGGACAAAATAAGGGAAGCAAGAGGTACGAGGCTGCATAGTATTATTTGAAATCTGCTACGCAAAAGTTAATTTTCATATTTTCACATTTTTTATTAGATTTTTATCAAAAGTTTTCACTTTAATCGATTTTTTTAAAAAAGTTACCAAAAATCTGCTTTTAGTCTAACTCTTGCAGAATACTTCATTTGCTGGAACTTTTCCCAAGAGTTTGGAATCCATAAGTATTCATTATTAGTAGTAGTAATACTACTTGTAGCAGAAGTATCATTAGAATTGTGAGCTTCTCATTATACCTTTTATTTCAAGGATAATTCATGCAAAACTTGGTCAATAGTTTAAACCCATTAATATTTTTTATTATTATTATTATTATTATTATTATTATTATTATTATTATTATTATCATTATTATTATTATTATTATTATTAGTAGTAGTAGTAGTAGTAGTAGTAGTAGTAGTAGCAGTAGTAGTAGTAGCAGTAGTAGTAGTAGAATTAGGATCTTCATGTTACATACTTTTTATGTCAAGGATGTGGAGATTTTTTACCTCTGAAAGAAAGTGTAATTCTTGCACATGAGAAAGTATTAATTATGCTCGAATTTAAGCACTGAAAGTTGAATTGAGAGCGACAGCTTTTGGAAAGAAGGAAAAACAAGAGTGTATATAAATTTAGCAATTTTACTTGGACAAGCATAAAGAATTTAACAGAAAATGGTAAATATACAGAATAAGAGATTTGTGAATACATGCTTTCGCAAGAACTTATCTTAATAAAGATTGTTCGGGTAACAGCTTTGCACACTTGGCTCCAACGATTCTGGTTCTTTCCACTGTGGAAAGGATAGCTTTGTGCATAAACTGTTTTCTGGGCTTCTGTCGCAATGCAGTCAGGCTCACATTACATAAATGGGAAGAAAATGGTAGAAGGCTTCTTTCGACTTTATCGGCATGTAGTAAAACTGTTATCCAAAACGGTAGAGTAACTGGGAAAGGAGGAAAAGACGCTGAAACTCAGAGTGTTTGAGTTTCTCTAGGTTGGCTCATGTGACCCTTAATAAACAAGTGATTGGGTTACAGTAATTTCTTGCTAATGCCGATGTTTCTTTCTAAAATATGAGCAACAATAAGCACCTCAAAATTTCAGTATTCTCCATTCCGTTCCAGTTGACGTCTGGATGGTACTATCCTTCCTCTCAGATACTGCACAACCACTTAAGGAGAGGGGGAGTGCATTATTATTATTATTTGTACTCACTAAGAGTTCTCACACAGATCATCATCAGAGATTACTCACTGATAATAACCGGTGGTGTTTCCTGGATCTTGGATGACAACCAGTCTCCCCGGATTTCCAATACTCTCTACTTCCTTCGATAAGCTTTGCAAATGACTTTTCGTTATCGCAACAGCCACTTCCCTTTGATTTCTCGCTGGTAACAAACATTGGTCTTCACTAAGATTTGGGTGGCAAAAAGCCTCCTCAAAGTCCCAGTACTCTCCACACTCTTCCAGTGGAGGTCTGGTTAATGGCCTCCTCCTAGGTATTTCCATCCTCCTTGACCCTTCACGACTATTTTGTGTGGTATCAGCCGAGGCTGATGCCTTTTTTGGGTTTACTCTCATATGACATGCCTGGCATTTCAAAGATACACCATGCAGAATTTGTTGCAATTTTAGTGAGTAATTTTGGAGCATATAACTGAGATTAACTGGTCACTGCTGAACAGCTAATGATGAAATCATCATCGATGTTCTTTTGTGGATGGCAAAACAGAGATCTACTTCAGTGGAGAGACCGCACAGAACTTACGTCAAGCAACTAACAGAGAACTCACGATGCACCTATGCAGACCTACCTTGTGTGATATTGGATAGAGAGAGAGATGGCATGAGAGAGTCAAGAAGATCCATTACTGGATGATGAGATGATGACAACCGAGAAACAAACATGCTCAATTATAGATGTTGTTGTACAATTTGTCACACTTATGTCTCAAATCCAACGTAATGATATTTGCTTGAAGAAAGGAAATTAAGTACTGTCCGATCATAAGAAAGGGTTCGCTTGTGTAGATTTTGAAGTGTGTGATTAACCCGGGTGAGAAACAACTTATGTGTCCTTAGAAACACAGAACACACAAGAGCTATCGATGATGAAGGTGATAAATCATCAATCAGGTTTTGTTTCCAAACAACAACCACAATGGAGTCATTTTTTCTCGCTTTTATTGCTGGACACAATTCTTGCAATTGCAATATCGATAGTGCGTTCTTCCATCTCAATTATCTATATACTATTAAAAAGTTATGGTGTTCTTTTGGAGTTTGTCTGTCCGTACGCAAATAGAAACAGGAGATTGTTTTACAAAAAAGAAAATAGGCACGGTACACATTACTAAGGCAGTAGTTTTTACAATGTCAAAGGATTTCTTTAACTGGATACGCATTTTATGAATTTAAAGAAATTAACATAACATAATAACATAAAAAAAAACATTGCATAAATATTACATTACATTTGTTTTAACTAAGTAACCATATTTTTGCTAATCTGCAAAAAATAAGCATAAAGGGTATTCGACATTAGTTCAAAGCAAATTATTTTTGCTTAAAAATATAATTTCTACTGTTGTTTGCCAGTAAAAGCAAAATGTAAATACATTCATCATAGTTACTTGCTCTCTTATGCAAATACTATCTAAGAACGCACTTTTTTACACAAAATTTCACAAATATGTTTCTTTACATTAGCTATAAAACGGTATAAGCTAGGTAACGATTGCAATTGACATATCAAGGTACTGTACCAATGCCACTCAAGGAGTAGGTATAAACTAGTAGTTACTAAAAGTAAAGGCAACATTAGTCTTTCTGGTGGTTTCCTTTAAAAAATAAATTATCTTACAATGCAATTTAGCACATATGTGCAATTCTATAAACTTCCAACTGAAAGTTTGCTGTCGTTTATTGCAGACCTAATAACATATCACTCAATAAGTCCTGGGTCTGTTATATAGATGGCGTCACGAATTTAAAAAATCCATATGATTTTTATAAAGTACTAACCTTCAAATTCCACGTGTCAAAATTTGAGCCTAATCGGATTATTACTTTACAAATTACAGATATTTAAGTGAAACTACTGTTGCAAATTTTCAAAACAATGAAAATATCTGAATTTCGTGTGTTGATAAAGCATTGCTTTCTGATGGGAAAAATACTGTTCAAGCTAAGCGTTGATAGGTTTTATACGGCCACTACTCTGTCAGAAACCACGATTAAGGGGTGCAATGCTGACTATAAACGCAGTCGTTCCAGAAAACATAAAAAGCCTACAAACTCGTTTTGACTGATCGTAGACTAAAGTTACATGAGCTGGGGGGGGGGGGGTTGAAAATATCAGAAGGCAGTGTATTGAATATTTTTCATGGAAATTTGTCAATGAGAAATCTGGGTTCAAAGTCGATCAAAAACAAAAACATTTCGACGATTGTCAGCATTGTTTGCAACTATTTCAACACAACAAAAAGAAGTTTGTGTGCCAATATGGGACAATGGATAAAGCATAGATCCACGATTTCAATCCGGAATCAAATTGGCAGTCAGCTGAGTGGATAGCAACAAGTGAAAGCGGTCCAAAGCGCTCAAAGACACAAACATGAGCAGGCGAGATTTTTACCTCTATACGTTAACATACACAACAAGAAAAATAAAATTAAAAGTTCAAAATACAAATCATCAAACAACGAATAAATCATAATAATACAATGGTTAATACGTAACAATATTTATTGAGAGAAAGCTGTTTCAGGATGTTTTTTGTCTTTGTGTGTGCGAGTTACGTTGTGTGAGTATGTGAGATTCTGTATGTGTGAAATGTCTCTCGTGCTTGTTTCATGTAAGTGAAAAGTTTTGTTAAGTAACGAAAGGTGCATGTGAGTTTATCAGTAGTAGTAGTAGTAGTAGTAGTTTTAGCTGTACTACTAGATTTGTTTGTGTGTCTGCATTGGGGAAAGGATCAACGAGTTTTGATCAGGTGGATGATGCTGGTTCTTAGTGTTGCTTCCCTGTAGCTGGTTTATATTGGTTATGCCAATGATTGCAGACATGGCGAATATAGCAATTGTAATTCCTTAACAGAGATACACTGATACTTGTTTTTTAGTGAAGAGTTTTCGCACTTGCATGATGAATGTAAGCCGTATTATTACGTCAGCAACTGTTGGTAGAAAATGTATGATTTGCTTTGATATAGAGTCATTGGTTATCGGTTGGTTGCTGACTGCGATCTGCTTGTTCGATGCAAGTATCTTGACTTTTATAGATGTTCACACCAAACATTCTGGAAGTTTTTCTTTTTTCATGCCTGAGTGTCTAAATTTTGTCTTGACTGATTGCTCTATCAATTATTCAACGTCCATGCTGTGTTTAAAGAACCGCAAAACTTTGGTATTGACACAGTTAGTCGAGCACTATGATAAGTGGCTGGTTGGCAATTTCTCTCTGCTTTGTTCCAAGAAAGAATTGTCTCAATATAAGAACGGGCCCCTTTGTTATGCTGTGACTGACAGACTTTAAGCAAGCAAACTGGAATAAATGTTTGTGCACAAGATGACAAAAAAACTTTTTTGTCTTTAAAAAAAATATATTATAACTTAACTAACACTGTGGATCCATTTCTTAAGAGATAAGATTAGGCTTAGAGCCTCAATTTTTTTACATCCTTCATTGTGTTCTAGCTTGTACTGATTTTTCATATAAGAAAAACATCTCTCATAAAAAAACACCCTTCCCCATATTACTTAACCAACCGAATAAATTATAAGCAAGTAGGGGTGACTCACGCTTAACCTTTTCAAAAGTTTACATATTAAATCCAGCACTTCAACACAAGCCTTGCTATGACAACTCAATCTTGTAGATGCAGGTGTGACCTTTGCCCCCTCCCCATGCATGAGTTGACATTCCAAGGTATTGCAAACAAAACTCCACTGTTAGTTGCCAAATCACACCAATCTCATAGTGCATCTATGTTTTAGTTTAGTTTCTCTGTTTTACAGCATCTCAACCTCTTTAAGCTATTTAGTGCAAAGACGTAATATCTATTGAAAACGATTGATTGTATATGATTGGTGAACATAACAGGGGTAATCTTTTTTTTTACTATCGAGGTCACCACTTATCAAGGCAAAGAGTCACTCAAGGATAAGGATTAATGAGTGGGAATGAATGCAAGCCGAAAAATGAAGAACACTATGGGAGTACTAACATTGCTCAATGGTATGAACTGCGTTTGTTTGCTTATAGGGTAGTCCACGACAAGAATGTGTTGCCAGATTGTAATCAGCAGTGCAGCAGTCTTGTGCCAATGTGTGACAAAGGTGGAAAGCCATTACAAAAAAGCTCTGTTCATGCAATTTCTACCTGATTCTAGGCACACAGAGGGAGAAAGCTAAGTCTTTTTTCATTGTGGAAGAAGACGAGTTCTTGCTGTGAATGTCTTACGAGAAAGAATCAAAGACTGCAGCTCAGTGGAGCATTTTCCATGAAAATAACGATAGAGTAGAGAAAGACTAACAACGTCTCTTTCGTGAGAAAGGGGTTGTAGAGAAGATAAGAGATCACCCGTCACTAGATTTCGAAGGCAATTTTGTACTCTGTCAAGGCAGAAAAGAGTGCTCTGTGCGGCACCTCCCTAGACTTGGCAGCAGTATTTCACCTTAGGACGTATCTGAGTCTTGTACAGATAGAGGATTGCATCTCGAGTCAGGTGCTTTCTGGGCTCATAGAATGATCCAACTATTTTTCCAGTGACTTTTGCAAGACTGGATATACGTCTTCCTTGATTAGACGAATGGATACTGTCATGGCCCGTGGAGTCATTTATGCACAGTTTAAATTTTGCTGAATCCATTGAGGTCATTTATGTACCAATACTGTTTGGGAAGGTATGAACAAACAAGCTCTCACCTTGAGGAAGCCCTTGCTTTGATAAGCTTCTAGGACTGACTTTCACTCCAGACATGAAATGGATGACTTACATCAAATCTGTTACTGAGGTTGTTCGAAAAATGTTTGGATTAATCTACCACTCTAGAAAGTATCGCACTCCAGACGCAATCCTCTACCTGTATAAAAGTCAGATACGTATTTAGATGGAGTACTGTTGCCACATCTGGGGAGGTGCTGCTTAGAGAATCCTTTTCTGCCTTGACAGAGTTAAAAATCAAGTTTGAAATCTTGTGGGGAATGTCCTTTTCTCTTCCCTACAGTCACTTTCTCACAGAAGAAATGTTGCTACTTTCTCTTCTCAATCATTATTTACATGGTAAGTGCTCGACTGAGCTCCGATTTCTGGTTCCCCCTGTAAAACATCCACAACAAAATCTCGTCTAGCTACAACCACTGTCAATAATTTTCCTTTCTGCCTATGAGTATCTAAAACTAAACGGAACTTCCATGAGCAAAGGTGTTTTTTCCCAAGAACTACCCGTCTGTGGAACACAATACCACGGGGCTGCTTCCCAGCTGACTACAACATTGTCGTTTTCAAGTCCAATCAGCCGTCATCTTAAATAATTAATTTCTGCTCAGTTTCGACCATCTCCTCCAATCCTGACGGTGTTGTCTCACCATCTACCTGACAAGCTCCTTAACCCTTATCCCCGAGTGGCCTTTAGGTTTTGATAAGGGTGGCTCATTAGTACAAATAAAAAAGAATTTCTGCTCAGGCTATGAGTAAATAGCAACTTGTGTTCAGCTAATTGTATACAATAAATCGTTTTAATAGATATTGTATTTCAGCAGTATTCCATCTTTTGAGGAGTTATGCTTTATCGATAGTATAAGTGCAGAGCTGAACAAAATATTCCCGAACTTGGCATTATCTGTGATAGTATCCACCAGTCACACAACCTGTGTTTACGTTTATGTTTACAACTGAAAACGCAAAATATATGAGTAGTTTCCCATTTAAAAATACCAAATGTTTTAGATATGAAACGATGCGCGAGTAGCATATTTTCAGTTTTTGCTGCAAAGACTAAAATGCTAAAAATAGAATTACACCAAAGAAGGAAGAATGGAATAAGAAACGGAAAGGATGAATATATCAGAAGACAAAGAACTGAGGTGGGAATATTGTCTGCATGGAATTCATATCAAAAGTAGATTGTCTGTATTTATGGAAGACTTTGCACAATGAAAAAAAAAGAAGAAAAAAAAACAAATTATTTGATATGAACAATTGAATTGGATCAGCTTACTTGGTAACATATGATGTGCTGAAGGCAACTCACAGCTTGTTGAAATTTGAATAGTTAAACGTATCCTTGAGATGGACAGGATTTATTTGAAAAGACAATTCTTTTTATTTCTTTTGCTTCCTGAGAAAAGATAATTTCCAAAAATCACTTTTACTATAATTCTTACTTTAATACCAACTTTGCTATTTCCAAAGGTTACCATTCACATTGGGAAGAAAAACACACACCAATAAAAGCATGAAGTAATATTACACCTCCCAATACAATACAATACAATATATATATATATATATATATATATATATATATATATATATATATATATATATATTGACGGATATAATCTTTGCTCATCAGTATATCCCTGAGGAGGAGCCGAAGAGGTTCTGAAACAATTGTCGGATACTCAAACTATGTTTATTTTAATATAAAAAGCTCTAAAATATATATTGAGCACTTTTGAAAAGTATTGGTTTTGTTCATTTTGTTAATATTGTAACTTAATTAATTAATTAAATAAATAAATTAATATATATATATATATATATATATCGAGCAGAAAGCGATTAATTTGGAATTTTGTCATTGGGATTTATTCAACATTAATAATATAATGGAGCAAAAACAAAAACAAAATATAGGTTATCCATAATGGACATCATCCACGGAAACAGCCCCACTGCTAACAATGCGGAAGCATTCCCTCTTCTGTATTCCTAGTAACAGCGATACTATCCTAACACTAATATATGGCCTTAGAGGGGTTTAAATCCTAGAGATAATAACTAAATCTGTATATATATATATATATATATATATATATATATATATATATATATATATATATATAAATGGATATATAAAAATCAAAAATTATATTAGATCCTATCGAGATACAGTGAAGCTAAATATAGTAGATAATGCATTCATATACAGTTAATGAAGTGATGAAATAGATACAATTTGCATAGTTTACAAGTTTATTTACTCATCAAGTGTTCAAACAAGGAATACAAATAGAAAAGACCTTTAAGCCATGGCTTTTCAAAGATAACGCTTTTATTGTCAGAAGGCCTGACCAATAACATTCTGAATTTGAAATATAGCATTAATTGGCACATCCATAAATAGTTTTGACTTTCGGACGGACGTCTATTTCTTCTGAACCATTTGAAGTCACATACAGGAATTTTAGTATGTTTTGTAGGCATGGATTTATACATAATTTTTATTGTTCTCTAAGTAATTTTCAAGCATCATTTGGGCCTAAATGTCCGGGATTATCTGTGACCATTAAATACCATTTCTTGGAGCACTCAAGGTTGCGAAATAACATAGAACATTGTTAGGCTTCTTTGTTTGGACTGTTTAAACAGTTTGGATCATTTAAATTTGATACAGCACTCTGCCAATAGTTCGAATCGTGTTTGATCTGTTTCAGGACTTATATTGAGACATTTTTCCCTATGATGTTTAAATAAAAATTTTTTTCAATTTTGCATTTTCAAGATATTTACCTCTAATAATTAATTAATAGTCAACTTCTGACGTTAAGAGCGTTATCTTTTAAAAGCATGGCTTAAAGCTCATTTTGTATTTGTATTCCTTGTTTGAACACTTGATGAGTTAATAAAGTTGTAAACTATGCAAATTTTATTTATTTCATCACTTTATTATCTGTATATATATATATATATATATATATATTGATGTTACCAAAACATTTATTCGCTATAGATCCATCAAACAAAGATTTGTTTCTGTTGGTATATATTTATTTGTTTGCATGAAAAGAAAACATCTCTACGCACATTTCATTACTAGAGCAAAGGAATTTAAACTTTAAACAAACCAATTTGGCTTTATTCCTATGCAATTCTTCAGGGGAAAAAAACTAGACAAAAATAACTAGACAAAAAAAGGGGAAAAAAACAAAAGAAAAAAATCACTTCTAGATCGAAGGTAGTAAAACAGTTCATAAACGACCTCCCTGCTGACATCGAGTCTCAGATAGGTATATTTGCTGATGACACCATGCTGTACTCTTGTCATGTGGGCAAAACGGATGCGTACATATCCGAGGCAATGGCTGAATCCTTAGAAAGTAACTTCCAGGCTGTAGTGGATTGGGGGCAGAAATGATTGGTAACTTTTAATGCCGCAAAGACAAAGCTCCTTTCCTTCAATAACTACAAGAAACCTCTCCAACCACCGATTGCCATGGCAAATAACACCCTAGCTGAGAGTTCAACATTCAAACTCCTCGGCCTAACATTCACAGGTAACATGAATTGGAACAAATACATTGAAGACATTGCCAAGGCTGTTGCAAAGAAGGTGGACATTTTTACCGTGCTGGTAAACTCCTAACACCTGACATATTCCTGTATCTCTACAAAGCCACCATCCGCCCATGTATGGAGTATTGTTGTCACATCTGGACTGGTGCATCATCCACTAGTCTCTCCCTCTTAGACAAGGTCCAAAAAAGAGTTGCCAACTTAATAGGTCCCTCACTATCCACCAAGCTCTAGCCCTTTTCCTATCGCTACAATGTTGCATCCTTGTGTTTGTTTTACAAAACTTTCAATGGATTGTGCTCTGATGAACTAGCTGCTCTAGTGCCCCCTCAACGCAAATACATTAGAACAACCCAACAATCAGCTAGGTCCCATCCATTCACTGTGGAGGTCCCCAGATGCCGGAGAGCCTTCTACTCCAGCAGCTTCTTTCCTCGTGCTGCCGGCCTCTGGAACTCCCTCCCTGCCCCATGTTTCCCCAACGTTACTGACATGCAGAGGTTTAAAACTAATGTAAACAGACATCCAGCTGCACAGCTCCCAACTTAGGATGACACCCTAAACCTACACCCTAATTCTCAGTAGTCCCTTACGTCTACAGTGGCGTGCTGCCTTGTTTGGGGTGAAATATCTTTTAAAAAAATAAGAAAGACACACCAGTTGAAAATAGTCATTCGTTCATACCTAATGTTGTCGAGGGATTCAATTAAAGGACAAGTGTGTATGGAAAATAAAAACTTCTATTCCACTTACATTCTTTTGATTGGAATTGCTACATACTTTTAATCACAGATAAATTCTTTTAACCTTTAAATTTTCTTAATTCTTGTAATTTAAAATTTTAAAATTGTAAAAACTCTCCTAAAAATACTTGTTAATCTTTATTTTTTTATTCTTATTTTTTCCTAGCATGAAATCCTTCGTATATTCTGCGGAACGGGGGTACTTGCTGCGTAATAGGTCGGGTGGATGTAAGCAAAAAAAAGTTTAGTTTCGTAGGAAATCTCACTCTAAACAAATACATCCCAAATTGGCCGAGTAATCTGCTAGGAAATCGATAATATTCTCTCCCCCTTCCAATTAAATATGTAATTAGTTGTTTAAGGTGGCTATTATCGAATTGAACCCACCCCGGGGTTTTTTTGTATACAGGGACGGACAATTAAACTGCTAGCTCTGAATCACATATAAAACTCCATACGCCAACTGTGGCAACGCACGGTTTGTTTGTTTTTCCTGGTGGAGCAGATTAATGAAATTATGTGGCAATTCCCATCAAAAAAATGTTAGTGGAATAGAACTTTTTCTTTAAAAGTACCCAAACCTTGATGCAATCGTCGACCTTTATAAGAGCTAAATATGTCCTAAGAGTGAGTACTGCTGACATATCTGAGGAGATGCCGCTCGGAACATTCTTTCTTGCCTTGACAGTTGGAGATGATCTCTTCTTTTCCCTACAGCCTCTTTCACACAGAAGAGATGTTGATAGCTTCTCTATACTGTATGTTCATGGTAGGTGCTCGACTGAGCTCCAATCCATGGCTCCTCATGTAAACCATCCACAACAAGAACTTGCCTAGCTATAACAATAACAAAGAACTTTCGTTTCTTTCTCTATATATACCAAAAACCAAATGAGACTTCCCAGCCTACTACAACATAGTCGTCTTTAAGTCTAATGTTAAAATATATTTGTTGAACCGTTCTCTTTCATAATGAAGTCTTCTTGAGTAATTTTCTACCCATTCCAAC
The DNA here is from genome assembly GCA_963556195.1 of Sepiola atlantica. Classification (NCBI taxonomy): domain Eukaryota; kingdom Metazoa; phylum Mollusca; class Cephalopoda; order Sepiida; family Sepiolidae; genus Sepiola; species Sepiola atlantica. The sequence goes on from OY744515.1 coordinate 191,416,290, forward strand.
CATTTTTTCCAATCCTCTTGTGATGGCAATCACCGTCAAACTGGCAATCTATTAAACTCTTACCCTTGAGTGGCATCCTGGCCTTGATAAGTGGTGACCTATCAGAAAAAAATGTCTTAATTCACACCCACCCGAATAGCAAGAAGCCAGACTCTAAGGACGACAATGAATGTTTCTATATGTAACTTCATTGGGGCAAAGTTACAATGCACATGTGTTGTATTTTCATGCATTCTTTTGTACTAATTAGTCACTGCTTATCAAGGCCCGAAGGCCACTCGAGGACAAACACCTTGAGGATTGGCTATGATGGTTGAAGCTGGGCAGTATTTTATGATTATTTGAGATGACGGCTCAACAAGAATTTGTTAACATTGGACTTAAAAACGGCCATGTTGTAGTCAGCTGGGAAGTAGACCCATGGTATTATGTTCCAAAGACAGCTAGTTCTTGGTAAGAAACTCTGCTCATGGAAGTTCCGTTTAGCTCAATGTACACAAAGAAGGAAAGGAAAATTATTCACAGTGGTTGTAACTCGACGAGGTTTTACTTTTAAGATTGTCTTATTCTTGCTCTTAAGAGATCATCTTTTCTTATCTCTGTAGTGTCATTCTATTATGTAGGAACTTTTTTTTTTAAGGGAGGATGAAAAAGCTTCTTTGGTAAATCAGATTCACTGTATAAAAAATAAATTGATCTTTCAACACCTTTTCTTTTGCTGGCTATACAGCAAAATGTCTTTTATTTTTAGACGTGAAATCTGTCAAAATGAGAGAAATGTGTTAAACCCTGATCTCGAAATGTTGATAATATGCCAATCATTTGACTTAAGATTAGGATTTTTGAAATGGTTAAAAGCAAAAAGGCTTTGTTAACAGAAAGGATATCTGAACAGAAATCAAAATGTTCTTTGAAAAATATTAAATGGGAAGGGAGGAGAGGAGATACAAAAAGCTATAAAATCTTTAGATTCTTTTTATATCATGTCCAGTATATGATCAGAAAAGGAAAAAGACAAAAATGCTTTCTCTATGAAAATCAAACATATATATATATATATATATATATATATATATATATATATATATATATATATATTATTTCATGTATCCACATAAAATGTTATAAGGAGATGTATTTTTTTATGTATAAATTTTCAGTATTTACTTCAACAGTGCTCGATACGTGAGTAGAACTAGGTAGCCTGACGATTCCTTGCAGGGATGAAACGCGGAATCCTCTGTGTAGCTTAATTGCCATAAATATATTTTCATAACTTACTATATATATATATATATATAATATATATATATATATATATATATAGAGAGAGAGAGAGAGAGAGAGAGAGACACACACACACAGAGACAGAGAGAAAGACCTAACTTTATATATATTTAAAAAAAAAAATTTTTTTAATATTTTTGTTACTCTATACACATTTACATATCTTCCCTCTTTATATGAACCCTACCACTATATATATTCCTCATAATTTATAGACTTTCTCGTCTTTTGTCATTTTTTGCATTTTTTCGTTCGCTCTTGACAAAGCCTATTTGGGCCAAACGTTGAGCTTTTTAGATCTTCCGCTTATTCCATTTTAATTTCATACCGTCGGATTATTTTATCCTTTCATCTGTTCATATATATATATATATATATATATATATATATATATATATATATATATATATATATAAGTTGAGATAAATAAAATTAGTATTATTTATATCAGTTCCAGGAATTCGAACACAACGGATATTTGGTGTACGATCGTTTCTAATGCGATTTGGAATATTTTATTTTGTATTATACTTTAGATAATTCCAAAAGGTTTCTTCATCAGCGCCCCTCATAACATCACATATAGATGGTAAGCAAGAAAAACATCACATTTTAGTATTATTAAAAAAGCTATCCAGTCAATATAGGAAACAGAACCTTTTATTATGTAATTTTATGCCATTCTATTTGTCAGATCAATAATCATAATGGTAATGATAATATATAGGATACAGCAAATTAAAATATCTTAATATAGAATCAAAAAGTAGAATATATATGTTTCATTTTACTTCAGTCGAAGTTCTCAGAAATCAAGGGGCTCCTTCCTGGGGCTAACACTTGATCTCTATATGAGATACATAGGTATTCGCCTGTTTCAATAAAATACTCCTTTAGCTCTCAAGCGTTGAGTTAGTAAAGAAGTTAAGAACATTAATTTTCCTCTCCCCAGTTGACCAGTTGATTATGTAATAGTATATCTTTCTTTTGGTCTATTGGTCTTACCGGATTCAAGTACAAGAATTCATCTAGTCTAGTGGAGTATCCAACAAAGTGCTGTTACTTGAGGTAACATCACTAGGAGAAGGTGCACCATTCCTCATATAAGCTGGTGCATAGCCAAATCGAGGAGATATTATTTGGTCTTCGAATACTATGTTATTTTGGATATTTAGTCAGGATTTACTTCTAGGTGAAAGTATCCTTATGTCAGGTTTTCCTTACAAACCCTTTTACAGAGAGACCGAAGACGATCGAGGATGGTGTCTAGTAGGTAATTCAAACTCTCCATATATGTATATGTGTGTGTACAGGATAATCTCCTAAATTAATGAACAAATCATTATGAATTTTGGAATATATAATATAGGCAACACGGTCAATAACATAAGCACATTATTTTGTTTTTGTAAATTGTAACATTTAGGGGGTGCATATATTAATGAACTAATGAACAGTACTATGCATTCTAATCATATTTTCTCGTGTTTCTTTTCTTCTTTTCTTTTAACCAATTGTAGAATCACTCCCGTAGTTCAATGTTGGGGCCCGGAAATTATTGATTAAATATATTTTCCCGGGGGGGGGGGGGTAGGCTAAATTGTTAATCTGCAATAATATCAACACTTTTAATATTTTTTATTTATGCATGAAAAATAAGGTATTTAATTATTTAGATAATTTTTAAAAAGCTATTTATTTCATTTTCACGCGAAAAAATAACACAACTAACTCAATTGCTTAAAATTAAAATAAAAAAGGGACGGACAGTTAAAAAAATATAAGATTTAAAAGAATAAAATATGGGTAAATTTGCAGATTAAGTCACTCAGCTACACCCCCCTAAATATATTCTGCTTATTTAGGCGATTACGTGTATACACCATAGAACATAGAAAGAAGTAAAACATATTTTAGAATTTAGATAGATGGATCAGTTTCATATATATTTAACGTAAATTGTGCGTTATTCTGTGCGATATATTTTTTCGGGGGGGGGGGGTCCACTCTTTCACCGGATTACGTGCCATTCGGACTTAACGTTAGTGTTACAAATATATTAGTTAACTATACCCTCCCCCAATTAATTGCTAGTACATATATATATATATATATATATATATATATATATATATATATATATATATATATATATATACTAGAACAATACCCGTCTCAGAACAGGTAAAATTAATTCTCTGATCAGAACAGTTTTGATCAAATGTTATGTCCCCTTACGAAAATTAAAATCAATATATAATGATACTAAACCTTATATCTAGAATCTATATTTCAATTTTGATCAAAATCCATTACATGATTTCGATTCTAGAAAATGTCATATATGTATATATATATATATTAATATATATATGGAAAATGAAAAATAAAAAACAAAATTATTTATATATTCATCAACGTTTCGTCTTTTATTTCAAGATTTTCTCAAGATTTGAAGTAAAACATACAATTACAATTGAAAATATCTTATGCATTTGTAACGTTAAAAGAAATTTTTTTCAAACGAAACAGTTGTCAGAATTCAAAAAAAGTTATTTTCACATTACAAATGCACCAAACCTTTTCAAATATTGTACTTGTATGTTATTTCTTCGAAATCAATCATCTTGAGAGAGTCTTGAAATAAAGACGAAACGTTGATAAATATATAAATAAGCTTGGTTTTTCCTTTTTCATTTTCCATCATAATTTAGTTACAAACCCTGATTAACCCAACACATTTTATATCTAGTTTACTAGTCCACTTAAAATCTACTCTGCTTTAAAAACGTGGAGGTCATACCGATAATTTATAATCATAATTAATAATACAGTTAGGATTTTACATATGTCCTCCACTTATTTAAATGTGAGGATTAAGTAGTTGATTTCAAGTGGTAAAAATAGTGTACATACGCATATAATTATGATATAGTCCATTGAACTATATTATAATTATAATGAGTTTTTTTTATAATATTGAAGTGCAACCTTCTAATCTGAATATTAAGTGCAGATTTAATATAGTTGAATATTCTGATCATAATTTTATAGTGATAACCTATGGAATTGATATCCTAATATTTTATCATCGGTTCTATTTATCTTCCTCCCACAAGGTAAGATGTGACACAAGGTCGGGAAAGTGGGAAAGAACCAGCGCTCGAGAATTTGAGCACTCTGGCTGTTTAAAAATTGCCTGGGCAGCCCCGTCGACATTCCCCGGTAGGGGCGCCTCAGACAGTAAGCAATAAACTTACTCCTCCCCAAAGAGGGGAGGCAAAGCCTGGGAGGGTGCACCTCCTAGAACTGCACAGGACCGACACGCCCCAATAGACCGGCGTAAATCCAGACCCAAAGGCCCGGACGATACCGGTTTATTAGGCTGGGTATCATCAGTGTAAACAGAAACAACTCCCAAATTCACTTCAACAACAAAAGCTCAAAACTGAGGCCATAAAAACCAGCTCCCAGAGACAGTCTAACAAAAAGGTGCAAAAAAGCCAAAAATGTTGATCACGTGGGGTGCTCCCAAATACGTCGGCCAAACCACTGGTCAAACAATATAAAAAGCAGACTTTGCGACAAAATCTCTATCTTCTCTCTTCTCTCTTCCCTCTTTCCTCTTTCCTCTTTTTCACAGACAATACAAGTTCGGCTACCCTCGCCTTTGGGCGAGGGGTGCCAGCGCGTCGGCTGACTACCAAACAAACACACACACACACATACACAAAGGCTTACACTCCTATCATTCTTCAACGCACGCAACCTCACACTTCTGACAAAGACGCACATACATACACATTCATAAATCACAGGCATAAACATTTATCGTTTCTCTAACTAGACACTTGAAATGAACACTTAATGCTCTGTATTTTGTAAATATATAAATATTTTGTGTTACTTTTAAACTACGTTTTATTCTTCCTTCAACCATATGCATGCTTTCATCTTTTATTCAACCATTTCATGTTTTTCCATGTTTTATCTGTTTTTACTCTTTTAACCATCTCTTTAACTATTCTAAGGTAAGCGGGAATCTTAGCATATTCTCTAAGACACAATATCTTACTAAGCTAAAGTCCGCGCTCCTACAATCCTTTAAATTGTTTGTTTTTTTATGTAAAAAATATATTTTAGTAATTTAATTCAAAATAAACTTTAATTTTGATTTCATAATTAAATTAGGTAATGGAAACCGCACGACGTTATAGCGAGGAGGGGGAGGTGGAAGGGTAACTTAATCTAATATGTTCAAGCCGGGTGTATTCCAGACTGATTAATCAACTTGTCCCGTCACTCAATCTCTTGTCTTTTTAACCTTTCTTTTCACGTTTGATTTTCTGTGCAAATTTCAAAACCTATTTCGCTTTTTTGACACAGTTTTGAGAAGATGCATATGCGTCGAAACATGAATTAATTTGTGCCGACTGTGCAACCAATGTTTATTTAATTTTATAAAAGCTCTACTCTGTATTGAGCACTTTTGAAAAATATTGGTTTTGTGTTCATTTTGTCAATATATTTTAATTTGAATAATTTGTATATATATATATATATATATATATATATATATATATATATTGTGTGTATTTAGGCAGCATTTTCTCATTTATGCAAACATTGTTAAAAACAACAGAACTCGTATGTTTAATTATACCTTTTTTAATTTTTTTCAATTTTTCTCATGGTCTTTTTTGCATTAAAATAAAAAAAATAATAATAAATGTTTCATAGGTTTCATTCCAGTGGTAACATTTTAAAATACTTAACGTAATGCGATTTTGTTCTGTTATGCCATCCAGCGTTGCTGAATTTAAATCGTCAACGACTTCCTGGAACAATGCGAAAGCGTTCTCTGCATGTTTCTCTGCTGTCTTTTTGGAGTTCTCTTCTTTCTCCAGCTTTTTTGTTCATTTGCTTTTGACACCTGATGATGATCCGACGAAGAATCGAAAATGTTCACGAAACATTTGAAACCTATGGAACATTTATTAATTTTCTGACTTTTAATACAAAAAAGACCATCAGAAAAATTGAAAAAATAAAAATAGGTATAATTAAACGGATGAATTCTGTTGTTTTTAACAATGTTTTCATAAATGAGAAAATGCTGCCTAAATACACCCAATCGATTTTATGTATATATATATATATATATATAGTAAATGCATTTAGCCTGACGATTCCCCCCGGGGATGAAACACGGGAGCCTCTGTGTAGCTTGATTGCCATATATATTTTCATTGCTTACTACCTAGCTCTACTTACGTATCGAGCACTGTTGAAGTAAATACTGAAAACTGACACATAAAAAATTATATCTCCTTATAATATTTGATGTGGATACATGAAGTACTAATATATATATATATATATATATATATATATATATATATATATATATATATATAGTAATCCAGGTAGGGTAAAAATCCACAGGGTAAAAATCCAAAGGGAATCAAACCGGGCTTATAAAAGAGTGCTAAATAAAAATATAGAGCTGTATTGTGAATGCTTTTATTCAAACATGTACAAGATCTGCTACAGTTTTTTATGATCCAACCCGGTCACTGAATTCCAGGAATTCCTGGAATTCAGCGACCGGGTTGGATCATAAAAAACTTTCTGCCTGATGAGACCTCAGCTCTTGATAGCTGTAGATCGATAACATCGACATGCCAGTGTAGCAGACCTTGTACATGTTTGAATAAAAGCATTCACACTATATATATATATATATATATATATATTCACAATTAAGATGTTCTCATATGATTCTAACTGCATTATAAACGACTTTACTTTCCTATTTTTAACATTTACTTCCTTCTTCATCTTTGGCTGGGGTGATTAAAATCTGTTCATTTTCTCACGATCAAAATCAGTAATCGATCTTTTAAACAACACAAATCCAACAAGCCCCAGCCTTCTTACCCCTCTTCACCCCGACATATTCAGCCAATCTAATGCCTTGATGACAAGCTCTGTCAAGCCAGACGCATATGTTGCCTGTCAGCTTCAAAAGGATTTCTATTTATCAATGGCTATTGAGAAAATTAAGGGAAAAACTTCGTTTTTTTTTAATAATTAAAAAGCAAATTTATTGATTTATCTCCCTTTTTATTATATTTAGTTATCATACCACAAATTAATGCAGACGTTTTTTTTCTCCTATTTTTCCCCCTTTTGCATCGTTTGCTCATTTATTGGATAAGACGGTTCTCTCTTTCAATTCAGAGAGGACGTGTTTGTTTGACAAAAAAACTGCCTTGAGCAACGTTATAAATTTTTGAGATGAGGATTGATAATTTGGATTATTTGGACTACTGTTCTCATCTTGGATGCTATTCTCACAACGTTTCGGACTTTCTTCAGGTGCATCTTGTCGAACTTGGGAATCTTATGTTGAACTTAGAAATACGTACGGAATTTCGAACAGAACTTTTATTTAATCAATGGGGTTTGTTACAGTCGGAGAAACAGTAACCAGGGAGGGGATTCTAAAGGCAGCGGTCCGAAGAAAGAAGCCATTAGAGTAAAAACACTTCTGGCATATAGGGACCTCTAGATTAAAGAGGTGGAATTTTGCTGCTAGTCAGTTAGGTCGGTGGTATTTTCGTTGAGGGAGTACAAGTGCATTAAGTTCATCAGAGCACATTCTGTGGAAGTGCTTGTAAAACAAACACAGGGAGGCAGTGATGCAACAGGGACTGGAGCTTGGCAGACAGTGTTGGACCTATTAGGTTAAAAATTCTTGAAAGGGTCCATGTGTGGTCAATTGTAAAGCTGCATACCCTTTTGTTTCTTTTACAAACAAAATAAAGTTGCAGCAACATCCTCAAGATCAAACAATCGATCAATTTTATTGGCAACAAAATAGCAAAGTGCAGCAAGTCATGTAGGTACTGGTACAGTTTGTGAACCAGACAAAACCTGACTAGGTTAGGGTTAGTTTAGGGTTATGTTAAGGTTATTTTAGGGTTATGTTAGGGTTAGTTTAGGGTTATGTTAGGGTTAGTTTAGGGTTTGTTTAGTGTTAGGGTTAAGAAAACAGTTCAGTTTTGTCCGGGTCCAAAGCTGTAGAGTACTGCCATGTAAAAAGGTAGAAGATATTGTATCTATAAACCGTGTGAATGTTTGTCCAAGGCGACTTTAAACTTGAATATGGTAGGCATCATCACGACCGTCTCTGGCAGGATGTTCCAAGAAACATGAATAGAGAATGAAGGTTTTACAAAATCATCTGTGGCCTTTTAGCTAAGATCAGAGTGTAGTATTTGTTCCGATGAATGGTACACTCTGTAGACCAGTACTGTCTTGGACTTCGGGCCTTGATATCGCCGGTCTGAGGTATTGTCCTGTGCAGTTCTAAGAGGTTCACCCTCCCAGGCTTTGCCTTCTCACCCTTTGCGAAGAGGTTAGTTTATTGCTTATCGCCTGAAACCTCCATACCGGGGAATGCCGACCGGGCTGCCCAGACATTTTTTGTAAGCTACAGTGCTTTTCCTCTAAAGCACTGGCTTTTCGATCCCACTTTCCTGACCTTGTGTCACATCTTACCGCTGTGGGAGGTAGATAAATACCAATTTGTCTCTTATTCCTCTCTCCTTGGTTTAGAAAATATATACTCTCGTGTATATATGACTAGCTTCGTTTTATATATATATATATATATATATATATATATATATATATATATATATATATATATATACTAGCAGAGCTCCCCGGTGTTACCCATTTTAGAGTGTGGGATAGCATCATATGCAACATCATGGTAGGGAGAGTTTATTTTAACAGCAACCTTGATGCTGTCAGCTAGATATCTTACTCATCGAGCTATTCAGATATATGTTAATACTCTTAAACTAACTCTAATAAATAGATTAATTTCATTGTGTAACATGTTTGAAAATTGTCATTAGCTTCTTTAAGGGGCAGCCAGAAACGCAAAAATACTTCCATTATGTTCACATGCAAATTGTGCATGTGAATACAATTATATTGAAAGTACACTTCCTAGTATGTCTTCGTTTTTAGGGACAGACATGCACAGACAGAGAAGTGTTCTCCTTGATTATATATATATATATATATATATATATATATATATATATATATATATAGAGAGAGAGAGAGAGAGAGAGAGAGAGGCAAAAATGCCTTCAAAAACCATGTATTAGATGCGAGTAATTAAATCAAAAGAAAAAGAAAAATATTTCGAAACATTTAACAAAATATTTCAAAATACCTCCCGTTTTTTGTTTTTTCTTCATCTTGATTTTTTTTTTAGCTAATATTTCGCTTGACAAAAACAAGCTTCGACAGAGCCAAGACAAATAAAGGTATAACTTTTTTTTTCCATAATTTACTTCCTGGTGTTGGTGAAGTGTCACGTCCGGTGTTGTGGACTATTGTTGAAAATGTCTGTTTTAAATAGAATAGAACTTGATTGCGCATGGTCGCTGCGAGTTATAAATTATAAATTAGGAAAGTTCATTTTATAAAGCATCTTTTGAAAGTTAATATAAATATAGAGGCAAAAATGCCTTCAAAAACCATGTATTAGATGCGAGTAATTAAATCAAAAGAAAAAGAAAAATATTTTTATTTTCTTTTGATTTAATTACTCGCATCTAATACATGGTTTTTGAAGGCATTTTTGCCTCTATATTTATATTAACTTTCAAAAGATGCTTTATAAAATGAACTTTATTTCGTCCATAACATCGAGACGAATTCATCCTTACTGCTTGTCTCAGTCGGGGTGGAAAAAAAAAAAAATGAAGAAAAAAAGAAAAATATGCTTATTCTTCTGAAGATGGTGATTTTATTACCGAAAGCGCTCAAGTTCAAAAAAAAAAAAAAATATATGTTTTTAAGATAAATAAATAATTTATTTTTAAAAACAATAATCTGCGTTGTGAAGGTTTTCTAAATATTTTATAAAAAAATATTCTCTTTATCTCTCTCTATATATATATATATATATATATATATATATATATACTAGCACATATATGCTCCCTCTGGTCGCATATATTTTCTAGGCTGTGAAAATGATATCATGATGAACGAACTACATACACTGACCCTCAAAAGAGGAAGTAATGCTTAGGAGGAATGTATCATGACAAATGAAAATATACTATACAATCCCTCAAAGGAGGGGGTAAAGCCTGGGAGCCCCCTTTCCTCTAAATAAAAGGAGGTGGTAATACATGGTCAGATGGTATCATAACAGAGCAGATACTACAATACCCTCACAAAAATAGACACGGTAATACCTGGGACGACACCTCCATAAAAGGAGATGGTAATGCCTGTGAGTATGGTATCATGGCAACAGAACAGATACTACACTACCTCAATCACCCAACTTAACTTAGGGTTGTTAATGTTTTTTTATTGTTTTTTTTTTGTTTTTTGGGTTTTTTTTTTTTTTACTAAAACATGGTTTAATTAAAAATAATGATAACAGGATTTATTAAGTGAAAAGACTTTGAATTAAAAAAAAAATTACAATTTAAACAGAAAATTCAATGTATTTTAACGTTTCTATCTTAGACGATGTAAATTTATAATTTGTTGCTCTTTTATTTCGTAAACATGTGCTTAAACACAATAAAAAAACATTGGCATCGCTAGAGAAAGAGGAGGAAGGAGAGGGGGAGAGAGAGAGAAGAGGACGAAGAGTCAGTGAGAACACCAAATTGTCTTTTTTATTGTTTTAAAACAAAAACCTCAGATTGAGAGAGAGAGAGAGAGCTGTGGTGTTGTCTGATTGTGGAAATAATTATATATATGTATACATATATATGTATACATATATATGTATACATATATATATATATATATATATATATATATATATATATATATATATATATAAATATATATATATATATATATATATATGTAGTGTTCTAATTAGTGTTGAAAAGTTGCACCCAAAGCACCTGTTTCGATAGGAATCATCTTGTCTGTTGCCTGATCACTTACCAACCAACCGGCGTCTGATTGCTTTGTGTCTCCATCATCTGTCTGACTGAACACTTTTATATTGAAAAATTGTAAATGTTTATAAATGAATTGTTGGGTTCAAAAGGGGGAAGTGTTGACTTGGTCAGAAACTGAACTAAATATGGATAAGGTAATCTTGTCACACACCAAACTTCGTCTACTCAGAATGATTGGCTGTGTGCCACATTTTAATCTAGCAGAAATTGCCGTCTATGTCAGATGAAAGATTCAAACAAAAATCATTACAGATGTATATCTTACGTTTATATATATATACTAGAAAATATGTGAACCGTCGGGTTACCCATTCAGCTCGGGTTAGATTGTTTGAGTTTTCAAAGCTGATTAAAGATAAAAAATAAAAAGACAAAATCCCAAATGAATCGCTTTCTGCTCGATATATATATATATATATATATATATATATATATATATATATATATATATATATAAATTAATTCATTTAATTAATTAAGTTCAAATATTAACAAAATGAACAAAACCAATACTTTTCAAAAGTGCTCAATATATATTAGAACTTTTATATTAAACTAAATATAGTTTGAGTATCCGACAATAATATATATATATATACATATATATATATATATATATATATATATATATATATGTATCTTTTTTCTCTTTCTTTCTTACTCTCTCTTTTTCTCTCTTTTTCTTTCAGTTACGGCTTAAATTGTATTACTACTTTCCTTTTGTTTATAATGGACTATTTCAATCTTTTCATTTTTCCCTTTTTTATTATCCTTGACTGTTAATAAATATAGAGAGATGCAGAAACAGAGGGAGGGAGAGAGAGAGGGGGGACGGCATAAGCAAAAGAGTAGCATGAGTGACTATAAATTGAGATCAAGCGAGAGTGAAAACAACAGAGAGAGTTGAAAAGGGATAGATATAACTTTAGAGAGAGATGGGTAAGTTAATTGCAAACCATGAATAATTAGACGAAATAGGAAGTTTTTTTAAAAACATAACTCACTCCTGATCCTGGGGAATATTTTAGCATGTATTTTGTGGGATTAAAATATATAGGAAAGAAAAACATTGATTAACTCAGCTTTATATTCCTTAAATTTTATATTGTCGGTCTTTCGTGTATGAAGGGTGAAGATGTTCTGTTGATTATTTTCCCAGGAGACTGTTATAGTCATAAAGAAGGACAACACCGATTTTAAATTAAAATATATTTTATTCATCTAAAGCAGGGGCGGGCAACCTTTTCAGAGTGAGAGCCAGATGAGACTTTTGGAAGGAGATCGCGGGCCGGAGTGAAAAACAAAATCTTAGAATTACTATATTTTGTTTACATGAATAAATTGTACAAAAATTGCATTGAACACTCTACAAATCTCATATTTTTTCTCAAGAGACTTCTGTATGTGATGTTATAAAAGGCGCCAACGAAGAGCCATTTTGGAACCATAAAAAATAATGACGGGGGAAGTAGCAAGTTGATCCAGCATTCGTTTTGACACACCTCATATAAGTTCTCTGTTTTATGCCCTTTCCTTGTCTCTCGTTTCCTCTTTGCCTCTCTCTTTCTCTTTTTCTATTTTCATCTCAGGCCAAGGATTTGAAATTAATAGTTAAAGAAAAATGAAATATACATGTATCATCGCTCGATGATGTTTATAAATTTTTATCCCACTGTAAATCTTAATTGTAACCTACTGTTACGTCTATGTCACAAAATGATATGAGTTTTACTGGGAGGTCCACGGGCCAGATTGCAATTATAAAGCATAGCGAGGTGGTGGGTCGGACGCTAAGCCTTTGCGGGCCACATCCGGCCCGCAGGCCGGAGGTTGCCCACCCCTGATCTAAAGTATCTCTTTCTTTAGCTTGAAGTTGCTCTTTGCTGGACCATATTTCTGGTGGGTCAATTGTGTAGTTATCAAGGCCACACACGACTAATTGAAGTCGTTTAATAAAATTATTGCAGAATATTGTTCTTACATAAAAACATACAATATGTTTACAAATGATTTTTAAATCATTCTTTTTGATAGTACACTAAAAATTACACCGAGTTTCATTTAAATTTTAATTCATGGGGGAGCGTAAAAATAGTGACATTTTGGCCACACCCCACGGATGCATTCGTGCATCTATTCTTCTTTTGAAATCGATAAAATGTGATATATCGTTTTTACGTGTGAAGAAACGGTTTGAATAAAGAAAAGCCTGATATTTTTCAGTGAATGATGCAGTTTTATCAAGTTTAATTGATAAAAACTATAAAAGTGGAAAAGATTAATAAAGGTATAGTTAAACAGAAGAATGATGTGCTGTTTAAAAATGTCTTCATATATATATATATATATATATATATATATATATATATTGTGGAGTCTAGGGTAATTCTGTAACTGGGTTCAAATCTTGCGACAGTCTGAGATTATCATCCCCTACACTGATGAGAGCGAAAGCTTTAAATGCTGGCGAATGTAGGTAAAAATAATTTAATATTTAATTGAATTAATATTGTTATAATCCCCTTTAAGATATTGAAGTTGAGCTCTGTTCAGGGAAGTTAAAAATAGACTGTGACGTAGCTATATGGCATGTTCCGACAACGTTCGTCAAATACTCTAGGCGGTCTTTCTGTATGTGCCTGCTCCACATAAATAGAACTTAAATTCCCTTTCTTGACGTGGTAATGTCTCGTGGCCGTTTGGTTGCAGAGTCTAGGGTGATTCTGTAAATGGGTTCGAATCTTGTGACCATCTGAGATTTTCATCCCCTACACTGATGAGAGCAAAAGCTTGAAACGCTGGCGTATGTGTGTAAAAATAATTACATTTTTGCTTGAATTAATATTGTTGGTATATATATGTATATATATATATATATATATACAACATCATCATCATCGGTTCGTTTTTGTTAACGTGTAGGTTGAGGGTCATCATCTACACTGGTAGGCCTCCGTCCGGGTAGCTGACTTAGCTAGTTGCACACATGGCATATCTCATTACTCCACACCTACAAGAAACTCTATTATGAGGATCAACTGCAGAGAGCGTCCACACCCGTGAAGGAGCCAAGCCGAAGACGTTGTTGCCACATTTATGATGTCTGCTAGTACCGCCCCTCACCAAATCTAATGAGTCTGCCATATCCACACACACACACACATATATATATATATATATATATATATATATATATATATATATATATATGGATATATATATATATGGATATATATATATATATATGGATATGGATATATATATATATGGATATATATATATATATATGGATATATATATATATATATGGATATATATATATATATATATATATATATATATATATATATATATATATATATATATATATATATATATATATATATGGATATCTTTCCTGAATATGTTTTAAATTGTATGACTTGGATGAACTGTATAGCTTTAATAAAAGAGTATTTTTTGGGCTGATATACTTTTATGTATTTCTATATATATTTTTATATATTTTCAAAGTTTAATTTTATTACCTGCAGTAATATCATTGCGGTAATGGTCCTCTGAGGAGAAGAATTTTCTTTGAAAACTCATGAGTTAAGGACTTTAAGGTACTTTTCCTGAACATTGAATTCTACTAAAATTTGATTCGCACCTTATTTTATTATTTCACTTTATATAATGCTATTCATGCTCTATCCAGTATATTGAGCTTCAGTTTTATCCGGATGTTCACTAATTAAAGATATTATTTACCTATTATATCTTTTGTTGGATTAACTTTATATATATATATATATATATATATATATATATATATATATATACATATATATATATATATATATATATATATATATATATATATATATATATATATATTGTTGATGTTGGTGCTGTTTTGGCAGTGATCGAATCCTCAAGGACATTTTCTACGGAACACTCCTTGCCACCGGGAATAGATACTGAGACCATCTCCAGCTGCGTGACAAAAATGTCTACAAGTGTGGCATTAAGATCAAAGTGTAGTATCTGTTCCGATGGATACTGCACCCCATACTGGTATTGTCTTGGCCTTCGGGGCTTGACTTACGCCGGTCAATGGGTCTGTCCTGTGCAGTTCTAGGAGGTCCATCCTCCCAGGCTTTGTCTCCCCTCTTTGGGGAGGAGTAAGTTTATTGCTTACTGTCTGAGGCGCCCCTACCGGGGAATGCCGACGGGGCTGCCCAGGCAATTTTTAATGGCCAGAGTGCTCACCTCTCGGGCACTGGCTTTTCAAACCCCACTTTCTCGACCCGACCTTGGGTCACATCTTACTTGTGGGAGTAAGATAAAAACTGGCCTTGTGCCTAACTCCTGGAGAGGAGTAAATCAATACAAGTGTGGCATGGAAGCTCTAGACATCGACACAGTGAGATGAAAAGAGTTTACAGCCGACCACTGACACTGACTGATCCACAAACAACTGAGGAGAGACGAGGGCCGGATGTAGAACCTAGAAGAAGATAAAAGAGCCGAACAGAAAGAAAATAAAGACAGAGATCCCTTGCAACGAACTCCTAGGGAACAATTTCCATATTCAGCTATGACGTAAGAAGGCCTACTTTTGCAGCCTTTCTATATATTGTGTCCTGTATTTCTCTAGTCATTTTTTAATGTCGTTCAGACAAATTCTGATTATTTTCGTTATTGACCTATTATTAAAGGCTTTATTCGCCAAACAAAAACATATTAGAGTGAAACAGTCAACCCAATGCAGAAGAAGAGGATTTAAATAAATAAGTACGTCCTGAGGTTTAAATAAATAATTCAATAATATTTATCTTCTACTAGCAAGAAGGCCAGACGTTGTCCGGGATTAAATGCGGAATACTATGTTCCTTTTCCCTATGCTTATAACCCCATATTACTTTTTTTAACAGCCCCCACCCCTCGTTTTGCCTTCTAGTATTATCGAAAGAAATTGAATTTTGGGAAAACGGTCAGAATTAGTGTCTTATACGATGGTTTAAATTTCATTAGAATCGGGTATATATATTTGGAGTTTTAAGGGTGTTCTGCCGCCATAGGTCCCTAAAAGGGGTCATGTAGAGATTCGGCATGTAGAGAGGCACGTAGAGATTCGGGAACACTTCCCTTATTTTCTCAGGAGAATTGTATACATATGATTTAAATTTCATAAAAATAGGATATATTTGATATTTTAATGGCAGTTCGGCCCTATAACTCAATTAAGGGGGTACATACAAATTCAACACCACTTCCATTGTCTTCCCTGGAGAATTTTATATATATGATTTGAATTTTATCAAAATAGAACATTTTTGAAGTCTTAAGGGGATGTCCTACCCATATACTTGCTTTAGGGATGCAATTAGATATTCGGGACCACTTTCATTGTCTTCCCAAGAATGTTTTACATATAAATACACTTTTAGTTTTTTTATGTAGATTCTCTAACCTTTTTTTCTATAGGGAACACACACACATTGACATCTATATATATAGATTTCAAACAAGCAGATAATCAAGGGTGTAAATT
Organism: Sepiola atlantica; assembly: GCA_963556195.1. Lineage (NCBI taxonomy): Eukaryota > Metazoa > Mollusca > Cephalopoda > Sepiida > Sepiolidae > Sepiola > Sepiola atlantica. The sequence goes on from OY744515.1 coordinate 191,433,138, forward strand.
AGTTACTTACTTATATATTCAGCAGCGCCACCTAGCAGACAAAATTTTGCAGTTATTTATTAAAAAAGGGGGTTAATTCAACAGTTCAAACAATTGATTAGTTTTTTTTGCTTGTGTTGTATCACAACTTTCTATTCTGTTCTGTTTATAAATAACATGATAAAAAGAGAAGTGCTACTTGTCTTCCCATGCATATCTTAAACCTGAAGAAGGCTGTGGATTTCATTAGCTGAACCATTGTGATAGCAATACAAATAGCGAAAAGATCAATAGTTAGAATCAAAAGAATATAGTAAAAAATACCCACAAAAACGATGGTGCATTGTCGTATTTTTCCTGCAGATTTTAAAATAAAAATATCTAAAAAAACAAATTAAAAATAATTTTCTAAAGTTAATTATTTGTTTAATTTACATCTGTAATGAATGAAAACAAGTCTGTAGTTGTTAAGGCGTGGTTGCTTTTATAAAAGCATCGGTAATTAGTTTAACTTTTTCTCAGACACACATTTTTTTAAAGGCTTTTTAATTATTCTTTCTTTGCATTTTCAGTCGATTTCCGTTTTTTATTACATGCGATTTTTAAGTCTCTTTTGCTTCTCCTTTTTCTTTGGTTTGTGTATCTTGCAAAAAAGTGAAACTGTCCTTATTTTAAACATTTTTAAAAATTTCCAATCATATTTCTTCTTCAAAACAATAATTTTTTTAAACAATTTTTTTTCAATCTTCATTGTTCACATTTTGCAAGAATAACATTTATTTCATCATTTTTCGTTTTTTTTTGTTTTGCATTTTGTGTGTCCATTATTCACTTCTTATTGATTCGAGTAAAATTTCTTTCTTTTCGCACACCATTTTTTTGGCTCCATCTTTTCTTCGTTTTGTGAATTTCTCATCTAATTTTACTCTTTCTTGTATTTCAATATATTTTCTAATTCATTAGAGTTATATATTTTTTCAAGATGGTCTACAGATTTTATTTTAACTCATTTAGAAGATTAATAACAAGTAAATGTATTCCTACTTTTAGTGCAGCTAAATTACAGGAAGGTTAAGAGATGATGACCAGTTTGTGTACAAGAGGTGTGAGACAATGGAGACAGATGAGAACTCAGATGAGGAGAAAATATATGTAGATGGTGAAGCTATTGAGGTTGTTGAGATTTTTCTTTTACTTTCGTGATACCATTTGAGCACAAGGAGAAGCAAGTGCTAGTGTGATTGCAAGATTTAGGAGTAGATGAAGTAATTTCAGAGAACTTCTGCCATTACTAACTAGCAGAGCATTACCACTGTCGACCAAGGGAAGAGTCTATCAGGCATGGGTATTCAGCATAATGATTTATGGAAGTTAAATCTGGCCAGTGAGGGTTGAGGGCACGCGTTGCATGGAGAAAAATGATGGATGTTTAATGCGAGTCTTAAAGACAGGCTTAGATCTGATGACCTCCGTTAGATGAAGATTAAATCTCAACAGCATAGGAAGATGTATACAGAACAGGAGACTTCGATGGTACAGCCACATGGAAGTAACAGATGAGAGTTCTTGGTTCAGTAGATGTAGAACTATTCGGGGTCAGTCGGTAGAGGAAGACCAAAGAAAACTTGGGAGGAATCGATAATTATGGATTTGAAAGAAAGAAGGATTAATAAAGACCTGGGCCGAGATAGGTTAGTTTGGTAATCAATTTCTAAAAGCCGTCCAACACATGCCAGCATGTAAAACGGATGATAAACCGATGATGATGATGATGATGATGATGATGTAGATTTTCCTAAAATGGTCTAAGTTTTCTGCACAAATTTTATATAACTATTTTAGCTCATTGAACGATTAGAAAATGTTGTTTATAAGATTGAAAACTCAATGATATTTCATACTCTTAGCTTTTACATTTTTGGCGACCACGTGTTCAGGTATATCTTTCCCATACATGAAGTCGCCATTTTGTGTGTTGTGTTATTATGGAAAGCACAAGCGAGTGTCAGAATAAAGGGAAAAGGAGAATAGTGAATAAACAGTTTTCATACATATTTTATATTTTCACTTACCGGTTAGGTAGTGTATAATCCATTATACACCCGTGTCATTGTCAGGAACCCAGGTTGTGGATCGTCGACTTACAAAAACCACTTGGAGGCTGATGTTAATTTATAATAAAGGTTTATTACAAAGAGAAGAGCAGACACAGATTAAATCAGAGTGACGGTTACTTGAATGTGTGTGAGAGAGAGAGAGAGAGAAGGACAAATAGATAGACGGATAGCTTGTCTCGCTACACCTAACTACACTGTGTGCTCTGCACCCCCCATTTTAGACAGCGTCCTGGACATGTCTTCTCCGCTTAGAGTGTCGCCAGAAAACGGATAGACAATCTCAGTCTGGAAGTCACATGGTTTCATCAGCTTCTGTATGAGGTCACCTCTGACCCTTAAGTGTCATTCAAACTTTTCAATGTAATATTGTTCACAATATAATGTATAAGAGAAGAACAACAGCTATAAGTACTAAAGAAGAATACTTTCTGGTCCCTATTACAATGAGAAGAACACATGTTGCTGCGGGCAGAGATAGAGAAAGTCCATGACCAATGGATAAGTAATGTACTTAGTTTGTGTTGATTCTGTTTGGGGAGCCTATTCGACTGTAACCAGAAGAAGTGCCTGACAGACACTGTGTCAGGGTTTGCAAAGGACATGCAAAAGTGAACAGTCGGTTGGACAAGGTCTGACAGCTTTGAAAGACAAGCCAGAAAGATATTGATCTTGTTTTAAATTCTTAATGTGGATGGGACAACTTTTTTTAACTTCTCGACAGGAGAGCACAAAGAGGGAGAGAGAGAAAGAAAGAGAGATAGAGAGAGAATCTTAATTAAAACTTTATTAAGAATATGTTTTAAATAAGTATCAATATAGAATATAACATGTAGACACACCTTTATACTTATATTCCCTGAATTCTACACAGAATGTAGCAAGTTTGAGTAACATTATCTTTGTGTTGGGTTTGCATGGAGGGAGATTCTTCATAGACAAAGTTTGCTAGATTCCCCACCCACCAGCACTTGGAATTTCTGTGATAGTTTTCAAGTAACATGTCCTTAACTTCCAGCTTTTTAAAACAAACTTCCCCAAATTGTTTAATCTTCACATGAGATTTACTAATAAAAATAAAAAACTTTAATTTCTAGAGATTTTAAATAAGTAATAAGCTGAACTCTTTTATCCCTACTTGTTATTTAAATGTGCAAGTTTAATAAATAAACAATCCATCAATCTCGTTAACCCTTATTCTCGAGTGGCTTTTTGTCTTGATAAGCGGTGCTCATTACTAAAAGAAAGTTGTCAGGTTCCCAGATTATTAGCAGTTTTAAAATAAACTTGAAGCTCGTCTAATGAGGCAATAAAAAGCAAAATCATGACACAGTGTCATGTGATGAGGTTGAGCATCAGTGCAAATGGCAAGTAAAGTAAGAAATGTCTGATGGTCTCTAAGATGAATATTCAATGATTTTGAGGAATATTCTAGTTGTGGGCCGTGTAAGTATTTTACACAAGATTTAAAAAATGAAATTATTGAAAGGACTGTCAGAGAAGGCAAACAAACACTGCTCTACATCTAAGATTGGGAGTATCTCCCCATGCCCTTATCAGATCTAGCCGAGCATCAAACAAAAAAGTAATACCATCTCCAATTATTCATCTTATAATATACTTTCTCCAAGTTGAGACCAGCATTTTGAGGCCTTTCCATATCCACAGAAGACATACATTATACAAAAATATTTTATTATTGCATTTTCATTCTGGTTTCCTCGAAATCGAAAATACATATATATTGCATTGCTTCTTTTATTCTTTCTTCCTCAAAGTCGAAATCTGTTGCGTTGTTTCTTCTTTCTTTCCTTTTCGTGGCCGTGTTGATTCGTCTTCATTTCTTTCGTCGTTGTGCGTATAAGTTCTTCATTATGTTATAGTAAGAAAATTAAAATAAGACAGAATCTGAAAATGGAAGTTTATTGAAAGAAAAATATTAAGTAATCACAAATACAATTTACACTTAATTATGAAAGAGAGAGACAGCAATATTAACCTAAATAACTATAGATAGACAAATAGATGGATAAATGGATAGACTGATAGACAGACAGATCAGCGCCCATCGCCACATCCAATTTTCTACAGTTATTCCATCATTGTTTTTTTGTCACCGCCGCTTACACATCCAATCTGGGTTTCTTCAAAATCTAACCATTCCCCCACGCTTTTGTTCAATGTGACATCACATCCGTGGATCTTTCTATATAGCTCTGTCTCATGTCCTCTCATGACCCTATCTGTCAGATGTATCCCCCGGTGTCAGATCACTCCAGAATGGACTCTGAGAACTTTATTGTTTCACACACGGCAAGGTCATTGTGACTGTACTCATTCACATATGCTAAAATCTACACACCCATTATGTAAAAACATGTATTGAATAAATCCTGTTTCATAGAAAAAAAAATTCCAGTCATCTTTTCTCTATCTCTGTTTATATAAAGTTAGGTTTTTGTATATGTTTAAATATTTGTATGTACAGGAGTCACTCCTAAATTAATTAACCGATCATTATGAATTTTTGAACACAGCTGCTAGGCGTAAAGGGTCGTAATGTGGGCTATATTTAGTTTAGTATATTTTTATGCAAAGGGGGGAAGTCCTTCGTGAAAATTCAGGAAACTTGACTTCTTTTATTTGGAAGTGTATCAATTAATATTGTCTTGTGGAACTCTTGTTTGATTTGTCTTGCTAAAAGAGAAATATTTTGAAAAGAAATCTCTGTTTTATTTGGCTCTTGAACGATTTTAAATATATCCTTTGAATGTTATCTGTAATTGTAATTGATAAAATCTAATATATTAAGGATGAAAATCATATACATTTCAAGCTTTACTTTGACATAATTGTGATAATAAAGTGTTTTCTTCGAAACGTGCGTACATATGGATAAGCATTATTAAGTGTTCATTTCTAGAGTTTGATTTGAACTTTATATTAATATGTTTCAAATTTTATACTTTACCGAATTAAGATACATATAAATATATATTTTTCTTTTTTCATTTTGTGTTCTTAGATTTGTATTTTTTTCTTTGCCTCAATATGATTGACAATTTATTTGATCTTTACTTTTTCTTTCATTTTTACCAGATTTCCCTGCAGTCGGTTGCCAAAAGCAACGCATGATAAAAAGAGGCCGTCAATGTATGTGACAACAGTCTAACTGCAAACAGCTTTTGTGATACCAAGACATCGTAAACGTAGGTTAACACTTCATTTTTTTTTAATTATTTTTGGGGGGTGGGAGGTGACTTCAACGTTTTTGCCGGTGCTTCGAAATAAAATTCGTTATTTGGCGATTTTAAAAATGTTCTTTAAATAAAACTGTGGATGACATAGGATGACTAAAGTCAAGTCAATAGACTTGACTTTAGTCATCCTATGTCAATAGGCGTAGAAAAAACGTTGACAAATTCCGAACTTCTGAGCTGCTGTAACTGGACTTTATAATGTTTTTGTCTAATGGCTGGATATGTATTCCCAAATAGTCACCCATTTTAGTACTAAATAGGTTCAACATCGCTTAACTTCGGTGATTTAACAAGGACCGATGTGTCAAGATGATTGTGCTAATTATTGACGATATAAGAATTATCAGTTTCTTAATTGTTCTTATACGTAAAAAAAGAGAACTAAATAAAAAATACTAACAGGAAAACTCGACGTTGCACTGGATTTAATAAGGAACACTAAGCCCCTTTTCACTGTGCTCATAACACCATATTACTTTCTTCTTTTTTTTATTACTCTCTATTTGACCGTTTCATCGTCACATGATCTGCTACTCTGCCTATTAGAGAAAAATAACAACAACGATTGCAATGTTCAGAACACGATTATAGAAAAAAAAATCCCTGAATTCTTTTTCATATACCTGAATTTTTTTTCATATACTTTTTCACATTGTAAAATTAACACTTATTTTATAAACGGTGTAAGTGTAAGTTGTCATCATCATCATCATCATCATCATCATCATCATCATCATCATCATCATCATCATCATCATCATCATCATCATCATCGGTTTAACCTCCGTTTTATATGCTGCCATGTGTTGGAAGGTTTTAAGAAATTCACTTCCAATATAACCTATCCCTCTTTCTCTCAAGTCCAATTTTATTACTTTCATCCCATGTTTTCCTTGGCCTTTCCCTGTGAACCGGACCTGCTACCTTAACTGTACTACATCTACTGGCCCAAGAACTCTCATCCATTCTTTCAATGTGGCAATATCATCGAAGTCTCCTGTTCTGCACACATCCTCCAATATGGTATAATTTAATCTTCCTCTGAGGTCAACAGAATTAAGCCTATCTTTAAGACGCACATTACACATCCATCAAAAAGCATCAGATCCATACAAAAAAATCGAAAGTTGAAATTTCGGCAAAATTTCGACGATGACTGAACCTTTCAATTAATGTCAATATTATATAAGATTCAGGACTTTATTGGTTTCAATATGAACCATGTAGCGAGCTTCTACAATAAACAAGACTAAAGTTATAATCAAAATTTGACTTTCACCTTTTCCGTGACCTCAACCTTTGACCTAGATATCCCAAAATCAAATCACTTGTCTGTTGAGGCTACTGCATCTCTTTCACTAATACCCTTAGGAAAGGTATGAATTCTTATATTCTCTCTCCAGCTATGGATTAAATAGTAGAGTAAATTCGACTCTTATACCCTGGTTCTGCAACTAGTCTAGGAGAAGGAAGACTCTGAAATAAAACCAGTATTATTTCTCTGCTCATCCAGGCCTTATTTTCAATGATCCTGAGCCACTGAACTCAAACAAAGCTGGTTCAGGAGAGGTGTGATTTGAGATTGTACAATCCTTGCTTCTCTTATCGACTTATTATGCAAACTAAGATTACAGAAGATATCCATTGTCGCTTGCTACTGAAAGAAAACCTTTAATTTGAAAAATAATAGTTTTTTTTTAATTTGTGCTATGGTAAATTGAGATAAGCAAATTGAGATTAATGGTATTACAGGTAAAACACCGATTTTCTAGCACCCTTCGTTCCAGAGCCTTGCCGGATTAACCGTTTTGCCGAACCATCCGATTTCACCTTTATAATAATTCATCAACACCTTGTACTCATTACCGATACACCTACCATGTCTCTAAACCATCAAAGATTACTAGAACTTAAACAAGCTTTAAATATAAGTGGATAAATTGAATTAAATTAATATATGAAAATAGTGTTTAAATTTAACTCCATGGCTATCACTTAAATTCGTGTCTGAAATCCTATCTATGATGAAATTCAAGCAAAATGATATATAATTTCAAAATAAAGGGAGACTACCACCAGCAGGTGCAATGTAATGTAATGCAATGTAATGTAAAGTGCAATTGATGCACAGAGTTATCTTTTGGCCGCCCAGTAGACTAGTCTTGCAGCAACAGGAATTATCAAGTTTCCTCTTGTGATTTTGTCTTGATGAAAAGAGGTGCTCGATTATTAGTTGTCGGAAAAGCGGTGTTGACTTGTATATCCACAAACAGCTCTGGTAAATATTGGTAGTTGATATATCGAAAAGGCCCTATTTCTCAACAATAGTTAAACAAATAAGTGCGACCTTAGTACTGTGGGGTTTTTTTATGAAAATATTACACCCAAAATGCAATTTGATGCTTGCATACAAGTCTATAAAATTCCAACCAGAAATTTGCAGTAATCTACAGAATTACCAAAAATGTCTGCAAATACAACACCCTTGACCAATGTTGAAATTGCATTATATAACATTCCAGAATGGATTCTTCCTCTGGAAATCGTATGAATAAGCTGAGGCTGCTTCTTTGAATGGAACGTATTTGTTTTTACTAACTGCCCTTTCATGTGGATAGTATGGGACATAAGGTCAGTTTAATTTAGGGAGCCCTTTTAATGATCTGAGTAATAAAAAATAATTCTCTTCAGGCAAAGGCACCAGAAGAGTTTTGAATGCAACTCAAAATAAAGCTTGATGCCAAGATGAAACACAACTTTCCCCAAATAAAGTTCAATGAGGAATCCAATGGCGGTATTCATTTACCTTCTCTCCAGGAGGTTACCCACTAGGTCAGGTGAGGTTTTGAAAAGCTAGCACACTATTGAGGTTATTCAGAAGTTGTTTTTTTTTTACCTTAGTGATACCATTGGAGCGCAGGCGAGAACAGGTGCTAGCGTGATTACCAGAATTAGTAGTGGAGGGAATTTCTGCCATTACTAACTAGCAGAGTATTACCACTGTTGACCAATGGAAGAGTCTATCAGGCATGTTTACGCAGTGTGATAATGTATGGAAGTGACACTTGGCCCCTCAGGACATGCGTTGCCTGGAGAGAAATGATATGAAAATGATACAATGCATATGTAATGTGAGTCTTAAAGAAGGCTAAGTTCTGATGACCTTAGAATAAGATTAAATCTGGACAGTATTGGGAGATGTGGTCAGAAGAGTAGACTTCGATGGTATGGCCACGTTGAAAGAATGGATGGGAGTTTTTGGGTTAGTAGATGTAGAAAAGTTCAGGTAGCAGATTCAGTTCACAGAGAAAGGCCAATAAAACATGAGGGGAGGAGATAAAAATGGACCTGAGGGAAAGAGAGCTAAATAAAGACCTGGCAGACATAGGTTACTTTGGAAATCAATGTCTTAAAGCTGCCCAACACATGGCAGCATCTAAAACGAACGTTAAACCGATGATGATGATGATGATGATGATGATGATGATGATGATGATGATGATGATGATGATGATGATGATGGACCTGCTAGGAATGATCAGGACCATACCACAGCCCGACATAAGCAAGGTTATACTCGACTTATATGGACAGCACCTGCTCTAGTATATCCAATGGTGGTATTAGCTTTGTGTTAGGAAATTTTACTATAATAGTGTGCGATGTGCGTTCTTCCCAAAAGCAAAGACAATGTTCTGCTTTAATTTATTTCATTTATAATGTGAAAATTGAAAAGTATAAAAATAAAATTAAAAAATGGTAATATGGAGTTTCAGAACCGGGAGTAGGTGTACACTTGTTTACTCATCGAAAACCGGACAACGTCTGGTATACCAAAACATATGATCATGTGCCGGAAGTAATGATCCTGAGTCCGGATCGAGCAGTGGAAGTGGCCACCGTAAAAGGGTAATTTTTCCTGGTGTGTAGTTTGAGAATCTAAGACAGGAAGAAGAATGGAGAGAAGTGAGAGAAAATGTTCAGTGATTTTCTATCCATTCAACAATAGGCATGTCAGTTGTGACACCACTTAATTCCGGGACATAGAAGGCCTTGATATCCATACTGAAGTATATATGCCAACTTGAGCATTGATTTTCAATCAAATTAAGATTCCCATTTTATAACAAAATTTCCATTATCTTGAATTTAGTAAACTTCTTATGCTTAAGAAACTCAATGTTGGCTTTGAAACTGTGATGCTGAGACTTGGTACTTTTTCGAAAAAAAAACTTTTCTAAAAATCAGAATAATTAGTCTTGTTCAGTTTCACACCTCCATTGACATTGCGTGCCCCTATAATCGTTTGGTCAATAATTCCAGTACATATTATCACGTTGTCACCTCAGTGTTGCCTTCTTTGTGCTACACGCAACTCTTCATGAGATAGAATCCACCATTTTGCCCATCCATCAAGCAAATTAAGTGTCCCTTGAGATTTGTCTGTGAAAATTACTTTAGAAAAGTCGATTTCCATATATCTCGTGGCTCAATTTTGATACTTTAAATAATTTGCTTCATTGAAAGAGATAGGGAGAGAAAGAAAGAGAGAGAGAGAAACGGAGAGAGAGAAACAGATATACATGCATGCATACAGAGATATAGTCATTGTCCATATATATCTCTTGGATCAATTTTGATACTTTAAATTATCTGAGAGAGGGAGAAATATAGAGAGAGGGGGAGTTAGAGCGATACAGACAGACAGATAAACAAACAAAGACAGAGAGAGAGAGAGAGAAAGAGAGAGAGAGAGAGAGAGAGAGAGAACCAGAGTCAATTTCCATATATCTCTTGGCTCAATTTTGATACTTTAAATTATCTGCTGTACTGAATGAGAGATAAAGAGAAATAAAGAAAGAGAGAGAGGAAAATAGAGATAGAGAGACAGACATACATACAGACAGACAGACAGAGAGAGAGAGAGAGGGAGACAAAGAGAGAGAGAGAGTAAATTTACATATACTTCTTTACCTAATTTTGATATTTTAAATTATCTACTGTACCAAGTGAAACAGAACGAGAAAGAAAGATAGAGAGAGAGAGAGAGAGAAAGAGAGAGAGAGGGAGTGGCTTCAAAAATTCTAATTCCCAAAGTATTCTACACCATTTATTTCAATTCCAGCTTGGTTCAAAGATCTGAATGTTCGTCAATGATGTATAAGTGGCTTTAGTTAACATTCTCTTTGAGAAGACAAGTTTCTTGCTAATATTTCTCAATTTAGTAATCAATAAATCTCTTTACTGTTTGCTGATCTCTGAAGTTCCTTTGATATCTCCAAAGTGGAAATTTCCTCACGCATAACTTTGTTATTTCCTGTTGAACAACATTTAGATAGTTTCCATTTAACCTGTTTTGATATATACCGTGTGATTCAAAGGTAACTTACTCTTTTTTAAATCTTATAATTTATTTCTTACTTATAATGTTTACAAAAAATGGATATGAGAAGAAAACATATACCATGAAATTCTGTTTAAAATTCGATATGGATACCAGCATTTGCCACCAGTTTCTCAAGCTGCTCCGAAATCGCATTAACTAATTTTACAGGAATTTTTGTGAGATGAAAGTAATAACTTCTAGTAGTATTTTTCCAAAGTCATTTGTTTCGTAGATGTAACCTCTGACCTTCTTCGGGTGAAGTGATCCTAGCAAAGAACGGTTATATTGTCGTTTTCCGAAGTTGTTAAGATGCTGAAACAAAAACATATAAAAAAAGCACACAAGACTGAGATAAAAGGATAATATATGTATAAAACAAATGTAGGAAATATATTGCAAAACTAATTGTATTTTGCGGCTTGAAACAAGAACAACTATGAAAATATGTCTGTTTAACGTCGGTTTAGATAGCTCTCTTGAATGTGTTAGATACACATGAAGTGAAGGTCATTGTGTGTTGACTCGTTGGCGATCACATTCAGAAGGAGGGAGTGGTGTTTCTCGATGTTTTCTGCCGTCAAACACAGCTTTCAATAGAGGGCAGACAAAGATAGAGAGATAGAGTCAATTTTCATATATTTCTTGGATCAATTTTGATACTTTAAATTATTTGCTGTACCGAGAGAGAGAGAGAGAGAGAGAGAGAGGGAGGAAAAGAGAAAGAGAAATAAAGCGATAGAGAGAGAGAGACTGACAGATAGACAACCAGAGACAGGGAGAGATAGAGAACTAGTAAATTTCAATATATCTCTTAGATCAATTTTGATACTTTAAATTATCTGCTGTACTGATAGAGAGAGGAAGTTAGAAAGAGCGAAAAAGAGCGAGAGTGACAGACAGACAGACAGACAGAGATAGGGAGAGATAGAGAACTTGTTAATTCTCATATATCTTGAATCAATTTTGATACTTTAAATTATCTACTGTACTGAGAGAGAGAAAGTAAAAGAGAGCGATAGAGAGAAAGAAAGAGAAGGAGAAAGAGAGCGAGAGTGACAGATAGACAAATAAAAACAGGGAGAGATAGAGAACTAGTCAATTTCCATATATCTCTTGGATCAATTTTGATACTTTAAATTATCTGCTGTACTGAGTGAGAGAGAGAAAGTGAGCGAGAAAGAAAAAGAGCGAGAGAGCGAGAGAGAGATAGACAGACAGACAGACAGACAGAGATAGGGGGCTAGAGAGCTAGAGTCAATTTTCATGTAGTAATCTTCTTCCAAGTCATTTGTTTCATAGATGTAACTTCTGACCTTCTTCAGGTGAAGTAATTCTGGCAAAGGATTTGTGCATCCAGTCTGTCAAAGTAGGTGTCTGTTGATTACTCAAGGAGAATTGGAATATTTGGGAGAAAACGGGAAATAACCCTTTTATTAGCCAGACTCGGTTACCTGTGTAGAAATTCGAACTGAACCTTTGAATCAATCATCAAATTTTGTAAATCTGTATAATTTTGTGTTATTTACTTACGGTTTAAATCTTAGTGAAATCACAGGTGAAACAATTTTCACTGGGTTAGGAGGAGCGTCATACTCACTTGGGACCCCTTAAACAAAAATTGTTGAACGCAATTAAAAATATTCTGCAACAGTTAAAATGAAATTAGAGCTAACATGATCTTATAAAAACACAAGCATTTTCATACCAGCCGAACACTCTTCCAGCAGAACTGTCCTGAACGACCAAACCATTCTTTGTTGGAGTGAGATATAGAGCATCTCGGTCTTAGGTCAACTCTCCAAGGCATTACTTGCTCCTTTTGGGGGTTGGACTGGTGGTTGGTTTATTGTCAATTGCCTGAGATGCACCTATAACAACATATGAATAAATTATAACTAGCTTAAAATAGGGATTTACTTTTCAATTACACTGTATATCATATCATATCATAAAACAAAACAAAAATTAAATTAGACTTGAGAAGATGTAAACTAATATAATTATACACTGCAGTTCTGAAAGGTTATTTCCATAAATTCTAGGAATTTAATTGGAGATTTTATTCAGTTTCAAAATGGATTAGTTTAAATATGACAGATAGTTCAGACCTTTTAGAATTTTCTTTAATTTGCATAATAAGCTCAAACACATTGCGCTTGTGGCATCGATGCGCTATATATTCGTTTCTTGTGATAATCTTAGTGGCTTTATTTTAATTCCCACGTGTGTTTATCATATCACCATCTTGGATTACATCTTCATGGCTGGTATCTGCATTGGGATTAATTGATAATTAGGAATGACTGTTTTACAATATTAATTTAACTGAATTCAAAGAACAATCGCAAACTTTTGTTGTGTTTAGTAATAAGATGATAAGATTATCTTAAATAGGAGGCGTTGATAAATAAATGATTATTTATATTATTTTTTTTATTCGGACGAGTAATCGCATCTTAGTTTAAAATTTATTGAAATCACAGGGTAAACAATTTTTACTGTCATGCCACGACCATCGTAATAACCCAGGCCAGTTAACTCAGTCGATTTTTTCTGGTGACGTCATTGATAGTGGTTAGTACAAACCACTATCTATGTGGAGTGGAAGTGCTGAAGGCGCTAAGGCACATGCGTCCATCTGTTTTCAGCAAGTAATCAGAGAGACCAGACTCACGTCCATAGGATTATTCATTCACTTGGAAATCATTGTTAACTTGTTCCTGCTATTGCGACTTTGTTCCCCTGCCAAGAACACGGCTACCCTCCTAAGGATTATGCATTCACTTGAAAATCATTGTTAATTTATTCCTTTTTTCAAATGTATTTCCTTTTTTTATAGATTTCAAGTGTGAAAAAAATAAGAATATTACATGGCTGCATTGGATTAAAGTTCGATTTTCAAGACTTTAAAAAATAAGTTAGAATTTTATTTGGGGATAAAATATGCAATTTAAAACTAATTAATAAGTTTCATCGAAAATGTGTGCGAAAATCCAACAAAATAAGCGAGATATTCAAATAATAATATATTGTAAATAAGCTGTCAGTTTGGAGAAAAAATTCCTCCCTCAAAGGAAAACATTACAAACTTTTACTATATTGTAAATAAACTGTTCGTTTTGCAAAAAAAAAACCCACACATTTTCATTTGTTTCAATAAATGTTCTATTAATTAATTATTTTGAATTTTGAATTATTGATTTTGTGTTACTTTACTGAATTCGTGTTCTTCCATGTTTGATTTAGTTTTAAGTTAAAAAAAATCAAGAAACATCATTTATTTGGGGGGGAAATGAGAGCAACTTTTATCAAATTATTCAGCTAAAACTAATGATAATGAAATGTTCGTATAAAGAATAAAACTGCATAACAATAGGGATTTGTATTCTTCTTTTTGTGTTTATAAACTAAGAGATATTTCCATGCAGCATAAACTGATAGTCTTTTTATTCGATGTAGACCAGGTTGCCATAAAAATCAAGTCAAACATTAAAAATAATCCGGAAAGAATGAACTTATTTAAAGAATGAATATTAAATCAGACAAATTATTTTTCAAAGAAAAATTTTCATATTTTAAAAATTCAAATATTTATGACAACACCATTTTATTATTAAGTATTAATTTAATGTTTTCTGTCTAGCCTACACAAATTTCACGAAATAATACATTTGCACGAAGATTTCTAATAAAATAATGAATTAATTATATTCTGGTCTCATTTATTAATAAATAATAAAAATATTTATTAAAATTGGTTGATTTCCTGAATTTTGATGAATTTTTAAGTGAAAGGAGGAGTCAAAATTCCCATAGTTTGACTGTTCAACAGATCTCGTTGTTACTTTAGAGCATGACGTGATTTTCCAGTGCTCTGGTCTAGTTATATTACGATGGTCGTGGTAATGCCAACGCAGAACCCTTTTAACAAATGCAAAAGGTCAGATCCAAAAAATTCTTATTTATTCTTGAATACAATTAAAAATATCCTTCAAAAGTGAAAACTAAAAACGAGCTGTCGTGATCTTTTAAAAAAACAAGCAGAAATACCTGAAGCCTTTGAAAAGGAAATAGAATAGTTTTTAAAAAAAGTGTAACATCTTTCTTTTAAAACCTGCCTCACTCTTTATCTCTTCCCCCACTCTCTTTCCCCCCTCATTGTCTCTTCTTACATCAGTCAGTCTATAGCATATTATTAACAATAGCTTAGATGCACACATATTGATTATTTGGTAATGCATGAACGTTACTTGTTGTTACATTTGTAAAAATAGAACTTCATTAAATTTCTTTTCTCTCAATTATTAAGAATAAATTATTTTAAAAAATTAATTTGTCGAATTTCTAGAAATTGGTTTTGTTATTTATTTGAACACTTCTTCTACAATGCTAACTGTAAATTTGGTGTTAATCATCATCATCATCATCATCATCATCATCATCATCATCATCATCAGTGTAAGGTTGTTTTACAAGCTGGCACGTGTTGAACGGCTTTTAGAAATTCATTTCCAATGTAACCTATCTCTGATCAGGTCTTTATTTATTCCTCTTTCTCTCAGATCCATCCTTATCACTTCCGTCCATGTTTTCCTCGATCATCCCCTTAGCCAACTGATCTTGCTATATCAATTGTTCTACATCTACTAACTCAAGAATTCTCATTCATTATTTCAATGTGACCATACAATCGAAGTCTCCTGTTCTGTTCACATCTCCCTATACTGTCCAGATTTAATCTTCTTCTGAAATCATCTGATCTAAGCCTGTCTTTAAGACTCACATTACATATCAATCGTATCATTCTCATATCATTTATCTTCATGCAACTCATATGCTCAACCCTTGTTGGCCAGGTTTCACTTCGATACATCATCACACTGTGTACACATGCTTGATAGATTATTCCCTCGGTCGGCAGTGGTAACACTCTGCCGGTATGTAATGGCAGAAGTTCCCTGAACTTACTCCATCGAGTCATAAATCTTGCAGTCACACCAGCACTAGCTCCAATGGTATAACTGAGGTAATATAACTTCTGAACAATCTCAATAGCCTTGCTATTCAAATATACTTTCTCCACATCTGAGTTCTCATCCGTCTCCATTTGTACTTGTAATTTCACAGCACTTTTGTTAACCCAATATTTACAAGTACCACAACAAATTGAGTTGCTCTCAACCTATTTTTAATGTCAATAAAAAGCAATAACAATAAAGCAATTCATACTCTCGCAATGTTTATTATTTGACTATATTTATGAGATAAGATATTATTTTTATTCAGATTATTTACGTTTCAGACTGTTATCCTCATTATTGTTGTTATTATGTTCACAACGTTTCACCTGCTGTACTCTTTAGATATTTTCTTAAATCCGGTTGTGAAGCCCCAATTTAGGAACTGTACAGCATAGACTTACCCATTTGGATAGATAGTGTGAGTTGTAAGTCTTGTCGGAGCCAAAAGATCTCCATTTTGTTGAGTCGACCGTGTCTGTATTTATCTAACTCAGCTGGATTGAATGAAGTAAAAAAATAGGGCCACCAAAGTTCAATATAAAACTACTAACATCTTCACTATAATAAAATCAACTTTATTTAACGTTTCACTAAAACAGGAGCATAAGTATGTAAGGCAAGTTTTCTCGACAGGCAGACTCAGGCTAAAGGCAGAATAATGAGTTCTGGAGTTCCATCTCATCTTGCTGTCTTCTGGCAAAGAACGAGAACATATTTTTAGCGTCTTATCTGCACGGCATCTCGTTAACGAACTTATTACATTTGGTGCCAAATTCTCTGGACGGAAATTTAAAAAAGGCTGAGAAGTGTGCATGTGCAGTGATGCACTAATCGCCTTTGTATCACTACGCAATTTTTTATATATCTGTTTTAGACAGCTGAATCACAACTTATTGCATGTATATACAGAAGAAATAGATATGTCATGTAACTGCTACACTCCCATTACTACCAGGACCACTGTGACATGAAATAAGTTTCACTATTTGCTGTGGTGTTCTGAGAGTCTGGGCCACTGCCACCAGAATAGGGATTCTAATATGACTGCTACTAGGGTTTGTGCAGTTATGGTAAGGTGGATACTGGTCGTGTCACATCCGACAGTCTTGAAGTACCAGCAAGAAAAGACGATCGATCTTGTTCTCACTTCCCCACATGCATGGAACAAGTTAACTTACTTCTCGACAGGAGAGTGCATTTTTCTAACGTTGCCAAAATGGTTCAAGAGAGATCACTCGCATATCACTCAGATAATTCTGAAGCTACAGTACCAGAGTCCCATGGGTTGAATAGAATTTGTCACAAGAACAGCATTAAATTGCCTTGGACATCCTTGAGCAAGATGTTCGCCCTTATTCCACCCCAAACACCACACACTCTTTCTACTTTTTTCCTGCCTACCCCATTTCGAAACCATATCAACTAATCACCCCTCTTTAACTTCAACCGTCCTGGGTATGACATAACACTGCATCCGGTGGTGAGGCGCCAATTTGGGAGCTTTGGGAAGTGTGCAGTTAAGCCTTAGTTGTCATTTCTTCCATGTCCACTCTAACCCGTAATGGTAATACTTGTAAAGATCCCAGCTATGGGTTGAATGCAATTTATCGATTCATTTACAAAATATATGTCAAAAAAACAAATTAATCTACTAACAACTTTTATACCAAATAGAATCTATTAAATATTTTAAAATATTAAGAACTTGAAGCATTAAAACGTTTACCAAAATGACTAAATTCGGCATTAAATAACCCAAAATATGTTGATATTTCATAAAACAAAATTAATGAAGCAATCAGGGTTTCATCTATCTATTAAATAGAATCAGTCTTGGGTATGGCATGCAATTGCACCTCCTGCTATATACATACATTTACATTATCAAAGCACCATTACTTATCAAAGCACCATGAATAAATATTTGAAAATATTAATAATTTTAGCTTGTGATATTTGTAAGCATTGCATACACAAGAAGTGCTGTGGAATTACTGGTAGGTTGAGAGATGATAACCAGCCTATATGCAAGAAGTGTAAGACAATGGAAACAGATGTGAACAAAGTATATTTGGATGGCGAAGCTATTGAGATTGTCGAGAAGTTTTGCTATCTTGGTGATACCACCAAGATAGCAAAACTCCTTCATGGAGAGAAATGATATGCGAATGATATGATGGAGATGTAATGTGAGTCTTAGATCAGATGATTTCAGAAGAAGATTAAATCTGGACAGTATAGGGAGATGTGAACAGAACAGGAGACTTTGATTTTATGGTCACATTGAAATAATGAATGAGAATTCTTGAGTTAGTAGATGTAGAACAATTAAGGTAGAAGGTTCAGTTCAAAGGAGGAGGCCAAAGAAAACATGGGAGAAAGTGATAAAATAGACTTGAGAGAAAGAGAGATAAATAAAAACCTGGTCAGAGATAGGTTAGTTTGGAAGTCAATTTCTTAAAGCCACCTCATGTAAAACGGACGTTAAACCGATGATGATGATGATGATGATGATGATGATGATGATGATGATGATGATGATGATGAAAACTTTTACCAAAATGACTGTATTCAACATTGAATAACCGTAAAAACGGTTAATATGTCATAAAACACAACAGAAAATCATTTCTTAACGATATGGAAACTAATAAAAAGAGTAAAGGAACATGTTACTCGTGTTTGAAATGAAAGTGATGAGCGTGTAGCACTATTTATCAGTGTGTGACTATATTTCGATTCCTGTGTGTGGGAATTGAGTATTCATTTGACCTCCCCTGACTGAAAGGCAGAGAGTGTGAACATACTGTTGTGCTGCGTTCTGGTATTCTTTGCGCTTTTGGTTGCTTGTTTTATTTTGATGTGGCATTTCACACTGGCTCGCTAACTCTATCATTTCAAATGAGCAGGAATCATTTTCATTGGTCGAAAATGTGGAGTTTTTCATCTTCATGTGAAATCCTACTTTCGTGGACGATGAAAAGAAAAAAGTATCTAAACGAATGGAGAAAGAAAGAGAGTAGCTTTAGAAACCAGTAACTGTTTATGTTTGTTCGCATCGCATCTCTACCTTCTCCACAAACCTGTTATGCTTGTACAAATGAATGCGTTAATTCCCAGCAGCGACGAGCTCCCAGATGCTTGATGCGATTGATAAACAAAACGAAAATGAAACTGTATGAAAAGAAGAAAGTGAAAACAGACTTAATAAATATGTCTACAAAATTGCAGAGTATGAAAGTTGTTTGCATGAGATTGTGGTTTGTGTACGTAAGTTTAAACAGCTAAGTAGTTTTCTTCTGTAGGTGAAAGAAGGAATGAGTCAATGTAAAAAGTATGTGTATATGCTTGTGTTGATTTTATCAGTCTGTGTGCATGTGTATAACATCGTATGTAAGTTCCCAGTAGCTTTGTTCCTTTCTTTCTCCCAGCTAGTAGTGGAGGGGGGGGTTCGAAGCCTGTTGACTGTTTTATACTGGCCATCCTTCTATTTGGCAATACCAATCCCTTTTTTACAGGAAAAACGTGGTTTCCCAGAGTATTTTTCTGTAGATGTAATTTTAAGATGTTTCTTATTTGGTTCATAAATATAGGATTCAAAGGTATTTTAATCCTATAGATTACAGTTAAAAGAAGTGATTGCAAAAATAGCATTCACTATTTTATTCAACACAAGATTTAATTAAAACTTTCAAAATAACGGTGGACATTTTTTTTTAAATATTACTCCTTAATCTGGAAATCAATTGTCAAGGCAGATTTAAATAACTAAATCTATTAACCAATTGATTTTTTCTGGAACACGTTTCTAGGTCAAATTAAGAACAGCAATAGCATAGAAAATGTTCAAATAGAATTGGATTAATTCAGAAATAATTTAAAAAGAATTTACTAACGAATCGCTGCTCATCAAGGCCCAAAGGCCATTCGAGGACATCGAGCGAGGCTTGTGTGAGGTGGATTGTGAGACTAACTAACACCTTGAGGACTGCAGACGATGCAGAATTTCATTAATTAAGGGGACGGCTCAACAAGAATTTATTAACATTGAGTTTGAAAACGACCATGCTGTAGTCAGCTGGGAAGCAGCCTCGCAGTATTGTGTTTCATAGATGGACAGTTCATTAGTTCTTGGAAATAATGGAAGTTCTGATTGGGTCTAGGTACACAGAGAAAAAAGGAATTTTTTACAGTATTAGTAGCCAGATGAGTTTTTGTTGTGAATGTTTTGCAAGATGGGGGGGGGCAGAGATTAAAGCTCAATCGAGCAC
This sequence comes from Sepiola atlantica, assembly GCA_963556195.1. NCBI lineage: Eukaryota > Metazoa > Mollusca > Cephalopoda > Sepiida > Sepiolidae > Sepiola > Sepiola atlantica. Next base: position 191,453,169 of record OY744515.1, read on the forward strand.
TTACCATGAAAATAACGATAGAGTAGAGAGAGACTAGCAACGTCTCTTCTGTGAGAAAGAAGCTGTATGGACGAGAAGAGGACATCGCCCACTAGATTTCAAAGCCGATGTTGTACTCTGTCAAGGCAGGACAGAAAGAGAGAGCTCTGATCACCCTCCCATATATTCAGCAAAATTTTATCTGTATATGAAAAAGACCTCCTTTCAATCTCAAGAGAGAATGGATACGAACAGGAAGGGTACCTGCGCAAGGGTCTACAGTGAAACTTGTATACACTTGTAGTCATTTCAAGGCAATACTTTCAATCTAGACAGGAAAAGAACTATGAGAATGCATACTCTGTCAGATTTCAGGCAGTATCATTTTTTGTTTTAACAATGAAATGATTGTGTGACATTTCAAACGAAAATGATTAAACAGCAAGTCGGAACTGTTTCCAGATGTTGCCAATAATTGAATAATACTTCCTTTCTTTTGTTCCATTTTTCAGAAAAATTGACAAAAATCAATTATTTGAAATATGTGCTTGCCAAACAATAGCAGAAATATCTTTATTGATGTCTGATTCAAGTCTTATAGTTATAATAGAAAATGATATAACTCTACAAAATATCAATCACAAATATATAAATATATTGTGACAGATATAATCATATATACAGGTATTCATCTCGTATGTGTATATATAAAATATTAACAACAAATCTCTATATATAACATTCAATGTGTGTGTATGTGTGTATGTGTGTGTGTGTGTGTGCCCTATAGAAAAAAAGGTTAGAGAATCTTGATAACATCTAAAAGTGTATTCTTATGTAAAATTAACCGAGGAAGATAATAGAAGTATTTGCGAATCTCTAAATGCATTCCTAAAGGGGCTATAAAGCAAATTGCGTCAGGGGGTGGTCGATTTTTTTAGTCATTTTTTTAATCAAATTTCAATGTAATTATTGTAATAATTTGAAAATGCTGATTCATTACTCCCGGAAATAATATTTTTATTTTATTCAACGTTTCTTAACGTCATTTCCTTTCAAATGGAGGGGGGGGGGGGATACTCGGAAAGGGTGGTTATAGTAGTGCTCTGGAGGAATTTTTAATTTTATTTGTCTGGTTTCACCTTTTACACACATTTAAAATCTATATAATAGTACGCAAAGCCATTTAAAGTTCATACATAGGTTATCATCTTTCACACACATTTAAAATCTATCTAATAATAAGCTAAGGCATTTTATGTTCATATGTATGTTATCACTTTTCACACACATGCTAAATCTATAGGTCCTGGGTATGACCTTAAAAGACATCCAGTGGTGAGGCCTCCATTTGGGAGGGGTGGGGAATGTGGAGTTGTCTCTTAGTTGCCATTGCTCCCAGGTTCACTCTGGCCCGGAGTGGTAGTATCTGTAAGTGCCCCATCTATGGGTCAAATAGAACTTACTTGCACTACTAAATCAGGCTGTCTGAAGTTATTGACTTCCTGACTCAAAATGCACCAAACATTGATGTTTTATTGTTTTTTCCTTTGCAAAACTCAATCATTTTCTGCAAAATCAAAAACAAAAAACAACAATTTCCCTCCCTCCCCTCTCATTCCCTCTCCCCTCTTTATCTCCCCTTTCTCTCAACCAAACACCATAAATACTCAAACATATAAAGAACTTGAAGCATAAAGACCTTCACCAAAATGACCGGATTCAGCATTGAATGACCTGAAAAGGGTCGATATGCCGTGAAACAAAAACAACCAAACCAAAAACCATGATTAAACATTTGAAGATATAAAGAAATTGAAGCATAAAAATCTTCACCAAAATGACCAGATTCGGTATTAAATAACTCGAAAAGGGTTGATATGCCGTAAAATCAAACTAACTACCTACCTAAAATCTATATAATAACACGCTAACTCATTGCACGTTCATACGTACGTTATCACCTTTCAAATACATTCAATATCTCTATAATAATACGTTATCACTTTTCACACACATTTAAAATCTATATAATAATACGTTAAGCATTTCATGTTCGTATGTACATTATCACCGTTCACACACATTTAAAATCTACATAATAATATACTAAGGCATTTCATGTTCGTACGTACGTTATCACCTTTCACGCAATGTAATATCTATATAGTATAATGGTAAGGCTGTCTGTGGGGAGAGTCTGTTGGGAAACAAGGGTTTCACAATCACCAACCTTGCTTCTGATATATCAACTCATAATATAATAGGGCACTTCTCTGTGGTTATGTGTGTCTGCCTGTCTGTCTTTTGAAACGAAGATGTTCACGTCTTTTAGAAATAGAAAATATTGCATTAATACTAAATAATTTCCCAAGAAATAAAGAGAACATCATGACCTGAAATTGAAACCGAAACCTTGAAATTTTAAATTTAAAAGTTTATTCTTATGTAAAATTTACCGAAGAAGATAATGGAGGTATTCCCGAATCTGTAAATGCACCCCCCCCCCCCCCGTAGGCGGCTATTGGGCAAATTCCGTCTAGTGGGAGGGGGGATGGATCGAGTTTTTAGTCATTTTTCATCAAATATCAATGTAATTATGTAATAATTTGAAAATGCTGAGTCATTATTCCCGGTAATAATTTTTAAAATTTTATTTAATGTGTCTGAAGGTCATTTCTCAGCGAATGATGCAGAGTATTGATTTACTCCTCTTCAGGAGTTAAGCATAAGGCCAGTTTTTATCTTACTCCCACAAGTAAGATGTGACCCAAGGTCGGGTCGGGAAAGTGGGGTTTAAAAATTGCCTGGGCAGCCCCGTCGGCATTCCTCAGTAGGGGCGCCTCAGGCAGTAAGCAATAAACTTACTCCTCCCCAAAGAGGGGAGGCAAAGCCTGGGAGGGTGGACCTCCTAGAACTGCACAGGACAGACCCATAGACCAGCATAAATCAAGCCCCAAAGGCCAAGACAATACCAGTCTATGGGGTGCAGTATCCATCGGAACAGATACTACACTTTGATCTTAGCCAAAAGGTCAAGAATGATACAGAGTAATAAACTCGGAAAGTGTGGTTTTAGTAGTGCTCTGCAGGCATTCTTCATTTTATTTAGCTAATTTCAGTAGCGCTCTGGATAGATACGAATATAGTATGTGTACCAGGGCGGCGATAGGTATATATATAGTATGTGCACCAGGGTGGCAATAGGTACGTGTATAGTACTGCCTAGAGGCGGCGATAGGTACTATATAGCATGTGCACAGGGATGGCAGTAAGTATGTATATAGAATGCGCACCAGAGCAGTGATAGGTATATATTTAGCATGCGCTTCGGGGCGGCGATCAGTACGTATATAGCACGCACACCAGGGCGGCGATAGGTACGTATTTAGCACGCGCACCGGGGAAGCGATAGGAACATATTTACAATTTGCATATAGCTGTCGATAGGGACGTATTTAGCATTTGCACCGGGGCGGCGATAGGTACGTAGCATTCGCAACGGGGCGGCGATAGGTACGTATGCAGCATTTGCACTGGGGCGGCGATAGGTACGTATGTAGCATTTGCACCGGGGCAGCGATGGGTACTTATGTAATATGCATACCGGGGTGACAATAAGTACTTATATAGTATCTGCCCTGAGGCGGCGATAGGTACGTATATTGTATGTGCACCAGGGTGGCGATAGATATGTATATAGTATGAACACCGGGGCGGAGATAAGTACCTATATAGAAGGCGCAGATAGATGTGGTACTTTTTATAGAAATATGTCATACTATTGCCCTGGGCAATGTAGGAGAAATGGTGGGGAAGAAGCAGCTTTCGCAAAAGGCAAAATTAGAAAGTAGCGGTGAAATGGGGCGACCAGGGAAGAGAAAGGTAGAAAGATAAAGAGACGGCTATAGAGGAGGGGGTGAAATAGAAGTTTGAATATAAAGATGTTTATTTACTCCTCCCGGAGTTAGGCACAAGGCCAGTTTTATCTTACTCCCACAGGTAAGATGTGACCCAAGATCGGGTCGAGCAAGTGGGGTTAAAAGCCAGCGCTCGAGAGGTGAGCACTCTGGCCATTTAAAAATTGCCTGGGCAGCCCCGTCGGCATTCCCCGGTAGGGGCGCCTCAGACAGTAAGCAATAAACTTACTCCTCCCCAAAGAGGGGAGGCGAAGCCTGGGAGGGTGGACCTCCTAGAACTGCACAGGACAGGCGTGCAGTATCCATCGGAACAGATACTACACTTTGATCTTAGCCAAAAGGCCGAGTCGCGGTTTGAATATAAAGATGTTTATTTACTCCTCGCGGAGTTAGGCACAAGGCCAGTTTTATCTTACTCCCACAAGTAAGATGTGACCCAAGATCGGGTCGAGCAAGTGGGGTTAAAAGCCAGCGCTCGAGAGGTGAGCACTCTGGCTATTTAAAAATTGCCTGGACAGCCCCGTCGGCATTCCCCGGTAGGGGCGCCTCAGACAGTAAGCAATAAACTTACTCCTCCCCAAAGAGGGGAGGCGAAGCCTGGGAGGGTGGACCTCCTAGAACTGCACAGGACAGGCGTGCAGTATCCATCGGAACAGATACTACACTTTGATCTTAGCCAAAAGGCCGAGTCGCGGTTTGAATATAAAGATGTTACACACGCGTTTTTTTTTCAATTATATATCTTTATGACCCTGAACAACGCCGGGTAGCCCCGCTAGTTCTTTATAATAATTTTAATTTGTAATTTTCACAAATGGGATTCTGACAGGTTCTTCAACTCTGGTGTGAGACCGATGTGAGAATAATGGCAACTAAAATGGCGAGTTTACATTCTCCAAACCTCCCAAATTTGAGCTTCACTAATGGATGAAGTTCAAGGTCATACCCAGGTATATGTGCAGGTACAGATAGGAATAAAGTAATAAACAAAAAAACTAATTGAATAGAATATGATAAATTAATACAGAATTATGCGTCGATTGATTTGATATTTCGTTTCAGTCATGAAACTTTGTCTAGAATAAGCATTTATTAAACAGAGTCAGATTAAATATACAAAAAGTTTATAGTGGTGGTGGGAGAGAGGCAAACCCATGAAGTTTGTGAGTAAAGTTAAGGAATGCATTAGGATAAGAGGAAAGGTGGAGTCTCTGGTAAGTAGGATGTTGGTTGTGGGGAAAATGATATATTAAATAATTTGGAATCTAAATAAAATAGAAAATAAATTATTTGAGTTAGGTAATGACGTCAGAGATAGGAAAGACAGCAAAGAGAGACATTCAAGGTGCAGCACTCTGTTGGTAAATATGTTCCAATTAACTTATATTATTGACCATGATCTGAACAGGTACCGATACACAGAGAATGACAACGAATCAGCAGCCAACCCAATTTTAAGAAACAAAATGTATTTACATCTCATGTAGCCATAATAAGGTCACAATGACGATCCAAATTTCTGGAGGAACGTCTACTCAAACAACACTGACAAAATTACCAAAACCATTGTTCTCTCTCAGCTGCAGAATCATGCTGCCTCGTCAGCATTTATTGAATATTTTTTTAAGTTGGTTGGTGTCTAAGCATGCAAATTAATTGCCCACTTAGTAACAACTATAAAATTTACAAATCAAAGCATGAGTTCTTTTTCCCTTAGCAAACGGTCTCTCGATTATTTATTTGAGTCGTGCTTTTTTTTCAATAAAAAATGTATTTCATTTGAGTTTCTTTTGAATAATATCTATTCCGGTTCAGAATATTTTTAACATAGAGCTATTTTTCACTAATCACTTTCACAATTTCAACAGGTTACTTTCTTAATAAGACTATTCTATATTTCTCTATCAATGATAAATAAATGACAGCTTTAATATAAACAATTACATATGTTAACACGATTTGGTCAAATTATTTGTATATCACAGTAGTAGGTGCAAAACAATTTCTTTATTACATTGTCTGATATTGTGGTCTATATGTAATTATATCAGCAGCGTTTTGGTCTCATTTATGGACTTACCTGATTATGGTAAGTAGAGATTTAAATTAAAACAATAAATGAAGGTTTAAAAATTACTCGGATTTTTTCAAACTCTGAAGTAGCTATTATCTACATTTTCATGACTTTAAAGACTTGTAAACTACAATTTCTATTTTAGTTTTTTTTCAATTGTAATTAACTTGATGTTTGAATGAACGAAACAAACTTGATACTTAAAAGACTTCCATGCAAATCCAGGTAAGAACAGCTTGTACATAAATAAATAAATTTTTCAAGTAAATGTGCACCATAATATATTATTTTGTTTACTAGCGGGACCCGTGGAAATTCCACAGTTGTATCCTTCATCTGTTGTATATTTTTGTTATTCTTAGAAATATTTCCATTTTATGGTCGTCAGGCACGAACTTAGACCTCACGATATTATTGTGTTATATATACTAAAACTGATACATACTATCTAAGTACTCTGATTAAAGTAGTTTCAGACTGAATCTGATTATGGGGGTTTATCGCCAAAACCCTTATAGGAATTTGTGACATATTTCAATTCTATGGACGAACGCAGAACCTACGATATTATTGTACCATCTTTGGACTGAACAGATATTACACTTTGATCCTAACCCAAAGGCCAGGAAAGTGTATTTTAGTTCGATTTTCACGTTCGAAACAACAGCAACATCAGATAAAATTTTTAAATTACTTTTACTGCATTGACGAGCTCATCTTTTAAAGGTGGGGTGGAGGGTAATAACGTACGTATGAACATGAAATTGATTTAGCGTATTATTATATATTATATATTATAAAAATTTCACAGATGGAAAGTTGAAGAATGTGAACAAAAGTGACAAATCCTGTAATTACGTTGATTGTTTGCCCTTTTCATGGCGGAATCGGATTCAGATTCGGAAGAAAATAAACGTTGCAAATGTGCTGTCAAGCTTTACAGATTAAAATAATATCCACATCTCTCAGATTGATCCACTCGTCTCTTTACAAAGAACAAAATCAATAGAACATTTCCATGACAAATTTGTCTAATGAAGCAAGAAGAAAAGAATAATTACGTCCGGCTTAATCATATGAAACATGCAGATGCATTAACATTCGCATTTAATCAACAAGATTATTCCGATCGCATTTAGAAGGATGAACCAGAAAAAATAGTTATTTGAACCAACAAAAAAAAACACAAAAAGAAGGTTAGGGAAAATACAGAGTTTATAGAAAAGTTAGGGACGACCGTTAATTTTTGTTATTTCGTTAATTCAGTATAAAACGGTTTTTTAGTCGCCATTTTTAAATATGCCATTGTTTACTTCTTCAAATAACTGTGAAATAGCAATTTGGATTATTTTAATTATCCAGACTTCTATTATCATCTTGGTTGTTATTTTCGAAACAGTTCGGTCAATGTAAACTCTAACCGTCTTCGGGTGGATCTTTTCGAACTTGGGAAACTTTAATTCATACTCAGGAACCTATACGGAATTTTGAACAGAAGCTTTTTTTTTAATCCACAGAGGAAGATTGTTCTTGTTCTGTCAGCCATGACCGGACAGACATGTTAATTGTTATGTTATTCTTAGTTGTTATTGCCTGAAGCAATGTTATACTTTCACTTACCGATGGATGTACAAACCGTTATACACCTGACTCGGTGTTTGTCTGTGGATACAATCACTCGGACGCTGATGTTTAGTTTTTAATAAAGCTTTATTACAAGACGAGAACGGTCGTAGAAAACATCAGAGAGACAGGTCACTTTTGTACATGTGTGAGAGAGAGAGAAAGAGAGAGAGAGAGAGAGAGAGAGAGAGAGAGAGAGAGAAAGCCAAAGAGACTGGAAATCTTTGCCCGGAAATTATGTGGTTCCACAACTTCCGTCTGGGGTCACCTCTGACCCTTAAAAGTGTGACTCAAACTTCTCCATTCTAGCATATCTCTCATTATGTAACAGTAAGGATTGAACCTAACTTTGGTGAATGTTAGTTTAGTTTAGCAATTTTGAAATTGTGTTCTTCTGATTGATTTTAATTGAAAAAAAATATTATTAGGAGACAGTTTTCTTACCTACCGACATTCATTTAAATATCGTTAGTGAATTTTATTTCTTTTGAATGAGTTCTCCTGCTTTCATATAAATGCTGAAACAATCATTTTTTTATGGAAGTCGCTCCAGACAAGACATGAAGCCACTTGATGTTAGGAGATAAAAAGAAAAATACTACTTCAAGGTAAAACCTAACTAACGATAAGTGCTAGATGGATAGATTCTGACCCAGAAAACTGCAATTCTTCCCCTCCTTTGACAGAAACATCGCTCATGGAATGTGAGGACTAAGGGACAAAATAAGGGAACTGCCGAAAGTAAACCCAAGGTCTACTTTCAAACAATTGAAGATTAATTGCTTGGGTAACTAAATGTCGTCAGTATATTTAAAATATTAAAACGCTTGGTGCATCAGCTATACATAAGTATACAGACACATATATACAGATACACAAACATATATATATATATATATGCTAGCTGGACCCGTCGCCCGGCGTTGCCCGGAAAAATATAAAAGAATGAATTAAAATTTGTCAACATCCAAGCGACTGCAAATAAATCACAGCAGACAATTGTAATGTTCGGTTTGGAATTGTGGAAGGGGATAGGATAAAGAAAGGAATGAAGGAAGTAATGAAATTTTATAGAAATTCCCTTTTTTGTGAGGAAAGAAAAAAGAAAAATGAGCACCACTGTAACACACAAATATAATTAAGGTGGCCTGCAGAGCACTAATAAACCATGTGTGTTTGAATATAAATGATCATATTCACAATAGTTAAAGTACTATGTATTACACTGATTTAATAGTTAGAGTACTACGCATTACATTGATTTATTTAAAAATTACTACATAATAACGTTGAATTAAAAAAAACGGCCCATAGTCCTCACTCCCTCCCGCGTTGGCAAATAATTAACAATGTAGAAAAATAATTGTGTGAGTCGACTGGTGTCGAACGCTAAACCTCTCGGTCTTGGATTTACGTTCGTAACCACTTGGCCAAGAAAGCGAGTAAAAAATCGATTGAAAAATAGGGCACTTAAACGAAGCCTGTAAGTTGACATGCGTTTTATGTTACAATCCGCCAAAAGGCGACCGAATGTAGTGTCCACCGGTCACATGTTTTAGGTCATTTCTTTAGGAAGTAATCGATGTCTTTTTCCAATTTTTGGATATTATGCCTGTGAAAGGTGTAGGATTCAGAAATTTCAACTTTATGGAATTTCTGTCGAGTATCTTGCGTATATTGACTTAATTCGAATGTCGAGTTGTTGAGGAAATTGTAACCGCCATGTTTAATGATGAAATACTGCAAAGAACTATGTTCGTTAATTGCATTCTCTAAAAATCGGAATGGGTATAAATGTATACGTAATAGGTAGAAATAACATAATCCAATATTCTCGAAAATCACAGGGATTAGCAGGAGCGTCCATTAAATGTGTGCGTAATGTTTCGTATTATGTAGTAAATTAATAGCAGACAAATAGGAAATATTAACAGAAACTGTTTTGAAAAGTAGGCGTTGTTTATTAGTTCCCGGTGGCAATGGGGGTAGTGTCAGTACTTAAGTGTTAGGGGGAAAAGTTTTTGCTATCACCTATATAGAGTATGTTTTGAGGAGAGTCGAAGATGATGGGTCAAAAGTAATATTTAGTGTTAGCTGGAGAAAAATAATAACAAATTTACTAGAATATGCTCGGGTGAATAAGTGTAATATAGTGGTGAATTTCGTAGATTGTGATGCATGTGGTTATATTCCTATTCTTCAAAAAGGTACAGGGGGGAAATCGTTTTAACTTTATATATTAGATATGTGTGTGTGTGTGTGTGAAAAACGACAAAATAATACATTTGATATTGTCGTTATTTCAATAAATTTAAAATCTACACTTTTTTCTGAAGACGTTCGTTGATCCGGACGAAATCAGTAAAGGTTTCGTTTTTTTTTAATTTATTCCTGTGTTTAATTTGTTTATCCTTTTTTACTTTTTTCACACATCCTGTCTCCACGGCATTTCATTTTATTATATATTGTGTATTCTATATATATATATATATATATATATATATATATATATATATATATATATATATATAATTATTTATAAATACATATTATTTTTCAAAATAAACCCATATGCACATGTGTTTTATGCTAAACCTGCAATCATCAGTATTGGAGTAGAAAATCCCTGCCAGTCACACGGTTCAAACCCCGATACGAAAATCAAGTTTGGTTTAATAGCCGAGGCGCATACGAATGCTCCACAAAGCATTGTCTAGAAATGGGAAGTAAATTAACATCTAAATAGCAACAACGGCAGCTGTCCAGCAAGCAGTCGAGATAATTTAATAGACTCCAGAGTTATGCACAAAGCAGAATGATGGCTTGTTGTCAACTTTAGATAAAGTGCTCTATTTTGCAAGAGCTTTGGATACTTATTTATAAATAAATATTACTTTTCAAAATAAACCCATATACACATGTGTTTCATGCCAAACCTGCAATCGTCAGTATGGGAGGAGACAATCCCTGCCGGGCACAAAACCAGCTTTCAGTCATTTATTCAAACAAAAAAGCATACGCACACATGTATTCAACATTAATAATATAATGCAAGACAATAACACCAATTCATATAGGCCATCCACAAGAAATGCCATCCATAAAAATAAACCCACTGCTAACAATACAGAAGCATTCGCCCTCTTCTGTATTCCTAGTGACAACGGCACTATCTTAACACTAATATACAGCCTCAAAAAGAGTTTATATCCTATAGCTACTAAATAAATCTGCATCTTGCAAACTTAGACAGTGTATAAGCCGCCTTATATATCTTGAGATTATACTAAATCTGCGTTTCCATAAGCCTTTATCCCTATATATTTACTTGACACAAAATACATGCTAAAATATACCTTATCTGGGATTAAGTTATGTTTAAAAAAATCTATTTTAATACTTCTAAGTAGCCGTAAATTGTAATTAACTGAACAAATTACCCATCTCTTTCTTAGCTACCTATGTATTTGTCTCGCCCCTCTCACATTATGTTAATTCAATTGCTGTATAATATTTCTTAATGTTTCTGTGAGCATTTAGACAAAGACCAATTTTCTTTTCTTGAGCATGGCCATTTAATTTACATAAGTGTGTCTGTACACACCACAAACATGTATGTAAATTAGATGCCCGAATAATAAGTATATTTTATTCTATATAAGAACAATAAAAATAGTAATACTTCAATATAAGAATACAACTAATAATAATTATAAGGATAATTGTTGTGACCTTGAAGGACCGATAATAAATAAGCCAATACAGTGGAATATTTAGAAGAGTGAGTATTTACAAAAGTACAGAATAGTATGTTACACAAAGACTGGGTATTTATATACTTCCCATATAACTATGATATGGCACAAGCTCAGAAGCTGGAGAGTGTTAGCCAGCGCCCCTAAAGAAGCAGTTTGACCACTTAAAATTTGCTTGGGCAACCCTGTCGGCATTCCCCGGTCGAGGCGTCTAAGGCAGTTAGCAATAAACGAATTCTTCTCCAAAGAGGGAAGGCAAGGCCTGGGAGAGTGACCCCCCTAGGACTACTCAGGACTAATACCACAGCCCGATAGATAAAAGGCCACTGAGTTCGCCTAATCTCTGTTGGACTGATAACCGAGAATGAATTATCGATTGGTATATACCAATCAGCAAGTAGGTTTCTTACAGAAAGACTGGTATTTACTTCTTTTCCACCGCAGGACAATGTGGCACAAGGCCAGAGAGTGGAGAAAACAAACCATCAACCCTTAAGAAGGGGCACTCTGGCCTATTAAAAATTGTCTGGGTAGCCCTGTCGACATTCCCTGGCTGGGGCATCTTAGGCAATAAACTAAGTCCTCTCCAAAATGGGAGGCAAGGCCTGGGATGGTGAACCAGCTAAGACTACCCAGGACTAATACTTCAGCCGGCAGATAAAAGGCCACCTAAATAGCCCAGTTCCCATTGGACTGATTGTTGAGAAGGAATCCTCGACTGGTATATACCGGTCGGGCATCTTTCTGCAACTGATGTTACAGAAACACTACTCGTCCTTCGTCATAGAATCTTCTATACATAATGTGTAGAAGTCCATATAGTTACGAAAAAGGATAGATCACCATCACACCATAACACCCATCTTTTTAGCATGTACAAGGCATATGAAAAATAAATTTATGTTTGACACATTTGACACCGAAGAAACAGAACCCACAGCTCATCAGCTAATTTTCTATATTTGTTCATTGTTCTGTCTTCTCTTTTCAGCTTTATTGAAAATCCTGATGGCTGGGGGCCATCCAAGGCATGAAGATGCAGGACCTCCATGTGGTTGGCCGTGCCTCTGACATTCCAAGTCACCATCACCAATATCGTAATCGAGAACTTTTGGAAGCGGTGCTTCAAAAAAAAGACGGTGAGCCGAACAAAAGCGAGACGGGGTCACGAATCTCTGCCCTCATCAGCCGCCAAAATGGCAACTTAAGCCGTCCGTCAAGCTTCTCTCGACGAAGCCTCAACCTGTCCCGCCAGAGTCTCACTGAGACACAGTCGCATGACACGGATAGTGACTTGTTCAATGAAGAAAGATGCTATGCAGGTACCGAAAAAAGTATTTTCAGGTAACACATTCCGTCGTGCTTTTCAGGTCATTGTTTTTTTTTCGCATTATGAGTAGTGTTATCATTATTATAATATCATGTTCATACTATATATACAACCTATTATATTATGAGAAATTTAAATTCTGAGAATCTTGCTTAATTGGTATCCAATAACTATGGATCAAATTTCATGCAAATTAGAAATATTTAGAATTTTCAAATGGAAGGTTGTGCGCAGATTATGCTCCCTGAAACCATTATGAAATACTAAAAAAAACCCTGAAATTTGTGCATATATTTATTAATTGATATCTAATACTTATGGTTTAAATTTCATTAAACATTAGAGCTATCTGAAAATTGAAAAAATACTTCAATCTCCCCTTATTCACCTTTGTCTAAAACTAAAACTAAATATAACCCACATTACTCACACTTATCTCTAGAAGCTGTGTTCCAAAGTTCATAATGATTGGTTAATTAGTTTCAGAGTTTAACCCCCCCCCCCCACACACACACACACACATATATATATATATATATATATATATATATATATATATATATATATATATATATATATGTGTGTGTGTGTGTGCGTGTGTGTGTGTGTGTGTGTGTGTCTGTTCATGTGTATTTTTTAAATTTGAATACTATGCATTTAGGCGTTTAGGTTTCTACCATTCAAATCAGCCGGAATTTTATCAATATATATATATATATATATATATATATATATATAATCATCCACATACAGACTGCTTTGCTGTTACACAGCTCTGACAGTCGGCGCCTTTACCCCTGCGCTATCATACGACACTGACTGAATGTAAGTGCCGGGAGCTCGAATTAGTTTTACCCAATGAGCTATGCCTTAAAGCTGTTGTTAAAGCAGTTGGCGATATCTTTACAAATAAGCTCTACCCAAGAAAGGGAACTTTATATGGTCATCCACATACAGACTGTGTCGCTGTATCACAGCTCTTTAGGGTGTCCCAAAAAGATGTCTGCACCCTTTGAATCGCTATAGTTCGTTCAATTCACCGATTTTGACTTGCAAACAAGATTTATAGAAGACTAGAAGAATGAGAATGCACATTTAAAAATACTGACAGTAAAATTCACAACGGTTGTAGGTCCAATTTTTCACAAAATGAAAGGTGTATTGAACAGAACGGGTTAGGACTAAATTTAATTTCATGAACATTATGAAATCACTTCAGGTAGCCTTCACCTTTATTAATTATTATTCATTTTCTATGTTTTTTGTTAATTTTACTCTCAGTATTTCTGATTGTGTATTCTTACTCTTCTACTATCCTAGCAATCTTGTGTGCAAGTCAAAATCAGTAAATTGAACGAGTTATAACGATTCAAAGGGTGCATATATCTTTTGGGGACACCCTTTATATATTATGTACACATAATATATTATATCAATTTGGAATAATGATTCTGTTTTACCATGTTCGATGAAAATAATAAGATTAATGCTTATAGATATTTTTATCGTAGATATATCTTCCAGTTTTTTCTATAAAATCATTGATTGTCAGGATAAAGATGTAGACTATGGGAAAGGTTTTGCTGAGTTTAAACCCTTTCAAATATATTGTGGTTATCTATGGACTAATAATGTTGGGATAGTTCTGAACACTCAATTCACCTGCAGCTATGAGAAATTTGTGTTCAATGAATTGTATACAATAATTTGTGTGCAATAATTCGTTTACAATAATTCTTTTACAATAATTTGTTTATAATAAATCGTTTACAATAATTTGTTAACAATAAATCGTTTACAATAATTCGTCATAAATAAATCGTTTAAAGTAATTCGTTTACAATATATCGTTTATAACAAATCGTTTACAATAAGTCGTTTACAATAAACCGTTTACAATAACTCGTTTACAATAACTCGTTTACGATAAATCGTATACAATACATCGTTAACAATAAATCGTTTACAATAAGTCGTTTGCAATAAATCGCTTAAAGTAATCTGTTTACAATAAATCGTTTACAAAGTTTCCTTCCTCGAACTACCCATCTGTAGAACTCAACACCGCAGAGCTGCTTTCCGGCTGACTACAACATTGTCGTTTTCATATCTAATGTAAACAAATTCTTATTAAGCCGTCCTAAATAATCAAATTCTGGCAAACTTCCACCATCATTACGAATCATTACAGTGTTATCTAATCGTCCACATGACATTCATTAACTCTTATCCTCGAGTGGCTTTTGGGCATTGATAAGTGGTGACTCTAGTAAAAAATAAATTGTTTACAATAAAACGTCTACAATAAATCGTTTATGATATATTGTTTACAACAAACATCTTACAACAAATCGTTTACAATAACTCATAAATCGTAAATCATAAATTGTTTACAATAATTCGTTTACAATAAATTGTTTACCATAATTTGTTTACAATAAATCGTTGATAATAATTCGTTTTTCATAAATCATTTACAAAAATGTATTTACAATGAATCGCTTAAAGTTATTGGTTTACAATAAATCGTTTACAATAAATCGTTTACAATAATTCATTTACAATAAATCGTTTACAGTTATTAGTTTACAATAAATCGTTTACAATAATTCGTTTATAATAAACCCTTTACAATAATTTGTTTACAATAAACTGTTTACAAAAATTCGTTTACAATAAACCGTTTACAATAATTTGTTTACAATAAATCGTTGACAATAATTTGTGAGAAAAATCCAACTCTTCAAACACTCTGGATTGGAACAAAAATTAAAATTGTTTCAGTCTAGAAGAATTTCTCATTCACTGACCACTGATAGAAAAGATGAAGTGGCGTATTAGAATAGAGTTATATGTCAGTACATTATTTTTCAAATTTTCATTGTACATGATAAAAACGAAACCAAATTGTTTTAAACGTGATATTATGCACATCTCATACTGTATATATAATATACACATAATAGTATATCATGATATTTGTATAATTTCTGTGTTTGGGATGGGTGGGAGATGGGAAACGTGGGGGTGCATGGTTTGTTTATTTACTGTTGCTTTTATTTATTTTGTAGCGGCTGTTTTTTGTTACTTTTTGTTTTGCTTTATGTTTTAGTTAAATTACTTGGGATTATATTTTTTATCAGAGCAAAATTCTCATCATTGTTGTTTTGTCTTAACTTTATTGGTGAAAAGGTTTGCGAAAACTGTTACATGTTATATGTTGTGGCACTAGATAGCATACGTAATGTTGTCGCTCCACATTTTTCTTTTTTAAGGGAGTCCACCTATGAATGTCTGTAATGTACTTTAAATGGCTATGTATGACGTTGCTTCTTATGTTTTTTTGTCAAGTAGCCATTATCTTTGTTGAGGAGATTCATTTGTAACTCGTCAAGATGCCACATATAAAAAAACAGAGTGTACATCTGCACTTACTTGGTAGCTTTTAGCAGTTGATCGTCTAGTTATTTCGGACATCATTTTCTTCAGTAGGTTAGAATGCAAGAAGATTCAGAAGAAAAAGAATATTACTTTGTTTAACCTTTTATTTGTATTATTTGGATTATTCTGACTACTGTTCTCATCATGGATGTTATTCTCATAATGTTTTGGCCGATGTAACCTCTGACCTTCTTCATGTGGATCTTGTCTGCAAGGACCTGTGACAACGAATATAAGTGCTAAGTAATAATTAGTTCTAAGTAACATTCTTCTGGAGGTTGAAGGTTCAATCCCCAGTGTGGGTGATACTAAGAATACAATTACGAATTACTTAAGACTTCTACCCGGTCATGGCTGATGCGAGGAGAGCAAGCTACATCCGTGAATTAAATAAAGGGTTCTGTTCGGAATTCTGCACAGATTACCGAGTTTGACTTAAAGATTCCCGATTTCTATAAGACACACCTGAAGAAGGTCGGAGGTTACATCGGCCGAAATGAGAAAAGTAGTCCGAATGTTCCAAATAATACAAATTATCAATCCTGATCTAAAAAATTGTGAAACATAATTAACTTTGATTGCTTACTCTTAAAATCATTTTTTTATGCAGAATGAACCTCTTACTAGGTCTCTACTGGAGAGGCAAAGCACAGGATGTCCTCACTTCTCAAAATCAAGTTGACTCAATCAATTCACCATATTTATCAAAATCTGTTTTTATTTTTACACATTCCTTTCTAAACAACAAACCAAAAACGTTAATTTTACAAACTTACTGACTTTCCTAAATCACCATCTGTCAAAACAACCCTTCTTCGAATTTTCAGATTCAACAAATAATTTCACCCGATACATTCCAAACACTAACTTATATTTTGTGTAACCTTATCATTTTCAAAATAATTTTCAAACTCTGTTTTCAATGCAAGGGAACTTTGAGGTGGAAATTTTAATACAAAGATTTTTTACATAACCTATTTATCTCACATTACATCTTGTTACAATAGACTTTTTAAAAAGTGTGTCAGGATTTTCTGCACTATTTTAAATTCAAGCAGCCAAAGTACACATCTCTAGCCAGAAAAATATGAAGACAGTAAAAATATACCAGAACCAGAGTGAAGTTATTTAAATTTTTATTTTTTATTTGTTTGCAAATTTTTAAACTTATACAGAAAAAGGAATAAAATCTTTGTTATAAGGTAGACAACTCCTATTATATTCTTCAGTGTAAAATATGAGTTATTCCTCTTTACGTTATTTGAGTTATGTTTATGATTAAAGATATGGTTTACGAATGGTGTGTGTCTCATGATCTTTTTCAATGTCAAAGTTTTAAAATTTCCAGATGTTACCTATTTCTTTCCACAATAGATTTTCGGATTGGCAATGCCATGTAAAATCAAATGAATACATTGTTATCTTTGTTAAAAGAATTATGAAGAAAAATCTTAAATTTAACGGAAATATAATAAAGTTATTTTTGTATTACTGACGTAAGCTGATTTTCATTTTATATGATTATTTAAAAATGTTCCATTTTATCAGTGTTCCAAGCTGGACCAAGTAACTTTTTGAATAAATTGCAGCAAAGTGCGTTATTATATTACCAATAACATGATACAACAATAACAAATGAAAAATTGTCTAGTCAGAAGCAAAGTTTGATTTGTCAGCTTAAATGTTATTTAGTTCCAACTTTTTAAATCCGCCAAGATAACTTTATATGTTAGATGTAGTCACATTTAACTTCTTAACCGTGACAGTATAGTGTAATGTAACACAAAGCCTCTTGTAATCATTAGACGAATACTTTCCTGGTGGGGACATACATGGTACAATCCATTTGTTAAGAGAATTCCTACTATTAGCTCAGGTATCTTTTTATCCAATTTAAAAACTTAGGTGTCTTTCATCTACCCTGCTTCAATACTGCTGGAATCTTATGCCCACCTGATTAGTCTTTTAAAGCAAAAGACAAACAAACAAAATGAACTGATTGGTAGAAACAGTGAAAAAAGTAACAATGTTGCTAAAGAAATCGTCTGTAGCGATTTTGTGTCAAGGTGAATAGACAAATCAAGGGAGGCGCGAGAGCGCTCTATCCCTTAATAGACGCTAAGAATGGCCTATGCTGGAAATCTCATTTCTTTGATCAATCATAACTCAAAAACCAGTCAACTAAATTAGTTAAAACTTTGCACAAAATTTTTATTTGATAGGTTCTATAAGTGTGTAGAATTTCAGCATCATTAGTCAAGGCAACCCAGAGATCCAGAAAGGTCAATCATGAAATCCGTGTGTATGTACGTAACGTCCGTATGTGCCACCCTGTATCTCATCAACTATTTGATGGATTCAGCTGATTTTTGGCAGAGATACAGGTACTAGGGTCTAGTTGATGGCATTTTAATTTCAGTTTACCATATACCTTAGTTTTCCAGAAAATTCAAAAAAACCTTTAAAAATGACCATTGTATTGAGGCATAGCCTTTACAAAAGTAGTGACATTCCATGATAAATGCCAGTATACTGAAATCATATGCCCTTAATAGGGTTAAGATGAAAATTCATATACACTAAATGTACAAAAGCAAGGAAATTCCCAAATTTTTACACTTTTATTGTCATTAAGGGTATGCGAGCAACATTTTACTGGTAGGAATTTTTTTTCAGCGCACCTCACACACTTCATCCACTCATGCATAGAGATTTATACTGTAGTGATGTGATAATGAAATGCTTTGGTTGATATGTAGTCATACCCTTAATTAATGGCAATAAAAGTGTAAAAATTGGGGAATTTCCTTGCGTTTGTACATTTAGTGTATATGAATTTTCATCTTAACCCTATTAAGGGCATATGATTTAAGTATACTGGCATTTATCATGGAATGTTCGTTAAAGTCTGAAATTGTGTATACCGTACTTATCTGTGTATTTTTTTAAAGGCAGCCCTTTCCCTGGAGACAACCAGATGCCCTGATGGTGCAGGTACCATCTGCTCCTCTCAGTGTTCAACGTGCTTCTGCTTATTGCTGCCCCTTCCTCAAAATCCATGCCTTAATCTTGCCCTGAGGCGCCTTCTTTTGGCTGAATACTTAACCAAGGGGAGATAACCTATATATTTTCTATAACATTCAGTCTGTAAGTAAGCTAGTTTCTCAAGTATTCAACCTGCTGGGAGTATCTTAAGAATAATTAATTTTCCTAGAGTCTACACGTTATTATATCTGTATCACCGGAAAGATAACTCACCATTTCTGGTTTAAAAATGCTTCTCTATTGATTATAAATTAGTTATCTTCAAATCCAATGTCACCAAATTCTTCTCACAAACGGCTCCATAAGTAATCGAATGCAGGTTTAGATGTTGTTGTTGTTTCCTTATGGAATTCGCTCCAGACAAGGCATGAAGCCACTTGATGTAAGGGCTAAAAAAGACGAAAGATGATTATGCAAGGAAGGGAGATGCCTATTGACCTTAGTCTAAGACTAAGGCTATAGTTAGGAGGAAAACAATCAGCAGGAAGAGAGTTCCACAAGCCTGCAGTTCTTGGAAAGAAGCTACTTGAATAGGAAGATGTATTATAACGAGGTATCTCAACAGTAAATTGATGAAGACCACTAGACCAACGTGTTAAACGAGCTGAAACAAAGGAAGCAAGGAATAAATTAGACAATTCTGAAGAATACATGCCATAATAGTACTTATAGAAGAGACAAATGTTCATACTTTGATCAATGTTAGTACTCTCATAGCGTCTCATTAATCTTTATCCTCGAATTGTTGTTGGCCGTGATAAGTGGATTTTGACTTAAACTAAAGAGAAATTCCATGTACTGAATTAGACCCTGTCTCTCCTTCCCTGCTACTTTTTGGTTAAAGGGAAAAGGAAGGACCTAGCAACAGATGTTTCCCATAAAATTTCCAACTGAAAAATTACTAATTCTTTCAGGAATTGGTAATATGTACAGACTGAAAAAGCAGAGTTTAATGCCTATCACATTGTTTACGAATCTTGCTTTTAATTGCTAGCAATGAGCACACACAAAGTATTTACTAACAGGAGTTTAAGATCCTTTTTAAGATTTCCTAAAAGACATGCAAGCCTTTGTTCTCATCATTAATCATTTAATGTTCAATCCGATGTCCAGCAAATATTTACTGAAATTATTTAATAGCAATTAGTTTATACCTTAAGCAGTGTTAGTACAGTACCTAGGTATGTCAATTTTTATCTTTACCTAGCTTCTACTGCTTTATAGCTAGTGCGAAGAAAAATATTTGTGACATTTGGTGGATGAGAGAGTAAGTAACTATGATGAATGTATTTACGTATTGTTTTATTAGCAAAAACATTACAAATTATGATTTTAAGCAAAACTAATTTGCTTTGAACTAATGCCGACTAATCTTTATGCCTAATTGTTTTGCAGGTTATAAAAAATGTCACTTAGTTAAAAATATTATTTATGTAATGTTTTCTATGTTATTATGTAATGGTGATTTCTTCTAAAAAAAAACATGTATCCAGTTAAAAAAACATCGTATAGACTTACTGGGATTTGAACTCGTGTATTGTTGTCATAAAAACCTACTGCTTTAGTAATGAGTAGTCTGCCTATTACTTTTTTGTCAACACATTACATATTTCTATTTGCATACAAACAAACTCTAAAAAGATCCTAACTTTTTAATAATATATAGATTTGGAAGAAAGTCTTTGTATAACAAAAGAGAATGACAAAAAAGTACCCTATTTCCTGGTAGATTGTTCTTATTCCCTATTCCATATCTTTTGAATATCTCGTCTCCATTAATTTTTCATCATAAGTTGAACACACAACCTTGCAGTTAAATTCACTCCAGAATATTTCTTGACCAACACCTTTATCCACTAGGTTATGTGTCCAGTAGAAAATCTAGAGAATTTTCTGTGATATATTTCCATTCTATGGACGTCCGGTGTGAACACAGACCCCACAATATTATTGTAACCATCTTTGGACAGAACAGATGCTACTCTTTGATTCTAGCCTCAAGGCCAAGAAAGTGTCTTTTAGTTTGGGTGTTCACGTTCGACACAACAGTGAGATCAAATGAAATTTTTTTAATTACTTTTGTTGACTCGCATCTCAGCGATCGGGCGATCCCATTTTTTGAATGAAAAGTTGCGTTCAAAATTCAAGGAAAGTTTTTGACTACAGCAAAAAGACACCTAAAGAAAGCCGGAGAGTATAATGGCTAAAGAAACGTTATCAGCATAAATAAAGACAACAGTGTGAATAGGTAAGTTTTTACATAGCACAAGGCACGTTTTCATTTACTCTTTTAATTGAACAATCTGTACATACAATAATGAATGAGAATCAATGCATTTCTTATTTAGAATCCATATTGTTTCTATGTTCCTTATTCACATATTAATCTATTTGCATGTATTAACGAAGATTGAAAATTGATGAGGACACTGCTTGCACTCCGACTTCAACGGACTGCAAACAGGACACACACAAAATTAAGATTTCCTAAAACTATAAATAAAGTTCTTTTAAAGTTTCCTCAGATAAGAAATCTCGATGTAAAAAAAAAGAAACCTCTTCCAACAGGCAGCCGACACAAATAGCAGAACTTAAGCATACATACACTATAAAAGCACTTTCTCTCTAACTTCTGTCGCAATAGCATCAAGTCCAGCAAAATAATAATCCTGAATGATAATTATTCCTCTTTTTATTGGACTTTAAAATGACGCATTCAAATAACTAGATTTGCTGTCAGGAATGTTTTTATATCACTGATCATGTAAAACGAATTATTTACATAAACCAACATGTCTCCTCGCCTTTGCTGTCCCGGATGTTTACAATAGAGACATTATGAATCATCGTCTCCTTGACTGGCGTTGGTGTCATCACTGGGGCAGTGTTCGAATTATCTCGTTTTCCCTATTAACTGATATATATTAACTGACTTCGGACTATGGTCTTTATCAACATTACGTATCTTCTTAATGTATTTACATGAATAGGGGGAGGGGAATTCCTTCTACTCGGCGTTGTCTTGGATAAAAAATTGTAAGATTACAGTATTACATTTGGTAACTTATATATATATATATATATATATATATATATATATATATATATATATATATAAAATCTCTTCTGACGATTGTCTTCATCAAAATTACATCCATAATGTAACACCGGCAACTATTAATGAACATTAAATGTCATGATAAATGACTACTCCTTTTTACCTTATAATTTAGACCAAGTATGTTGTATCTTAGAATCAATGAAACATGCTAAAATCGTTGCCACATATGCAAGAATAAAATATTCCCAACACGTGTGTAACTATTTATAAATTGGACACCAAATATTCCAGTTTATACCATGATACTTCAACCACCAAATATTACACCAGGAATGCTATTCTTCAGATTATAAGCACATTCATCTTACCTGCTTATATCAGGTGCAGCATTCACCCCGGGCGGGTTAAGCCAACTTCCTCTGAAGTAGAAAGTTTTTAGAGAATATTAAATTCACAAGCAGTTCCCAGTCACATGTATATCCCGTTCAGGAGAGATAATGATGTTGGTTTTGGCAGGGAGTGTCGTCCTCCTCCGACCACATACAATACCTGGTATTCCCAAATGGTAACCCATCTAATACTGACCAGGCTCAACGTTGCTTAACTTTGGTGATCTAATGAGATCCCGTGTGTCAACATGATTATGCCGTCTTCCCCTACACATAACTGCTCATACCTAATAACTTATTGCTCTATCATATCAACACTTAACTTTCAAAGCATATTACAGCAAAGTCATATTTTTCAATACTATCCGATCGTGATGTGATAAAAAGCTTATCGATATCGATCTCAGAGAACAATCACATCAATCTATCCTAGATTCAACATTATTGTCTTTTACTGTGAAAGAAACATTATTTTTTTCTAATTTCTCATTTTGTTTTTGTTATGGATTGAAATTATTTAGAATTTATTGGTTTTCGTTAATTTTGTTGGTATTTTGTCTCCTAAACTTTTGAGAAAAAAAAAGAATGATAGAATTTACTCAAAATTATATCTATGTATATGCTATCATAGATATCGATACACCTCTATAATAAAGTAAAGTCGTTTTCCCGTACGCATTCAGACCGAATATCAAAATAACCAAAACCTTAATATGCTAACTTGTTCCACCTTCCAATTAGCCTAAGCACTCGTGTGTTTCCAGAAATTATGCATTCATTTTTTACTTTCAATATTTCTTATGTTTATTCTGGATTGTTAGACTCTCCCCAAAAAACCTTCCAAAGAGAAAGTGGCTGCGACTTTCACCCACTTCTAAATATCTACTTAATTCGCTACCCATATCTCCGAGTCCTTTCTTAATAGACGGGAATTTCAGTCAAATTAATTTCAGATTAATGGAATATCATTCCGCTATTCGAAAACCTAATGCTTATACGTTCTGAGATAATGGATTACGTTTTAACGAACATATCACTCCAGGCAATCAAAAATAACTACACCTACTTCCACACGTAAGTACATTTTTGACGTTCAAAAAATATCACATTTTTCCTCTGATAATTTTATTTTTCTTAATAACTACTATTAAACGAATAGAAACGCTTTTTCTTTCGAAAAATGCAATGCCATTGTTATACACAAGGTCAGTTTTTCTTGTGTGGAAAATTCGGCTCTCCAAACATGATAAACATTGCCTCAGTCTACAAGTTTTTAAATTTTTTTCATAAGTGGAATAAAATTAATTTCATCTGTAAACTTATGCATTGGATACCTTATTAAAACAATACTTTTGATATAAACTATTTAACATGTACTTTCAACCAAACAACAACATATTTACCAACGCAAGATAAACATTGCCTTGGTCTACAAGGATTTTTTAGACGAAATAATTTCTTTGATAAACTTCTGCATTGGATACATTATTAAAACCATATTTTCAATAAAAACTATTTAAAATATATTTTCGAACAAACACGAAAACATTGATTATGAACAAAAAGAAAACATTGATTAAAAATACTATTTTCGATATTTGTGGAAAATCCCGCTCTCAAAATTAAAATTGCCTCATTCTAGCACGATTTCTTCTTACGTGAAATAAAAAAAACAAAGTATTAGGGGGCATGCTTTAAAAATAAATGAAAACATGTAAATAAATACAAATGTAGGGGGAACTTTTTCTTAAGTGCTGAAAAACTTTGTTTTTTTTGTGTGTGGGGGGGGGGAGTCATAGATATACTGTGGATAGATTGAACCTAACCCTAACCCATTTCGAACAAACATGAAAACATTGATTATAAAACAAAATAAAATTGATTAAAAAATAAACTTTTTAAATACTATTCTCATTACTATGTGTGGAAAATCCCACTCTCCAAACAAGATAAACATTGACTCATTCTAGAAGGATTTCTTTTTATGCGAAATAAAAAAAAACAATTCTTCCATATTATTCTGTATTGGATACGTTATTTTCTTTTTCAATTTTCTGTTTGGACGGTGAAAATAATTTAGGGTTTTCAGTACAAGAAAGTATGGAGGGCATGTTTAAAAATAAATTAAAACATGAAAATAAATACAAATGAATACAAACTTGGTGGTCAAAGAAATACTGTAGGTATATCTAACCTTACTCTAAAACTAAACTAAACCTATCCTGTAGCTGAAAGTGAAAATTATTTTTGTTAAACCGAGTACAATTCAGAAATTTGTTTAAAAATATTTTCGAAAGACAACATTTTTTTTAAATACTTTCGTTATATATCATTTACCGCTAACTGGCCAGGAAATGGGTGCTCATTTTATGTGAAGTTTATATAGGAAAGTCATCTCCACTCTAAAATCTAAAATATTTACTAATTCTGATTCCTTTTTTGTCGATATTCTTTTCAGGCTGTTTGCTTGTAAACACCCAAAAATGTAGACTCTGATTTTTAGGGAGGTGGGGGTGGGGTGAGTAAATTACGATGGGTGTGATAAGAAAAAAAATACTGATACTTTTTCTTTGTTTGTTTGAGACTGCTTCTACAACATGTTAGAGGTCCACAGAGCTTTAATGACCTCAAAACTATCAATGGTCAAGTTATGAAAACATTCAGGGATGCATGTAGTGCACATGGACGACTTGAGGAGGCTAACCACTAGAATGCTACTCTACAGAAAGCATCTGCATCTGAATTTAAGACATTTGTTTGCCATCAGGTTGATTACATGCGCAGTACGATTTTGTGATGCGCACAAAAAAGCATTTAGTAATGTTCTGCTGGGGGACGGCTGCTATATAATGGAGTGTGTAAATATCTCCACTGGGCCATCTCTAAAAAATTGAATATTCAGTGTAGCAGTAAGTCCTGGGAACATATACCAGAAAGAACAGTTGGAAATAAATCATACACCATCAACTATAACTATGCAATTTCTACAGCTACATACCTGGAAAACGGAGCTGTTAAACTTGACATAGTGATATGGGACAAGTGGGAGAAAGTAGCAACCTTAGCTGAAGTCAGTGTCGCTAATGATGCTGGCTTAAACAGAGCTGAGAGGTAGAAGATAACTAAATATCAAGGTCTTATGTACAACATGAAAAGAAACTGGAATCTTAGAGAGATCTCAATCTTTCCAGTAATTATAGGATCAACTGGCTCATGAAAATGAATTTCAAAAACTACCTCACGAATATACCCGGTGAACAAAGTGCAAGAATAGTACAAAAAATTGTGCTTAAAGGGACAGTTAGAATCTTAAATAGATCTCTCAGTTAGAGTTTCTTAAATAGTTGGTGAATGTCTGGCATTTGGTGGGATGCCCTATCTCCAGAAACAATAAAACGATAAGTAAATTGAAAATAAAATGAAGATTTCCTTCTTAGGGAATGCAATCAATTACCCGAGGTTGATATTACATTTTCAGACGATATCTTCAATATGACATAAGATGAATGGTAAAACACTGACAAAATTATGTCTTACTTTACTTTATTGATTTAATACACATCCAATCATTACTGCATTGACACGTAAAAATAGTTATGAACTGGATGAGCAATCATCAATTGTTCGAGATGGTCTCGCACAACTAAATAATGAGCAGATTCGTGTGTTTCCTACTATAGTTAATATTTACTGTAGAAAACCAGCAAGATTCATCTAAAGTTTTACAAAATTGTTCCTTGACTGTATGGGAGGAATGTACAATGGCACATCACAAAGCATTCAAAGCTCTAGCGTGATGTTGTGATGGGTGGCATAACACTTATTATCAGGTGACTTCCGACACACACTTCCTATTGTTCCATGTGGAAGTCCGGCTTATAACCTCAATGTTTGCATTAAGTTGTCATATTTGTGGAAGTACATCGACGGTAACATTATTTACAAACATGTGTGTGCATCACAATTGTGACCCAATGGTTCGTGAGTTTGCCTCCCTACCTATAAAAATAGTTGATGACAAGAGTGTAACAACCAACTATGGCAAGATTTTTACTACTCGATATATTGCATCAATTGCTTCATCACTCACAGAACTTAGTAGTAAATAGAGAGAGAAATTCAAGCCCCTAAAAATAACATGGTACATGTCATCAATCAACAACTACTTGATGAAATTAAAGCTGATAGTTGGAGACCCAATTATGTTACTCTGGAAACTGGTTGCTGTTTTACATTAACATTGTAGAGTCTATATTCGTGCTGGGTAATCCTAAGCAGCAAATAATTCAATAGTTCAAGATTGGGCATGGAATTTCTTGCGTTAATCTACTTTACCGGGCAACGTTAGACACCGGTCAGCTAGTATAATATAAATACATATTCTATGGGCAATCATAGATATGTATGCATTATCTATATAAAAAAACATGTGAACGTCTTTCTGTGGGTGTACTAAGTACTTTTAGGCTAGTAAGCTATTAAACTCTTATTTGCATGTGTAATACCATTAAATAAACTGTCAATTTAGTTCATCGAGATGGGAATAAACGAAAATAACACAAAATGAAAAATAAGGCTCGTTCAGAATTTGAACCTCTGCCTCCGAAAGAGGAACCACTTAACGTTGTTTCCTTATACCGCTTGACTAATGAGTTGCATGGTTAGATAAAGTTGAATTTGTTTTAATAACAATAAATCTTTCTTTACATTTTTGCTAGCCATGTTACCATGATATCCTTCAAATTGTGTTAAGCAAGCGAATGTTGTCATATAGTTAATATTGGAATTTATTTCTGACAGTATATTATCTATTACGCTGCATCCTTTTTATTGCTGTTGTTGATACTCATGTTTGCATAGATAATACCATTAAATAAATGGTTAATGTAATGCACAAGGCTGTCAATAAAAAATAAAACCGAAAATTTCAAAATGAGACTCACATAATTAAAAACAATGAACAATAGAAACAGTAATATACAGTAATATACAATACAACTAAAAAAGGTAATATAGTGTTATGGGCTCGTAGATGGGGACAGGTGAACATATGGTTCCTCATTCAATCTCGGCCAATGCCAGCTGTTCTTGCTAATTAAATGATCCAAATTGTGTTTTCTGGATTTAAGAGTTTAGCTGAGGTAAATATATGTTAGCAGTCTCAGAATATTTCTGAATTTTTATTAATTCTAATTTTGCTTTAAGAAAAACTCATTAAATCAGGCATTTGCAAACATGTGCACAAAAATCTGATTGATCTTTTCTCTTCCCTAAAGCCCTTTTGTCACAGAACAGTCTTTCTCTTTTCTATCTTTATTTTCATGGTAGATGCTCGACTGAGCTCAAATCAATTGTTGCCTCTGTAAAACATTCACAGCAAAATCTCATCTAACTAAAACCTCTGTAAAGAATTTTCCTTTCTTGCTCTGTGTACCTAAAACTAAACCGAACTTCTTTGAACAAAGTTTCTTTCGAAAAACTTCCTATCTGTAGAATACCATAAAGATGCTTCTCAGCTGACTACAACATGGTCGTTTTCAATTCCAATCTTATTAAAAATGGTTGTCTAGCTGTTCACCTAAATAATCAAATTTTAACCATTTCACCCATTGTTTCTAATCCTCTCAAGATGGGCTTCATTGCCAACTGACGATCTCATTGACTTGTATCCTTTAGTTGAATTTAAGCTTTGATAAGCTGAGAGATTAGTATAAAAAAATGCACTCTGATCTGTGTATTATTTAATTTTTGTAAACTGATTCTGGTGTTGCACCGGTTCTGAGCACCACTGATTATGTCCCCTGAATTGTGCCTGATCAGAGAGTATTAAGAACACTACCGTTGTCGGACCTCTTCTATGGGGCTCCCACAAGATGAAGAATCTAGGTCCGTCTGACCAACAACGTTCCTATCTTAAAGGTAAAGTAAGAATTAAATATATTTTAGTGTTTTGTATAATCTACATTGCTTGTGTTTCATAATTGTCAATTGTAAATAAATGCGTTAACCATACTTTTGGTCTTAGCCTTTCGTTTAAATGATGGATATGTTTGGGATATATGTTCAATGCATTAGTTGTGGATAAAAATAACGTATATTCTGACAGACACGTACACTTCTGGACATTTCTTATCAGGTGTTTACTCACTATAAGTTTAACCTTAGCTGTTATCACTGAAATAGAATTTTCAGTTGCTTTTGAATAATTAAATTTGTGGAGGAAAGTTGACATTTGGAATAATTGATATTGTTGCATGTAAATAATAATCTATAACAATCAACA
Organism: Sepiola atlantica; assembly: GCA_963556195.1. NCBI lineage: Eukaryota > Metazoa > Mollusca > Cephalopoda > Sepiida > Sepiolidae > Sepiola > Sepiola atlantica. The sequence goes on from OY744515.1 coordinate 191,482,069, forward strand.
CTATCGGATTTATTCCGGTAACTCTGACAGCCCTAAAGAGATTTAAACTGTTAAGCTCCTGGAATCAATGTTGAATAGAATTCGTTTATTAGATAGACAGTGTCATGTGATAGGTGTGAATGCTGTCTATTGAAATAGAATGCTTCCCAATTCTTAGCATATTCGAGTGGTAGCTGACTGTAATAGAATGAAACTTGTACAGTTAGTTGCTTTTTAAGCTGAAAGTATTCAGAAACCCTCAACGTATAATGTTATCACTGATATCAATATTATTGATACAGCTGCTGCTGCTGCTCCTGCTGTGATGCATTACAGATAAGCAAAAAGAATGGAATGAAAGAAAAAAAACATTTGAATTAATGGCTCCCAAAATTTATACTAGAACTGTCCGCAGGGGGATATGGTACTAAGTTAAATTAAGTTCTAAGTGATAGTCATCTGAAGGTTGATGGTTCAATCCAGGGTGCGGGTGATACGAAGAATTGCGAATTACTGAAGACTTCTCCCAGTAATGGCTGACGGAAAAAGAGCATGCTACCCCCGTGTATTAATTAAAGGGTTTCGTTCGAAATTCCGTCTAGGTTCCCGAGTTCGGCAGAAATATTCTCGAGTTCAAAGAGATACACCTGAAGAAGGCCGGAGGTTACAGTGGATGAAACGTTGTGATGATAACACTCCAGATGAGAAATGTAGTACGAATGACAAAAATTATGCAAATTATCAATCCTCATCTAAAAAATTCAGAAACATAATGTTGCCTTTTTTGTGAAATTTAGCCTGCCACTCCAAAAGTAGAATACTGCTACCACATCTGGGAGGTGCCACACACTCATTCCAGACAGAATACAAAATCGACTTCAAAATCTAGCAAGAGGAGGGAGTGATCTATTTTCTTCCCTACTTTGTCACAGAAAAGACATTGCTCGTCTCTCTCTACTTTATCATTATTTTCATGCTCTAGTCTTTGGTTCCTCCTTGTAAGACATTCACAGCAACAACATTTCTTTTCTACCAGAGGTCCTGGGTATGACCTTAAAAGACATCCAGTGGTGAGGCCTCCATTTGGGAGGTGTGGGGAATGTGGAGTTGCCCCTTAGTTACCATTTGTAACTGTATTCTTAGTATCACCCACACTGAGGATTGAACCTTTAAATGTCACTTAGAACTGGGCTTTTACGCATTTTAAGTTTTTTTTATTGTGTTTGTTATTTCACTTGTTAATATTGGATGAAGTTCTTCAGATGTTAAGTTGTCTATCACACAATCTGAGATGAGAACAGTAGTCCAAATAATCCAAATAATACAAATTGTCAATCCTCATCTAAAAAATTTCAAAACATAATTGACAATATGTATTCTGAACATTTGGAAAATGGATGGAGAGCCTCTAATCAAGGCAATACATTTTTTTCAATGAAATTCTACAAACTAAACAGATTCCTCATAAGTTTAAAGAGGAAATACACAATATTCAGAAATTGCAGTTTTTTGTAGGTCCTTGTGCATTTGGTTTTCTTATCTAGAAGGAATGGTGGAAAGGTGCATAAAAAGAGGTAAACCACCAAGAAAATAGAGTGATAACGTATTGAGAATAATTAATAATTAATACATGATAGCTCGTATTCTGCAGTATGCAGAGAAAACGTTTGATCATGGTGATAATAAATAAATTATTATGCGGGCTTGCTTTATGATTGAGAATCGTTTTATGCTTGTCCAACCGCTGATATTTTCTGGTAATTATGTCGCTGAAAAGCCAGAAGGACAAATTTATGAATGCCAAAAAATCGACAGTCATTATAAAGGAAGTTACGAACCGTATTAACAATCAACTTAGCATTCATAATCCACAATCTTCAAATTGCGTCTCTTTAGAAAAGGATAAGTTTGTGTGATATGGGCAACAATCTCGACCTGGAATACAGACTCGATTTTAATCCAAATTCAATTCTTTTACGTCCATCTCTGACGTTTTCTGTTTTTAACGGCCATGAAAAAACTCCAATTAATTAAAAAAAGTTATAAATCAGAAAGAAAATGTAAAAAGCATGTTTACCTTCCAGCTGTCATGATGCTTCAGTGCCTTACAATATAATAAACATGCATATAACACCGTCTTACCTTTTTTATTCTTATTTTTACATTTTATATATTCAATTTTTGAGGTGGGGTGCAAAGATATAGTCAGCATTGACTGGGTTTAACGTTATTGAAATAATTTTCGGTTACTCTATAGTCTTTAACCCCTTCGTGGAAGGAATGATTGAGGACCTCTGTGTACTTCTGGAGGAGCACTAGATAAAGTTGTATAAATAGGCTTAACGTTGATGGATCAGGTTTTGAAAGTGATGGAGAGAATAACTGAGAAGTCAAATAAGCATAGATGAAATGCAGTTTGGTTTTATACCTGGGAAACATACCATTGATCCTATATTTATCCTGTGACAAATGCAAGAAAAGTATCTTGGTAATAAGGAGAACCTGTATTTTTCTTTTGTCGATTGGGAAAAAGCTTTTGACAAAGTGCCAAGAGATGCTGTCTAGTGGACTTTGCATAAACTGGGGACAATCGAGTGGTTGTTGAAGGTTTTTTAAGCAATGTACAGAAATGTCGGAATTTGTGTTAGAATTATCAGAACATTTAGTCACAGCTTTAATGTTAAAGTGGGAGTATATCAGGGATCTGTTCTGAATCCATTGCTTTTCATTTGTGTATTAGAAATGTTGTCCAGGGATTTCATATGGGTTGTCCGGAAGAGATGCTTCATGCTGATAATTTAATACTTACCTGTGAAACAATGGAAGGTCTACTTGTTAAGTTGGAGACTTGGAGGAATGCTATGGTAAGTCAAAATCTGAGATTGAATGTTACCAAAACCAAAGTGATGATCAGTTGTTGTGGTGTTGGAAAGCTCTCAAAAAGAGAACATTTCCTTGCTCAGTTAATAGAAAGGAAGTTGAGTACAACTCAATTTTTTGCGGTATGTGTAAGCATTGGGTACACAAGATGTGCAGTGGAATTACAGGTAGGTTTTAGAATTTGTGTGCAAAGAGGTGTAAGACAATAGATGAGAATTCAGATGGGGAGAAAGTATATTTGGATGGCGACGATATTGAGATTGTTCAGAAGTGTTTTACCATTGGAGCACAGGGAAGAACTGGTGCTAGTGTGATTGCAAGAGTTATAAGTGGATGGAGTAAGTGTAGGGAACTTCTGACTTTATAAACCAGCAGAGAATTACCAATGTAAAAGTCTATCAGGCATGTGTAGACAGTGTGATGCTGCATGGAAGTGAGACCTGACCAGTGAGAGTTGAGGACATGCGTTGCATGGAGAGAAATGATATGAGAATAATATGATTGTTGTGCAATGTGAGTCTTTTAGACAGACTTAGATCTGATGACTTTAGAGGAAGATTAAATCTGGGCAGTATAAGGAGATGTGTGCAGAACAGGAGACTTCGTTGGTTTGATCATATTGAAAGAATAGATGAGATTTCTTGGGTTAGTAGATGTATAACAATTGAGGTAGCAGGGTCAGTTGACAGGAGAAGACCAAGGAAAACGCATGAGGAAGATATATTTAAGAGAAAGAGGGATAAATAAAGACCTGACCATAGATAGGTTAGTTTGGAAATCAATTTCTAAAAGCTGTCCAACACATGCCAGCATGGAAAACGGATGATGATGATGATGATGATGATCATCATCTAAGTACTTTGGGCAATGTAGTTTCAGAATATATATGGTTATCGAAGTCTATCTCTAAAACCCTAGGTGAAATATGTTTTCTTTCTTTTTCCCTTTTTTTCTTTTCTTCTGTTTCCCTCGTGTGTTTCTCTATTTTTTACTTTTTCTATTTCTTGATGTTGAAATAAAAATAATAAAGAACCATAAGCTCTGTTTCTGCAAAATCCTTCCCAAATCTGTATATATTTCTGTTATTTTAATTTTGTTTTAAGTATCTTCGGATTAATATATTTATTGAACATCAAATGCTTGTTCAATTTTGATTCTCAAAATTCGGAAAATGAAAAGACCAGTCGAAAAATCAAGTAGAGAAAGAATTTTACGTTAAACTTATATTGAACATAGAGTACTATTGTTACATCTGGGGGAGGCGCCATTCAGAGCAGTCTTTCTTGCCTTAAAACAGTTCCAAATCAACTTCGCAATCTAATGAGGGATGATCTCTTCTGTTCTCTACAGTCCCTTTTTCATAGAAGAAACTCTGCTAGTCTTTCTATATTATATCTTTATTTTCATGGAAAGTGCTCGAATGAGCTTCAATCTCTGGTTCCTTCTTGTAAAAGCAAGAACCTACTGATGAGAAGTTTCATTTCTTCCTCCATGAAACGAGTTTCTTTCCATAACTTTTCATCTATGGAATTCGTTGTCACATGACTGCTTCTCTAAGGGATACAACATGGTCATCTTCAAATCTAAATTCATTAAACACTTGTAAGTCATCAACTGTTATTCATTCTATTCATTATTTTCAATTCTCTCATAATATTCAACTGGCAACCTATCCATTTAATTAACCCTCATCCTTGAGTGGCTTTCGCCTTGATAAGTGGAGTCATTAGTAAAAAAGAAAGATAAAAGAAAATGAAACCGACTGTTATAAATGTATTTTGTAATTTTAGACAGGGAGATGTGTTGTATGCGTTTATTTACCTCCTGAGGAGGTTAGACACAAGGTTAGGTGGGGATTGAACAGCCAGCACACTAGATGAAGTACACTCTGGCCTACAAAAAAATGCTTGATTAGCCCCATCGGTATTTTCCATAGTGGCGCTTCGGACAATTAAATTAGCTAACACATTCTCAAACAGATACGGTAAAGCCTGGAAAGGTAGCATTCATAGAACTGCACAGAACCATACCTCAGCCCTAGAGAAATAAAAGGCATTCAAAAACCTTTTAAAAATCCTTAAAACCCTTAAAAACCTCTAAACCCTCTAAAGAATTCTAAAATTATTTTTTAATCTCTAGATTCCTAAACCCCAAGATCTAAAAAAAACTCCAAAACTTTAAAAGTTTAAAATCTCTAAACCCTAAAAAATTCTTTAATTCAAAATTTAAAATTACTTTAAAATACCTCCCCCCAACCACCCCACCCTACAAAAAAGAAACAATTTAAGGAGAAAGGGGGGAGGAAAAGTTAAAAAAAAGAAAAAAGTAGAGGAGAAAAGGGGAGAAGAAGAGAAAAGAAAGACAAAAAAACTCCTTAAAAGAGATAGTCAAAGTCACAAAGGGAAGTCTGACAAACCTCTCTAGATCAGTCTCCTTGAGTAAGTCTTATCAATTTTGTTCCCTAAATTTATCAAAATATTCAGAATTTATTTATGGTTGGCCTTACTTATCTGGTGATCATGGGTTCTATTCCCTTATGAGTACAGTCTTAAAAGTTATGGTGGTTGCTGTGACCAGTTTATGAAAGATGCCTGTTTTCATATAGATGCATCCCTTCAAAATCTCTTCTTTATCGTTTATGCAATTCCTGTTAGGGTCATTTATAGCCTGTAGTATATGAAATGTCTCCAATTCACATAAATTGCAAAAATTCGAGTTTGGAAAGTGTGCTGGTCGTTTCTAAATGAGGAGGTATGCATGTGATTACATGGTTTTGAAGGAATTTTCGTGATGAGTTTAACCATGAAGGTTATTTATTTATTTTTTTCAGAACATGTTTAAAAGTTTTTAGAACAAAATTATCTTTACCCAGGGAATTCCTGAAGGGAAGCATCCTATGAATATTAAATCTAAAGGGGAAAATTGTTTTTTTTTCAGGTTTTTCTTAATTTTTTGCGGATGGAGGGAGGAGGAGAAATTTATAGAGAAATTTTGGAGAGATGTTTGAAGAAATTTTAAAGATCTTTATGGCTTTTATATGTGTTTATAAGTTTGAGAAAATTTAGCGATGTTAGACATTGAAAGATAGACAATTATGATAACCTGAATACATAAATTGACTTCGAATAGGATATTTTCCTTTTGTGAGACACACAAAGAAGATAACTTTGAAGTAGGCTTTTGAGAAACTGGATTTTTTATTGAAAATAGGAGCAATTAAATTTGATATTTAGAATATTCTAAGACGCTTATACACAGTATCCAGTAGGTTTTACAATTTGAGGCGATAAGAGTGGGTAATCCCTTATGAGACAAACACAACACATTTCTATTTGGCTTTTAAAGAAAAAAGTAGACGTGCAAGAGATATAAGAAAATATTAAAATTCTGAATTACCAATGCATAAATATTGAATTTTGTGTTTCAGAACAAACCCAATTTTTCGACAGACGTTGGCATTATATGTTCAGATTTCTGCAAATTTATTGGAGAGCTGCGCCGATAGGGTGTTTTTACCAGGTGTGTGAGAGATGCAATTAGTGACGATAAAAGGGTGCAGAAGAAAAAATAATATATATATATATATATATATGCCCTCGATATCAACTCCCAGAATGCATTAGAAGACTATTGTAGAGTAGGGACAATAATTTTTTTCTTTGTTTTCCTTTGCTTTTTACTCTCGTTTCTCATTTGGTCCTCCTACCCCTAATTTTGTTTTTCCTATTCATAATTTTCTCCATATCCCTTTTTGAGGTCTTTTGTGGAAAGACCTCTATAATTAAATACCGAAAGGAAAAAGAAATATTTAAAAAAAACAAGCTTCTCCCAGAATGAACTGCAGCTTCCTCTGAGATCAAATATGGCTAAAGATGGTTGGGAGTGATTTGTTTATGAATATAAATAAACTCAAGGAAACATTATTTTTCGATCTTGGCCCATTCTAGGCTTGAAATATATGGTACTATGTTTATTTGACTTGATCTTCTGTAACATTATTAATAAATCAATAAATGAATAAATATTATGATTTTATTATTAAATAATTGCACACTCTGTTTGATCTCTATCTAGCAAACAACACCAAGTATATATATATATATATATATATATATATATATATATATTTTAATTATGTGTATTTAGGCAGCATTTTCTCATGTATGCAAACATTGTTAAAAATAACAGAATTAGTCTGTTTAATTATACCTTTTTATGTTTTCAATTTTTCTGATGGTCTTTTTTGTATTAAAATAAAAAAAAAATTAATAAATATTCCATAGGTTTCATGAACGTTTTCGATTCTTCGTCGAAGCATCCTCAGGTGTCAAAAGCAAATGAACAAACAAATTCCAGAACCAATTCTTTTAATTAAATATACTGAAAGCTATCTACATAAAAACGCAACAACATAAAATTAATAACATCACATATGAAACCAGTGGTAACATTTTAAAATGCTTAACATAATGCGATTTTGTGATGTGATGTCATCCAGTATCGCTAAATTTAAATCATCAACGACTTTCTTGGAACAATGCGAAAAACATTCTCTGCGCGTTTCTTTGCCGTCTTTTGAAAAATTCTCTTCTTTCTCAAGCTTTTTTGTTCATTTGCTTTTGACACCTGAGGATGATTCGACGAAAAATTAAAAATGTTCGTTTTGATTTTAATACAAAAAAGACCATCAGAAAAATTGAAAAAATAAAAAAAAGGTATAATTAAACAGACGAATTCTGTTATTTTTAACAATGTTTGTATATATATATATATATATATATATATATATATATATATATATATAAGAATATTTATGAATAAATATTAAATTATTATTACTAACAGACACCAGTATTTGCAGCTTATTGCTATCATCAGTGTAGGAAGTAACAATTTCAGACGGTCGGAGAATGCAACCCCAGTTCACAGAGTCAGCCTAGACCCTTCAAGCTATCGCTCTATCCCCACGGCTACCGCGAATTATCACATGATTAAGGGGAAATTAAGTTCTATTTGTGCCTAGAGAAAGTGGGCAGCATATATATATATATATATATATATATATATATATGGAAAAGTTTAAGTTGATAAATTAAAACAATTCTTGAGTAACCCTGGGTTGAGATTGCTCCATATATACTTTTAGTAAAGATTAGATAGTATTACATACCCAAGAATTGTTTCAATAATTAATAGGTTAAGATAATAGTATAGTAATATAATAATATAATACTAGCGGGACCCGTGTAAATTACACGGAATTTTTAAATTTTAAAACTTTTATTTTTACTTACACCGTGTTGTGTTCGTTTTTTTATTATTTCTTGAAAATAAAACTGAAAAAGTTGATGAAGTTATCGTCTGCCACACTGACCCTAACTCTAACGACGGTGTCAAAGTTAGCGCGGGTCCTAATGTAACAAAGCACCCTCTATTTGTTAGTTACACTTGCTTTATTATGAGCCCCCCCCCCTTCTAGATAAGAGTGAAATAATTTTTTAAATGGTAACTCGTGTACGATGGACACTGCGCATATCTACTAAAAAAGGTTGATATGCCATCCGTTCAAAAAAAAATAAAAATAAAAAAATAATACTGGCCCTCTCTACAACCAAAAGAAAACGTAATTAAATAGACAATGCCCTTAAAAACGCCAAAATAAAAACAAAAAATAGTTTTAAGTTTAAAGCAACACAAAAAGTACTTTTTAACCAGGTGAGTAGCATACAAAGATTCGGAAGGTCGTTGCTTTCGATGTAAGCATGACACACAAAATCACACACACTATTGTATTAATATGTGTCTTCCCATCGGCCCCTCCCTACCTCTTTTCCCCTTCCCCTTAAAATGTAGAAAAAAAATATTAGAGGTTGGTTGGGATCGAACTATAAACCAGTCGGGCCGAAGTCAAAAATAATACGTCGCTAACCGTTACGCCTGAGGGAAATACTTGCAAATATTTTGAAAATAAAGCGACTTGACTGTTTTTTTTAAATCTAGGTGCGGCACGCATGCGCAGAGTTTTTGCCGGAAGCGTGACACACGAACACACACGCTATCGTATTAATATATAGATAATACCAATCAATGCTTTCATATATTCAGGGTAGATTCTACCAATTCAAAAAAATATTAATTATAATTTCAAATATTCAAATCTAGTTGAGGAAATAAATATTCAACAACGTCCATTTTATGCATGCACATTTCTGAAAATCATTTTTTGCAAGCAAAATTATATTTAAGTAAATTTTCTAACACGTAGAAGATTTTCTTAATCAGCATATTAATATCTACAATCTCACGTAATATTATACGAAGCATATGGATATACCAGAAATCATATATAATGTCATTCCCAAGTCAAGATAAAAAAATTCAGTGCTTCTACAGAATTTTACCTGAAACAAACCTAAAAATTAGGTTACGGTTTGTTTAAGGTTAGGTTAGGGTTAGTTTAAGGTTTGTTATGCGATAACTTAAAACGGTACTTCACCAGATTAAGACCCAAGCTAACCATGACCCTAACGCTAACCTTAACCCTAACCCTAACGACGCCAAGTCAATTGTAGCTCGGGTCCTAATCTGGAAAAGCACCAAAAACAGTTCGATTCAAATTCTGTAGAAGTACCGAAAAATCGTAGATTATTTTCCAGACTATTCTTTCTTAAGAAGATAGATTCTACACAGGAGTCTAAAGCGAAATCTTTTTGGCATTGTACTTTCAAAATAAAGGGTTTTTTTTTTACTTCAATAAACAGAATAATCAAACTAAAATGAATTCAACTCTAACTTTGGTCTAAAAGCAAAAAAACGTGGCCAAACAAGAAATGGAGCTATATCAATCAGTCGGTTAGTTTGTCAGTCTGCCAGACTTAAATTTGTGATTGTCATTGTTAGACATGCTGATTAAATTGCTGCATCTTAAAATATATGTTCTTTTTGAAGGTTGTTCGTATAAAGTCTAGCCCGGCATAAATGTGTACATCAGTTAGTAGATGCATATTGATTCCGCGAAATGAATGGAGCCAAAAGGAATAGAAAAATCGTGTGGGTGTTGAATGAATAAGTGCAAAGAATGAATGGTGGAAAAAATAGGAGTGATGTGTAACAATTATTTCAGAAGAGAATGCAGAAGGCAGATTTTTTTGGTTTGTTTTCTTTTATAGTTGATGAGAACTTCCTTCCTTGGTTTATAAAGAGAAGCAAGTATCAAGACAAAAAGAGGATGGAAAAGTATTGCCATTGTTCCGATGTTGGTTTTTTTTTTCATTCAAATTTTCTTGATCAAATTATAAAATTTAAGGACAGGTGCCTTCTATTTAATTGAATTTTATTTGCAAAATGAAAAAAAAATCAGAGGAAAACAATCAATGTACAAAATCGGGCAATGAAAAAATATCTTATTATAATGAACATGTGTTGTCCGTCTATCTGTAAGCACAGCTATGTTCCATAGTGTCATATTTGTAAAAAATGTGCTGTTTAATTTATAAACGAGGAAGGTTGTTAATATCAGATGACAGCTGATTTACTTCCCTTGAATGATTATGAAAGCAGTGGAGACTATTTAAGGCAGACATCTTGACTGCTCAAGGTGTGAAGTAAGTGGACAAGTGAATGTCCGTGGAGGCTGTGGGAAACACTAACATTTGGAACTACACTCTGCTACCAAATGTTAATGCTTCCAACAGCCTCTACGAACATTCGCTTGTACACTTACTTCACACTTTGAGCAGTCAGCATGTCTGTCTTAGTCTCCACTTCCTGGATAATTATTCAAGAGAAGTAACTTATCTGTCGTCTGACATTAATAATATTCACTAAGATTTTTGTTTTATTTAAATTTTAGAAACATTTTAGAAACATTGAAAAAGTAACTTATTTTGAATATGTAAGAAAACATGTATAAAAACAAAAAAGACACTAACTGAAATTGTCCATAATATCAGAAGAAAATTGTCCTCAATAAATAAATGAAATAAAATATTAAAATTAATATATAAAATAAAGTTAGTCTCTTTCTCAATTTTTGTCATCAATAGCTTTCTTCCTACAAAATCAATATTTAATTCTGGTTTGTCAGTTCTTTGTCTTGTTGGTGAAAAGAACTAAAACGTATATTCTTCTTTTTGCCTCGGGTACTACCTGGCCTTATGACTTGGATCAAAGTGTACTTTTCAACCGTTGGGGATATTTTAAGTAGGATGGCTCGTAGAGTAAATGTAGCTTTGTGGTGACTGCAATTATCCTTGTTAAGAGTAGGATAAACTGAGTAGGATAGACAGACGATAACCAATGACCCCGCACCACACACGTTAATGGCCTTGTGCCTAATTTGTTCAAATGTATATTTATATTTTTGCAAATAAATAATTCAAAGTGTTGTAGCTGTTTTTGTGAGTCTCTGGGGGGGGTCATCCTTCCAAGCATTACATATTTTGAAAACGAAAGTGGGTTTATAGATAAGGTTCCTTCACCAGCAAATGCCAATAAGGCTGACCATGGCTAATTTTGCATCCATCAATAATTCATGCTTTTTAGAAATCTGGATTTCGGCAATAAATTGACCTTGTGTCTACTTCCTTTTTCCGCTGTTGAGGGCAAGTAACTAAACTCTCTGTACAACACATGAAACACTAGACTATGAGAGAATTAATAAAGTAAAGTATCAGTGAATGTAACTTATATTATGAGATTTGAACTCAGCCTGACGATTTTACAATAGTATTAAACATTATTATGACACTTTGTGCTTCTTGAACAGACACAGAGTTTTGAAAAAAAAGAAGGGAAAAAGAAATGCTGAATAACCTCGGATTGAACCCAGAAAACACGGAATAGGCATATGTGGCACTTAGATCAGGTCCCTTGCCAGAACCACAGGAAAAGGAGAGGAGAACACATAATCTTCAGCTAAATAAGTCAAAACTTATATTTTTTTAGGCAAAAACATCGAAAGACACCTCTGGAAAAAATGTCAAGTGATCTGAATTTTGTTGACCAGGCGAAAGTTTAATTAAACAAGACAAGATAAAGGCTTAATGTTGGAGAACCTTCCAAAATTAATTGACCTTGTGTCTACCTTTCACCACTATGAAAGGCAGGTAACCAAACTCGCCTTTTCACACATGATACACTAGGGTATGAGAGAATGTAACTTATATGATGAGACTTGAACTCAGCCTGCCGATTTTACGATATTATTAAACATTATACTGCTCACCTCACCAAAAGAAATGCTTGTGGCAACTTTTGAGTACACACCAAGAAAAAATATTGCAAGTGAGAAAGGAAAATATTAACCAGTGCAGTACAATTAACAACTCAATAAACCAATACAAGTGAGAAATGATTTTGGATGAACTTTGAAAATCTTGCAGTGTTATTTAGTTCAGTTTCAATTTAATCAAAAGTGTGCAGACATCCAATAATAATAATTATAATAATAATAATAATAATAATAATAATAATAATAATAATAATACATTCTGGTATGAACGCATGCGACAACTCCTAATGAGTAACAAATATTAATAATAATTAATAAGAATAATAATAAGAAGAAGCAAATACACAGAACTTGCCAAAAAACTGAAAAGAATATAGAGCATGAAGAAAGTCAATGTAATACCAATAATCATAGGAGCACTATGAACAGTCCCCAAAAACCTGGAGGAAAGACTTGGAGGAATTGGAATCAAAGGGATCACTGAGACCATACAAAGGACGGCAATGATCAAAACAGCTGCAATCTGCAGGAAACTCCTCGAATGCGGAAACCAACTCGCATAAGCTACGAATGGTAACCAGTCACATGAAAGTTGCAATAGGAAGAAAACAGAACCACACGAAGAACACCACCACACGAACCAAGGAACAGAAACTGCAAAAAATATCATTCAAAAATGATGGCACCGGCCTCGGCTGACATCACACATAATAGTTGTAGAGGATCAAAGAGGATAGGAAGATCGAGGATGGACAGCACTAACCAAACCTGGGACCTTGGGGAGGCTTATTACTGCCCAAATCCCAGGGAAGACCTATAGTCGGTAATGGTAGGTGGCTGTTGCGATACTGCAAGGTCATTTGCGGTGGTGATCGAAAAGAGGTAATGAGTACTGGAAATCTGGGGAGTTTGTTGTCACTCAGACTCTCAGACTCCAGGAAACACCACTGGTTGTTGTCGGTGAGCAATCACTGATGATGACTTGTGTGATAACTCCTAATCAGCAGAAATAATAATTTTTAAAAATCCTTGAGTGTGGAAATGTTACATAACGAAAGTCTGCAGCTCGAATGGAGAGAATGATTGACTATTCAGGGTTAAAAAGAATGACCCCAGTGGGTAAGTGGAAGTTATGGGTATCATGTGATTTCCAGGGAAATGGGATTCTGCCTTCTTTTTCCAGCAGACATCAAGCGAGACTGTGGCGCAAAAAGGTGCTCTTCTAAAACAAAACAGTGGGGTAACGTATAACAGGATTATACATGCCTCAGGTAAGCAACATAGCAACATCGCAACAGAAACCAGACCACATAATCTGGACCCTATCCACCGTAAAAAAAGTGGCGGTACAGGCCTCGATTGATACCACACAAAATATGAAGTGTCAAGAAGCATAGAAAGACCGAGAAGGGAGAGCACCATCCAGACCTCCACTGGAATAATATAGAGATTACTGGAATTTTGGGCAGCTTATTGTTACTCAAATTTCACAGAAAACCTATAACTGTTACCAGTGAGAAATCAATGGTAAACGGCTGATGTAAAATCTCAACGTGATTTGCAATAGTTATCAAAAGAAGTGGAGAGTGCTGAAAATCTGGGGAGACTTGTTGTCACTTAGACTCCAGAAAACACTACCTGCTGTTGCCAATGAGCGATCACTGATAATGACTCGTGTGAGAACTCCTAGTGAGTAAATAATAATAATAATAATAATAATAATAATAATAATAATAATAATAATAATAATAATAATAATAATCAATCACTGGTCATGACTCATGTGAGAACTCCTAGTAATGCATTTTCCTTATCACTTAACACATCCTCCACCTTAAATGCTAGTCTGACATCATATTAAAAATAGATACAAGAAATGTCATGGATTGGCCTAAACTGCAAGTCAACGTGTCTGTTGCTTGGGTACCATATTCGGACATTGGTTCACAAAACTCAATAAGCAAAAAAGATATCCTACGAATTGTGACAATAAAATTGAGAAAAACAAGAACATAATTCAGTCATGAAACTGCATACATCCACTTGAAAATGTAATGATGACTAAAATCTTATCTGGGTCTTACTTCTCCATATTGTATGAAGTATTCCCGTAGTTGTGCGATGGAAACGTTCATAACTAAAAGACTTTGTATCTAGTTAGGTCGAAATGTTGCATGGTATCAAAGAGCATCAGATCGCTACATGAAATTTGAAAGTTAAAATTATGTTAAAATTTCGAGTATGACCTACCTTTTCGTGGTCAAAGTCATATGTCAAGGTTATACAAGATGTGGGATTTCATTAGCTACAATATGGGTCAAGTAGCGAATCTCTATGATGAACAGAACCGTAGTTATCGCTAAAAGTATGAGTTTCACCTTTTCCACGATCTTTTAATTGATCTATTACTAGCAATTAACTAATTAAAATTCATATGATTTCGAGATATTTATTAATATTATTAAATATACAGTTATATCTTCTGATCAAAATTATTTAAAGATGACCTTAAACATTACAGGTTTTAGTTTTATTTAAATATTTAGATTAAATGTATTGTATAGTTCTAAATATCAATTAGTGTTTAGTCTTATTAGCTTTCTTAATATATATATATATATATATATATATATATATATATATATATATCTTATTTTATTTATTTGTTTATTTATTTATTTATTATTTTTTCTTAACTTTCCATTTCCTATTCTGTCTAGCTCATTTAAAAATGATATTTATTCGAGAAGGCGAGAGAGCATTCGTTGGGATAGAGGAAGGAGTGAGGGGATCATTAATGTAAGTTTGAAGGGTCAACTGACTGTGACCTATATTTGGCTGACAAGACCTTCGATCGAATTTGATTTTACCTTTTCTTTGTTCTCCTTTTTCTTAACATCCGGTTTTCTTCTGGTGACGATTTCAATGCGTTTTTCTTAACTTTTTATTTTTATTCAGTCTGTGAAGAGATGAGATAACATTTGGTTGATTGGCGTATACTATAATAGTTTTTATAAAATTATATATATATATATATGATTTTGGGAGGGAAGTACAGAATTTTATTATCACAAGCATGAACAAAATACATGTTTTATCGTTCATGATAAAAAGTCAAAAGAAAATGTTTAAAAGCCAGCCGACTGGTTTCGTCCACACTCAACAGGAGCTGTATCGAGCGATGTTTTTAAAAGTGAGAAGAGAAAAAACTGTATATATTAAAATAAAAACAGTGTTATGGCAGATGTACAATGGGGTATGTGTCTTAGAGACTGATCACATCTAATCCTGATAGACACTCCCTCTGTTTACAAAGGGAAGGACGCTTTAAACGAATGTGGATCGTCTCAAAGATTTTTAGGTGATATAGCGAGTGAGCACGACTCAAGTTGTACATGCTGAAATTCCTTTAAGCAAATGGTCCATGATAGAAGACTTGTATGTATTATTTAGAACGTCTGTTGAACGTACGGTTCCATTCCTAATTTTACTAGGTATATGTTGTTGGACTCTATTATCCAATCTCAATATATATATATATATATATATATATATATATATATATATATATATATGTATATATATATATATATATATATATATATATATATGTATTCACATAAAATATTATAAAGAGATATAATATATTATGTATTGATTTTTTAGTATTTACTTCGACAGTGAATAGAGCTAGGTAGTAAGTTATGAAAATATATTTATAGCAATTAAGCTACACAGAGGCTTCCGACTTTCATCTCCATAGAGAATCGTCAAGCTAAAGAGCATGGAATTCGTGTTCCTGTGCGTCTTTATATATCCACGTGGTGTTTAGTCTAGCTAACTAATCAGATTCATTGTTATTCCCTCCCATGGGTTAATGTTTTCATTAGCAAATGGCAGGGCTTCTCTCAAACAAAGGTTCGTCTAACTTTTATTTGACATACTCTTTTTTTGCATCAACACAGAAAATCTTCTCGGCAGAAAAGAAGTGGATCAGTTTAACAGCTCTGTGCTTCAAGGAAATGATGAGCAGCTCACATCTCTCAATTCTCTTAATCTTCATGGGCTCTGAGAGCATCTGCCTCAACTTAAGAACATAGCTGTTGTATCGGAAATCTTCATGGATGGCATGAAGGACCGTTGTCTTATGCAAATTCAGACTTGTCGCCAATGTCTGCATAGACGATCTAGGATCTGCATTGACTAGGAGCTGAAGCTGCTCAAGAAAGTCCTTGCGAAACTCGGATTTGTCGTGTGTTTTTCTCTAAGGGGTCAGGGACTCATCCCCAGCCTCACCGGACTCTTTGAAGGTCTTCGCAATGTCGTACACTGTCGATTCTAGGAAATAAAAAAAAATAAACAATCTCTTTTGGTGCACGGTTACAATGAAGGGCCACAATAATTGCAGTATGGCGCTCTAGTTAAATGGACAGTTTGCTTAATCTGTTCTTAATTAAACACCTTGTTGTAATACAAATCTGAAACAAGAAAAATAAACAATAAATTTAATATGGTTTTAATTTTATGCAAAGTTAAAGTTATTTCGGATTTTAACACACCACTCTGTATACAAGCAGATCCATGTCCAGACTTCACGTGCGGGTACATGTTTTTTGTTATTTGTTTTTTTTTTTGTTATTTCGACATGAGTATAATTATTAATATTATTAGTTCGAATATTATTATTATTATCTCACTAAGAGTTATCACATAGGTGATCATCAGTAATTGCTCGTTGATAATAACCGGTCATGTTCCCTGGAGTCTGAGTGACAACATGTCTCTCCAAATTTCCAGGGCTCTCCAACTCTTTCGATAACCATTGAAAATCATTTTGCGTTATTGCAACTGCTGCTTAGCATTTATTTCTCGTTGGACACGACCATTGGATACGACCGTTGGTCTTCGCTAGGATTTTGGGTGGCAATAAGTCTCTCAAAGTTCCCAGTACTCTCCACACCCTTCCAGTGGAGGTCTGGTCAGTTATCTCCCTTCTCGGTCTTTCCGAACTACTTGACCTTTCACGACTATGTTTTTTTTTTATTGGCGGGTGGGGGGGGGGGGGGTAGTTTATGAAATTACTTGCAGTTTCAGTTCCACTCGTTCATGTTCTTTCTATGTTTTTGTTTTCTTTCTAGTGCAACTATCATGTGGCTGGTTAGCGTTTCTAGTTGATGTCGGTTAGTTTCCGCATTTGGGGATTTTCCTTAAGATTTCATCTGTTTTCATCATCATCATCAGCATTATCATCATCATCATCATCATCATGACGACGACGACAATAATAATAATAATAATAATAATAATAATAATAATAATAATAATAGTATGCCACTTTATTATTTTCAGTGTACCTGATGAGGAAAAAAATGGGCATAAATTCTTGTTAATAATAATATCAGTAAAAAAGCTGTAATAAGAGTACTACTAATATTACGACTACTACTATTACTACTACAATTGCTATCAGTATTTTTAATAGCAATATAATTGTTATAAAAGTGTGCGCCTATGAAGTTTAGGTTAGAACAATGCGAGATTTAAAGGTTTAGCGAACAGTAATAATTGCGTCGTGCAAAGTAAGAAAGAGTTACCAGTCGTTAATTTTAGAAGCAAGAATACTTTCTCTTCTCATATTCTACCGATGTAAACGCGTTTGATTTTTAAATTGCATTCATTTATTTGTTTTTTGTTTGAAAATCGCTGAAAAAGTTAAATACAATTATTTAAAGCAGATATTGAACTTTGACGTCATTTCAGTCGCACTTCTTTTCCCCATTGCTAATTAGAAACGATTAGTTTAGTTAGCTCCAAGCGAGATTTTCTTATACGAATCTGAATATAATTATCTGAATTCGTTCCATATAATTTGTTATTTTCCATATACACAGATCTGAAAGAAGTAAATAGACACCCTACAAAAATAATTCATACATGTTTAAAGTTTCTGCTTCCTTCGCCGACTGCCAGCACCCGGAGCCGTACAAAGCAGTAGTAAAAGTTTGAAACATCGATATTTTATATTAAGTGATATGTATTTTGTTTCAGATATAAAGATATCTATCATATATTATCATTTAAGTAGATAACAGACCAAAGAAGCATTAGAGTTCTCAGAGTTTCAAAGGAGCCATATTATAGGTTAATATGAAGGTAGACTTAATCAGCGTTAAATCGCCGCAAACCTCAGGATTCTACTTTCCAATGTTAATTGAGTGATTATTCAATTCATCAGCAAGGGAAAATAATTAATATTATCTTTCCTAGGTCGATTAGGATCCTCTGACAGAAGTCTTCATTATTAATGATAATAAGTGTGTCTATTTAGTTCTTTTCATGTCTGTGTGTCGTTGAGTTCTATCATAATGTCTTGATGTTTATGCTGGCCACTATCAGCGTAAATATAACTTAATTTCTCCATTATCACGTGACAACCGCCCATGGCCAAGGGGACTAGACGACCATTTACAGATTCAAGGTGTCTCTGTGAACCGGGTCTGCGCCCTGTGATCATCTGAGATTGTCATTTACCTACACTGAGGAGAGCCAAAAGCTCGAAACGACGTCGTATGTAGGTAAAATATTAAAATATAATTTAATATTATACATATATATATATGAGAAAAAAAAGAAACAATGTTTCAGACATATATATAAATAAAAATGGAATAAAGGATAAGCAAATCAACAACTAGCAAAAATAAACTCAAAAACACATATTGAATTGTTCTACCTAAATATTCAGATCGTTTATAATACGATCATCCTCGGTAGGTAGCAGAACTTTAATAAAATAATAATTAAAGTTCTGCTACCTACCGAGGATGATCGTATTATAAACGATCAAAATATTTAGGTAGAACTATTCAATATGTGTTTTTGAGTTTATTTTTGCTAGTTGTTGATTTGCTTATCCTTTATTCCATTTTTATTTACATATATATATATATATATATATATATATATATATATATATATATATATATTAAATTCCCGAAACAGTTTTTCATGGTAAACAACTGATGATCCCTTAAAATAGAGTTAGAAACTAACTAATATAATAACTGTAAAAAATAAATTGACTTACATGAGTGATTTTCCACTGGAAGACTTGAGACTATAAGTTTTTTTTTGTTTTTTTTGGGTTTTTATATATATATATATATTTTTTTTTTATATAGTTTTTATGGTTGAGAAACTTCCGAGACTATATATATATATATATTTAAATTCAAATATATCAGCAGATGTTTACTGAAAAGACAGAAGAAATTAGACAGCTGCAAAAACAAAGAAAGTGCTCAATATATGCTACTAGAGAGGCCCAATGTAAATTTGAATGAACTTCTGCCCATTTATTTCAAATTATATTGGCTC
Source organism: Sepiola atlantica (assembly GCA_963556195.1). Taxonomy (NCBI): domain Eukaryota; kingdom Metazoa; phylum Mollusca; class Cephalopoda; order Sepiida; family Sepiolidae; genus Sepiola; species Sepiola atlantica. Next base: position 191,501,537 of record OY744515.1, read on the forward strand.
TGCATATTTTTATGTATTGGGCACTTTGATATTTCTTATTTTTTTCATTCTTTTTATGTAAGTTGTCTAATATATATATATATATATATATATGTGTGTGTGTGTAGGAATTATTTTCAAATGACTGCTATCTTATAAAAGGGACATAACTCTGTATTCGTTCATACAGTTACTTCCTTTGATTAGAACAAAAAAGTAATATTTTGGAATAAACACGACATAATTTAAAATAGAAAAAGAAAAAAAAAATTGCAAGTAAATACTCAACGCCAGGTAGGTACAACTAGTACAAATATATTAAGCATTATTCATGGCTGCATACAACTAGGGTTATTTCAGCTAATTATATCAGCTATCCCATAAAGGTTTCAGCCTGCATTTATTTTTCTGATTTCAGATCAATATCAATCTCTTTAAGAGAATAAAAAATGGTGTATATCAATTAGGCTACGTGATAAGCATGCAAGTAATGAGGCAGCCAAAAGGAATGTTTGACTTTGAAGTGAAACCTTTTATTAATGCTTTCAAGCAATTTGGTAAAAAACAAATACAAATCAGGGCTTTTGATGAATGCACTCTGAAGAAAGAACTCATATTGAACATGTCTTACAGCAATTATATGCTGCTGCTGATCATAATGATAGTGGTGGCGGTGGTGATGATGATAATGATGATTATGATGATGGTAGTAGTGGCGATGATGATGGTGGCGGTGATGATGATCATCATCATCATGGTGGTGATAATGATAGTGGTTGTGATGGTAATGATGATGTTGGTGATGGTGTTTGTGATGATGATGATGATGATGATGATGATGATGATGATGATGATGATGATGATGATGATGATGATGATGATGATGATGAACTACAAAAAAGATTGGAAGGTTTTCTTATGACCTTGGGAGACGTCTAGTAAGTCGGGAATGGAGGTTCACGTTTCACATATCCAAAGGACAAGGAGCGAGTCGTTTGCCAGAGCGTCTGGAGGGTGTTTGGTGGCTGCGGCTGTCGATGAATTCAAAGAGAGTCGCAGATGACGTGCTCAGTTGTCTCTTCTCTCTTTTCGTGCACTTAGTCGTCAACACGGTCAACCTTTGGAGTCAATACGAGGTCTGGGTGATGGGCATTTCTGAGTCTGCTGAGTGTCACTTGCTGTTGTCTGATGAGAGACTTTTCAGCTGCTTGGCTCAGTTTCTCTCTATCGTCCTCATAGATTCTCCTAACTCGTTCAAATAGGAAGGGTGGTGGTTTAATCGCACGGTAGATCACTGCTTTCACCATGTTGTAGTGGTGGTGGACTTTCGGTTGGTTCTTTTTCATCTCTTTCTTTGGTCTTTGTGTCTGCTATTTTTGCCGCAATGGCTGGGACACCAAATGAAGGTTATCTGGTATCCACCGCTACTGAGACTCAAAAACAAGACCAGAATTTCACGCTAATCTTCTGTTATTGCTGCTGTTGCTGCTCCGGGCATATTAATAAGTTAGAATATGATTATAACAAAAGCTCCCAGCCGTCTTAATTATGTCTTAACCTTATTTTAAATAGGCCTTAACATAATCAATAATTCTAAACATGAAAATAAAAATGCTAACCCTTATGAAATAAACAAAAGGTGTATAACAAAAATCATGTTTAATTAATGAAATACTTAATTATAAAGTAACGGAAAGTAGCAAAATCATAATTGATGTGAATTATGAATGTAATTAATTATATTTGCAAATAGATTTCTATAACAAAGTGACAACATTGTTTGAAGCATTTTCAGAAGCAGAAACTTCAATCAAGAACCAAATCTAATTCAGGCTTCATAGAGAAGTGTGCAGTATTGCTGCTGTATTTCCCCAGACACACACTGATTGGACGATACAAATATCATGTGAAATATCATGGCTATTTGAAAGTTAAGCATAACTATATCTAGCATATCAGCTCACTCACCAACACAAATAATTTGCAAGAGTTTGAGATGTGCCTATAATGACCACAAATCAAGTCAATTCACCTATATAATATACAAAGTAAAGTCAATCTGAGTGTGGATCTGTACATCTACTCTAGACAAGTTATATAGAATTAATTTAAATTTCTATTTTGTTATTAAGACTGACTGTACTATTGAGATGGTTTTTTTTATCTAAACAATAAGTTATTTGAGATATTAGCAAAACAAAAGCCCTTTCTTTCTTTTTGAAACAGACAGAGAGTAGCTATTGGTGAGTAGCAGGAAGGGTCATATAAGTAACTCTTATCCCCACTCTAAACCACATACTCTCTCAGAAAATGTTGACTGTGATACAATCCCAGAAAGAAGCAAGGGAGATAGCAAGGAGGTATTTCATTCTTTTACTTCCCGTATGTTTTAATGCAAACTGTGAACAGAATAAATATTCTTAACTCTTAAATGCTTTTTGCTTCAAATATGACACATTCCAACAAAATACCTATTTCCTATAATATTCAACGAGAATGTATCAAACTGCAACTTGTTTCACATCTGCAACGAGCCTGTTGGAAAGTGTAAGTAGGTATTAGTATGATGTTGCATCAGCACATACGCTAAATAGGTAATCAGTATATTCGATGTCACAGGCGACTGTCATCGGTGTGTCATAAGCCTAATTCAAGAGCCTCAACATTTAAATCTGGTCATTATAATGGAAAGTACAAATTATTTTATGATTCTCTAGTGTATTATGATTATATAAATGCATATAGTGTAGTGTTTTGTTATGCATGTAAAAGTGTATGCCATTTGTTGCACATTTGCAGCATAATTTATATTTGTTCAATAAATATAAACTTTTTTTCCAAAAATCATTTATACTACGTTATATTACCCCTATGAAACGTTTTTCACTTGATAAAATTGTTACAAACCAATGTAAAAAAAATAAAGCATTTTAGTGTCAAATACTTATAGTCCAGGAACATTAGGGTAAATCAAGAAAAATACCACAAAGCTGACTTTTTGCAAATACCATATATAATATGTCCCTGGCATCATATCAAAATGCCCTCAAATTTTAGTGGAGCTTTTTTAACGCGTTTTCATGTGATGGCCCCTGTTTAGGGAATTATAGCTCGATGAAGCTTTTCTAAAAATTTTGTTTTTCACTATGTACCATCCTTAGTTTACCCTGCTATGCATACTTTTATATTCATTGAATAGTCATCTGTATTGTCATCTTGTTCTTTTGTACCATCCTTAGTTTACCCTGCTATGCATACTTTTATATTCACTGAATAGTCATCTGTATTGTCATCTTGTTGTTTTGTACCATCCTTAGTTTACCCTGCTATGCATACTTTTATATTCCCTGAATAGTCATCTGTATTGTCATCTTGTTGTTTTGTACCATCTTTAGTTTACCCTGCTATGCATACTTTTATATTCCCTGAATAGTCATCTGTATTGTCATCTTGTTGTTTTGTACCATCTTTAGTTTACCCTGCTATGCATACTTTTATATTCCCTGAATAGTCATCTGTATTGTCATCTTGTTGTTTTGTACCATCTTTAGTTTACCCTGCTATGCATACTTTTATATTCATTGAATAGTCATCTGTATTGTCATCTTGTTGTTTTGTACCATCTTTAGTTTACCATGCTATGCATACTTTTATATTCATTAATTACTCATTTGTATTGTCATCTAATTGTAAAATATTTAATTTATTGCAAAGGAAAACGTTGTCAAATAAGAACTGGATGGCAAACTTTGCTGCAAAATTATGTGAAACTTCTAGGGCTAGTTAGTAATATGAGAAAAGGTATGTTTATCTTACAGCTGTAAAATATTACACCAATTATGGTATATGCAACCAATGATACTCATGTATAGACCATGCAAATATGTATTACATTTAAACATGCTCAATGAGCCAATTGCATTGGCATCCATATTTGCATGTTTATTGAAAATGCCAAAATATAAAAAAATATAAAATTAGACACATATTTGATATATCGTGTGCTGAGTAGAGCGTTACTTCGATTATATGTTACCCTCTGTTGAACGAAAAGAAAGTGTCTGGCATATAATAACTGTCACTAGATATTTATAACTATAATTGACTATAATAGTGGTCTTTCCTGCAAAACATGGTCAAATTGGTCACTCCACATAAATTTTGTTCTTTTGCTGCGAGAAGAAAGTTGCAGTATAAAAACAAAACACCCTTTAGCATTTGATAACGATTTATAGAACCAAGCTTGTTATTTATTTCTTGGAAAGAGAACTTTCCAAGAAATAATTCCAGAGTCTGGTATTATTGGTTAAAATATTGTTGATTTCTATTCTGTTCACAATGCAAACTTTCGGACACGTTTTCTCACAATTGATTCAAAGGTTGCTCTAATAATGAGTGATAGCACACCGATCAATATTGGTATTACATAGTCTTTAATTACTCGTTCCTTTTCTTCTTCGTCGTGGAAGGATGTCGTCTCGATGTCTTCTAGTGGTTGAGTTCTTTCTTCGCTTCTGTACTGCCGTTAACATCGCCGTCCACTGTGTCTGCAACAAAAACCTTCATAACACGATTCAGGAGGCAACAATCTTTTAAATTTTGGTTAGTTTTATTCAGGCGTCAATTTACTGTCGCTCTTGGAGATGTTTCACTAATTCAAATTACTACTTTATCGTAATTAATTCCTAGCTTAAGTCCTTAGCCATTTGAGGAGGGGGGAGAAGGAATCTCATGCCTGTATGCTCTTAGGGAAATAAATTCCCCTTTTCATTTCGGACTACATAGAGAAATACGTCTGTTCAGCTTGCTTCCAAAACCCAGACTGGCAAAACTCTGTTTCCCACACAAAAGCCCGTGACGTCACAGAACCCCTATGCGCAGGTGCACCTTGACTCTTGACCTGAGGTCTCATCAACGTGGTGGCCCTGTCAACGCTTTTGAGCTCCGACTGTGAGAACAGCCCTATTTTGCACTCGGTTGTACGGGTTCACTCGCACTCAATCGCACAAGCCAAACCAAACGATCCCCACACATACGTCCACTTCAACATGCGTCCGGCCTCACAGGGCCATTATTCAACATGTGTACGGTCTATTCCCTTGTCATATTTCGAACAGAATAACCCTTGTTTGACATCCACAAGACTTGAAACACCCAGCTTTACATTCACAACTAAAAATATTCAGTTACAATTTATGTACAACAGCAGTTTCATAAGTAATTAGGTGGAAACATCCACATGTCTCCTGCCAGTACCACGACGAAGGGACCAGGGGATTGAATAGCCAAGTTTGTACTTGTAAGTGAATCCTAAAACAGTGCTCACAAGCAGCAGCACATGTGGATGTGAGTGATGCAAGCTGGAAGGAACTACATAAAGAACGTTTTGCTGCTGAACGTCTGAAATTTTCAAGTGTATCAATTGTACTCTCACCATAAGGTACAAGTATCAGTTTCTCACCAGCTGCTTCTACTTCTCCCTTTGTGCTCTAAGGAAAACTGCCATTAGTTCCATATAATCGCGACCTAGAACTTTCACTGCTATTTTCTTTGAATGACGATGATGTTGTATCACAACTACTAATAGCATGTATCGCGGGAAAATTATTTTTTATCATAGAAAGTGCTTTTTGGAGTTCTCTTATGTTATAAATGTTGATACGATTAACAGATGTGAGCATGTGTAATTCCATTTCACTACCTCCCAATGAGAATAACATTACAAGAAGGTCAGTGTCAGTTCCTACAACTACAATGTCTGAGTTTAATTCTGATGCAAGATTGTAAAATGTTTTGAAAATTAAGGTATCTGCATGACTCTCAGCTTAGTGTATCTTGATTCCAGATTCCTGCAGGTATTCACAGAGAATTTGAACCAACCGGCTTTTGTTGGATGCATTAGCTATGAAGTCACTTCGACAATGTGTAACTGGAAGAACAAGCTCAGCCTTTAGATCAGCTAAACATCGACCTTTTGTATGACGCATTTGCTCCTGACAAATACAATGTGAGCATGTTCTCCAATGTGCTTGGTTATATAAGTTAGATAATGTGCACATGCATCGCAATACTTGGATTGTTTTTTTCCTATCACAGTATGAATCAAGTAACATCCATCAAGAACAAATAGGGTTTATCAGGCAGAGTGTTCAATTCTTGGCCTGTTGCTTTCAGCATTGTCACTGGGTCCCTTTTCCGTCTCTTGCATATGACACCATTCTCAAAGAGATGGGAATTCTGGTGAGAGTTCAAATGGCAAGTAATCTTTCATCTGTTCTTTTGATTCCAATACACATGTGATTCGATTGAATAATAGAGATGAATTCACATTAGCTTCACCATCATGAACAGTTATGAAATTACTCAGTCAATTATTTATCTGCATTTGATCTATGTAACTTTACAGAAGGAACGGTTTAGCTTGTCATCTTCTTGATTGCATTTGTCCCCACACTTATTGCATTGTCACAGATGCCTAATGACTCGTTCAGAAAGATTGCTTGTAAAACCTGTTAGGATCACTATAGTGCAGCCCAAATAAAGAAAAATCTTGTTTTGGAAATGCCATAATCACGGCTATTACGAATAGAAGAATGAACTAGTTTGGTCATATCGTCAGAATAGATCCTTAAAGCATGGGCCTCTTCATATCTGCAGCCACCAAAATATCAGTTGGCTTTTTATTCTGTAAATAAAATTACTAGTATTGTATTACTGCTTACCACGTGTGTATAAAATCCTTTATGCACGGGTGTTGATCTTATCATCGCTACCACTACCGTCATTGTGAACCCAGGTTATTTTTCGTCTCTTGATAAAACTCACACCAGCACTGGGTGTTTAGTTTTTTAATAAGATTTATTTAAAAGGACAGCAACAGGTTGACTTCGTATGCATGGAAGAGAGAAAGAGTGAGAGAGGAAGAGAGAGAGGGAGAGGCAGACAGACAGAGACAGAGCAGATAGCTCGTTTCACTACATCAGCCACTGCATGTGCTGGTCCCCCTCCTTGGGAGGAACTCCCATACACGTCTCTTCTTGCTGAAATCTCATCGGCTATGAGAGGCCCCACCGGAAGTCACGTGACTTCCTCAACTTCCGCCGGAGACGACCTTTAATAGTTTTTCTACTCAAAATACGGCTCCCATTATATAACACACCTTCCTTCTCATTCTTCGCAATATTTTCATGTAAGGTATTTTCCATGTCCATCCCTCATTTCAAGATCTTCATCCTTATGCTCACATTTTTCTTCCATTCGTCACTCGTTTTATTCTATGTCTATAAATCGAGCAAAAACAGAAACCCTCGTTTAACATTCGCATGTTTTCTTTTCTCTATAAGATACCTTTACTACATACGTAACCGACGTTTAAACACTTCTCCGTTTTTCAACATGGACCCAGAAATAACCATTTCTTAACTCCCAATCCATTAGTTCGCTCAATTATATCCAGGGCCGGCCTCAGATGCCTTTCACTATCCTTCTTCCAATGAGTTCCCATTATTTCAATACTGACTCTTCGCTCATGGCATAGTTATGGCAGAAATGGGAGGTCATCTCCAATGCCCACATCAATCCGCATCAAGCTACGAAAACAGGTCCAATTTTAACTACCTTACTTCTTTTGAACAAAAGATTGAAAATCCTTCTGTCCCTCGATATGTCTCCCCAAAACACCCTGCATGATTGTTTTACTCTCAACCCCCTTTTTGCGAGCGATTAAAACAGGTCTGGAACCTGTCTGGACACAGAGGTCCAATTTTTTTTTTAAACACTAACTCTTTCACTATAGCCCTAAATATGGCGCTAAAAGTTGGAGGTTGTTCCGAAGGCCTACACCTGTTCGCATCAAACTGCCACCATGGTCAACTATTTTTCTTACTAATCTTGTACATGTAAAGATACATCCATGCAGTTTTTCTGGGGGTCAAAATATTACACATTCTGACTATGACCCGTCTTGTTACTCATCATTTCCTCAGCATCCGTGCATGTAGGGAAAGCTTGCTCCAAAAATCGCTATTCACGATTAGCCGTGTTGGCTTCATAATTGCTGGCAACCGTGAATATCTTTTTGGCTAACTCAGCTGATCCTCTAATAGAGCATATGAGATCACTTCAGAACGACTCCACTAATTTGACAAACAATTTTTTCTATTTATTTTTCTTCTATTTCGGACCTCACGAGTAAAACATTATCACAACAAAACAACAAAACAAAACAACTCACATTCAGTAATGGCTAATTGTAAATGTTAAAATTTATTATTTTCCTTTTTTCCTTCTTTGTATTTTCAAAAGATTAACAGTTTCTTTACCCTCTGTTTTTAAATACTCGTGAACTTTCACTGTTCTAATTTTTTATTTTTTTGTATATTTGTGAGTACATAATTTAATCAAAAAGTTTTTACTTCCGCACTTCTATCCTTTTTACTTCTTTCCTATCTTTTCCTACTTCGCTCTCTCCCTCACTGTTAACAGTAGTTTTATCTGTTTCGTTCTCTTTGTTCCTGCATTTATTTTTTTTCTTCCTTAACTCGTGATTGTCCTTCGTTTACTTGGATGCTTATTTTTGCGGCATATCTATCTATTTCTTGCAGACTATTTTGCATCAAATAGTTTGGGTAATATGGTGACAAAAGCGTAATTGTTGTATTACTGCTTCCTGCGTGTGCACAAAATCCGTTTCACACCACCGTTGTTGTTAACCCAGGTCGTTTTTCGTCTTTTGATAAACTTGTGCCGATACTGGTTGTTTAGTTTTTTAATAAGATTTATTTAAAAGGAAAAGAGTAGGTTGACTTCGTATACGTGAAAAAGAAAGACAGAGAGAGCGAGATACAGCGCCGGATAGCTCGTCTCGCTACATCAGCCACCTGTGTGTGCTGCTCCTCCAGACACGTCTCCTCTGGCTGAAATCTCGCCGGCTAAGAGTGGGGAGAACCCCACAGGAAGTCACGTGACTTCTTCAACTTCTGCCAGAGGTGACCTCTGACCTTTCAGAGTGTTCCACTGAAAACACGGTTCCCATTATGTAACACTAGGTGATCTATTTGGCGATTTTGAAACGGATGGTAGGCTTTCAGCCAATCAGTGAATTTAATAATGTCATCGCTATCTCGGTTTTGGAACGTTTGATGTCTTTACGTTGCTTACTGTCATCAGCACATTAGATAACTGTTTGAGAGCAGAACAAAAAGGTGCACACATCGGCAAAGCTGTCACTCATTTTGTAAGTGCTGTATATGTTATGTCATGCCCTCTTGTTGTATATGTTATGCCATTCCCTCCATATACTTTGAAGATGTGCATTAAACACATTAAATTGAGAGGCGTTCTTATGGGGTTTAATCTGGGGTAGGGAAAACAGACGTGTTTTCAGAACTATATCTTCATTCCCCTGGGGGCGGGATGAGATGAAGACCGATACTATACAATTTGGTTGTTGTGTGATAATAATGTAAAAAGTTAAAAAAAATGAAAGTTCAAGTGGAAACCTCAGAGAAATATATGGGTGTTATTGTTTTTTGTGCTTCAACAACTATTACTGTCGCTGCTGAAGGAAACGTGAGAGGCAAACAACTCTACACACAGAAGACGGCACACTATGTGATCACTATCAATTACTATTATGACATATGTCAACACAACACAATTGCTACAAGCTGGACGTCAGACATTTGTTTGGATCTGTATCATATTGTATGAAGTATTCTCGAAGTTATACCATGGAAACGTTGATAACTCAACAAGTATTTATCTGGTGAGGCTGAAATTTGCATGGTGGTTACTGTTATCAAATAGCATCAGATCCATACATCTAATTTGGAAAAATAGGAAGTTTAAATTCCGTCAAAATTTCGAACATTTCAAAGTTGATATCATAGAAGATGTAGGACTTCATTGGCTACAATATGGGCCAAGTAGCGAGCCTCTGGGATGAACAGAACCAAAGTTATGGCTGAAAGTGTGACTTTCACATTTTCTGTGACCTTGACCGAAGTATATCAAAATTAAATCAGTTCTAAGTTAGACCATGACCGATATTTTGACCAAGTTTGGTGACAATTAATCAAGTGATGTAGAAGTTAGGTTGCACACAAACCAACAAACAAACTCAACCGAAAACATAACCTCCTTGGCAGAGGTAAATATACAATTTGGAAGAGTGAAAAAACTGTTTCAAGAAATCCTGATGATAGTAACTATGTTTTCTCATAACTGTAGAATCCACTCAAAGATTATTCATTCATTTCTACTCAAACAAGAAGAAAATATCGAAATACACAAAAGGCCAAACACTGGGTGCAGTGAAACACTATTTGATTGAAGACAGTAATCTCATCTCCACAAAACACAGATTCAACAATGTGAACAGAATGAAGGAAGTGCTATAAACATCTACACTAATAAAAGAAATTTTCGTCTGTCTAACTGTCTGTTTGTTGATAAATATTTTTACAATTTTTAGCCCTAAGAATCTGCAAGGAATTTTCCTCAATCTATACAAATTCATCTAAGATGCTTTGATTTGTTTGTCTGCCCTACGACATATCATTTTTGGTTATTTTGCGTCAAAACATAATATCTATTTGGAAACAATTCATTGCAGAGGATTTATTAAGCACAAGTTGCTATTTTGGGAGAGTATGATGATTTTGTACATTTTACTAACGGTATAAATGAATAAAATAGATTTAATAAGATTTGCATAGCTGTACTTAAATATATATATATATATATATATATATATATATATATATATATATATATATATATATATTATTTACTGTATCCACATAAAATGTTATAAGGAGATATAATCTTTTATGTATCAATTTACCAGTATTTACTTCAACAGTGCTCAATACGTGAGTAGAGCTAGGTAGTAAGTTATGAAAATATATTTATGGCAATTAAGCTACACAGAGGGTTCCGCGTTTCATCCCCGTAGGGAATTGTTAAACTAAAATGCTAGCTTGTATTTCTATTTTAGGTTTTAGTTTAGTTTAGTTTTTTATTTATTTATTTGTTCAAAAAAATAAATAAATGAACAAATAAATAAATAAAATACTAAACTAAAATGTTTACCTACAAACAATATCAGTTTGGTTTTTATTTTACCCTCATCAGTGCAGGAGTGGCGGTTGCAGGCGGTCGCATGGGCTCGAACGGCGTTTGTAGATTTAGTCTAGAATCATGAGACAAACACTCAGGACAACAAGGCTGTGAGAAATCGACACAGACAGTAATTGAAATTAAGGTACACTTAGCTGGGAGGCGGGGTAAGTGTCTCGCACGGAACTCACTTATCGCAGAAATGACAATAAACTGTTCAATTTTAGACAGGGCTCTACTTTTAAGACAATTACATCTTTAAAGAGACTTTTAACTATGAATATTTATTTAAATATTAAAGTGTTTTCACCTACAGACGATATCGTTTCGGATTTTTTATATCCATTCTTATCAGATTTTGAACTACTATCTTATCAGGCTCTGTGTTAAATATTGGTCGAGTATAATTTTATTCGTTGGGGATGGCAGGAAATAGGGTTCGGTTATGAGCAGCTTAGTGTACTTGGATGTCAGCTCGACCTTTTGTGTGCTAGAAACGGATGTGACATCATATGGCTCAAGGAGAGAGAGTGAGGAGAGAGAAACTACCAGTTCGCTTGGAAGCACACGTGCATGAACTTGGGGTTTTAGAGATGTCCGGATAAGATATGATTAAGCAGTAAGTATCTCCCCCTCCCACCCCATTGCTTTGTGTTGGTCCTTATTTTGGAGGTATGAACGAACTTGTTTACAAGGGGTGTTCTTCGTTGGGCAAGATCACAATAAGGAACAAACGGCCAGCAAGGTATGTTATGAACGCTCATGTATTTTAATTGATTGTGACTGAAGACATTAGACCTCTCCTCAGAGGGGAGGGATATATAACATTTGTATGTTTATCTTTTTTTCATAAAATTACAGTATGAGTCTTGTACAGGCCACTTCATTCTCTGATTTGTAGTTTTGTTTATTTGTTTAATTCTCAATGTGTACAGTTGTTTTGCTATCCCATAAATTGTACACTAAGAATACTCTTCATTGTGTAGAGCTAAAATTTAAGCTCTTTGTGTCTCTGAAGGCAAAGATTTCAATCCATGTTCTTATTTTCCTTTACTACATATTAACCTCATCAATGGATCCTGAATTGTCAATTGGGTACAACCTTAAAGTACATTCGGTGGTGAGACCCTAATTTGGGAGTGTTAGGCAATGCAAAGTCACCCCTTCAGTTACCATTACTTCCAGGTCCACTCTGACCCGAAGTCGTAGTACTTATTAGGATCCCATCTGTGGGTTAAATAAAATTCTTCCTGGACACATCACTAAATTGCCTCAGACACTTTTGGTCAAGGTGTTCGTCTCTACCTCTCCCTTTTTCTGCCAATCCTATTTTCCCAACCCTATCAACAATAACATACTACTATGGCGAAAACTACAGCTTACATGACTGAAGTTATGGGATTAGAAAATGGTCAATTAGAATGTTTTAAAAAGAATCAAGGATAAAGGCGTTGAGTAACAATCAGTTCTAATTAAAAGTTTTCTAGAAGTAGAAATAAACTAAAAATTACTTAACACATCTTGCCGATCATGACCGTTGGAGCAACAACAATCTACTCCCATGGATTAAATAAAGGGTTCAGTTTAAAATTCCGTATAGATTCCCGAATTTGACATAAAGATTCCCGAAAAGATGAATCTGAAGAAGATCGGTTGTTACATCGGCCGAAACTTTGTGAAACTAACAATCCCGATGAGAATAGTAATCTAATAATTCAAATTTGGATTCTTCAGCAAGCATTTGGCACATATTGGACAAAAGTTATAACACTTTTCTGTTTGCAGACAGTAAAAATAAATCTTGTAAAAATTAACCAAATATTTTGCCAAATTGCAAAAACGCAGGAAAAAATACAAAATCAATCGATCGATATTCAATCAATTTTGCAATGGGAAATAAAGTCACAAGAGAAAAATACTTTGAAGATTTTTTATTAATAAAAAATCATGTTCTTTTTTTAAACTTTTATTAAGATTTATAAAAATTTTAATTTTTAATCAGCATTGTTATAATTTTATTTGATAATAATATTGTAACAGCAGAATGAAACTAGCTACCAGAACAGTAGCGGAAACTCGCTATGAAGCGAACCAACTACAGAAGATATTGCTGTTTGGAAGAAACAGCTTACCTTGTGGGCTTGTATATATATATATATTCATTTTTCCTTATTTACTTATGAAATATTCCATTTCGGTCTCCATTTTGTGTCATCAGGAGAGAATATGCACTGCATATTAGATCTTTATTTCTTTTATGTAAAAAATGTGTCAGAACTTTTACGATGTTGACTTTTTAATATATTTTGAATTATTTTTCTTTAAGCCATTAACCTGGCACTATGTCTCCACCCGGGCAATGTCTTGTTGGGACAGCTAGTATATATATATATATATATATATATATATATATATATATATATATATATATATATATATATATATATATATATGTATATATATATATATATATATGTATATATGTATATATATATATATATATATATATATATATATATATATATATATATATATATATCTACTAAGCTCTTTTAATAAATTAAAGTTGATAACTCTCGGTGATGTTAAAACTAGATTGGCAAAAAGCTCTAATGCAAAGTTCCGAATACGTTCGTCGAACACTCTCGATTAGTCTTCTATCTGTGTCCGCTTCTAGGTACATATAGATCTTAATTTCCCTTAATTATGTGACAGTTTTCATTGGCCGACTGCTTACAGATTCTAGGCTGACTCTGTGAACCGGGTTCGCGCCTCCCGACCGTCTGAAATTGTTACTTTCCTGCACTGATGAGAGCAATAAGCTTGAAATGCTAGCGTCTGTAGATATAAATAATTTAATATTTATTTATAAATATTATATATATACATAACTATATATATATATGCATACATAACTATATATATATACATATACATAACTACATACATATATATTTATACATATATATACATAACTATATACATATACATACGTATATATATATATATATATATATATATATATATATATATATATATATATATATATATATATATGGGAAATGAAATAGGAAAAACCAAAAGATAGTTGTTATATATTCATGAACGTTTCGTCTTTATTGTAAGACTTCCTCAGGATGATAATTTAAAGAAAAATGTCATACAAGTACATCGAAGTTTGAGGTTGATATGGTGGAGAGATGAGACAATGTAGTAACCGTGGCTACTATGAGAGTCCAGGCTGGAAAAGTCGATGGTCGCTAAAGAATGAAATGAATATGGAAAGCTTTGAGTATTGATTTACTCCTCTCCAGGAGTTAGGCACAAGGCCAGTTTTTATCTTACTCTCACAAGTAAGATGTGACCCAAGGGAAAGTGGGGTTTACAAATTGCCTGGGCAGCCCCGTCGGCATTCCCCGGTCGGGGCGCCTCAGGCAGTAAGCAATTAACTTACTCCTCCCCAAAGAGGGGGGGGGCGAAGCCTGGGAGGGTGGACCTCCTAGAACTGCATAGGACAGACCCATAGACCGGCGTAAATCAAGCCCCGAAGGCCAAGACAATCCCAGTCTATGGGGTGCAGTATCCATCGGAACAGATATTACACTTTGATCTTAGCCAAAAGGCCAAGAACAAAATCTTTGAGTAGATACGATTGAGGCAGCTATGAAATGGGGAGAGGTGAGAATATAATTGAAATTGGAGAGGTGAAAGGGGGCTGAGATTTTTGTCCTGGTGAGGTGTGGCGTGGATTTTGAGAGGAAGGAAAGGGGAAACACTGTGTGTTTAGCATGTAGGTGGTATCATAGTATCTGCCATATTCAAGTATGTTGTACTTCTATGGTGATGTCTTCACAACTTCCTGTGTGAGTTAATGCTTTATCTCATACACCAGATTCAGAAGTTCTTCAAAGAACTTATTCTATCAGTGTAGAAGGTCACATCTATTGTGACAGATTTGTTGGTATGGTTATATCACATGAATAAACGACAAGACTATCGAAATACATCTTGTACAAGGAAAGCATGGTCAACAGAACCCAGAAAAAGAGAGAAACTCACTTTGTGTATGAGTGATGGATTTTCTCACATTGAGATGTGAACGCTCTTGTAAGAAACAAGTGGAGATAGTGATGTAGTAATCCATGACAGATTCCCTAGGCTTGAAGTAAATTTGGACCACTTTTGACCAGGGTGCACTTTCCATGTTTACATTTAACACCAAACGAGAAAAAAGGTTGCATGGATCACCAATTTTGGTGGCCTCTTAGACTTCAGCTTAGACAGCTTTATCAATAATATGGCTCTTAGTGGAGATCTAACGTCTAGTGATGATTTTTTATAGTATCTTCAATTTTAAAAGTGAACTAAAAATCAATTTGGGGTTAGGATAAAAGTATAGTATCTGTTATGTCCTCGGTCAGAGAAGTAGAAATCGTTCTAGACTGAGGCAATTTAAATTTTTGTTCTAATTTAGAATAACTTTGGGGAGGGGGAGTTTGATTTCTTCACATTAAAAATCGACCTTTGCCCTCATGGAGAGGTAGAAGCAGATTGCCAGAAGGTTTATTTTTTGTAAATGAAAATACCTTACAATTAAGAGGTTGATGTAGTTTGCTTAAAGCATTGTGTGTAATATATATATATATATATATATATATATATATATATATATATATATATATATAGTCATCCCACAGACAGAGTGTTTCGATGTATCACAGCTCTTCAGTGCAGCTACACTAGTACCCATCCAAAGCCAGGGAGCGAACCTCCAACCATGTTGTTTATATAAACATATACACATACTTAAATGTATATACATGTACCCCCTAAATGTTAAAGTTTACAAAAAATACTGTGCCCTTGTTACTCACCGTGTTGCCTTAAATAAATATTCCAAAATTCATGATGATCCATTCATTAGTTTAGGAGATTATCCTGTACATATGTGTGTGCTAAGACGTCGGAATTTGAATTTGAAACATGACTCGTGTTCCAGAGTTCGAGTCCGGCGACCGGTATGAATAATCATCTCTACACTGACGTTTCCCGAAATGATGAAACGTATACGTTTGTAGATAAAAACAAATTATATATATATATATATATATATATATATATATATATATATATATATATATATATATATATAGTAAGTAAGTAAAGTTCATTTACATTCCAAAAGCCAGGATTGTTTTTATTTTTCTTACAAAACATTTTTCAAAGCAAATACATTTCAGTGCAAATTATTTTACGAATTGTTTCTCTTAAAGTAAACCAAACAACATTATTATGTCAATATTCGATCCGTTCACCTCAAGCTCGGCAGAAAAATACATGAAAAGTTCTCAATTTGAAAAAATTGTAACGTATTGTGACATGAAAGACAAACGTTCAGAAGAAAAATGTTGAACTCACGTGCGTAAATGAACGAATGCTGCCTAAATACACACACGATTCAATTTGTTGTCTTTTTTGTTCTTTGAAAGTCCTTTCACTGGTGTGTTTTTAGTACTAAAATCTGATGTTTTTTCTCAAGAGACTTCTGTATGTGATGCTGTAAAAGGTGCTGACGAAGACGTGTTTTTTAATTATCAAAAATAATGAAAAATGAAATATTTCCAAAAAGTCTTGGAAACGATCGTATACCAAATAATAGTTGGTTTTGAATTCTTGGAACAATGTTCAAATTATATTGATCTGAACTAACTTATATATATATATATATATATATATATATATAAGACCCTTTCAAGTAAAAGTAGAGCACTATTGAAGAGATTAAAAATAGAAATTCACCTGAGGCCCCAGTGCAATATTACGATGCTGTCGTTGATTTCTATCGTATGTCTAGATAGTTATACTCGCCGTTCTCAGTGTAAATATCACTTAATTTCTCCACAATCACGTGACAATCTCTCATGGCTCCAAGGACTAAATGAACGCTTACAGATTCAACTGGGTTTGCGCCCTGTAACCGTCTGAGATTGTTATTTTCCTGCGCTGATCAGAGCCATAAGCTCGAAACGACGTCATGCGTAGGTAAAATATAAAATATATATATATATATATATAATTTAATATCATACACACACACACACATATATATATATATATATATATATATATATATATATATATATATACATATATATATATATATATGTATATATAATTTAATATCATACACACATATATATATATATATATGTATAGAGAGAGAGAGAGGAAGAGAATAGAAGGTAGATATACACATACCTAAATTTTATAAATCGAGATATTCCTCTTTTAAAATAATATTTTCAAGAAAGGAAAATATTAATATTAGAAATGTTCTTGATTCTACAAGAAATTAGCACATCCAATTGTCTGCTAATGAATGCCACTTGTTATGTAGATGAACACTGAAATAAATCGAATTCAGAGCAATTATGTTACAACAGCAACAAAAAGAAATCATGGCAGTTGTATGATATTTGCTATTTTTTAACTTGCCATTACTCACATTCCTGCAGTCAATGTCTTCAATTTCTGCAAAGATTCCTTCAGGGAATTCTTCCTAATTTCGGTAGAGTTCAATCCTTTATTGATTAAAATTCTCACACGAAATCAAAATTGAAACTATGATCATACAGAAATGTGTAACCATCCCAGGAGGGATTTTCTAACACTGAGACACAGTTCGGCCCTTTCGTCAATGCAAAGATGTCGGACACTAAAATACTTCAAAGCAATCAAAAGTATCCTGCCATGGGGAAAACTGTATGAAAATAGATGCTATGTGACTGAACTCATTTCATGGATAGACTAGAAATTATGTATATAATAGTATAGAAAGAGACTTTATTTCACTTCTTTTTTTTTTTACTTATTTGTAAAGTGGTGAAGTGGATAACAAGTTCAAATTCACTACTTTCACTACTTTGGATGATAGCAACCTTCATGTGATGCTTTCACGTAAGTATCTGATGCTAGAAAACAACAGACTCAAGCCAGTCAAAACAACTGTATAATGATGATTCATGCGAATTCATTTGCACATTTTACTTCATTTTTTTTAAATGTAATTCAATGATTTATTATTAAAAAGTTCAGATCGCAATTCTGTAATCTTTGCATTGTGGAGGCTTTAACTATTATTAAATGTAATGATAATGGTAATATAGTTAACTTAAAATTTGAGATCTTCTCATCTTGCCTGCATAGACCAAATTTCAAATACAGTCAACTTAAAATAACTTAAATAATTAAATCTTAAACTCACATATGGACTTTAAATTAATTATGTCTCTATGGAAACCATAGATAAATAAGAGTCCCTTAAAATTTGAAATTAAACTACAAGGAGTATTGCCCACTAATGTGTAAGGCTATTGTGATAGAGGTCAGATTTATAAGGGGGAGAAACCTGGGGGGGTATTTGGGTAGAAAGGGATTGGTTCACAATGCATATTGGTACGGATAGGGGAAACTGTGACCAGGAATGGAAATTCCAACGGCAAGATGTCTGAAGAAAGGAGCTATCAGAGTAGAAAATCTTCCAGCATCTAGGGACCTTTACAGTGAAGGGGTGTTATTTTGCTGCTAGTCGGGTGAGTCGGAAGTATTTTCGTTGAGGGGGTAAAAGTATGGTAAGTTCATCGGAGCACATTCCATCAAAGTACTTATAAAACAAGAAAAGGGATGCAGCACTGCGGCAAGGCGACAAGGGCTGGAGCTTGGCAGACAGCAAGATACCTACTAGGTTAGGAATTCTGTGTTGCACCCTGTCAAAGAGGGAGAGGATTAGTCGTCTCTCTCTTTTTCCCTTTGTATTTGGTCGCTCATCGATAACGATGGTGATAGTTTGAATTATTAGACGACCTCAACACATAAATCTGCTTTAAAAGTGGATCGCACGAAAAACATGACCCACGCATTCTCTACCATGTACAGGAGCACATTATGTGCCACATGGTCGCAGGCGTTTTATCGCAATGTTCCTTCAAGGACTAAAAGTGTAGTATCTGTCTGTCCTTAGTCAGAAGGAAAAAAATCCTTCTAGACTGGTGCATTTAAAAAGAAAATTTCTCTGTGGAGTAGTACAGCAGGAATATATACAGAGAGACGTCCTTTACTGGTACCCACACACCTCAACAATATTGGACTAACCCGTCCATGTGCAAGGTTCTATGAGGCAAATATAAGCAAGACTCTGTAAAAAAAAAGTATTAGCTCAACATCCGAGACTGGAAAACTTTACATCCATCACTTTGACATTTTACAGTTAAAATCCAGTGTGTTCCATTGTAAGGAATTGAATTTTCCCTACATTAAAAACCGAGGAAAATAAACCTAGACTATTTGCTTTACTAAGGCTTGAGAGTAGTGGCGAGCAGAAGTCTGATGATGACCTGGTTATGCCCGCAGCCAATTCCTTGTGTGTATGCCCCAAAGACTCAAGTATAAGTCCTTGAACTGAAAAATATTATGAGAAAGCGATACAGTTCTAATATGATTGGGATGCCCCCACCTAATTTGAATGGCAAGAGCTACTACCCCGTCGTCCTCTCCCTCTGAATGCTACTGTTTGAGGGTCTAGTGTACCTTACAATGTTATGCATTAGCTTGAACGGTAGATAATACCTTTTCTTATTGGTATTAGTAAAAGTAACTCAATAGACCATGCAGAATTGGAGTGCATCTTATATTAGAAAGGGGCATTTTAAATAATGCCCAGCTGTGTAAGGAAATTGTAATCAAAGGTCTTCAAAAAGTATTCATGTATGTATTATGCGTCGTTGGGCATCCCCTGTTTTAATCATGAAAAGTCTCACAGATATAGAATATTCGTGGGATCTTATGGAAATTTCACGATGCTCTTTACATCAATTTGTATGATTTAATGTTGATAATAATATTCCTTTTGAAATAAGAAATGTCTGTCAGGGGCAATACTATTAAGAAAAAAAATGACTCTTTCTTATTCTGTACAAATAATAGTCGTCGTTTGCTACTCGAAGTCATCCACACATGGGAAAGTGTCCCACTAGTTTCCCACACATGGAGAAGATAGATCTTTGTGTCATTGTTATAGGACCATCAACATACTACTGCAGAACCAATTTCTAGAAGCGCTATAAGAATTAACAAAGAAATTGTACAGAAAGATGTGAGTAAGATGAAGAAGGGTAAGGTGTTGTTGCAGGTAAAACATCATTGAGATGATCACAGACTCGACAAATCAGATCATAAAAGAAGACATTGTTCCAAAAGATTGGGAACTTAGTACAATTGTGAAGGATGAAGGAAGAGCTCTGGATGGAAGTAATTACAGAGGCCTTAAGTTGATGGATTAAGTCCTGAAGTGGTTGAGAGAATTTTGACAGAGTGACAAGAGATGCTGTATAGTGGGCTTTGCTATGGAAAGTAAAGGTTTGAGAGTTACCAAGACCAAAATGATAATCAGTGGTTGTAGAGTTGGAAAGCCGTCAGGAAGAGGAAAGTTCTCCTGCTCAATTTGGGTAAAGGGACTTGGATACAGCTTCATCTTTTGTGCCACTTGTTAGGTAAAGAGTCTATTAAGCATGTGTACGCAGTGTGATGATGTATGGAAGTGAAACTTGGACAGTGAGAGTTGAGGACATGTGTTACATGGAAAGAAATGATGTGAGAATGATATGATGGATGCGTAATGTGAGTCTTACATACAGGCCTAGATCTTATGATCTGAGGGGAAGATGATATCTAGACACTATAGGGAGATGTGTGCATTACAGGAGATTTGGTGGTATGGTCACATTGGAAGAATGAATGAGAGTTCTTGAGTTAGTAGATATTGAACAATTGAAGTAGCAACAGGGGAAGGCCAAGGAAAAAATAGGAAGAAGTGATAAGGAGTGATCTGAGAGATAAGTAAATATCTGGCCAGAGATAGGTTAGATTTGAAATCAATTTCTAAAAGCTGTCAAACACATTGAAGATATTGCCAAGGTTGCAGCAAAGAAGGTGGGATCCCTTTACCGTGTTAGTAAACTCCTCACACCTGACATTATCCTGTATCTCTACAAAGCCACCATCCGCCCATGCATGGAGTATTGTTGCCACATCTGGGCTGGTGCATCATCTACTAGTCTCTCCCTCCTTGACAAGGTCCAAAAAAGAGTCGCCAACCTAATAGGTCCCTCACTGTCAACCACGCTCCAGTCCCTGTCCCATCACTGAAATGTTGCATCCTTTTGCTTGTTTTACAAATACTTCAATGGATTTTGCTCCGATGAACTGGCTACCCTGGTGCCCCCTCGACATAAATTTACTAGACTAACTCGACAATCAGCTAAATTCCATCAATTCACTGTGGAAGTCCCCAGATGTCGGAGAGCTTTCTACTCCAATAGCTTCTTTCCTCATGCTGCTGGCCTCTGGAACTCCCTCCCTGTCGCCTGTTTTCCCGACGGTACTGACATGCAGAAATTTAAAACTAATGTAAACAGACATCTCGCTGCGCGGTTCCCAATTTAGGTTAACCCCCTCAAACCTCTCCCTTTTTTCTCAGTAGCCCCTTACGTCTACAGTGACGTCCTGCCTTGTTTGGGGTGAACTATGTTAAAAAAACAAAACAAACACATGCCAGCATGTAAATCGGATGTTAAACCGTATATGATGATGATAATGATGATCATCATAAGTCAACCAACTAACCTTTGGAGGCAAATTTCTTCTGAAAAGTTCCACTCGTTCTAGAATCTTCTATTCTATATTTAACTGCATTTATTTTATTTTTATCCAGAAATGTAGTCTTGCTGAGTTTCAGAGATGATTCCAAGACGGCAGCAAAATTTAACTCTTTCAGAAAATTCCATAAAACTATTGCCTCAAGGCTTTATAGATTAAAAAGAAATAAAACGGAACAAAAATCAATAACAACTTCCTGGAACACATAAATCTTTACTTATCAATCTCCCGCCCCCGATTTTTCGGATAACTATCTGGGAAATGTCCAACTGTTCTTCACAGCTTCATCTGATTCCGGTACATGTAGATTTATTATTCCTCTGAGTGGGTTTTGGCATCTGCCAATTTTCCTTATAGGAATCAACCACTTATCTAGACATTCCTTTCAGGTTTTTATTCTGAACCTAAGCAACTAAAAAAAAGAAAAATAATGTAGCAGATTTTCATGGTGGGTAGGGGGTGTCAGAAAAAAGTGTAATACAGGCAGGGGAGAAGATATGCTTCGAGGGTCAGATGAGTTCTATCTTTATGTTACTTTAGTTTCTGTCTGGATTCATTTCGCCCATGTTCATTGTTCGTTCATGGATAATACATTGCTATGGGGTTGATTCCCTGAGGGCTGCAACATGGTCATCTTCCAATCCAATAAATAAATACTTGTCATAAGTAATAAAATGTTATTAATTCCATTCATTATTTTCAATCCTCTCATAATATCCTGCATCATTAAACTATCCATCGCATTTACCCTTATCCTCGAGTGGCTTTTTGCCTTCATAAGTAGTAATTCATTAGTAAATAAAAATTTTAAAGAAAAATAAGAAGACGATGTTTCCGTTTTCCCTTAAATAGCCTGCCCCTCCTTGTGAGAGACAGGACCTCCATTACTGGGGGCGGACAAAAACATAACCTGGCTGTGGACAATCTCTTCCTGGCTGTTCTTCTTACACTTCCCTAATGTCTGATAGAATCAAAATCATGTAATGAATTTTGATCAAAATTAGAATAAGGATTCTAGCCATAAGATTCAATATCATTATTATTTCCTGGAAATAAGTGTTTTATCAAGGCCAAATACCACTCGAGTACAAGGAGTTAATGAGATGGATAGATTGACAGTTGAATGATGATGAGAACTATGAGAATATTGAAAATCTCCACATACCACCCACTCGAAAAGCAACAACCGATCCAGAAAACAGCAATTCTTCCTCCTTTGTCAGAATCATTGCTCATGGAACCTGAGGACTAAAGAACAAAATAGGAAGTGCGGGGGAGTTATGAGGCTGCCGAAAGTAAACTCAAGGTCCACTTTCTAATCTCCATATACTTAGAATACTTAGAATAATTTTCCCGGAAATAATCTTAGAAAGTAGTTGAAAACCATGAATTTACTCCATCATTCCCAGATCAAATTTTGGATTCTTTTATTATTTTTATTATTATTTCTATTATTATTTCTATTGCAATGTCTTTTCTTCCTTATTTACAATACATGTTTCACACATTTGTTTCTCTCTTTGACATACTATGATTCTTTTATTATCCCACTCTTCTCTCTCTCTCTCTCTCTCTCTCTCTCTCTCTCTCTCTCTCTCTCTCTCTCTCTCTCTGTGTCTATCTCTCGCTCTCTTGCTATTATTTCATAATTTTACCTTTAATAGGAAAAAAAATTTTTTTCAAAAATTCTTTTTTATTTTCTGATGAGAGATTCTTTTATATATATATATATATATATATATATATATATATATATATATATATATATATATATATATATATATAGTATATAGTATACTGGTTCGAATGTTTTCGGTAGGAATCCGAATAAGAGAGCTTGATGTCCAATTGAGCAGAGCAAGTATAAATTTGAAGATGAGATGAATTAGATGCACATTTCGGGTGTGTACATAATAGTCTATTTCGACCTTATTTTGGTCTCCTCAGATGTACCTTCAACCATATTATATATATATATATATATATATATATATATATATAATTTCTCTCTCTCCCTCTCTTTACATCATTGCTTTCTCATTTATTTACCCCCTTTAGCATGATGGATCTTGAATATTCCCCAAAGAATGTTATTACTCAAAATTGTATCTCATGCAAAATAATTCTTTAGACGTCGGTAAAAAGAAAAGCACGGAAAAGAAAAGTCCATTCTCTCTACACAAATGCTCTTGTTCATGATGATAATATATGCCCATATCAGCATTTACCAATTCCCTTGTTGGAATTAATGGATCATAAGTCAACTGACAATTTATGCAGACACTAACCAATAATAGAAGAAACCAAAGAAACTATTCTAGTTGAAACTTTACAAAGTGAATCATTTTAAACTTTTATGCATTCAAATGTTCTCTCTTAAAACAAAAAAGAATCTCTCATCAGAAAATAAAAAAGAATTTTGGAAAAAAAATTTTTTTTCCTATTAAAGGTAAAATTATGAAATAATAGCAAAAACCAAAAGGCCACAATTTGCATGTGAGTGATGTAATAACGAGATTACCCCCGGGGTGATCGAAAAAGGCAGGATAGTGAATGAATATTATAACCTGGAGAGTAGAAAGTTTACCTTGTGTTTACTTTCGGCAGCTTCGTAACAATCACTTCCCTTATTTTGTCCTTTAGTCCTCACATACCATGAGCGATGTTTCTGACAAAGGAGGAAGAATTACTGTTTTCTCAGTTGGAATCTATCCATCTAACACTTATCGTTGGCTTGTTTTTGACCTTGAAGTTGTATTTTTTTAGCTCCTTACAGCAAGTGGTTTCATGCCTTATCTGGAACGATTTCCATTACAAAAATAATTTAAAAAACTAGATGGTAATGTGGTGTAGGTCAAGGGTGAAGGTAGACGTCATGTGTTTAATGTGACTTGAGTGTCTTGATAATTGCAAGGTTGAGATCAAAATTTAAAGTGTAACCATTGTATTTTTTTAAAATTTTTAAGTATACCGAATGTATCAAAATCAATTGCAGACGTGTGTCACTGATCGAGAGAAAATCGGGGGAAAACGTCAGAACAGACTTAACGATTGAAGTGGGCAGACGTTCCGCATTTTGCGGTTGGGGTTGGGAAGTTGATTGTATCTTTAAGGCATGTGTGTATCAAAGAAATGTCGACATTTTAATTGTAATAAATTGTAAGATATTATATATAAAAATTCTTTCTTCTTTCAGTTTCTTCCTTTCTGCTGTAGCACCTTTTCGATTTGAGGACGAGTAAAAAGAAGGGGAACAATGTTAGGTGAAGAAATCCGAGCTAGAACTCTGCGGAAACGTTTTGTTGTGCATGCAAATGACCAACCCCAATAAAAACCAAATTCTTCATGCATTCAGTAAATTGCATATGGCACCTGTTGGGGTAACAGGTGTGTTTCAGTTGGTTCGGATTTACGACAGCTGATGATTTGATTGAGGGACGAACAGTGAAAGTGAAATTTTTAATTACAGAAAGCCTTAATAACATACAATTCTGTACACTTCTGTGGAACACTAAGTCTAATAATAATAATAGACCAGCAGTAACAATGGCACATACGTATACGCTCAATAAAATAGTCTATTATTTTTCACTCATTGCTTTACACACTGTTTTTCTCATTGTTTCTTTCTTCTGCTGGCTTGGTTTACCTCTTCCAAAAATGAGAAAGTAATCTCTGAGAGAATAGTATCATGACCACAGAATAGATACTACACTAACCCCAAGGAGGAGGTAATACCTGAGAGGATGGTTCTATGTCAACAGAAAAGATACTATACTATTACTCCCCCCACCCCCGGAATTGATCAGTGAAAGATAGTACATTAGTTTGAAATAGTATAGTAAACTGAATTGAGCATTAAATGATAGTAGAATAGACTGACATAGTATCGTTTCGGTTTCAGACAGGCAGATACGAAATCTTTATGAGTAATAGATTTGTCCGGACTTCAGAACGCTAATTTCCAAACTAAACATGGAACAAAATGCTCTCTCTGGACGAGGGGTGGGTCCGGTTTTCCTTCTTTGCGCCCTGGCGAGTAAAGAAATTGCATTCTCTAATTCCCATGTAACATCACATTTACATTATTTTCCCTTTAACTTTCGAGTTGATACTAAACCAGCAGTACAATGCCACATACATATACTCTCAATGTCCTATCCAAGTTTTTGTCACTCATTCCATTTCACATTGTTTTTCTCTTCGTTCCTTTTTCAGCTGACTTCTTCTTGACATTGACTGTCTTTTTTTCATAACACATCTAGAGATGATACCTGTCTTAACATCAGTTATTTTCATTTGTATTTAATATTCTATGCCTATACACACATTGTCACTGCTAGATTAGCATTATTATAGTAAGCTAATGTTCACAAGAGATTGCAAATCTGTAACTATAAAAGTTTGATTTTAATAGATGAGTTCTTCTAGGGTCTACTAACATGTGGTATGTATCTGTGTGTGCGTCTATATATCCGTGTGTCTACAAACTACATTTAGGCTATTAGACTTTGGAACATGACATTTAGTAAAAACCATTCCTTACTTGTGTATATTATCCTAAAGTTCTCGCTCTCTCCATATATATGTGTGTTGTTCATATAAAGGAGTTTCTGAGGAAGATTAAAATTCCCTACTGAACAGCTTCTTTACCAATGGACAATCACACAAAATAATACAGATTCGTAAAATTATAGATAATTTCAATTATTTTACAAGCTTCTAATATGGGATTAAGTTCACACTCCTTTCACCACCAACGTTGGATCCCTGTTTGCCCCATTCGCAATGAATGACTTTCTCCTTCAAGAAGTCTCTTGTTTTGATTAGCTCTTAGGGGTGACGTTCACCCCAGATCTAAAATGGAAGACGTATATCCAGCCTGCTGCTAAAGTCGCTGGGAAAATAGTTGGATCATTCTACCGCTCCAGAAAGTATGTGACTAGATGCAGTCCTTTACTTATATAAGAATCAGATACTTCAAAATATGGAATACTGTTATCACATCTGCGGATGTGTCGCACAGAGCACTCCTTTCCTGACTACAAAATCAACTCCGAAATCTCGTGGGGTGTGATCTCTTCTCTTCCCTACAACCCCTATCCCACAAAAGAGACGTTACTAGTCTCTCTCCACTCTATCATTATTCCCATGAAAGGTGCTCGACTGAGCTCCAATCTTTAGTCCATCCTTGTAAGCCATTCACAGCAAGAACTTGTTTTGCAACCACATTGAAAAAAGACTTATATTTTCTCCTCCATTTGCCTAGCATCAGGCAGAATTCCCATGGACAGACCTTCTTTGCAAGTGCTTCTCATCTTTCGAACACATTACTGTGGGACTGCTTTCCTGCTTATTACAATTTGGTCGTCTTCAAATCTAATTTCAACAAATTCTTGTTTTAAACGACTCCACAAGTAAAAATCAGTTGATATTATTGATCAATGTTAGTACTCCCATAGTAGTTGTCATCCTCAAGTGGCTCTTGGCCTTGATAAGTGATAAGTGATGACCTAATAGTAATATTTGTTTTTAATTATCAATCAACATCTCAATAATCCCGAAATATAATATCAATACTATGTTTAGTAAAGCTTCATATTACAGTTATTAACTATTATACTTGAAACTAAATGGCAGAGAGGCGCTTATTAAAATGTCTAAGTGTGTCTCAATATTATAAACCCATCTCAGTATGGGTATTACAGCTAATAAATATTATGATTGAGTTCATTCTTCTTCTGATTCACTGATTGTATAAAATACAAAAAGAGGAAAAAAATGTATGAAGAACATAGTTAGTGCTAATTGATGTATTCGGATTTTCAGATTCTTTGTGACAAGGGAGAAAATGTCTAGCAAGAAGAATATCAGACAACAGAATCTTGGCTGAAAGCCATGATTTTTTGTTCCCATAAATTTGTAAGCCAGCAGAGAATTATAAACGGATACGATTAATAAATTAGAGATTTTCATTGACATCTCTGTAAACTTTCTCATTTTTAAAATGTTCACAAATAATGCAGTTCTTTCTTATTGTTTCACTGATGATAGAACAAAATTCAATAAAACGAAAATTCTCTTTTATTATTCTGAAGATACAAAGAAACAACTAGTTAAATAAATAAAGCTACTATGGTTTAGTGTGTCTGTTTTTACTCTGTATTAAACCTTTTTGTGGTTATTTAATACCCCCCCAAAAAAACACCTATACATGATGATACATCGATTGGTTGATTTTTTCTGTTATATAGTATATCAGTCTTTTTGAAGTTATTTAATGATAAAACACAACTCCTAAATGATACATTGATTGGTTCGATATGTCTGTCCTGTGAGGATTTTTGACCCGAAAGAAAATTCAATTCTTGTAGAGGTTATACATGAAGATAAGCACTGAAAGTTGAATTGGGGGCAACAGCTTTTTTAGAGGAGGAAAAGCAAATATGTATATTAATTAAACAATTTTACCTGGGCAAGTAATAAAGAATAATATACAACAGAACGAGAGATTTTGCAAATACGTCCTTTATAACAGTATTATATGCTTGATTCTGTCAATTCTGACTCTTTTCATCCTTTGCTTGCAACTACCTTCTGGAACTTTTGTTGCAATACAGTCAGAACCAAAATTGCGAAACTGGGAAAAAGTAGAATGATTGCTTGTGACAGCTTTCTGTGCGTATTATTGCAATATAGTCAAACCGTTGTCCAGGATGGTGGAATAATTTGGGAAAGTAGAAAACCATCTTTAACCCAGAGCTTTTGAGTTTATATAGACTGCCTCATGTGACCACTCAAGGATTAGTGATTGGTTATGTTTTGACCAATCTATGGGTTCAAGAGAGACAACTTCTGACCAATGTATGAGTTCCTTATAAATTCTAATAGTTTAATAGCAAATCAACTTATTTTAGGATCCTGTTTACTTGTCTTCCCATGAGAACAGAATTAGACACAAAGTCGGTTTTTAATGTAGGGAAAATCCAGCTCCTCGAAAAGGGGCACTCTGAATTGGGACAAAATTTAAATTTTATCAGTCTACAAGCATGTCTCCGTCACTGACCGAGGACAGAAAAGATGATGTGTAATAGCAGAACAGATACTACACTTTGCTTCTAGCCAAAAGGTCAAGGACCGTTTTGAAGAAGGTCTTTTCTGTGTGCCTTACAATCCAATATTTATTTAAATATTTTTGTAAAACATTAAATTTAGCAACTATAAATCAATATTTTTAAAATAATTTTCTTAATACATATTAAATTTTAATTTATTTTTTTTTTATACATTTTGTTTTGTGTGTAACATTTTTACTATGCTTGTAAATAAATCTGCAAAACATCTTATTTCAATGGTTTTTGTTTAAATTTGTTTCGTTAATAAAAAATAAAAAGTTTGTAACTTTTTTTAATCAAATATTTTTTTTTTACAAATCACTAAAGTTTACAAAACAAAACAAAACGTTTTGTAAAAATATCTCCGAAGGCAAGTGTGTTGTTTATTATTTAACCGGAAGAAAAAGAAAAAAAACATCGGAAGTGTAAAGCAAAAGTGTGTCCTTGTGGTCGTTTTTTGATTCTAGGGTTCCTCAAGTATAATTGATCCCATAAATGATACATTGATTCGTTTGATTTGTCTGTTCAACAGCAGAGTAACTCTTTTAGGGGGTTATTTGATGCCAAAACACAATACCAATTGTAAATAATTCAAGTCATTAAAAGAAATAACTAATCTGTTTTATTAGTACATAAAACTATTAAATTTATTGTTTTTGCTTTTATTCACCCCAAACAAGGCATATTGTCACTGAAGTGTAAGGGGCTACTATGATACGAGTCAATTTTTCGTGGTGAGCTGGGTAGCAAGATGTTTGTTCACATTACATTTATATTTCTGCCTGTTTGTAATGTCGGAGAAACAGGAAATAGGAAGATAATTTCAAAGGAAAGCAGTCTGAGGAAAATAGGGTAAAAAATCTTCCGGAATCTAGGGACCTCTACAGTAAAAGGTGGGATTTTGCTGCTACTCGGGTGAGTCAGGAGTATTTTTGTTAGGAAGGGTACAAGTGCAACAAGGTCATCGGATTACATTCTCCGAAAGTATTTATAAAACAGGCACAGAGATGTAACTCTGTGGCGATTAAACAGGCGTCGGAGCTTGGCAGATAGAGTAAGACCTATTAGGTTAGAAATTCTTTTTTGTACTCTTTCCAAGACGGAGAAGCTAGTATTTGATGCACCAGCCTAGGGGTGGCAACAATATTCCATGAACGGGCGAATTTGCTAAAAGATATAAGTAACAAATTGTCTAAGTAATTTTTATTGAATCGTCAATCTCAAATCTCAAATCAGTTTTGATCAATAAATTCAATCACTCAAGAATGAAGTGAGTCCTAATTTTGAGCCGTCAAGTCACTTGACTCTGGCTTCGCTGATTAATGTAAGTTGGGAAAATATCTTCTCAAGAGACATGTTACAAAGTTGAATCAGCTTATGTCGGCTATTTAGAAAACTGCTATATTTAAAAGAAATAATTCATTTAACCTGTGTATACTAATATGAGGAAGTATAAAAATAAAAACATTCTCATCACATTCGTTTCAAGTTAACCCCTCATACACACACACATATACAACTTCCAATCTTGTTCCCAAATTCCTCCCCAACACATTTTCTAAGAATATAAAACTCATTACAAGACATTTAGAGTCACCTCTTTTGAACGGTCCCCATTTGTAACAATGTCCGCCATTCGCTGAATGAAAGAACCAATTATACGCCGCCTAACAAAACGAGTTTGGTTGAAAATCCTGCATGGGTTTGAATATTCTTTTCCTTTTTGTCCTGGAAGTTTGTCCTGGCATCACTTCGACTGCTATAACAGGCGTTTAACATGCATGGGAAATTTGCAGGGCAGAAGCAGCAACAAAGAGAAACAAGTAATTCAAAGACACTTTCTTCTCACCTGATATGTAATCACAGAATATACAAAGAACTCAAGAACTGTTACTTTAACAAAACATCCACATCACAAGAAAATTCCCACAAATATTAATCATTTGCAACATAACATATTTTTCTATCTTTCTATCTATCTCTCTTTCTATTCTCCCTTGCATACCATATATAAAGCTGTTGCAATCTAAAGGTGATTTGTGTTTTGTTTTATAAAACACAGTCGATCGGGCCCTCAGATTTGATATGCTGAATCACGAGAGAAGCTTCTTGATTGGTTAATTTAGTATTTATTGCAATTTCGTCATGTGACCTGTTTATGCAGATGTAACTACACTTTACACTTCTTGTGGAAAGAAAAAAGAAGGAAAGGAAAGAATGAAACAAAAATGAGAAGAGAAGGAAAGGCAGGCCAGTAATTCAATTCACTTACTTGCTTGCCACAAAATGACCCAAAAGGGATTTATTTGCCATAAAGCAGACAAAGAAATACCCCCCAACTAATATAGGAAAATTATTTTCTACAGTTAGTTATTCTTTAATATCAATACATTTTCAATCATAAGTATGCAATTATTTATACTAGCACCACCCGTTGAAATTCCACAGTTGTATCCTTTTGTATATTGCTACTGTGCATTTTATGGAGTCCGCGCGAACGCAGACCCCACAATATTATTGTATCACTCTTTTCTAAACTGAAACATATACATCTAAGTACTCTAGATAATGTAGTTTCAGAATATATCTGGTTATAAGAGTCTATCTCTAAGATCTTTTCAGGGCTTTGTGACATATTTATGGGCATCCAGCACGTACTACGCAAACTCCCACAGTATTATTGTACAATCTTTGGACTGAACAGATCCAACACTTTGTCCCAATCTGAAGGCTAAGAAAATTTATTTCAGCTTATGTTTCACGTTCCACACAACAGCGGCATCAGATGAATTATCTTTTATTTCTTTTTTTGGATTGCATCTTCAGCGATCAGACGATGTTATCTTTTAAAAAAGCGGTGGAGGGTGATAACGTACGTACGATCATGAAATTTCCATAACATATTATTATAACGTATTATTATATCATTAAAATCCAACAATTAAATGCAGTTGTTTAACTGAGAATTCTAGAAATCTACATATACTTGTGTGTATTTTGCTCTAAGGGATTTTTCGTTTCGTTTCTTTCGTTTCTTTTTTGTAAGTTATAGTGCTTCGTTGGCACAAATCCAATCTTCCCCTCATCCCTACCATAACATTGAGGTTGATTCTTATCCAACCAGCTCACTCATTTTAGGGTTGCTCTGTATTTTTTTTAATAAAACAGTTTGATTGGAATCTGTGTTCCGTGAGTAATGTCTTATTTGACCTTATTTTCGACCTTTTATGATTTCCAGGGTTGACCGAGGTCAACATTACAAAGTCTATGACATGCCAAGTTTTATTGAATCACATTTCTGCTTCTATACAAGAGAAACACTTCTTTTTATTCATTACATGTGGTTTTATTAACAGACTTAATGCATTTTAAGAGAATGTATTACTTTCAAATTCAAATTTATTGCCATGAAAAAATAGCAAACAGCAACAAGCCATGCGAAAAGACAGTTAAAAAATATGTTCCTCTATATGCAGTCTAAATGTGTGTTTAAGGCTACCACTTTGAACCTGGATATGGTTGGTATCGTCACAACCTCCTCAGGAGGCAAGCTGTTCCACAGAGTGAAAATAGGGACAGAGAATACCACCTTTCTTTTGTTGAAATTAAAGTGACTATAGTAAATCTTCTGTGGGTTCCCACAGATACCACAACTTGGCACTGGGCTTAAAAATTCCTTAAAAAGTAGATTTAAATCCCTGCTGATGATGTTTTACACCAGAATCAGGTCTCTTTGAATCATCTGTCACTACAGTTAGAACAAATTTAGTTTTTGAAGACACTCTTTGTAAGGAAACATAGAGAATCCTGTCCCCATCCTGGTTTTCAACCGTTGAACATCCAAAGACAAGAATTTGTAGCTTCGATGACATACTCAAGAATAAACCGTACTAGAGCTATTGTATATAACACCTATATCTTTATTTATATAAAGTTAGGTATGTGTATATGTTTATATATTTGTATGTACAGGATTCACTCCTAAACTAATTAACTAATCATTATGAATTTTCGAATACAGCTGTTAGGCGTAAGGGGTCGCAATGCGGGTTATATTTAGTTTAATTTAGTTTCATGCAAAGGGGTAAATAGGGAGTGGAAACCCTTTGTAAAAATTCAAATACCTGACTTTTGTGAAATTTTAACAATAGGTATTATAGATCAGTTAATAGATATACCCCAAATTTTAATTTCTTTTGAGTATTTTGAAGGGTATTTAGAAGGCCTAATATCGACACATCGCCCATTTGAAAATTTAAATATTTCAGATTTGCATTAAATTTGATTCATAGTCATTAGACACAAATTAAGCAATATTCTCTGAATTGCAATTTCTTCTTAAGGCCCCTTAAACTTAAGCCTTGAATTTTAGACTTTTTCTAGAATCAATATCATGTAATGGATTTTCATCAAAATTGGAATAAGGATTCTAGACATAAATGAATCCATGCTTACTAATTTTCCATTAATAATTCTTTTTATTATTGAGTTAATTATTAATTATACCTTAGCAACCACAATACACAGTGAAACTTAGTAGCCCTATGTGTCGAAAATTAATACAATTTCTCTACCCACGTGTTGCTAAACTTGATGAAATAGAATATCAAATATTCTAATTAATCAGATACTTTTGTAAACCTTACATTTAGGTTATAATAATTAATAACTCATAAACAAAATGGATAAACTTTCAACAGAAACTTATATCAGATTTATCACAACTGAACACAGAATAAATTAATGAGTTAATTGACCGCTGTAAGCGAGATGAAATATACACAGTCTCCAGACGTCTGTCTGTTTACTTTCTTTCCAGGCAGACTTGATTTGCAAGGGCGATAACTCTTAACCTTCTCGAAATGATGCAAGGGAAGTAAATCGTTTTCGTTAGCTTTCCTAACAGATACATTCAATGTTATTGAGTTATTTAGGCATCCTGCTTTAGCAGTCCCTATGAGAAAGGAAGGATGAGAGTAATCCGGCGTAATGGGATATGAAAAAGGAAACACCAAGAGATAGTTTTTATATATTCATCAACGTTTCGTCTTTATTGTATTCTCCAGCCTGGACTCTCCTCCAGCGCTCATAGTAGCCACGGCTACTATATTCCCTCATCTCTCCACCATGCCAACCCCAAACTTCGATGTACTTGCATGACATTTTTCTGCAAATTATCATCCTGAGGAAGTCTTACAATAAAGACGAAACGTTGATGAATATATAAAAACTATCTCTTGGTTTTTTCCTTTTTCATTTCTCAGCAGTCCCTATGTGTGTATTAGAATGGTCTAACGTTCAGGCGTGCTGGTAGAAATGTACAAGATTTTAGGCTGATAGTAAGTAAAAAAAAGTCTCATTTTTATATTGTAGGCTAGTTTAGTCTGTCTTAAAGTCACTTTTATGTGGTATTTTTCTGTCTAGATCTGCTTATATGGCACATGATCTTTTAATACGAACTGCTATTTTACCCAGAGCTGGAGATATATTAGGGGTTCATACCTTCCCCAACTCTGTTAATGAATGAATAAACTTAATGGAATTTTATTATTTGTATTATTCGGACAGCTGTTCTCATCTTGGATGTTATTCTTACAACGTTTCGGCTGATGTAAGCTCTGACCTTCTTCGGGTATGTCATGTTGAACTCTTATCTTAAAAATATGTTTTCAACTTTGTAGTGTGGTTAACTGTGACTAAAACTTTTTTCTTATCCAAGTTACTGCCCATGGAATCATCATTTATAAATGTCATCGATGCTGGCTGAGATATTTATGGGCAAAGCACATTTATCTCATGACAAGTTCATATAGGTCTGCTCTTGTACAGCCAGTATTGTCTGAACAATAGTGTCTAATGAACAAAGGTGTTTAAAACAAAGGCCAATATGAACCTCTGAACACAGAAAACTTAACATTACAGACGTTTTTTTTATTTGTGCAAGATGTTCAATTGCAGGGTATCCCCCCCCCAAAAAAATGTCACCTATCGAATCGTTAAAAAATGAACAATCTTTTCTGTAATACAACCATATTTAGTAAGAATACATTGTCCAACAAGTTTCAGTCATAAATGTCAAACAGTTTTTCCTTTATGACTGTTCAATGATAAACACACCTGGATGTGATGGCAAAATTATCAATAACTCTGACATACTCCTCTCTCGGCACTGCACTGATTTTGATTGTAGTAGTTCTCTTCAGTTCAGAAATAGTATGGGATTGTTTTGCTAGACATTATCTTTGTGATTACCCCACAGATAAAATCTGGGGAGGTTATGGTTCGGTGAGTGTGAAGCTCATTCAAGATCATACTTTCTACTGGTGATCTTATTTTAGCCTACAATCGCCTCAATGGCCATTATGATCTCCCTCAAGATATACTATTCCCTCCTGCACCAGAAAGAGGCCTGTGCCAGCATTACAAGAAACTGCCGATTTCGATTGAACTGGAGCAGTGTCGCTTTCTCAATCAGGATCTTAGGACCTTAGAAAAGACTTCCAGATGCAGTAACTGCGCCAATGATGCAGCAATTCAAGGCGAAATTGAATAAGTGATGGGCCACTGCATCCTCTTCTGTATAAATTTCTGTCCCCCTTTTCTTTTCATGGCAACTGAATCATGCTTGTTTTATTTTTGCCAAATTGATTTCATTGAATTGATGAGAGACTTACTAAAGTGTCTCCACATATTATTGAAGCGTGATAAAACAAAGACTGTTAGACATTCCTTACTGTAACTTGGTGAACAAGTCAGACATAGACTGAAATTTATTTGTATTAAATGTGCTGTGATTTTAGAATGAACTTTTAATTTTATTAACTGTTCCTTTGGTGATATTTTCTGTATTTCTCATTTTCTTTTTATTGAATAATTTTTAGATGTGTTTCATGGCTAAAGTTCTTCATTTGCTGTCAGAACGCCATCTTGCTAGCACCATGTGCTTCATCAGCCAGAAAGATCTAAACATAGCACAATAATGACACTTCAAATCTTTTATTTGCCCACTGGCCATGGACGCTTAATGTGGGCCAAATTTAAAAACTGCAGTTTTATTTGTACCAAACTATCCCCCATTGAGGGTGGGGTGGGGGTGTTGTCTTTATAAGCGCCCATTATGCACGTCTGTATTATACGGTCCAGCTGGAAGGAGAGTGTTCATTGTCTGCCATCTCCTGCCGTGATGTCACTCACAAAATTTCGTCTACCCACTTTATCTCATTATACAACTAATAGACTGGTTGCAGCACGATCTTATCCAAATACAAGGTGTTTGAAACAAATTTGATAAATTTTTTATATTCTTTAATTTTCAGAAATATTTGATGTATTTAGTAGCGATAAAATGCAAGATTAAGAGCTGGAGACCATTGACGACTGGAAAGCACCAAAATATTAGAAGAGAGTGATCCTCATCATGATGATTCATGCCGTATTAAAAAGTTTTGAAAAATTACATCCATGTTACACCTCCAGAAAAACCTAGAAGTGAGTGTTTCCACTACTTCACAAGTCCTAACATCTGACCTCCAACTCGCCTGATTGCAAACCATGGATTATTAAGTCTGGGTGTAGTTGAGAAAGGCACCAAACGTACTGCCTGCAACACCGAATATGAGCGTATTGTCAGGATCAAACTGGTGTACAGGCGTCTCTTTAAGGACATTGTGAAGGCTATGTGTTCTAGGTTCAAGTCACACCTTTATTCGGCAAAAGATCCTCTAAGAGATGCACTTTGGATTTTGAAAATAGATTATTTCTTATCCTTTCCTTTCCAAAAAGTGTTACATTTGTCTCGAACACTTTGTAGGCCTTGCGTTAAGTGCATGTGTGTTTTGTTAAAATGGAAGGACTTAGTAATCATTCACATACAAGATTTTAGTAATATCTGAGTTTTTTTTCTTAAACAAAAGAAAACTTGTGACCCATTCGTTCAAACACAAGTGTTTTTAGCAGTTAACTCATGTGTGCACTTCTTGTCAGTGGCATACAGTCTCGTTACTTTCTCTTTGAAAGACACTTCACATTTCTCCCCGTGTTTTTTGTCTATAAAAGTTACAATGAGATCCATAATTTGACTCCTCATGAAGGTAGAGTTAAACACAAGGTCAGTTTTTAATGTGGGGGAGAATCCAGCTCCTCAAAAAGGGGCACTCTGGATTTGGACAAAATTTTTTAATTTCCTCAGTCTAGAAAGATTTCTTATTCACTGACCGAGGACGGAAAAGATGAAGTGTAGTATCAGAACAGATACTACACTTCACTCCTAGCCAAAACCCCATAATTTGGGTGTCTGTTTTCTTTTTTTTAGATCTGTGTGGATTTATTGGTGTTTCTGGTGAGTCATTGTTTTATGTGAAGATGCATTCATTTTGAAACCGTTATCATTCATGAACGAATAGTATCAGTGCTCTTTTTGGCTTACTTATCTTTTACTTTTGTCTGAAAACCGTTTCCAACCTAAAATGTTTGAAGTGGTTTTGTATTAATCAACAAATATTTTATTTCCAAAGCGTTGTGTTTCGATCTCAATCAATTGTGTCAATCAGACGTGCTTTGTTTCTTCTAGCCAGGTGTATGTTTATGTCAAGTGCATTTTATTCTTGCCAGATGACATTTCTGGAACATCAGACCTGATATTCAATATCTGGATGTGATGGTCATTCTCATCAGGTTAAATGCAACTGTCTTGTGTGCTGTGTCTGCAGTGAAAATGGATGGTGTTTTTTTGTTTTTTTTTCCGCAATATTGCATCCCTGTGCTTGTTTTACAAGTACTTCCACGAAATATACCCCCTATTAATTTACTGCACTTGTACCCCCTTAACATAGATATCCTCGACCAACCCGACTAGCAGCAAAATTCCAACCCTTCACTGCAGAGGACCTTAGATGCCTGGAAACTTTCTATTCTAATAGCTTCCTTCCTACGACTGCTTGCCTTTGGAATTCCCTCGCTGCTCTCTGTTTCCCTGAATCTACCAATATGCAGAAATGTAAATGTAATGTGAATAAACATTTTTCTGCACAACCCTCCACTTATGATGCCTCACATAAATCTGACCCTTTATAACAGTAACTCCTTACATCAGTGGCAATATGCCTTGTTTGGGGCGAATAAAAGTAAAAAAAGAAGAAATAAGCTATGCAGATGTGTCATTTCACCAGCAAATCACTGATGGCATAATATACGCTGGCGAAATTGCTCATTCGAAATTGCTCATTCTGCGTTTTGTTCTGTGTATATCATGTTCACCTGCTCACAATTTTCTTTAATGACCTGCTGTTCATACTTCTGATGATCCTGTTGTTTTTCCTTTCTCATCTGTTCATTCTGCCGGTTTCTGTTTATCGTTTCTATTGATTTTTGAAGATTTAAGGGTCCCTGGTTCGTTCCAGGTTTTGTGTAATCCAACCAGTGAAGTGACCTGATCAGAAGACCCTTAATCAAAGAACCATACATTTCTTTATAGCTTATCAGTTAGCTAACTCTTGCACTCATACTAGCATCTTCTCCTTCCTGTGCTTCAATATTATCACCAAGGTAACAAAACTTCTGAACAACCCCAATAGCTTCACCATTCAAATATACTTTCTCCACATCTGAATTCTTATCTGTCTCCACAGTTTTACATTTCTTGCTCACAAACTGGTTATCACCTCTCAACCTACCTTTAATTCCACTGCACTTCTTGTGCATCCAATGTTTGCTTACTCCAGCTACACTTAACTCTTGCAATCACACTAGCACCTTCTCTTACCTGTGGTCCAATGGTATCACGAAGGTAACAAAACTTCTGAACAACCTCGATAGCTTCATCATCCAAATATACTTTCTCCATATCTGAGTTATCATCCATCTCCATTGTCTTATATTTCTTGCAGACAAACTGGTTATCATCCTTCCACCTACCTGTAATTCCACTTCACTTCTCGATTATAGTCGTATAGCCTTACTATACTAATATTTTTTTCTTTAAAATCAGGTAACAAACACTGTATAACAGTCAAACTAGGACCAAGACGGAGTACTGCTATCACACCTGGTAAGGTGCCACTCAGATCACTCTGTCTTGCCTGGAGAAAATACAAAATCGATTTTGCAGTAGGAGATGGTCTCTTCTTTTCCCTGCAGGCCCTTTCTCACAGAAGACACGTTGCTAGTCTTTTCCTACTCCACTGATATTTCTATGGTAGGTGCTCCACTGAACTTCAAGCTCTAGTTCTGTCCCCCAAAACCTTCTAAATAAGAACTGGATTTGCTACCAACCCTGCAAAAATCTCCCCTTTCTTCCTCTGTGTACCTAAAATAAAAGAAACTTCCATGAACAAAGTTTATTTCCAAGAACTTCACACTTGTGGAACACGTTACGATGAGAATGTTTCCCTACAGACTACAGCATGATCGTTTTCAAGTCCAATGTCAACAGCTATCAGTCATGTCGTCATGTGAATTAATCATAGTTCTCAATTCTTCATAGTACTGTTTCATCATCTAATTGAAAACCTCACTAACCCTTATCGTCGAGTGGCTTTGGGCCTTAGAAAGTGGTAAACCATTACTATATAAAAAATTATAGCCTAAATTTAATTTAAATGGAAAAATAACTCGAACATTGCACAAGAATATTTTAGGCCAAACCCAAATTCAAACGTAAAGCAACAAAGGAAGAAAGATGCAACATTTCTTTTGATGGAATTTTTAGCATTAAACAAAAATGTGACGGTGTTTTGCTCTTTCTATTTCATGCATCATAATGGAGTATTTTTATGTTACTGGCAAAAACAGAATCTGGAGAAACAGTTGAATATTACATTACTAGATATCTATTTCCAAAGTAAGTGGTATCAAATCTCTGTAAGGAAAATATGAAATTTCGCAGTCTAATTAACAATCAATAAGCTACCCTGTTGCTCTTTTCTTCTTATAATCGCTGACAGTGAATCAGTCTGACAGTAAACAAACTGACAGAAGTTGGATAAGTCCAATTAATCATTTGTCTAATAAATAAAGAATCAAGGAATGGACAACTGTGTTGGTGAAGAAAGTATATAAATATATATATATATATACATATATATATATATATATATATATATATATATATATATATATATATATATATATATATATATATATATATATATATATATATATTGTCACGAATGCCGCCGGTCAGGACCACCGAAAGACAATACGTGACAAAGATAAAAAAAAAAGTTTTTAAAAAGTTTTTAAAAAGTCCGGAGTGGCTCGTATTATCCTAGGTCCAAATAAAACGTGATATGGGATGGGGATTTCTCCAATATAAGACACCGTCAGGAAATACAACAAAAAGATACGAAGAAACGACAAAAAGACATTAGGACTTAAATTTATATTCATTTATTTAATGAAACTGTATACTAGAAAAAAAAGGGGAGTGTATCTATAAAAGAAAACGAAATAAAACATCAAAACAAAAGTATATTCTTAAGAAGAGGGGGGGGGATTGTCTATCCTATCCCTATAGTAGCAGGATTCATCTCTACACAAAAATATACACATAGGGGGCGAATGTCCGAGAAGAGATATTCACTTACGAGTGGATGCATTGTTCGACCCAGAGTCGACATTTCCGGCATGTCGTCATAGCCGTACCTCCTTGCACATGTAGTCTTGAAATACATTTTTTTCTCAGGAAAACAATTCCTGGCTGGTTACTTTTTCTCCGCTTAGTTCAGCGGGTCGTCTCGCCCGAGCCGAGGGCGGCTATAATTCCATTTTCAACAGGCTCTCTCGCCCGAGCCTGGGGCGGTTATAATTCCATTTTCAACAGGCTCTCTCGCCCGAGCCGAGGGCGGCTATAATTCCATTTTCAACAGGCTCTCTCGCCCGAGCCGAGGGCGGCTATAATTCCATTTTCAACAGGCTCTCTCGCCCGAGCCGAGGGCGGCTATAATTCTATTTTCAACAGGCTCTCTCGCCCGAGCCGAGGGCGGCTATAATTTCATTTTCAACAGGCTCTCTCGCCCAAGCCGAGGGCGGCTATAATTCCATTTTCAACAGGCTCTCTCGCCCAAGCCGAGGGCGGCTATAATTCCATCTTCAAATTCCATTTACAAAAGACCCCTACCTTTCCTCGCGACTTTCTTGTCGACGGTTGTTCATTTCTTCCCCGTTCAGCGCAGAGGTACTCGGGAAGACTGACTATAGATGTCCTCAAAATATGTCCGTCTTAACCCGGCAGCTAACGTACTTCCTTGCCGCCATCTTTTGTCCTCTGTGTCGCGTTAACTTCCTGTCGACTGTTCTTCTTCGCGTGCGGCTTCACGTGCGGCTAAAGTTTTTTTTTGTCTTCACTCTCTCTTTTTATCTCTTTTCCTGACGTCATTCGAGTCGCATTATTATAATTTCTCGGTCGTGTATAAATATGCAAAAATGAATCCCATCTCTCTCCGTAAACCGGAGTCGTGAGTTCGAATCTCAATAGCTCTCCCTACATTTTGTAACAATATATATATATATATATATATATATATATATATATATATATATATATATATATATATATATGAGGATAAGATTCACGACATATCATAACATAAAATGCAGTGAAAACAGAGTGTGTGAAAAAGACAAAAGGAAAACAAATCAAATACAGGTAAAAATCATCAAAAAACGAGATTTTACCAGTTTTGCTCGGATCACGGAACGTTTTCAGAAAAAGTGGAGATTTAAAAATTTATTGAATAACGGCTAAACATAGAAAAAGAAGAAAAAAGAACGCACAACGGGATGTTTCTGGCACGTGTTTAGCTATTTAAATAAAAGGAGAAACGGATTTGGGCAAATGTGTGCGGCAAAGACGTTAAAATGGGGAAATGAGGAAGAAAGAAAAGGAAAAAAGAAGAAAAAAGAAAATACATGATTGCATTGTTTCAGTGCGGTTTTTGCCAGATGTTTGCTTAAGGAATAAGATCGGAATTTACGGTTTACATTAGATTGTGATGAGAGAAGATTTACAGAGCTTTTGATGCACTTGTGGCATGGGAAAGAGTATTCGGTCTTCAGAAGGGTGCAGTTTGTAAAGTCAAAATTGTGGGTAAAAGTGGTTCTGTGTATGACTAGTACGTTAGTGGGATTGTTGTGTTTGAGGTCCTGTTTGTGTTTGTAAATGCAGGATTTTATATTTCTGGCTATTTCACCGATATAAAACATCAGACAGGAGGCACATTTTATTTTGTTAATGCCGGCTAGGTGAAAAGTGTCCTTAGGGGGTAGGTGGGGACAGGGTTTTGTGTTTAATAGATCCTTAATTGTTTTAGAGATTGAGGTTACTATTTTTATGTCAGATTTGAATTGTTTTTGTAATCCCATATGTATTTCCTTACAAAAACAATGTATATATATATATATATATATATATATATATATATATATATATATATATATATATATATATATAATTCTTGGTTTTGTTTTGTAGAATAAAAGAGTGTGTGATTATTTAATAATAAGAGCAGAATATTTAGTTATTTATTACTGTTACCGAAGATTAAATCAAATCAACATGGTACAATAGGAGTTTAAATATAGCTGAAGATAGCCGGGAAGCGATTTGTTTATGAATATAAATAAACTAAAAAAAACACTATTTTTCAATCTGGGTCAGCTCCTGCCTTGAAACTTATGGTACCATATTGATCTGATCTGATCTGATCTGATCTTCAGAAACATTATTAATAAATAAATATATAAATATATATATATATATATATATATATATAAATATATATATATATATATATATATAAATATATATATATATATATATATATATATATATATATATATATATATATATATATATATATATATATTTATATATGTAAAAGAGTAAGGCTACCAACATTTGTAAAAAAAATTTTTTTCAACATTTATTTCTTATTTTGTTATTTTATCATTTTATAATTTTATATAACGCGTTTCAAGCGTGGTGCGCTCCCGTCAGATATGTAGATTTACATATCTGACGAGAGTGCACCACGCTTGAAACGCGTTATATGAAATTATAAAATGATAAAATAACAAAATAAGAAATAAATGTTGAAAAAAACTTTTTACAAATGTTGGTAACCTTACTCCTTTACATATATACTTTTATCTCGTTGGAACTTCACTGATACTGCACTACCCTCTTTTCTATATATATATATATATATATATATATATATAATAATGGTAATAATCCAGGTGAAAAATATCCACAGGGTGGTAATCCAGAGAATTTTAACCGGTTCTCTCCAAATATGATCTGAGGTTAAGATCGGATTCTAACTCTGCCTGATGAGATCTCAGTTTATAGTAACTGTTGATCGATAACATCGACATGCCAGTGTCGCAGATTTTGTACATGTCTGTGTAAATGAAATTATCATATATATATATATATATATATATATATATATATATATATATATATATTAAAAGAATACCCGTTTCAGGATGGGTAAAATTAGTTTTTCGAATAGAACATTTTTCACCACTTCTATGTCCCTTTACAAAGATTAAAATCAGGATATAATAATACTAACCCTTATATCTAGAATCCTTATTCCAATTTTCTTAAAAATCCATTACATGATTTTGATTCTAGAAAATGTCTAAAATTTAAGACTTAAACTTAACGGGTGTTAAGAAGAAATTGAAATTCAGGGAATCTTTCTTAAAAGGATAAAATTTCATGAAAATCTGAAATATTTGAATTTTCAAATAGGAGGCTGAGCCCATATGCCCTAAAAACCCTTTAAAATACTCAAAAGAAACTAAAATTTAGGGAATATTTATTAATTGATGTATAATACCTATTGTAAAAATGTCACAAAAATCAAAGGTATGTGAATTTTCACAAAGGGCTTCCACTCCTTCTTTGCACCCTTTTTATGAAACTAAATCAAACTAAATATAACCCACATTACAACCCTCTATTAGCCTTAATTTTCCATCTGTAGCTTGGACCACTTCAATCAACGTAAACACTTCTTTCACTTAATCTTTGCATTGACTTACTTGACTTATCTACATACGACAGAGAGCTTCTCCACATACTTGAAAACAACATTCTGTCACTTATCACAGTCTTCGGCTTGGCTGACCCATCTTTTTGGTTGTCGTTCTCTTGATCTTTCTTGAATCAAATCTTCTTGATATGATTTCTCTACATAGCTGGAGTCTGGCAGCTTGGATATATGTCCAAACAACGTTAATCTCTTTTTGCGAATAGCGTTGTTAATTCATCTGTTGATATTAAGTTTCTTTTTGATATGTACATTTCTTCGTCTATCTCGCAAAGTTACTTAATTAGTTCTTTCATTTAGACATTTAGTTTCATCTTATGTTCTGCTAGTATAGTCCATGTTTCACTTGCATATTCAGTGATAAGAACTATCAATGCATTGTAAAGTTTTTACTTCAGAGGCATTGATATATCTTTCTTGCTCTTTATCTTTTCTTTTAGACGTCCAAATTTGTGTTCAATGTATTGCTATATTTTAAAGAAAAGGTAAGGAATTAAGCCAATATAAGTACATC
This sequence comes from Sepiola atlantica, assembly GCA_963556195.1. Lineage (NCBI taxonomy): Eukaryota > Metazoa > Mollusca > Cephalopoda > Sepiida > Sepiolidae > Sepiola > Sepiola atlantica. Next base: position 191,546,038 of record OY744515.1, read on the forward strand.
AAAATTAGAAAGACAATGATAGTTTGAGTCTCCTCTCTACTTTTGCCTCTCGGGATCTCTCTTTTTCTATTGGCCTTACTTTTCCTTTTGTAGCTTGGACCATTGCCATCAGCGGTAACACTCAATTCACTTCACCCTTACATGGCATAAGAATATCGTCCTCAAAGCATCCTTCCACCTCATTCTAACTGCTCTTTTTCTTTTTTTCAGGGAATTCTTATTATAATACTTGTTTTTAATATAACAGACTCTCCATCTCCATCACTTTCCATCAAACTCTGCTTCGAAATCCTCATCCTTTTTTTCTCAATAGTTTGGGACTTGAGCAGCTGCAGCACAGTATATGTCTGTAAAGTCCACCTATTCATTTTTATCAGTCACACATTCCAGCCTATTGATCACGTCCATTCCAACAACAATATTGATCCTCCCATTGATAATGCGATCAATGATAATTACCTCCGTTTTTATCCTCATTCCATGTATTTGTGTCTCTGCTTTCGCAGTGTCACTCCCATCCCATCCGCTCGCAAGCTTGCTAGCAAGTAAAGTGGTTGAGCATTCGGTATCGACAAGAGCCTCACAGCCTTTTGTTAGGAGCAAGGTGTTAGGGTTAGCAAGGTGTGGTATCTCTCCTGGTGCTGCACTTCATATTTTCTGTCCTCGATCGGTGAGGGACGGGTTCTTCTAGACTGAGACAATTTTTATTTTTCTCACAATCTATTTGGGGGAGCTGGATTTTCCCTGCAGTAAAAATCGACCTTGTGTCAAACTCTGCCTTCGCAGGGAATCAAACAAATAGGGAAAAGAGCTGCCGCTATCACACTGCCCACTGAAACTTTTATTATTAATACAAGTTGGTATCATGTCCTTGTTCGTTTAAAGGGAGCATTATTAGCATATACGTTCTATTGTTACAAAACATGTTCTTGGCTCATTTCTTTGAGTATGAATACAGTACCTTGCAATATGTCCCAATTCTACATTAAATATTAGTGAGTTCTCACAGTTTTCGGTGTGATTCCAATATCTAAAGCTCCGGACACTCATTTATTTATTTATTTGTTTCTTTGTTTGTTATGCCTCCTTTGGGCATCTCCCCTTTAACTATCTTCTCAATTCAACTGCTAAAAAAAAAATTAAACTCTTAATACAGTATATATTTCCAGATCAAATCCTGTTAAATATTTCATTTGATAACTCCCAAAAGTGCCCCCTCAATTTTTCCCTCCTACCACTTTCTCTGAATTCGTATAGATATATATATATATATATATAGTTTGTTTGTTATGCCTCCTTGGACATCTCTCCTTTAACTATCTTCTCAATTCAACTGTTAAAAAAAAAATTAAACTCTTAGTACAATATCGATATCCAGATCAAATCCTGTTAAATATTTCATTTGATAACTCCCAAAAGTGCCCCCTCAATTTTTCCCTCCTACCACTTTCTCTGAATTCGTATAGATATATATATATATAGTTTGTTTGTTATGCCTCCTTGGACATCTCTCCTTTAACTATCTTCTCAATTCAACTGTTAAAAAAAAAATTAAACTCTTAGTACAGTATCGATATCCAGATAAAATCCTGTTTAATATTTCATTTGATAACTCCCAAAAGTGCCCCCTCAATTTTTCCCTCCTACCACTTTCTCTGAATTCGTATAGATATATATATATATATATAGTTTGTTTGTTATGCCTCCTTTGGGCATCTCCCCTTTAACTATCTTCTCAATTCAACTGTTAAAAAAAAATTTAAACTCTTAGTACAGTATCGATATCCAGATCAAATCCTGTTAAATATTTCATTTGATAACTCCCAAAAGTGCCCCCTCAATTTTTCCCTCCTACCACTTTCTCTGAATTCATTCAACCTCATCTTAAACTGATCCACATTGATCACATTTGAATATTGTTTCCTTTAAGTTCCACACTTTCTGAAACCGCTGTCATTGTCCAGCATTTTTAGCATATGCGCCTACTAATTCATCAGTCCATTTCACTGACTTGTGCTTTTTGTGAGCTTCAAACAACCATTCGCTAAAAAAAGTAATTTTGTATGAATCACCATGATACAACATTTTGTATGAATCACCATGATACAACATTTTGTATGAATCACCATGATACAACATTTTGTATGAATCACCATGATACAACATTTTTTTAGCATGAACAGAGTTTCTTTTCAAGAACTTCCACGGGATTGCTTCTCTACAGACTACAACGTGATTGTCAAAAAATAAAATATCAACACATGCTTATCATACCCCGTCCCCATAAGTAATCATTTTCAATCGTCTCATAATATTCTTCATCATTCAACTGACAATCCGTCCATCTCGTTAACGATTATCCTCGCATAGATTTTGGCCTTGATAAGTGATGACTCATTAGTTGAAAAAGAAAGTTCTGCAGTCAGTATTAATTTGCTTGGGTTCATCATTTTTATAACCGGGCTCTTGATGCAGTACTAAAGATATGTCATCTGGGAAGCTTGTTAAAAAAGCTAAATTCGACATTTGATTTAGACCTCACCTTGTATAACCCGTCAACTTTTTAACATTATTAGCATATACACCCACTAATTCGCTAGTTCATTTCACTCTCTTAAGCTTTTTGTATACGTCAAAGGGCTCGTTAGTTAAAAAGTAAATTCGTAGGAAGCCATTTAGGTAAAGGTAAAACATTTTTGACTGGCCTGATTCTGTTGTTGGCATTGGTTTGCCCAATTCTTTCTAGAATCAACTATTTACAAGAGGGATCACATGAAAATTGCCAATAAGTGAAAGTGCTGCTATAAAACCGACTGGATTCAAACTTGCCAGGTCGTCAGTTTCAGTTGTTATTCACTTTATTGCCATCACCTCCCGGTACTTCGGTTAATGTTTTCTTCAACCTGATCTCGATCATGTCTTCATTCAACTTGTCCTCATCACTCATTACAAGATAGTGAAGAAGCAGATCTTCATGCAAAAACAGTAAAACTACCATGGTCTGCCACATTTTGATGCTTGTTAACCAATTGATCTTCTTTATATACACATCTATATATCTCTTTCTTCTCTAAAAGGTTGCATCACTTCTCCACACAATTTCACTCTTCAAGGCTCCATGGGGCCAAAATATCTTGAAATTTGAAAGACAAAATTACTCTTTCATGGCACTGCAGCTCAATTTGTTAAAAAACGACAAATAAAGCTCATTAACTGACCGTTTCATTTTTCAGACTATCTCTGTCCTTGGTCCCGATACTTCACGATTCATATGAGACATTAGACACTTGTAAGAACGAGCCCTGAGAGACTGCTTGGATGTTTCAGCGCATTTCTTTAGCTATCATCCGAGGAAACAGCATGTCCATTATGACGTCATCCCATACCATCTAAATCTTGATGAAGTAAGCAAAAAAAAACTTCCCCTTTAAAAACACAAATTTGTATTTCAATAAGTCCCTATTTACTCATAGAGAATTATTGAAATACAAATTTGTGTCTTTAAATAAATATATTATTTTGAAAAGTTCATAACGGTTAGAGACCAAACTCAATGCACTTTTCAAAATATCAATGCTTCAAAACAATGGGAAAACTTTTACCGATAGGGGTGTATTAATGCGAAGAGGGGTGAGCTTAGTAGTTTGAGTCTGGTCTCTATTTATTTGCCTCCCCATGAGAGTTCAAGGGCAGAGTTTGACACAAGGTCGGTTTTTAATGTGGGAGAAATCCAGCTTCCCAAAATAGAGACATTCTGGATTGGGACAAAATAAAAATCGCCTCAGTCTAGAAGGATTTCTCCTTCACCGACTGAGGACAGAACAGATAAAGCATAGTATCATAACAAATACTACGCTTTGATCTCAGCCAAAAGGCCAACTAGTTTAAGTTGTGTCTCTTCTTTTGTCTGTTGGGATCTTGTTTGTTCTAATCCTCTCTCAACTATCATCTGGCTTCATTAGGTTCCTCAAAACGAATATTTTCTCTTGGGTTTCATAGCCTCTCTTTTCCGTTCCATAATTCCTCCGTTTCCCTCATCTGCTTGTATTTATCTTAGCATCTCAATAGAAGAAGACACCTGCAACCACTTCCTCAAGAGGTAAATTAAATTCCATTTTCTTTTCTTTCGTTCATTCAAACTGTAATATGATTGGGTGTTCTTCCATCCCAGACTGCAACAAACATTTCTGGTCAGTGTTCTGTCCAGGGTCCTGTTCTGTTGACACGTTACAAATTTATCTGCGGATATTTCTTCTCTCGGCTTCTTTTTTTTCTTTTCCTTCTGGTAGCTGTAATAATGCGAGGAATTTAAAACAACAAATAAGCCATTATTTATTTCTGGGGTTTAGTTTATTTTATCCCGCAATTTACAACATGTACATCTTGATGGGCTGTAATTTCCCGCCCCTTCAACGTAGGAATGATGGAACTCGAAAAAATATGTCTTCTCACTTTGACGTCATAAACCCAAATGAAGGCAGAATTCACCTCGCTTCTCTGCCACATACTTCCTCTCATGATGTAATATCCTGTGATGTAATCATAACTCTAGTCTATTAACTACTAATGGAATTTTTCACTACTCTAACCTTATGCTTACTCTTATCTCATTTGGAAAATTATTGTTTTCAACATTAGTTTTGCATATCCCTCTCTAATCTTGTTACCAAACCACGGAATCAGATACAATAATCTTATGTTTCCGCATGAAATAACCTTAAAACTGTTGATTTGCTGTAAAACCAACAAAGAAAATCATACAAAACAGAAGTTTCCCGTGACCCCCGCCCCTGAGTGGGTAATCCTGAACAAAAATTTATTTAATTATTAACGTATCCAATATTGATCTCAGCGAATCTCCAAAAGTTTTCCATCTCATTCAAAATGTCTACTTGGAATCATAGAGAGTTCTAGCCAAGGGCTAGAAGTTTTATTTACAACATTTATTCGTACCTACAGATCCAAAGGTCAAAATCTCTCTCCCTCTCTCTCTCATATATATATATATATATATATATATATATATATATATATATATATTAATGACTTTTCTGAAAATTATCGAAAATAGACGATTTTTCTTTTGAAAGGAGTGAACCAATCATTGAATCTGATTTCGTCTGCATGATCGGTGTCTCAGAAAAGAAAGACTTTGCGTTCTGTTTGGTGAACACTGAGAAGTAACACTGAGCAGAGAGTCAATAATTTGTATTATTTGGTTTATTCAGATCTGTGACGCAACAGATAAAAGTCCTAAGTGATGATCAGTTCTAAGTGACAGTCTTCTGGGGGTTGAAGGTTCAATCCTCAATTCGAGCGATACTAAGAATGCAATTATGAATTACTTAAGACTCCTACTCGGTCATGGCTGACGAAACAAGATCAAGCTCCCCCTGTGGATTAAATAAAGGGTTTCATTCGAAATTCAATACAGATTTCTGTTTTCAACATAACGATTCCCAAGATCGAAAAGAAGAACCTGAATAAGGTTGGAGGTTACATCGACCGAAACTTTATGAGAATAACAACCTAGATGACAACAGTAGTCTAAATAATTAGTAGATGTGTTCGTACTTGTCAAGAATACGACAGAGGGTGGTTTCTTCTGGTCCTGCTCTATCAGGTTGAGGTACGGTTCTGTTCAGTCTTAGGACGTCTACCCTCCCATGCTTTACCTTCTCTTCGACTATTTTTTGTTGGCCAGAGCATGTCAATCCTTGTGTGCTGGCTTTTCAAAACCACCCCTGACATTGTGTCTAACCTCCTGCAGTGGAGGTAAATAAAATACAAAAGGGTCAATTTTCATAGACGTTGAATATGCTAATTATTACTTTCGACCAAGAATATTCATTTCCTTTATTATTATTTGTACTCACTAGGAGTTCTCACACAGGTAATCAGTGGAGTCTGAGTGACAACAAGTCTCCCCGGATTTCCAGTATTCTCCACCTCTTTTCGATAGCCACCACAAATAATCTTGCAGTATCGCAACAGCCGTTTATCATTGATTTCTTGCTGGTAAGGACCATTGGTCTTCTCTGGGATTTGGGTGGCAATAAGTCTCCCCAAGGTCCCAGCAATCTCTGCACTTCCAGTAGAGGTCTGGTTCTTGCTGTCCCTCCTCGGTCTTCTCATCTTCCTTGACCCTATGCAAATACTGTGTGTGGTGCCAGCCTAGGCTAGTACCATTTTTTATTTTTTATCTATTTATTTATATTTTATATATTTTATTTTATAGTTTTGGGGGGGAGAGCGGGGAGGGGAGAGCAGGGGAGCTTATGGTGTTTCTTTCTATTTCTGTTCATTGATTCATTTTTGTGTTGTGTCAGCTGAGGCCAGTGTAATTTATTGGGGGGGGGGGGCTCAGAAAGTGATGTTTCTTGCATTTTCTGTTCCTTGGTTTGTGATGTGATGTTCTTTCTGTGTTTTGTTTTCTTCCTGTTGTAGATTTCATGTGACCCTTCGTAGCTTATGCAGGTTGGTTTCCGCATTCAAAGATTTTTCTTAAGATTGCAGCTGTTTTGATCATTGCCGTCATTTGTATAGTTTCAATGATGCCTTTGATTCCAATTTCTTCCAGTCTTTTTTCCAGGTGTTTTTGGATTGTTCCCAGTGCTCCTATGATTATTGGTATTATAGTGACTCTTCATGCTCCATATTCCTTTCAGTTCTCTGGCTAGTTCCTTGTATTTGCCTTGTTTTCCCAGTTATTTGATCTTCACTCTGTGGTCTGCTGGAAAAGCGATGTCTGCGATTTTGCAAGATTTTTCCTATTTGTCGATTATAATAACATCAGGTCTCCTTGCTTGTATGGGTTTGTCCGTTTGTATATCCATATCCCAGATGATTTTGTGTTTTTCGTTTTCCAGTACTGTTTCTGGTTTATGTTTGTACCATTTGTCTGCATATTCGAAATTCAATTGTTTGCACAGTTTCCGGTGTACTGCTTTCCCCACACAGTCATGTATGTTCTTGTATTCTTTAATAATAATAATAATAATAATAATAATAATAATAATAATAATAATAATAATAATAATAATAATAATAATAATAATAATAATAATTATTATTATTATTTTTATTATTATTATTATTATTATTATTATTATTTGTACTCAATAGGAGTTCTCACACAGATCATTGGCAGTGATTGCTCACTGACAACAATCAGTGGTATTTCCTGGAGTCTGAGTGACAACAAGCCTACCCAGATTTCCAGTATTCTTCACCTGTTTTCGATAACCAACGCAAATAACCTTGTGATATCACAACAGCCCCTTACCATTAATTCTTCGCTGGTAAAGACCATTGGTTTTCTCTGGGATTTGGGTGGCACTAAGCCTCTCCAAAGTCCCAGCATTCTCTGCAATTTTCCAGTGGAGGTCTGGTTTGTGCTGTCCCTCCTCGGTCTTATCCTCCTCAACCCTCTACAAATATTTTGTTTGGTGTCAGCCTAGGCCGACACCATTTTTTTTGGGGGGGGGGGGGGAGCGGAATAGCTTATGTTTCTTGTCATTTCTGTTCCTTGGTTCATTTTTTTGTGGTGATAGCTGAGGCCGGTGTAATTTAGTTGGGGAGGGGGGGAGAGATTATGAAGTGATGTTTCTTGCAGTTTCTGTTCCTTGGTTCGTGTTGTGGTGTTCTTCGTGTAGTTTTGTATTCTCCCTGTTGTAAATTCCTTGTGACTTTGAACTAATGCTGAATACCTTTTTTGCGGTTTTTCAAAAATGCCTGTTTAGTTTTCAAACATATTAATGTAATATTTTTTTAAATTTTATTATGGTATGTTAATTTCTTTAAATTTATAAAACACCTATCCAGTTAAAAACATTCTTCAGACTTACATGAAATTCAAAATCGGGTATTGACTAAAAAACTACTGCCTTAGTTATGTGTACTCTGTCTATTCTTTTGTTGTCAAGCAATCACATGTTTCTATTTGCATGTGAACAGACAAACTCCCAAAACAGCATAACATTTTATATAGATGTATGAATTATTTTTGTGGGGTGTCTATTTACTTCAGTCATGACTGTGTATATTGAGACAGAAGGACAAGGCTCATTCTATTGATTGCATATTTTGATGCTTTCTTTATGTCTGCATTTAGAGATCCACCCAAGCCTTTCATTATTGATGATTGACTAGCACTCCCGCACGTATCTGACATTCTGCTTCTTATTCTGTCCAGACTATTTCAGATCAAAGAGACTTGTGTCACGGAGATGCTGAATATATGCATCCAAATCACAAAGTCAAACATTTATGCTTTCTTTACAAAATAATTATTTGTTTTTAGTCTTATAAAAAGTCTGTTATAAAGTCAATCCTAAAAGCAGGGCTCCAACTGTAGAGCTAATTTTCCTTGCTATCCCGACATTTCATTATTTATGAAAATCAAACATTCTTACATAGGGAAGGTCCTAATATATTATTATACTAGAGATGAATTAAGCAACCTTTGTTTCCCGAAGGCTTTTTTTTATATATATATATTTTAATCACATAAAATACATGCTAAAATATTCCTCAATTTTGGGATTGAGTTATGTTTGAAAAATAAGTTACATTTTAAATGTTCAAATTTGCAATAAATAGAGAGAGAGAGAGAGAGGGTGACGGAGGCGAGAGTGATAGATACCATACAAAATAAGAGCGGGGTCGAGTCAAACAACATACAATGAGAAAGTGTGAAAGAAAATTCGGAAGAGACATGTAACTTGTTGAGTTAATTGCAAACTAAAGCTAATTAGAACAGCTAACTAAAAAAGTTTCTGACTACCACTTTCACACTCTCACTGTATCTGTTTGAATCCACACAGCTCTTATTTTATACGGTATCTATAGCTCTCTCTCTTTCTCTCTCTCTCTCTCTCTCTCTTTCTATTTTTAACAGTCGAAGGTTATAAAAAAAGCAAAGAATAAAAAGATTTGAATGGAATAGTTCATTGTAACCAAAGGGGAATATCACCACAAGTAGTAATATTGTTTTACCCTATAGCTGTAGAGAGAAAGAGAAGAAGAAAGGGAGTATAGTGAGCAGAAAGAGACTAATTTTGGATGTTGTCTTTTTTTATGTCACAGTAAAGGTGGCCAATTACCCACATAAAAGGAAGTAGGAGGTATGTAAACTCCTCTTGGATTACGCAAACCACTTTCTCCAAAATTTCTCATTGCGAACTTAAGCCACACTTGATGACCTGACCATCACCCCATCTCATGTCTGGGATATCATAAAATACCTTGACACCTCCAAAGCATGTGGGACTGATCTTATACCAATAAAAGTAATAAAGAAATGCTCTGCTGAACTGGCCCCTGTCCTCTCCAAACTCTACAACAAATGCCTTGCTGAATCTTGCTTCCCTGGTAGCTGGAAAATTGCCTCTGTGGTACCAGTCTTCAAGAATTCTAGAGATAGAACTGAATAAGAATTCTTTCCAAATAAGATCGGATTCTAAATCTGTCTGATGAGATCTCAGTTTATAATAGCTGTTGATCGATAACATCGACATGCCAGTGTCGCAGATTTTGTACATGTCTGTGTAAATAAAAATAATCATATATAAAAGCTCTATTTGATATTGAGCACTTTTTATAAACCAGGTTGAAATTCTTTGGATTACTACCCTGTGGATGTTTTACCTGGATTATTATTATATACACACACATATATATATATATATATATATATATATATATATATATATATATATATATATATATATATGTGTGTGTGTGTGTGTGTGTGTGTGTGTGTGTATACTAGACGTAACTGTGGCCTGTTAAGTCACTACCACTATTTATTCTACTTTAATTTCATTCGAAAATTGATAAATTGTTACATATCTTTTAAGACATTCTTCCTACATAACTAAAAATAATAATCTCTTGACTATTATCCCTATAATCTATGCATTATTCAGAGGTTGCTAACTGATAATAACCAGTGGTGTTCCCTGGAGTCTGGGTGACAACAATTTTCCCCAGATTCCCAGCACTCTCTGCCTCTTTCGATAATTGTTGCAAATTATTTTCTTTTATAACAACAGCTGTTTACTATTGATTTCTCACTGACATCGACTATTTTTTTTTCTGGAATTTGAGTGGCAATACGCCTCATTTAACGTTTTAATACTCACTACATCCTTCCAGTGGAGGTCTGGTGGGTGCTCTTCCACCTCGGTCTTCCCATCCTCCTTGACTCTTCACAACCATTTTGTATGGTGCCAGCTGAGACTGGTGCCATCACATCGGTGTGTGGGTGTTTACTAGAGGACAGTTTATGAGATATTTGGCAGTTTCGGTTCCCTTGGCCTCTATATGTTTTTTTTCTATTTCTATATTAACTTACCTGCGGCTGGTTATGTGACATACCTTTAGATTTCTCCCTCGCTGTGTAGAGGGTCGTCTAGTGGATGAATTCTTTCTTCCTTTCTTCCTGCCGTGAACCACGCCGTCCGTTGTCTGCAACAAAAGCCCAATGATCGGGTCGGACTCCGAAGACAAACAATCCTTTTAACTTTCAACTTCAGTTTTTATTTCAAGCAATAGTTATCAAATCAAATGGGAGATATTCACTACGTCGACAGAAAGAGAGAGAGCAATCACTACTTTGTCATAGCTAGTTAACAATTATTTTCTTAACCATTCATAGAGAGGGGGAAAGATATCTCTCGCTTGTATTTACTTAGGGAAATATTTCCTGTATCTGTTGTAAATTACATTTTAACAATAACGTCTTATCTGTTTCCCACGCAAAAGCCTGTGATGTCACAGAGCCTCTCACAGGTGCAGAATGACCTTTGATCTGGAGTCTCGTCACACGGTAGCCTTGTCACGTCTGTTATTTCCGCCTGTGAGAACAGGCCCTATTCTTCACTCAACTGCCGGTCCACCCCGCATTAATTCGCACAAGTCAAACAAACAGATACGTCGATTCCAATAGGGCGATTATCCAACATTCCTCCCCTCCCTATACAAAAAAAAACAAACCATAAGATTTTGATTTTTACACCCCGCTCCGCAGGGTCTGGTCAGAACCAGGGGTTAGCACGGCTGGACATCTCAGTTCCACCCTCTTCACCTGGCTGCCATAAATCGGTCTTATGACCTTTCCTGGGATGTAAGGAAATTCTCCTTACAAACTTTTAATGCTGCAAAGACAAAGCTCCTTTCCTTCAATAACTACAAGAATCCTCTCCAACCACCGATTGTCATGGCAAATAACACCCTACCTGAGAGTTCATCATTCAAACTCCTCGGCCTAACCTTCACAAGTAACATGAAATGGAACAAATACATTGAAGACATTGCCAAGGCTGCCGCAAAGAAGGTTGTCTCCCTCTACCATGCTAGTAAACTCCTCACACCTGACATTATCCTGTATCTCTACAAAGCCACCATCCGCCCATGCATGAAGTATTGTTGCCACATCTGGGCTGGCGCATCATCTACTAGTCTCTTCCTCCTTGACAAGGTCCAAAAAAGAGTCGCCAACCTAATAGGTCCCTCACTGTCAACCAAGCTCCAGTCCCTGTCCCATCGCCGCAATGTAGCATCCTTGTGCTTGTTTTACAAATACTTCAATGGATTATGCTCCGATTAATTGACTACTCTAGTGCCCCCTTGACGTAAATTCACTAGACCAACTCGATAATCAACTAAATCCCATTCATTCATTGTGGAGGTCCCCAGATGCCGGAGAGTCTTCTACTCCAATAGCTTCTTTCCTCGTGCTGTTGGCCTCTGGAACACCCTCCCTGCCCCCTGTTTCCCCGACAGTACTGATATGCAGAAATTTAAAACTAATGTAAACAGACATCTCGCTGCGCAGATCCCAATTTAGGTTGACCCCACCCAACCTTCTCCCCTTTTCTTTTTTCTCAGTAGCCCCTTACGTCGACGGTGGCGGCCTCCTTGTTTGGGGTGAACTATGTTGAAAAAAAAAAAATTCCCATAGGGCCATTATCCAACAGTTAGTGTTCATTAGTTATGGGAGTTACTTTTAAGCATCCACGGATTTTCCTTAATATTTCGGCTGTTTTCATCATCGCCATGCATTGTATGATCTAATTCCTCCCTTTGAATCAAATTTCACCTTGTTTTTTTTGTAAAATTTTTCGCAACTATTCCCAGTTCAGAAAGATGCACCTGGAGAAGGTCAAAAGTTACATCGGTGGAAACCAGATGAGGCAGCCGTACTCCATTTTGGGACGTATGACTGACTTATATAGGTAGAGGATTGCAATAGGAGTCAGGTGCTTTCTGATGTAAGAATCATCCAATCATTTTTTTAGCAACTTTAGAAATAGATTGGATATAAGTTTTCAATTTTAGATCTGGAATGAGTCAGTCCTAGAAGCTTATCAAAAAAGATTGGATATAAGTTTTCAATTTTAGATCTGGAATGAGTCAGTCCTTGAAGCTTATCATAAAAAGATTGGATATAAGTTTTCAATTTTAGATCTGGAATGAGTCAGTCCTAGAAGCTTATCAAAAAAGATTGGATATAAGTTTTCAATTTTAGATCTGGAATGAGTCAGTCCTAGAAGCTTATCAAAAAAAGGGCTTTAGAAAGCAATTCATTTGGACTAGAGCAAAACAAGGACATGAATTGAGTCGACGACTTTCAAAGAATTCTAAACATGGTGATTCCTGCTTGCCTTGAGAACCCCTACGTATTTAGCCGAAGGCTTAGTTAACCTATTTTATGGTAAATCGACCCTTTTGGGATAATTCAATACCGATATACTACAGATATTAATTATAGATTGTATACGATTTATGGAACACATGCTGATAGCTAACTTATAAATGTTGGTTCATACATTTCCCAGCAATATTATTTGAACTCTTTATTCTAACCAGCAGAGCATTACTACTAATACTATCGACAAAGGGAAAAGTCTATCAGGCATGTGTATGCAGTGTGACGATGTATTGAAGTGGAACCTGGCCAGTGAGGGGTGAGGACATACGTTGCATGGAGAGAAATAATATGAGAATGATGCGATGGATGTGGAATGTGAGTCTTAAAGACAGGCTTAGTTCTGAAGACCTCTGAGGAAGATTAAATCTAGACAGTATAAGGAAATTTGTGCAGAACAGGAGACTTTGATGGTATGGTCACGTTAAAAGAATGGATGAAATTTCTTGAATTAGTAGATGTAAAACAGTTATGGTAGCAGTTTCAGTTTACAGTGGAAGGCCAAGGAAAATATGGGAGGAAATGATAAAAATGGATTTGAGAGAAAGAGGGATAAATAAAAACCTGGCCATAGATAGGTAAATTTGGAATGCCCCCTTTTGGGGAGCTCGATTTTCTCTAGATTAAAGCACACCCTTTCGTCTAACTCTGCGATGGGGAGGCAACTGAATAGGGACTCTAACTTTTCTTATTTTGCACTCATCACCTAAGAAAGGTGTACAAAAAATGTGTGCAGATAAACTCAAATGTAAGCATCAGAGAAATAATGAAATTGCAAAGAGATAATTCGATTTTCATTTCTTATGTAATTTTGCGACATTCTAACGAGAGAGATGAGAAAGACGCCCAAATTAGAAAAATAGACAAGGCCGTCGGCAAAAAAGTCAACCTGTTCCATTACCTGCAGCGAAAATGTCTCATAAGTAGAAATGTAAATTGCTTTGTACATGACTTAAAACAACATAAGTTTCTTACCGTTTTTGTTTTATTTGTCTTTTTTACTTTCGTTTTATTTATTTATATTCTAGTGTTCACTCTTTACTTTGTTAATGAATATGAAAACCTCAGGTGTTACCCTATTTTTGTGATTTCAAACATTCTGCACAATGGAAGTTTACCTGTAACTTCATTACCAGTGTGTGACCCGGAGAAAGAAAATCTATTAAAAGTACGAATTCAGATATTACCATAACCGAACAATCTTCCAAATGGGAAATGAAAAATATAAATGACTTCTAAAACAAAAATAAAAATTAGAAAAGTAAGTAGTGCCGCTTCGTGGTAAAAATAGGAACTTCTGATATATATATTACTTGATTGCCTTCGAGTGAATGGTGTACACCACTTTCATTTGCAACATCAATACACACACATGCAGAAAATGCACATATATACACAGAACTGCTAATACTCCCACTCATTATCTTCTCCTCCACATCTATTATTATACTAAAGCTGAGTTGATGAACGTTTGTTTCCCTAAGGCTTGTTGCTTATATACTTTAATAGCACAAAATACATGCTAAAATATTCTTCACTTCTGGCATTGAATTATGTTTTTAAAAAAATTACATTTTAATTCTTCTAATTAACAGTAATTGTAATTAACTGAACAAATCATTAATCTCTCTCTCCCTGTATGTTGATTCAACCACTCTCTAATATTTTTAATTTAGAATAAGAGTTACTTTATTTTTTCAGCATTGCTTCTTAATTACTTTATTTTGCCATCTAATTTACATAGTCTGTTCGTACATACCGTTAGCACATATGCAAATTAGAGCATAAAATAATAAGTTTCTTTACTTCTTATATTATCTTTATGGATGAATTATCTCTATTATATAGGTAAAAAGAAGTATTATTTTTAAATAGTCACAGTTTATGAGTTTGCGAATGAAATCAAAATGGAATAAGTAATGATAGTGGTCATGACGTAACGGGTCACAGATAGTCTAGTATATACATATTTTTTTTCTTGTTTTCATTTTACTTCAGTAAGTAAGTTTTCAGAAATCAAAGGGACCCCTTTCTGAGGCTAACACTTGATTTTTATATGAGATACATAGATATCAGTGTTCAATCAAGATTCTCATCTACCTCTCAAGCGTTGAGCTAATAAAGAAGTAAAAAAACATCAATTTTCCTCTCCCCAATTGACCAGTTTATGTGTTACAGTATATCTTTCTTTTGATGTCTTGGTCTAACTAGATTCCAGCACAAGAATTCATCTTGTCTGGTAGAGTATCCAGCTAAGTTCTGTTACCAGACGTAACCATTCCTCGTATGAGCCAGTGTCTAGCCGTGTCGAGGGGACTTATTTAGGCTTCGAATCCTATGTTATTTTGAATATTTTCTCAGGGTTTACTTTTAGGGTGAAGTATGCTCATGACAGGTTGTCCTGACAAACCCTTGTACAGAGAGACTGAAGACACTCGAGGATGGTGTCTAGTAGGTAATTCAAATATGTGTGTGGGTTAGATTAAATTGCATGAAACTTTTGACGGTTTAAAATATTATCAAAAAGAAAAACAAAATATTCCACTCTTCTTTATTGGCTTGTATAGTCGAGGTTTCGGTCAATGAGAGCTTCCTCAGATCAATGTTAATATGCTCTTTCTTTTATACAATTTGCTACAAAAAGACAAGCTTTTAAAATCATACACAGAAACTATAAAAATACAGGTAACAACATTTCAGACAAAAATAGAAAGAAAATATGTCATTTTACAAGAAAGCAATTTTTAGAATTTAGCATTGTTTTCAAACATAAAACTTTTGAACCCTAACCGAGTTCTTTAATTTTATCCCTATTTTTTATCAGATTAATTGCATTAAAAAATTAGTTAGTGGTTGCAGGAGAGATGCTGCCATAGTGGATGCAAGGCTCAAAATGAGTTAGGGGTAGGGTGTACCTGATTATATAATATTTGGTCAGTTGCTGCTGGTTATTGTTGAGTGAATTATTTCTGCACATATCCCACGAGGATCGTGCCTCATGATTATCTGGTCTCATGTAGTTCTCCTCGTTGGCTGTAGCTATTTGTTATACCTGCAAGATTACACCTAGAGTATCAATGCCCAGGCATACGAAGTCGAGGAAGGTTTGGCGCAGTACACACAAAAGAATGGCGGATGCACATGTGCAGAAGCAACATTGCCCTCCTCACTCCATGGATTTACACGACCATGCTTCCCAGAAACGCAGAGGCAGAAACGACCAGAGTAGGACGGATTCTGATGTTGACTCATACTGGATTTTCACCAGAGCCCTGTTAGCAGGGTAGCTCTGATACTACTATGTTCCATGTTACCACTGCCTCTACCACGGCGAAGCAGGGTGAGGAAAGGTTGTATTTTAAGGGTTGAGCTGCTACTGGTGCATTGATATTATTTGATTGGCAAAGACTTATGGTGAAATGTGAGGTGTGAGCTAGAATTAGGTTTATTTCTGTCACATACTCCATGTCTGTCGAAGTGATTAATTCTGGTTGATTTGTCAGAGTATGTTGGGTATGATATACTCAATGAAATGCATCAAGTTGATTGAAAATCTAAATATACATGACACAACCCTTGTTGTAACATGTCTTACTTTATTAAATGGGACAGATTCTCTGGATATTCTTGGCAACTTAATTTTCCCTCATTTTTGTTTGCATAGAAGGCAACAAAAAAAAAAAATAATACAAACTTTTACCAATTTTACCAATTCCACAAATACAAAAATCAATTGAATCCAGAAGCAGATTCTAATATCCGGAAATGAAGATATGTAGATTATTGACTGATTGAAGGGAAGTGGGCGACCATCGCTAAGCCAAAAGAAGAAAAAAATGAGGAACGGAAAGAGGAATACGAGGGAAACATAGTTAATATGAGATCTTGGTCTGTGTGATGACCTCTAGCAACCCAGACATGTTAATGGCAAAGCGAAACAAAAGCAAAACAAAATGGATTTGCGTCACTATTTTTTCCACTGTGGATCCACCTACTCAATTTACTGTGGAATATGAGATATCCTCTTTTCCCATCCTCGACACATTTACAAATAAAATAAAAACTAAAAAATACCAGCAGTGTTATTGATTCTTACTGTTATTAATCAATGTAATTACCAAATATATCAGAACAACAACGAATAACCTCTGGAATATTGTTGCATTACAACATCCCGTAGCAATTGCAGCGTATAGGGGGTAGGGGTAAAAGTACCGCCATGCCATCCTACCTCAGAATTTTTTTAGACTTTTGAGTAGAAAGACCGCAATTTTATGTACCTACCCGGCGTTGCTTGATAATGTATTAACTTGCGATTTGTCTGTTTTTTGTTTTCATAAATATCATTTTTTTCTTCTAAACAAAAGAGAACTAAATTTGTATTGGCGAATACAGAGTTACGTCCGTTTTTTTAAGAGGGCGTCCATATGAAAATAATTCTGACCCGGTCAAGATATTTTCTGGACAGAATTAAATCCAATTACATTTTAGTGTTCTTAACAACATGTTACAATGATGTGCAAAAAGAATTACCGAACCAGAATCAAACATTGATTTTGTAGGAAGAAAGCTATCGATGATAAAAATCGAGAAAGAGACTAACTTTATTTTATATATTAGATAATATACAAGTGTATCTTATTATAATGTACATTTCGCATCTCTCTGTAATCGAAACTACATAACACATTATGCAATATTTCCAAGTACATTTTTTAATATTGAAAATGATTGACTCATTTTGATATTAATCTTGCTGTCACTATTCATCTACAGACTACAATTTAAATAAAAACTGATTCAGGGAAGATATGACGTCACGTAGCAATTATAAAGAGAAGGGGGTGTAAGAATACGGCCATACACCCACCCCCATCAGAATTTTGTTTGACTTTTAAGTAGAAACACCCTAATTTTATATGCTACTTGCTGTACCTACCTGCCATTGTCTGGGAGTAAAATAAAATAACCGAGTTGTTTAAGAAACTAATTGTTGTCATATCATCACTATTTAGATACACAATGGACTCTTCCAATAAGCATATAATACTTTGACTGTAATCCACTAAGAGAGTCGAATAGATACACTGGCCACATTGTATTACTGTAATACAACCTTGCTCTTCTTTTCAACATATGTGTTTGTCTTATTTATTTATTTTCTCTTTAAGAACATAACACTAATTTTGGTAATTTGTATTATTTGGATTATTCGGCTACTGTTCTCATCTTGAGTGGTATTCTCACAACGTTTCGGTCGATGTAACCTCCGACGTTCTTCAGGTGTATATTTTCGATATCATCATCATAAAGCATACTCTCTCTGGAGAGCTTCACCACATGATAGAAAACAGAACTTCCGCCTAGGGGACGGTTGTTTTGCTGGGGATTAGCACGTTATACTGAAGTCATGGTGGCTAAGTGGTTACGACGCAGACTGAGGACCTGGGTGTGCCGGGTTCGAATCACTTTCGTTCCACAGAAACACTTTTATCAAAACCCACAACTGACATTGTAAATACAATACTGAAGTATTTACTACAGCCATCTTCAGGGCTGTACTTATTGTAGGGATGTCTCGCCATCTTCCCACTTACAGCATCTGGTATTCCCAAATGGTCACCCATCTTGTACTGGTCAGACTCAACGTCACTTATGATAACTGATGTGTCAACATGATTATGTCATAGATACACAACTATGGGCAAAAATAGCAACTTGTGTTCAATTAATTGTACACAACGAGGCGTTTATAGTTTGTACTCTGCTTCATTATTGAATAACTAGTGTACACCCTCTGTCAGAAATGACAGAAAAGATTATACTTCACCAGGGTTTGCACTAATCTAATATATAAAGTAGAGACGATTTTTCCCCTGTACCTTCTCGGAGTATAGGAAAATAACCACATGCATCACAGGCAACTAAACTCACCACTATACTACACTTATTCACTCGTGCATGTTTTAGTAAATTTGTTATTATTTTTTCTACCTAACACTAAATATTACATTTGGCCCACCATCAATGTCTCTCCGAAAAACCAACTCCATATAGGTGGTAGCAAAAACTTTTCTCCCTAACAATTCTGTACTGTCACTCTACTCATCGACACCGGGAACTAATACACACAGTTTAATTTTCACAAAACACCGGTTCTTATTTATTATTTGCCTGGTATTAATTTACTACATAATATAAAGCAATACGCAAAGACTTAATGACCGCTCCAGTTCATTCCGATGATTTTCTACGAATATCAGATTACGTTATTTCTAATACTACCTATGACTTCTACATTTATATTCATTCCGGAATTAAGCAAATGAAATTAACGAACACAGTTCCTGCAACATTTATTCATTCAACATGGCGGCTACAATTTCTTCATCGAATCGACATCCTATTTAATTCAATAAGCGCCAA
This sequence comes from Sepiola atlantica, assembly GCA_963556195.1. Taxonomy (NCBI): domain Eukaryota; kingdom Metazoa; phylum Mollusca; class Cephalopoda; order Sepiida; family Sepiolidae; genus Sepiola; species Sepiola atlantica. The sequence goes on from OY744515.1 coordinate 191,565,176, forward strand.
GATACTGGTAGACCCTGATACATTTACATTTTCAAAATCATACACCTTTAACACGCATATTATAGAAAACTTACCCAAATCCAGTCAACTTCAAATGACCTAAACCGTGTCATTGCTGAATCTTAACATAACACGCATGCCCATAATCAAGCTTAGCGTAATTGACCTATTTTCACATGCATTTTAACTTGAAACGGTGGCACAGTGGTTAGGAAGGCAGGTTTCATGATCGCCAGTTTCAGCGTTCGATCCCATTCTACTCTACCACTTTTTTCTTTTTTTTCAAAATTTATAACATTCGCCAACACAGTAGAGGGTGGGGGGGGGAGAAAGAACAATAGGCCGTTTCTTTTTTTATTCGACGTCATGCAATAGGTAGTACTTTCTCCCGTGCAACGCCGGGCGACGGGTTCCGCTAGTATCAAATAAAGTGAAGATAAGTTGGGGGGGGGGTCTGACTTCCGTTCATATATTTTGGCAAGCAGTTTTGTACTTGCTAAATTTTGTGTTTATATATATATATATATATATATATATATATATATATATATATTTGTCTATATTTATCATAAAGAGGATTTATTTTTTATCACATCGTGTAACAGTTTGAGTCAGCCTTATTGATTAGAGCGTTTGGAATTGGAGTTGAAAGTAACTCTTTTTCCGGGGTTCGAATTGTGCAACTGGTTTGAACAGTTATTTTTACACTGATCATTCCACAAATATGATATGTATACATATGTAGATAATAATTAAATATTTTATATATATATATATATATATATATATACACACACATTGCTCTTTATTATAGAGTGGAGGATAATGTTTCGTTTCGTTTTATTTTGTTAAAAAGAAAAAACACACCTTATTTCCCCTGTAGAATGAATATGTTAAGACTTCACGATGAATATAAGATATCTTTATCATATCCATAGCAGTTCTTATAGTGACAAGTTTATACAGTATCTTGGTGCTTTCAAAGATTAATTATCACTATTGTCTGATGTTATTCAAAGTCTTCATTTAGTGATATTCATAGAATATTGCTTTTGATAATCTTCTGTCAAAATGTATCAAATGAAAAGAATGAAATGTGTGTGTGAGGGGAATAGCTGTCACGACGACCAAATGAATAAGGATGTTGGATTGGGGTGAGCTGTGACTCAGGTCCAGGGTTCGAATCGTGCGACCGGTGTTACAGTTATATATCGCCACACTGATGACTTTTAATAAACATGAAACATATATATGTGGATAAAAAATATTCAGTAAAAAAATATTATTTAAGGTTCCTTTCAAGTCGAACACTTTAAGAGAAATAGGAAAAATTTCTAATTAAGTAATGTAGTAAAAGTTCTCTTTCTTTAGAAAGATTGTATACTCTCTGAGGCTTACTATATTCGTTAATAAATATAGGGTTTATTTCTCTCGTATTTAATATAGCTGTCACAAATGGATAAGGGTGCTGGATTGGAGTCAATGATGACTCGGGTCCAGGGTTTGAACTGTGCGACCGGCGATACAGTTATATATATCATACTGATGATTCTTAGTAAAGGTGAAACATATGTCTGTTGATAATAAATATCATTAAAAAAATAAGTTTATATAATATATATATATATATATATATATATATATATATATATATATATATATATATATATATATATATATATATATATATGGGGTTCAAAACATGCAATTCACAGAACAGTTATATCCAAACTGACGATTCTCTAAAAAGGATGAAACATATACGTATGTGGATAATAATTAAAACTATTTATTATAATATTATTTAATAGCTTCTTTTATGGCTGGGCTCTTTAAGAGAAATTAAAAAAATAAGCGTCTAAATTAAAGCTTAAATGCATGTTCCATCGATTGAATTGTCGAACACTGTGTGACAGCTTACTATATGTTGACTTGTAATAACATAAATAGACTTTATTCCTTCTCTTTCCGAATAGCTGTTAGGTTGGCCGCATCGTCTAAGGGCTTACGTCTTCAGTTAAAAGGTGACTTGTGTCTGGGGTTCTTACTGTACAACCATCAGAACAGTTATCTCCATACTGACGATTCCCTAAAAAGTATGAAACATATATGTATGTGGATAATACTTTAAAATATTTATTATAACATTATTTATATATATATATATATATATATATATATATATATATATATATATATATATATATATATATATATATACATGTATATATATATATATGTATATATATGGAGACAGAGAGATTTTTTTTAATTAATTAATTTATAAACTAATTTTTGTATACAGATTTATTTAATTAATTTATAAATATATATTTTTTTACCTGTATATATATATATATATATATATATATATATATATATATATATATATATATATACTGTATTGCTCCATGCTTATCGACAGAAATTGATGCTGGACTAATCAACGGAAAAATACCAGGTTACATGTGCCAATTCTGGAGTCCTGAAGGTTATTCAGAGGTTGCACTGTGGACGGTTTAATTTTTCGGGGGAGCGGGGGGGGGGCTGCTATAATGAGGTTAACCTTAGGATATGTATTCTACTGGATGTGGGGGTTTCCCTCTTCCTTTCTTTTTTTTACCCCATTTTTCCACATTTTTGGATTGCACCGGACTTGATTCTTGTGGGGGCACATCACACTTATCACATATTACCGAGTTGTTTGAGCTGTTATTTGAACTGGTTTTCCTTTTTTTTCTTCTTAAGTGATTTCAACTGGATCTATTCCCTGTGGGGTATTGTCAGTTGTTGAGGTCAATATCTTAGATTTGTATCTCCCCTGATGAACTGTGTAGTAATGTGCTTGCTAGGTAGCGAAACACGTGTAGAGAACTATAGCTTTACAAAATAAATAAATAAATAATACAATAAAAGATCCTTTTGTTGTGATGAATCCTCTCTGGAAGAAAGGGAAAAAATATCTTGGTAAACTCTCCAAATATACGTATATATATATATATATGGACTGTCTTCTCCCATACTGACGACTACAGGTATGGCATGAAACACATGTGTATATGGGTTTATTTTGAAAATAATATTTATTTATTAGTAATTATTTAAAGCTCTCGCAAGATAAAGCACTTTAAGTTAAGTTGACAACAAACCGTCATCCTGCATAATGCATAACTTTAGCCCCACTTATTGAGTTCTCTCAACTGCTTGCTGGATAGCTGCCATGTTTGCTATTTAGATGTTAATTTACTTCCCATTTCTAAACAATACGTGCTAGAGCATTGGTATGCGCCTCGGCTACTGAGTCAAACATGAGTTTTGTATCAGGGTTCGAACCATGTGACCGGCAAGGATTGTCTCCGGTCATACTGACGATTGCAGGTTTGGCATGAAACACATGTGTATATGGCTTTATTTTGAAAATAATATTTATTTATAAATAATTATTATATATATATATATATATATATATATATATATATATATTTATATAAATTAATTATGTTTATATGTTTGTATATTTGTATGTACAGTATTCAGTCCTAAACTAATAAACTGATCAATATGAATTTTAGAACAGAGCTGCTAGGCGTAAGAGGTCAAAATGTGGGATATATTTAGTTTCATTTAGTTTTATGCAAAGAGGGTAAAAAGGAGATGCAACCCCTTCGTGAAAATTCAGATACCTCCGATATTTGTGAAATTTTTACAATAGGTATTATATATCAATTTATAGATATTCACTAAATTCCAATTTCTCTGGAGTATTTTTAAGGTTTTTCAGGGGGCATAATATGGGCACAACCAGCCATTTGAAAATATAAATATATCAGATTTGTATTGAATTTGATTCATAGTCGACACCTATTAAGCAAGATTCCCTGAATTCCAATTTCTTCGTATAACCCTTTAAGCTTTAAAATTGAGACATTTTCTAGAATCAAAATCATGTAATGGATTTTGATCAAAATTAAAATTAGGATTCTAGACATATGGTTAAATATTATTATATGTTGGTTTTAATTTTCGTAAGGGACACAACAGTGATGCAAAATCGTTTTGTTTGGGAATTAATTTTACAAAGTCATCAATCATCCCATTATTCAGTTATCTTTTGATACTGTTGTCTATTTTCTTTTGATCCAAGTCAATAGTGATCAGAACAATTATGCTGTTATCAGTGAACTTTCATTGGTGCATTTGAATCTCGAATAAGATATCATTGGCGCAAGGAAGTCGGGAATATATAAAGTCATTCACTTGATTCTTAACTTTATGGTTTTCATTTTCAACTGAATAGTTTTTTCTAAGATTTACATATGAGTTATTTTGTTCATTTTGTTGTTTTTCTTTTGTTGTTTTTACCAATGTTCAATGAATATTAGTAATATCCGTCATTCCAAAGAAGCTAATGAGACAGCCACACACATTAAGTCTCAAGTTTAAATATAAAAGGATTTGAAAATTAACAAGCTAAAACTAGGAGATATATATCTCTATTTATATAAAGTTAGGTATGTGTATACGTTTATATATTTGTATGTACAGGATTCATTACTAAATTAACTAATCAAACATTATGAATTTTGGAACATAGCTGCTTGGCATAAGGGATCATAATGTGGACTATATTTAGTTGCATTTAGTTTTATGTAAATGGGTAAAAGGTAGGTGCAATCCCTTTGTGAAAATTCAGATACCTAAGATTTTTGTGAAATTTTAACAATAGGTATTATATATCAATTCATAAATATTCCCCAAATTCCATTTTCTTTAGAGTATTTTAAAGGGTTTTTAGGGGGCATAATATTGGCACAACCAGCCATTTGAAAATTTAAATATTTCAGATTTGCATTGAATTTGACTCATGTTATTAGACACCAATTAAGCAAAATTCCCTAAATTTCGATTTTTTCTTAAAACCCCTTAAATTTTAGATATGCCTAGAATCAAAATCATGTAATGGATTTTGATCAAAATTCAAATAAGATTTAGTATCATTATATCTTGAGTTTGCTCTTTGTAAGGGACATAAAAGTGGTGCAAATCTATTCTATTCGGACAATTAATTTTACCCCTTCCGGGACGGGTATTTTTCTAGTATATATACTAGCAAGAATACGCCATGCTGCCATCGCTCACATAGCTTCATCATGACAGCATGTAAATATATTTTACTACAAATGATATACATGCTAATAATAAAGCAATTCTTTTCACATTAAAATTTTTTTTATATTGATAGTTTTAGGTGTATGATTGAATTGGACGTTTCCCAATAGCATTGTAATAGAATTATTTTTGTGCCAAGAACTATTCTGTATCGTTTGAAAGAATTTTTTTTTAGTGTGTTCATTATTTGTTTACAGATTTCCCTTAACAAAAAGGTCTGATCATTTGTCGCCCTCCTGAGTGGCTATTTCATACTCAAATCTGACCGACAGAGTCTTAGACATGCTGTGCTGGTGCGGCCTTTTACTCTGTCGTTATTCAGATCAGCCTAGTTTGACACAAGGCTATTAAATATGCTATACACATTTTCTTTACATTTTAATATTATTTATCAATTTAAATGTCGGTGCGATGCCGTATACGTGGGAAGAACAGTGCAAAGGTTTCAATCCAGAATAAAACAACACATCCCCCCCTGCCATACGCCGGGGCCGACTAAATAATTTAAAAAATTTAGTCAACACATCTGGGTCAGCTATTGCTGACCATCTTGTAAATAGCGCCGAATGTGCGTCGACTTACACTAGTGACTGGTTTTCTGTCATTAGTAGATCACATTCTTTATTCCACCTCAAAGTCCTGGAAGCTATATATATAAAGTCAGTCAAACTCTCCCTTGGTAACCAAAAGGAGTAGCTTTTAGGACTCAATGTGATCAACTTGTGACCCCCCCCCCCATTTTTTTTTCCTTCTAAACTTGTCACTAGTTTTCATTATACTTTTTTAAAGGTTTAGTCGTATTGAATTACTTCCACGTAGATACTCTGATGAGTGTGGACGAAAGCCGACTCAGTATTTCATGAATTTCTTTTTAATTATTACCTCTCGTTTTTATACTTATTCAATTTCATTCCACCCCCAAAAATGTCCCAAACGTCTGTATTCCTTGCCGTAATCTTTACATTTTGATTGATTTCTATTTTGACACGATTTATCATTTATTAACTTTATACATGAGGAACTATTTGTATATTATTATATAAGGAACTATTTGTATTCTGCCTTCACAAAGCTAATCCTCTCTGTCTCGTTAGCTTTCCTCTCTGTCTAGAGACTTTCCGGGTCCTTCAATGTCGTTTATGCCACATGATCAATTTGGTGGTCGTTTTAAAAGACTTCAGTTGCCTTGAGTTTCCTGCATGAACTAGACGTACCTTTGGCCTACACACAAATCTCATGCTCCACACTATAATAAAGAGCAATGTGCATTCATTTGTAAATGTATATCCGTTCTGTCACAGAAAAAAGTCTGCCTGACGAATAAGGAAAAGGAAAACGGAAATCTATTTCTCTAATCAGACGTTTTCTTTCTTCTTTTCTTTCCTTTTTATTTTCTATACCGATTTATACGTTTTTTATTTCTTTTCTTTTAAACTTTCCAGGTTAGGACGTTTTCTTTCTTTTTTTTTAATTCTTTATGTGAGCGACGATTGTCTTCTTTCAATTTTTTTGTTAACTTCCGCCAATGTCTTTGATGTCATCCGGCGTCATTTTTTATGCCTACCCCCCCACCACCACCTCACACACACACCTTCTAATAATCAAAGGAAGAAAATAAAAAAAAGCAAAATCACGAGTGGTGTTGTTTTTTCTTCTTTAGGTCATCAGAAATGACTCACGTTTGTTTTTCAACTCGCGATAGTTCAGTCCTATCCTATTGAAATTTAAAAACAAGTATTAGAAACACTTACATTGGAAAGTAAATAGAAAGTCAAATTTATCCCGCCCTCTGAAATGAATTCAGAAAGAAATTCTCCATTCTAAATAAAAAGTTCTTAGATAGGTGGGTTTTTTTCTTTGGGTCATCAGTGATGATAATAATAATTTGCATATGAAAAATTAAATTACTGACGTAATTCTAGGATTTCGTATGAATATTAAAGCGAACCCTGGTGGAGCCTAATTTTTCCCCGTAATTTTTGACGGAGAGTGTACACCAGTTTTTGTATAGTCTTTTTGTATCTGAGACAATATTTCACTTTCCCTTCCTCTTTTTTTATATTTTTTTCCTAACATTGTAGATCTAAATGAATAAATGTAAAAGTTACTTTCATGTATCACTCCTATATTACCACCAAAACGGATACTGTTATTTAAATCAATAATTTGAAATACTGTATATATAGTACAGACGAAAGACCTATAGGCAACTATTTGAATGCCTAATTTGCATAACTATTCTTTTAACAGTTCATAATAAATTAATGTTTGTGGTATTCATTTGTAATTTTATTATCCTATATGTATGCAATAGTTTTGTCGATATTAACAGTAATTAATTAAAGTGATTTAATTAAAAAAGGATAAATCACAAAACCTTTATTAAAATATTTGTTCAGTAATTTTCAAGCGAGGTAATTTCAATTAAACTAATATCATTAGCTAGAAAGAAAGATATATCGACAAGGTATAAGTAAGAAGAATCCATAGAGAAAGGAGAGAAGGTGCCTGCTTACTTGCTCTCTCTCTCTCTCTCTCTCTCTCTCTCTCTCTCTCTCCCATTAACGACGCCACATTTTCTTTTATATTGTTTTTAAATCTAATCATTGTTTTGATCCCGTAGACAAACATTTTCGCATTTGTGTTTAAATGTTTCTTTCTGGCCTTTTCTTTAAGTGGACAGACTTGATTTTGAAAAAGTTGCCATCCGTTTCTAAATTGTAAAAAAAGAGACTCCCACCACTCCCGCCTCACACACACTATAGGTCAGCTGAATTGATTTCTTTTCTTTCATTTAATTTCATTCTCATTTAAATGATTAATGAATTAAAGAAACGCAAAAATGTTTGTCTCGTGTTAACAAGAAACTTATGAATGAAATGTTTATTATTCAAAATGTTCGTTTCAAGTATTTCAAGTAGCGAACTTTGTGAATCGATAGCGAGTTGGCAAAGCCAGCTTGCTTGATAATAAAACCTAATGTTGATTTTTCTGTGCATTATTTTTTATTTTATTATTTGTTGGTTCGTATTGTTTTGTAACTATTGATTAACTACTTCCCGGGTGTTACACCGAAATGCAAAAGTAGAACATCCTTGGTGATAATTGTTAAGCATTACAATTACCAAATCATTCAGTGTCTATGGTTTCCATCTTGAAACGCTTTAGATTATAATCATGAAATGAAGATGACTAAAATTGCTATCATTTCCAAAAGACCAACTTTTATTCATTTCAATCAGAAAATCATGTCAGCTCATTTTGATTGGATTATTAGATTTTCATGCTAATATTTACTGATAACATCCGTTTTTTACTATCTCTCTTTTTCTTTCATTTTTCTTTCTTTCTTTTTTCCAAAGAAAAATACAGAAAACTAAAAAAGAAGGAAAATTGCAACAATACTTTGATTTTTAATATTACAGCCATTATTTATATGTGGTGCCGTTGATAACACCACAATCACTTCATCGATTTAGCTCGTCTGCTTGCCACAGAAACTGTGAACCACATCAAAGATTTGTTTAAATTGTGTGTATATATATATATATATATATATATATATATATATATATATATATATATATATAGGAAATGAAAAAGGAAAAACCAAAAATGATGTTTTTTTTTATGTATTCATCAACGTTTTGTCTTTATTTGTAAGACTTCTTCAGGATGATAATATTAAGAAAAATGTCATGCAAGTACGTGAAAATATTGGGTTGACATGATGGGTTGATGGGAAGAAGTAGTAGCCACTACTGGAAGCAGTAGGACCGAGGTCCGGGCTTGGCGAGGTCAGTCGCATGGAATGAAATAAATGTGGATAGTTCTGAGTGAAAAAAGTGGAGGGTGGAGATGAGCAGGGATAATGTGGATGGCTGTAAGTTAAAAAGTGGAGGGGTGGGGGTGAGCGGAAATAATGTGGATGGCAGTGAGTTAAGAAGTGGAGAAGTGGGGAAAGAGGATGGGGGGGAGTTTGACTAGCTGGCTATGTCAAAAATTTGAGGGATGAGTAAGTTGGAAGGTATGGGTTCGTGGTGAATGAAGATGTGTGTGGGGGGGGGGGTGCGGAGAAGTGGAAGGTGGGGGGAAAGAGGAGGGGGAGGGCCTATGATTTTGGTGAGTGGGTAATGTCACGGTTTTAGAGAAGATTTGAAAAAATGAGGTGGTTTAAGAGTTGGAGGTATGGATGGGTAAGGGTGCGAGAGAAGTGGTCGAAAGGGTGAAATTGGTGAGGGGAGAGATTTGTTGTGATTAGGTGTGAAATATTTGAAATGTTTTGAAAACTGGGAATGTGTGTGTGTGTGTATTTATATGTGTATATATATATATATATATATATATATATATATATATATAGAATTATAAAAAGAAAAAACTATACACACATTAAGTTTGTACACATTATAACTTATTTCGACCCCTTAATTAGGTCTCCTCAGATGTATAAACAACCACGTCAAAAGACCAAATAATGAGAGAAATTGATCATCGTCTTAAAAAGATAAATTCACTTTTTTGATTGGTCTATGTAAAAAGGAGGTAAATATTAAAATAATCGAGGAGGGGTGACAGAAGTAAAAGATTAATTTGACTATTTTTTTTATATATGCGGAAATATAAAAATATATATAAAAAGAATTCTTTTTTACTATTTAAACAAATAAATCATCTCATTTAAAATTTCGAATGTGAGCTTTATGGGTAAAAATATATGATGAAAGATTCGAGCGTTCACGATTAAAAACTACGTTAAATTATTTACGATTAAAAATTAAAAGACGAAAATGTAGGACGAAGATTTCGGTTTAGATTAGAATATATTAAAAATTTAATTTGTATAACGTCAAGATTCGAGATGATTTACACTACGGAATTAAAGTTTAGCGACATTTAAAAACGGTTTATTTACAAATTGGTAAAGATTCGAGCGTTAACGATTAATTATTTACGATTAGAAATAAAAAGACGAAAATTCAGGACGAAGATTTCGATTTATATAGGAAATTATAAGAAACTTAATTGGTTATAACGTCAATACGGAATTAAAGTTTGGCGACATTTAAGCACGATTTATTTACAAACTAGAGTTTTACTAAATTGGTTAAAAAATTTAGATTTAGATTTAGATATAGATGCAATTTGTGCTTGGAGGAAAAAATTAGAATACTAGAATATGAAGACAATAACATTTTAAATAGACGAGATGAACTGATGGCTAAATGTAGACACAGGCACAGGTTTAAAATCAACAGCACGTTATAAAGTTCTTTGAAAATAACAATTCTTTTAAAGTATAGTTACAATAAGAGTTATAACTGTAAAAATAAATGCTAACAAATTAGTAAGTTTTTTGTTTTTTTTAACGTTATACAAATTAAATTTTTAATATATTCTAATCCAAACCGAAATCTTCGTCCTACATTTTCGTCTTTTAATTTTTAATCGTAAATAATTTAACGTAGTTTTTAATCGTGAACGCTCGAATCTTTCATCATATATTTTTACCCATAAAGCTCACATTCGAAATTTTAAATGAGATGATTTATTTGTTTAAATAGTAAAAAAGAATTCTTTTTATATATATTTTTATATTTTTATATTTCTGCATATATAAAAAAAGTAGTCAAATTAATCTTTTACTTCTGTCACCCCTCCTCGATTATTTTAATATTTACCTCCTTTTTACATAGACCAATCAAAAAAGTGAATTTATCTTTTTAAGACGATGATCAATTTCTCTCATTATTTGGTCTTTTGACCTGGTTGTTTATACATCTGAGGAGACCTAATTAAGGGGTCGAAATAAGTTATAATGTGTACAACCTTAATGTGTGTATAGTTTTTTCTTTTTATAATTCTGTTTTGCTCTGTTTAAATTACATTGAGCTCTGTTATTCAGACTCTCAACACAAAATTGAAATCTACACACTATATATATATATATATATATATATATATATATATATATATTATCTTAATGAATAAATACAAAAGATTTTTCCATTATCCTAACTATATTAACATCAAAACAGGTTGTGCTTATTTAATTCCATGATAACATATAAGATTTTTAAATATCGTATACATAGTAAACTGCAAATACCAATAAACACATTGAGTTCTTCTTGCTTTGCATATTTATTTCATAAACAGCTTCTAATGAATTAATATTCTGTAATATAAATTTGTAATTTTGCATTGTATTTTCTTATATATACGCAATATTTTCGTCGATAGTAAAATGTCTGAGATCGCTGGGATGTTGAGAACAGATACTACACTTTGATTTTAGCGAAAAGGCCAAGGAACCTTAAAAATAATGTTTTTACCCCGAGGCATTTTTAAATGAATGAAAAAAATATTATTTTATCTATTATTGTATTATCTTTTAACAGGAGGTGGGGGTAATCCTTTCAGGTATTACAACCTCCTTTGGGGGAGGGGTAATGTAGTATATGTTATGTTATCATGAGACTATTTTCACAAGGACTATCTTCTCCTTTTGTTGTGAGGGATGGGAAAATGAAGCATCTGTTCTGTTGTCATGATACCATACTCACAGGAATTAGCTTCTCTTTTTATGGAGCGATCTTCCTAGGTATCACCTCCTCTTTTTTTTTGGTGGAGGGCAATATAGTATATGTTCGTTCCTCATGATACTATAATTCCATGATTATCTTCTCCGTTGGAGGGGTAGTATACTACATGTTTTATTGTCATTATATCATCCTCCCAGGTATTAACTTCTCCTTTTTTGGGGAGGGGGGGGGTAGTCATTATACTATCCTCTCAGTCGTTACCTTCTCCCTTGGGGGTCAGTGTGATATATGTTCGTTCACCATGTTATCATCGTTCCAAGTGAGCAAAAATATACGACCGGGGGAGGGGGGAGTATATATTTGCTAGTATATATATATATACATATATATATATATATATATATATATATATATATATATATATATATGCAAACATTGTTAAAAATAACAGAATTCGTCTGTTTAATCATATCTTTTTTTATTCTTTAATTTTTTCTGATGGTCTTTTTAGTATTAAAATCAAAAAAATTAATAAATGTTCCATAGGTTTCACAGGTTTCACAAACGTTTTCGATTCTTCGCCGAATCATCCTCAGGTGTCAAAAGCAAATGAACAAAAAAGCTGAAGAAAGAAGAACACTTAAAAAAAACAGCGGAAAAACGTGCAGAGAACGTTTTCCAAATTTTTCCAGGAAGTCGTTGACGAGTTAAATTCGGCACTGCTGGATGGCATCACAGAACAATTGATTTTTATACAAAAAAGACCATCAAAAAAATTGAAAAAATAAAAAAGGGAATAATTAAACAGACGAATTCTGTTATTTTTAACAATGTTTGCATAAATGAGAAAAGCTGCCTAAATACACATAATATATATATATATATATATATATATATATATATATATATATATATATATATATGTGTGTGTGTGTGTGTTTATATACATGTATGTATATATATATATATATATATATATATATATATATATATATATATATATATATATATATATGGTACGTTAATGAAAATTAGTAAGACCTGCAAATGGAAGCAAATCGGTATTTTCAGTTGTTCAAAACAAGGAGTAGTTTAGTTAATAAAAACATTTATTTTTCATCTCTTTCTTTCCTTAAACCAGGCTTTTCAAAGATTAAAATCTTATCATCAGAGGAAAAATTATGATTGATAAGTTGACAGGTCTTACTAATTTTCATTGACGTACCATATTTTTGCTCTATCCAGTATATTGAACTTTCCTTATTTCACAATAGGTCCAACTCTCTAAAAGTTTACCTTTTAGTTATAATTTACATATATATATATATATATATATATATATATATATATGTGTGTGTATATATACATGTATGTATATGTGTGCATGTATATATATACATGTATATATATATATATATATATATATATATATATATATATATATGTGTGTGTGTATATATACATGTATGTATATATATATGTGTGTGTATATATACATGTATGTATATGTGTGCATGTGTATATACATACATGTATATATATATATATATATATATATGTGTGCATGTATATATATATATATATATATATATATATATATATATATATATATATGTGTGTGTGTGTGTGTATATACATGTATGTATACATATATATATGTGTGTGTGTATATATATGTATGTATGTATACATATATATATATGTGTGTGTGTATATATATGCATGTATGTATATATATGTGTGTATGTGTATATATACATATATGTATATATATATATGTATGTGTGTATATATATACATGTATGTATATATATATATGTATGTGTGTATATATATACATGTATGTATATGTATATGTATATATATATATATATATATATATATATAAACATGTGTATATATATATATGTGTGTATATATATGCGTGTGTGTATATATATATTTAGACATATATGGGGGTATATATAAATATATATGCGTATATATATATGCGTATATATATATATATATATATATATATATATATATATATATATCTATATATATATATATATATATATATATATATATATATATACATATATATATATATATATATATATAATCACTTAGGAAGTGAAACAATTTAAATAATAAGTAAGCAAATAACATCTAACGCTGCAATCACCTATAAAAATAATTACATAGAAATACATCGTATATTTGGGTGATAAAAATCGTTTATATTTCTACACAGAGCGTCTTGGTACAGTGGTAGAACGCTGGACTATAGACAACAACATCGAGGGTTCGATCTCTGTGTTAGTTAGCTATGCTGATGACGGCTGTAAGCCAGAAACACGTGTCCATGGATTACTTTTTTGTGCATATTCAATAAAATTATATATATTAACGTAAAAAGTATGTCCTATAAGTTGAGGGCGACTAGTAGTGCAGTTTTCTGCAACTTAATCACTTAGGAAGTGAAACAATTGAAATAATAAGTAAGCAAATAACATCTAATCACCTATAAAAATAATTACGTAGAAATACATCGTATATATATATATATATATATATATATATATCGGGGCAGAATTTTTTTAGACATATTTCATTAAATAGCACAGATAATTTATGTCTGCCTATTATTGTTTTGATACCTTATTTATACTATAACCATCACAAAGCTCTCACCAAAAATTACTACTAAATATATAAAGAATACACGTTCTTTCTATGATAACCACCCCTGAAGATGGATCCAGATTAATCTGAAAGTACTAGGACAGCAGATACATAGGCCAAATTTCATCTTGAACCCCGCAAACTAATAAAGCAGTTGGAACAGATCAAAACAAAAATATGCATAAATCGATGTAAGAGATTTAGCTGAATTCAAATTCAAAAGAAATTTTTGTTGTGCAATAAATATTTATAACATTGATTGGATAAAAGAAGAACCCAGAAAACATTGTTATTCATTGGGTGTCTAGGTAGCTAGAGTTACATCCCTTGTTTGGTTGTGTGTTAGCCGAGTTGGCTTCCTCATAGAGCTCACAGAGATTGTGCCACCGACACCAAAAACAGCAAGAATTAGCGGTTACATACAAAGTCGGGGAAGGTTTGATCAAGAAAACACAAAGGAATGGCGCAGAAGCAACATTGCCACTTTCAGTTCATTGATTTGCGGTTCTGTACCTGATGTGCCTTTACTTGCCACATGCAGAGGCCGACAAAAACCAGAGGACGACAATTTCTGATGCCGACTCCTCCAGAATTTTTTTTCACCAGAGCCCTGTCAGTCAGATAGCTCTCACACAACCACGGCGTCACTGTCCCTACTATGGTGATGAAGGGTTGTCTTTAGGGGAGAATTACATCCCTTAAACAGAAGTTAACTAGTATACTAATATTCTTTTTGTTTTATCTATTATTGCCTTCATTGTTCTTGTTAATTGCTTGGGATTATTGTTTATTGTTTTCTGAACACTTCAAAACCATGCTGGTGTATTTTATTTCATCTAAAGTTTGTATAACTATGTATACCTCCTTAAGCCATAAGAACAAGATATTGCAGAAATGTGTATGCAACATTCAAATCTTTTCGTTGATAAAAATTGATTTTTTGAATGTTTCATATGTTAACGTTTTGGAAGAAAAAAATATGATTAAGAAATTGATGAAAATAATTTTTCTCAACCAGAAGAAAAATGTTACCTGACCTTTTCAAACGAAAATTTGACACCCACTGAAAAATCTGACCTTTTCCAAAATAAAGGATTGCCCAAATTTAGCTACCGAAATTTCAAATTCACTTCACTTGGCTAAAATCTGATGCATAAGGTGTGTTTCTTATATCACTTGGAAGTATTATTGAATTTACGACCAGTTCTATAATATGTTCTTTCACAACAGCTAATATTCAGTTTGTGTGTTTAGTGATGAAAATGCTATTCACAGGTTAAGCCCGACTGACGAGATTGTATGGAGCCAGTTGTAACGATGTGGGGACGTATAAAAAATGCTATTTCAAACTTAATTGCAACAGACCAATGAAAATGCTATTTCAAACATAATTGCAACAGACCAATGAAGATTTTATTTCAAAATTAATTGTCACAGATCAATGAAAATGCTATTTCAAACTTAATTCTGACAGACCAATGAAAATGCTATTTCTAACTTTATTGTTACAGACCAATGAAAATGCTATTTCAAACTTAATTACGACAGACCAATGAAATGTATATATTAAACTTAATTGTGACAGACCAATTAAAATTTTCTTTCAAACTTTATTGTGATAGATCAACGAAAATGCTATTTAAAACTTTATTGCAACAGACCAATCAAAATGCTATTTCAAACTTAATTGCGACAGACCAATGAAAATTCTATTCTAAACTCAATCCACAGTGCCCTTCTTTGGAGAGCTGGATTTTCCCCACATTAAAAACCGACTTTGTGTCTAACTCTGTTCTGGTGGAGAAGCAAGTAAATAGGTAAATCAGTTCATTCTTTGATTTTATTATTCCTCTCTCAAAATCTAACAGTTTCCTCCTTCCGGTTCAGTCAAGTACTGAATGCATGACTGGCTGACCTTTTGCTGTCTTGAGAGACAACGGACACCCTCTAAATAGGTGTCTGTGTAATGAGGAATTCATATTGATGCAACAACACTTCTTCTAAACCGAATTGCATAAGAAATCCACGACAATCAGAAACCATGCTAGAATAATAAAAGAAGGAATGGTGTTATTTTGCAGTTTTTCTTTAGTTAGACTAGATGCTCTACCAAGGCTTGAAAGTTTACTCTACCCTGCTGGACTTCCATGAATTATTGGATTCCCCTCCCCAATTTAAATGTCCGGGATTACCTCCCTATCGCCCTCCCCCTTCTCTGTACGCCACTGATTGGAACCAACATATTTTCACATACAAAGCGAGCACGCTACATTGATTCACGACCAAGCCTATAATTTTACATGAAAAATGATTCAAATAATTCCAGTTATTGTAAAAGGTGGTCCAAAAGTCTTGTTATAAAATGTAAGCATGCGTTTTTCTACTTATTCTAAGATCCATTTATTCAAAATAGTATGCAGGGTTGTTCGAATGTCGTTTTACCCTTACCAAAATGTAACATCAGTCGAGAAATAATCACCAAAGCTGAACTGCATAAAATATTACAACGGTCATGGTGCCACGTCATGTTATACCACAAAAATAATGGTCTTCATACAGACCTTCTGTGGATAAAGTGAATCCATTACATGTTCTTTACTATTGCTGTATTACTGGTTCTTCTATTGTCCTAGTTTTTTTTTTACATTTTGCTTTACTGTTCATACACTGAATGAACTGATTCCACAACATGTGTTTTGTATTGCTGAATTACATGTTTCTCTGATGTTGTTACGTTTTGATAAGGGCAACATGGTTTCTATGAATAAAAAGAACCTTAACTTAATAATGTTATCTATATAATAAGATGCTAAGGCATTTCTTGGATTAGTAGATGTAGAACATTTGAGGTAGCAGGTTCAGTTCAGAGGGGAAGGCCAAAAAGAAACATGGGAGGAAATGATAAAAATGTACCTGAAGGAAAGAGGGAAAAATAAAGACTTGGACAGAGATAGGTTACTTTGGAAGTCAATTTCTTAAAGTCGTCCAAAACATTCCAGCATATAAAACGGAGGTTTAACCGATGATGATGATGATGATGATGATGATGATGATGATGATGATGATGATGATGATGATGATGACATACGTTATCATCATCATCATCATGACATACATTATCATCCTCTACCTTTTGTTTTAAATATGAGATCGTCCGCTCCCTGAAGATGCAATGCAAAAATGTAATTTTTATATTATATCTGATGTCACTGTTGTGTCGAACGTGAAAATCGAACTAAAATGCACTTGGTCATCGGGCTAGGATCAAACTATAGTATCTGTTCTGTCCAAAGATGGTACAATAATATTGTGGAGTCTGCGATCATGCTGGACATCCATTGAATGGAAATGTGTCACAAACTCCTACAAAAGTTTTGGCGATAGACCCCTCCCATGACCAGATATATTCTGAAGCTACATAAACCAAAGTACTTAGCTAAGGTATGTTTCAGTTTGAACAAAGGTGATACAACTCTCACCAGCTTTACTCGTTCGACACAATCAACCGAATAATAAAGATGTAACATTATACGTTTACGCATAATTGTTTGTCATCATTCTTTTAAGCACGGAAACAATATACAATAGACGAAGGATACAACTGTGGAATTTCCACGGGTCTTGCTAGTTTTATGAAGAATCTATTAAGATAGGTTGAAATAGCTCAGATAAGATATGCGGGGGTGCATCGGCTTTTGCTTTTAGCGAAGAAAAGGGACAGTTGAGAGAGAGAGAGGGAAAAAGGATAGACAATAGACTAATTATAGCTTACAATAGTTTGCTTATTACAGAAGACAAGTAAAATCTAATTGATATACATGGCCAACAATATTAGAAAAGCACACATTGCTATTGCGTATCAGTTATTTGTAGAAATAACTGACTATTTGTGTGGTGAGTACCCCTGTGGTGAGGAGAATGTATTTCCTGAAAAAAAAAACTTTGTGTCCTCTGTGCATGCTTGCAGCGGTGAAATAATGTCCAAGACAATGTTTATAGACATTGTAATGGAGTGCACTGCTTTATCTTGGTGTTGTATTGTGCGGGGCTTAATAAAAATGACAACACAGGTATCTTAGGAAAATATAATAAGTATATTTATTTGTCAGTGACGATGAGGGTGGTGGTCGGAGAGGCTTTGTGCACAGGGAACTAGACGGTTGATTCTCTCCGAGGTCCGATCCTCAACTGTCTTTTGATTTTCGGTTGTTATTATATAACGACTATTTCGCCACCTGGATGACCTCATTGAGATTGTACTCGGTGACAGCTTGAACTTTATTTGACACTTCCAAAATCTGTCCATCTTTTCCTGGCATGACACAACCGCACCTGGCAATATGATCTTTAACCTTTCCGACATCTCTGTTTCTTCTGACATCACTGTTTAAGTGATTCTTGCAGGTGCATCCTTTTTTTTGTCAGAAGAAACTTATCTTTTGAGAATCGATCATATGTTGCCTCTTCCTGTGCAGGTGTTTGTCTGGTTGTGAGTTTTTTTATTTTATTTTCAAATAACTTTTTGGTCATCCGGCAATTATCTTATCAACTGACAATCGCCAGGTGCATCTGTTTTATCAACAATCTCCGTGCTCTGACTCGGATATGTAACATTGGTTGTCTATCTGGCAACACTTTTATTTTCTGATGTCATCCACTATGCGAACAACACCTGTGTGCTATGGTTTTAATTGAGTTTGTATTTAGCTTGAATGAAAACAACAATACTATCCTGAGATGACGCATCATACAAGCTAGCATACGTAGTATCTGGATATACCAAGACTCATTTTTTCCCGAATTACACAATTTAGAAAACTTTAAGATAATTTTCGAAGAAAACTGATCTGTAAATTTGTACACTTGTGATATCGGATAAAAGATTTACAAACTTGGATGCTGGATTACTTATATGTATGGGGGGAATAATAACATAACTTCGAAAAAGACGTCCGAATTCAATCAGCTCACTTGCCAAAGAGAAAGATTTTGCAATTCCTGTCCATGACATTATATCTTGACACATAGCTCTAATTCTTTGACTTCATCAGATTATCTGGATGGCGGCTCATCACATAGACATGTTGTAAGTAGTCAGCTTAATGCGTAATGGTGTCTCTCTTTTTCTTTCTCTTCTTTATGCTGTTGTTTAGCCATTGCCCCTATTTACTTGCCTTCCCACTAGGGCAGAGTTAGAAAGAAGGTCGGTTGTTAATGTGGAGAAAATCCAGCTCTCAAAAAAAAAGGTGCAATCTGGATAAGGACAAAAATCAAAATCGCATCAGTCTAGGATTTGGATTTCTCCTTCACTGACCGAGGACAGAAAAGATGTAGTATTGTATCAAAACAGATACTACACTTTGCACCTAGCCGAAATAGTTGTAGTGCAGCTATAGCAGCAGAAGTTTCTTTGTCTTCTTCTTTCTCCGGGTTCTGTGATATGATAACAATTAAAGAAAACGCCAACAACATACTTGCTTGTATAACGGGACCCCAAACTCTTCTCTGACCCCGTGGGTATCTTGTCGGCCACTCACGCACAGGTGTTTGATATCCTGGTCACGGTGCCAAGTATAACAGACACCCCACTCTATTCCGCGTCACGGAGCCTGTTATAAACATGTACCCCACTCGCCGTCTGTGTATCTGTGCTCACGCCTCTGGTTCTCTACACAGAGATCTTGCCAAACCGTGAACACTCTTTTGGCCGATGATCGTCGTAGTGGCAATAAAAAAAAGGATATGTCAGTCGAAATTCCTCCAGGTCCGGATGATAATGATGATAGCTGGCTTTGTCGATCTCGTCTCTGTGAAGGCAAGGTTATTCAAGCAGAACAAATCAACAATAATAATGCAACAACTCGGCAATTTCTTTTTGTATGAAATAATTATTAACAAGATAAAACAATTGTTTTTAAACGTTGAATTAAGTCTACCTTTCGATAATGTCTTTTTTTACTAAACTATTTCGTCGTCTCTCTCTCTGCGTGTGTGCGGATCCATTTACGATTGCAAGTTCTTAATTAAGTCATAAGTTGAACTAACTTGTCTAATTAAAACGCACTCCGCCATCCAAATGAGAGGCCGAACGCATGACCTTCCTCGTTCGGTGGTCGCCCAAGTCTGTCTTGTGTTCTGTTTTCTCGTTTCCACCCAAAGTCTCTTCTCTTACTGAGAAGGTGTATGGTCGCACCCTCCCATTCCCAAACATATCTCTCTCTATCTTTCTTCCTCTCTCGGAGTTGGGTGGGGTGTGCCTCTCCAAGTGATACAGATAATTTGGATGGTCTCTTTTAGATTTTATAGCCATTCAAGAAAACCATTATTCTCTCTCTCTCTCTGTCTCCCAAGTGTTGACACCTCTATCAGCCCATTGGTGATTAAGATTTTGCCAAAACTTTTGGCAGCGTATGGTAAGTGTGGCTCATTGTGTGGCGATAATTAGGTTTGACAATATACACCACTTTTCCAGACGGCCCGACGCTACTTCTTCTTCCCTGTTTAGATATGTACTTGTCTTAGATCCCTACCTTGTTTCTACATAGGGTTTAGCATCATCACCAAGATGCATACTAGTGCGCCCCTGGGGTGCTCGATCCCCGTCGGCCTCAATCGTTGTGTCATACTTGTATGCCATCATATTCCTTGTTGCTTTATTTTTTACAGCACTGTAAGTTAGATATTATGCAAGCTTTTCTGTGCCCACTCTCCGAAGGAGGGGCAGGGCGAACACAGACAAAGATTCAAAAAAGATGTCTGAATTCAACCAGCTTGCCTGTCAAAAAGAAAGACTTTAGCTATCTTCTTCACCACGTCTCACTTTTGACTTCCTGCCCATGACGTTATATCCTGACACATAGCTCTAATTTAGTCTTGACTGCCAATGGAATTTTTCTGCTTCTCTGCTTCTGTCTAACTTAATGCAGAAAATTCCGTTTTAAAAAATATTTTTACCCCCACATCTACTCCTGCTTCATAGTAACATATACATTTTAGATTTGGAGTCTGGTGCTAATTAAGATCATGTCGAACTAGTTGGGCGTCATGTATAAATGGATTGAATATATTAACTTCTGAAACAAGAATGATTATGGATTTTATATGCACGAAAACTTACTGCACTTGTACTTCCTTAAACGAAAATACCCTCGACGCACTCGGCTAGCCACTAAAATTTACCGTTCACTGTAGAGGTCCCTAGATTCTTTCCTTGGACAGCTTGCCTTTGAAATTCCCTTTATGCTCTCTGTTTCTCCGACAGTACCAACATGCAGAAATTTATATGCAATGTGAACAAACATCTTGCTGTCCAACTCCCCACCCAGGCTGGTCTCCTATAAATCTGGCCTCTATCCCAGTAGCCTCTTATGCTGCAGTGGCAATATGTGGCCTTGTTTGGGATGAATAAAAGTAAATAAAATTTTTTAAAATATGTGGCCTTGTCTGGGATGAATAAAAGTAAATAAAATTTTAAAAAATATGTGGCCTTGTCTGGGATGAATAAAAGTAAATAAAATTTTTAAAAATTCTTTTAACTTTCAGTTTAAAAGCAACGAAAATGGCAATTCTTTTCAAATATCTCAAACTCCACCCAAATTTAGGATTAATGGTTATTTACAGAAATCAAGTAATGGTGACTGCGGGAAAACTCTTGTTTCCCCTTTAATAGGAGTGACAATGCTCCCTAAATTGGCAAAACATTTCCCGTTTTCATAAAGATCTAAAATTACACTCATTATTTTTTTCCAAAACTTGTGATTAACATGATTTAAATACTGATAATCCTAGGAAAACACTGTCTTTTCCTGTTCTCTGAGTACTCAACCCCCAATTGGTGCACTGAAGGTTTAAAATGCCAATTTGTTAGAAAAAAAAGGACATTTTTACAGATTTTTGTTAAGTTTAGCATTTAATATTCTTCTGAAAAATGTGACTCAGTAAGTTGTATGCATTGATGGTCATATCACTTCATTCAAAATTTCCTGAAAATCGAATGAACAAATTTTGAGAAAATTAAGTAACAAACAAGCAAAAACACGATGACAACAAATATATCCTTTCCGATTTATATTGGGGACCAAAAATATATGGGAGGTAAAAATCGGAGACCAAAAATATAATGTTTCTCTAAGAAAAACGAAATCAGAATAGTCTAGACATATAATACATCTTAATGAATTTCCTTTTATAGCTATATACGAGCTATTTCGTATATCAGCTACTTTGTGAAGATGGGAAAGAACATAGGTTATTTTCATTAGAATATAAGAAAGGACATTCAGACAGTGGAGTTAAAATATAACAAACATATCTTATACTTGTAGCTCATCTTTATCAATTGATTCAAAAGAGTGAAATTAGATTGAAAGAAATTTACCTCAAGGCGGATTTACTCTATAAATTCATATGTAATTCATAAAGTATGATCAAAAATTATCTGAACTTAACCTCTTCTATCAAAGTAAAACTGATCCGCTTTGTTGTCTGAAGACGAAATCACAACTTGATTTGCAACTGCTTAAATATAATAAACTGGAAGAAAAAGGAAAAGTAATCAGCAGCCTAGGTTCAATTTTATTTCCTGCATTGTCTTTTGTGGAGGCGTGAATGTAAACTCCATCAAGGGCCCCCAGTGAAAACTATGAGTCCACAAAAAGTGTAGTGGTCTCCTAATTGATCCGGATTATGTCTGTCATATATGTCAAGGCGTTGCCTGCCTAATCGATGATTGAACTGAGGCTCATGTGGATGTAAATAGTGTGCTACTTGCTATTTAGGCCACATATTGAATGCTGGTAGTGGTTACGACAAAACTATAACTGCTTGCTGTTGTGTTGTATCAAGAAGGTTCAAAAAGCGCCTGCCAATCCTTACATCTGGGCACATTCCTTCAAGGTTCTTTTTAACCTGATTTCACTCTACCATTTTGCGCAACAGTGGATGGAAGCTCTAGGCACTTCTGGCTTTGGTATGGTAATCATGCCATGATTCGGTGGATGTGCAGCTGCAGTCTGGAAGAAAGAATCCCCTCAATTGTGCTTCATCAGAAACTTGGTATTTGTTAGATTACGAATACGTTATGCACTCAGCATCTCAAGTGGTTCGCCCATGTACAACATGCCACTTTTTGAATAAACTCTATAATGTATTTGTATAATTTGGTCTACAACACTTCTTAAGTGTTGTAGACCAAGAAAGATGTAGTTCGAGTATGTCAGAAGCGATATAACTGCATGCAACCTGGCTTATGTCAACCCTTTAACTGGACTACATGGATAGCAGGCATGAGATGTTGCCTACACCAAAGTCCCCAAATACGAAAACTGGATGAAGAAGAAAATGAGAGATGATAAATTATAAGAAATCTGTATAGTAATTCACTTATTCGCATTTATACATACGGTATCATCCTTTGCGTATATTAAGAAAAGGAGGTGAAAATTAACTGTTATCGCTGAGGTAAAAAATTCCGAACTGATCATTTTAAAATGAATTGTTCCAAAATCGAATTCTGTCATCCAGTCGACTTAACCAGTTTTCAAAACCTAATCTTTGCATTCTTTTTATTTTAATTGTAACAGTTTTAAATAAGTTTTGAAGGTGACATTCGTTTTATTTATTTAAAGAATATTTAGCTGACAATTATTTTTACAGTAAGAAGAAGAAAATATCTTTTTGTTTTAAAAAGATTTAAAATTTTACAACTTTCAATAAATAAATAAAGAGACAGATTCGTTTTATTTCTTTAAAGTATATTTAGCTGACAATGGCAATTATTTTGCAGAAGAAAAAGGCAAAAAATATATTATTAATGCTGACAGACATTATTTCAAGAGAAACATTAACTTTATTTATCTTCCTCCCACAAGGTAAGATGTGACACAAGGTCGGGAAAGTGGGATTTGAAAAGCCAGCACCCGAGAAGGTGAGAACTCTGGCCTACAAAAAATGCCTGGGCAGCTCCGTCGGCATTCCCTGGTAGGGGCGCCTCAGGCACTAAGCAATAAACTTACTCCTCCCCAAAGAGGGGAGGCAAAGCCTGGGAGGATGTACCTCCTAGAACTGCACAGGACGAACCTATAGACCGGCAGAAATCAAGCCCCGAAGGCCAAGACAATACCGGTCTATGGGGTGTACTATTCATTGGAACAGATACTACACTTTCTTCTTAGGCAAAAGGCCAAGAGAACCATTAACATTAATGAGAAATTATACAATTAGATGGAGAAAGCAACTGCGAATAATAGTAAACAATAAATGAATAAATGTGAAAGTTGGGCCCATTTCTCTCACTAACAGTAAAGTTAAATGCCCTATTTCAAGTCAATTCAATTTTACACAATAGATGCGCCATCTTTTTATATACTGATTCATGTACATGCGATATCAGTGGCAAGGTTAACTAATTTGCATATTGGTTTTGAAAAAAGGACATTTTATTAATTAACTATCATTTTTTATTGTTTTTTTAATTTTTTGTTATAACAAATAATTTTGTTTTGCAATATTGTTTTATTTTTTGGACAAATATTTAGCATTTGTGTTTAAATGTTCCTTTCTTTAGAGGTACATGCTTGATTTTCAACAAGTTGCAATCTATTCTAAATTTCAAGTGAAAAGGCAAATTGATTTTTTCTTTCTTTTCCTTTCTTTGTATCGAAATTACCAATATCTTAATGTTTATCTATATGAATAAATTGGAAAATTTTTGTTTCGTATTTATAACAAAGTTATGAATTAAATGTTTATTATTGTAAATTAATGTTTCAAGCGTTTCAAGTAGTGAAGTTAGCGAAGCTAGTTTTAAATAAGTTTTTAAAATGGCATTTATTTAACGAATATTTAGTTGATAATTGCAATTATTTTGCAGAAGAAAAAGGCAATGAAAAATATATTATTAACCCTGACAGACATTATTTTAAGAGAAATCTTAACATTAACACTAAGTTATACAAATAGATGAAGAATGCAACTGGGGAATTTCTACAGAGTTCCACTAGGAAATAAATATCATCATAACTGTAATTTTTGTTATAAACTTTTCGTGATTCCTGAAACCTTCTGGCAGAAATACATTTATTTTTCTATTTTTCTCACAGCGTTTGTTATTCAAATATTTTTTCACTGTGTTATATGGAATCCTTATGTCTGATCAATAATTTTTAAAAAGTCAGGTAACTTCTGCCATTGCTGACAAGCTTCAACGTTATGGCTGTCAACCAAGATAAGAACTATCAGTGTATGCATATAAACAAAAAAACAGTTATCTCTCTTTTCTCCTTAATAGTTCTCCCTTTGTTCATCATTATAACGATGAGTGAGCTCCCTTGATTTCGCAAATATTTCAGTTTGATTGGCCAAGTCAGTTCTTCTTGACCAATCAACAGACATCTAATTTTGGTGGCTGGATACAAAATTCCTTTGTTCGTCATCTTTTTGTGAGCTGTGTTGATGGAAGAAGACATCGAAAGATGTGATCGCCAACCTGTCTACATCCAAGGACTTTCACTTAATTTGTATCTGACCATGGCCATCCCTACTACAGGCCAGGCAATCATGCAACTGGGGTCTTTTACTGGGGGCCATGTGAATTTTCTTAAATATTCGATATAGAAGTTGCAAACAAAGGGAACATTCCCGTGAGATTAGCTTGATGTTTTTATGTGTTTTATATACCAAATGATAAGAACCAATAAGCTAATTGATAAATTTGACAATTATTGATGAATTTCTATAAATGAAGAGACAGGTAACTTTGAATAAACAAAGGCAAATGCATATTTGAATGAATGATTTTTATTTCAATGTGGGATTTTTTTAGAGAATTTGTACTTGTGTCAAAAGATCATGACTTACAAGTGGTTAAAAAAAAAGTTTGTTCAAATGTGATATGTTTTACTAACCAAAAATTTAAACTGTCTTCATTTTGATTGTTTTCAACACAACATTTTTGCTATAGTATACATTTCACATCATAAAATTATCCAAAAACAAAGTTCAAACTAAAATTTCAGTATCCAAATCTCTAGTGTTGTCTCGTAGTCGATTAATCTAAGCAAACAGATTCACTGAAATGGAAGATGAAATGAGATAATACAATGTCCATAGATTAAATAGAAGGTTTAGTTAAAAATCTATAGGTGATCCTATAAAATGGACAGAGTTCACAGCAATGAGTTACGATAACCAGAATGTTGTGGCAAAACAAGGATGGCACTACTTACAAAAATGTCTAAGGAAACTTCTTCACCTCAAAATCTGAAAGTAGTAATTAAAATTTCCCACTGAACAGTGGTATCCAGTGGAACTTTTAAATCAACACGATCTATTCCTTTCAAAAACTTCCATACTCATGATAAAAAGCAATATCATTGAATATTTCCTCCTCTTTAAGACATTTTAATATCTTTGGAGATACCAGTTTCTAGGTCTGGCAGGTGATAAAATGTTTTGTATGCCAATTCATCCAACAGATATCCGCATTGTGAGCAAGTATGGCCTGGATCATGGCTATACTCTCTAACATCAACTTTCAACTGAAGAAGTAATTTTGTTTTTAAATATGGAATTTCTGAATAACATTTTGTACGGTAATAAAATAAGTACCACCAGAATCTTGTCTCAATTTACAAAATTCAGTTTCAAGACAGTCGGTGGTAAATCCTCCAAGAATAACAAAATTGAACCCACTGTCAAGTAAATGTCAATTGAACAATTACATGTATGCTTGACAGCCATACTAGTGTCTCTTGTGAAGGATTTTATTCTCTTTCCTTGCTTTCCCCTCATTTATTTTGCTATACTTCCAAAATTTACAAGAAATGTAAAATTTCCATCATTTCGATCTGATATGCTTTTCAATGGATCATTTGTCTTAACACTTCCATAAATATCTTTTACACTCACTATTTTCCAAAATTTCAAAACTTCTTCGATGAAAGTAAGTTTCTCTTGTATCATCATCTTGTAATAATGGATGAGTTTGCATTGCAGTTAGTCTCATCACAAACACTTTCAAACAGTGGGAAACGTTTTGTCTCTCAACTGGTTTTGGAAGAACCGCTATTTCTGTTAGTTGTGATAACTTAACAAATTGATTGCGCAAAAAGTTGTTTCACTATTTTCCATTTTGCTATCATTTCTTTACCATCAGAATAAAACAGCAATTCTGAACAGGCCTCAGTTATCCAGTTATTTCGAATACTTTTAAATATATGTACATAATCGAAAAGCAAGTATATACCATTTTTATTAACCCAAGGCTTATTTTTAACAGTATCAAATTTATTGAATAAAGCTTGATTAGTCCGATTATTGTTACAAATAACTGCAATTACATTACCTTTCGAATGATTGATTAAATCAACAACATTTCTAACA
The DNA here is from genome assembly GCA_963556195.1 of Sepiola atlantica. Lineage (NCBI taxonomy): Eukaryota > Metazoa > Mollusca > Cephalopoda > Sepiida > Sepiolidae > Sepiola > Sepiola atlantica. The sequence continues at coordinate 191,592,937 of OY744515.1, forward strand.
TTTTGAAACAAAAATTCCGAATTTAGTTTGGCAACTGGGATCATCTTAATCAAAAACTTTGATCCACCATGTAAACATTTGATCATAATACCCAATACAGTTTTTGCTAATGCCTCTTCAGAATCTTTGAAAACACCTCTTATGTTTCCCTCTTGATATTGAAAACTCACTTTAATATAAACTTCATCAACTAGGATGATACATTTTTCTGTTTATCTGACAGTTTTCTAAACACATCACCAAGAAAATTCAGATCATTTACCTTCGAAACTTTTGAGGTCATATTCACTAGTGTTTACATACTGGGTAATTTGTAATGATCTCGAAGTGTGTTATAAAGAGACCGAGATGTGGCAAAATATTCAAATGCTCGGACAAGCATTTCCGACTCGTAAACTTTTTTGCCAACTATTCGTGGTGACATAACTTGGATATTTTGTCTCAAAACCTGTTTCTCTAGTTCAATTTTCAAGTTACTAAGGTAACGAATTGCTTTCTCAATTTGAAACTAATGTTGAAACTTATTTATTCTGTTTTTCAACAGAGAAGAAATGTGTGTGAGTATACTTGCATGATAACATTCAAACGTTAAGTTTTCAAAAATTTTAATTAAAAAAATCGGAATACTTTCAGTAAAAAAAATGACAAGACTGGATGAACTGTTGATTGTTAGAATTGTAGCAGGTAACTGCTGGCGCAAAATCATGATGGTCAATATCAGCACACAAATTTGTAAAAATTATCAATTCTATCTTTATCTAAAAAATGTGCAAACTCATCATTTTGTACACTTCGCACAGAAGCGGAACTTTTTTTTGTTGTCCTTGGTTTTGATAAAGGACTTGGTATCACATTGATGGCAAATTATTTAATATTGATGGAGGATGTTTGGGTCGTGCTTTTCCAATAACAAACACAGTTTCATAACCAGGTGGAAAATGCCTTTCACAAACAACAGTGTCTGAGTGGTTAGGAGTGTTAGCTCTTGGTATTATTTGCAATATAATTTCTTTACTGAATATATTTCGCATGTATTATATAAAAACTTTGCTGTATCTACCTGTCATTCTCCGGGAGTCTTTTCACTTTCATTTTCGTTTCGCTCATGCCTTTTCTCTTAATTTCTTTTATGAAATTATTTACATATTTAGAAAGATAATTTAATAAAAAGATATATGTCATTCAAAAAATTGATAAAACGTCTTACTAAACATTGAAATTTGAATACTTAGCTGCTTACCTAAAGAAAAATTAATTGCTGCCTAAGCAGCTAGGATTTTTTTTTCTTCTTTTCATTGTTTTTTTTTTCATTGGTTTGCTTTAACAAAGGATAAATAAGTGAAATGAAAAGAACAATTTTGAAGTCTACAGTTTAGGGTTTTTTCTGGGTTTAATTTGATGAGAGATAAACATTCACCGCAGAAGCATTTTGAAAACATATAATGAATTTATTATCGAGAATAAAAAATGTGTTTTGAAATGGGCAAAAACAATTGTATGAACAGACTTTCTTTGAACTATTTTTGCATTAAGCATATCTTTAAATTTTTGTTGCAAATTTTCAAATTAATACTTACCAATAATAAGCTATTAATTCTTTTTTTCCTTCTGAGGATAAGAGTAGGTCATTTCATTATATTCCTTGTTTAAACACCTGATGATTATAATAAAGTTGTAAAATATGTACCTTTATATTTTTCATCATTACAATATTTCCTATAACAATGCTCTATCCCTAATATCGAGCATCTCCATATAGGATCTAATATAAAATAATTATTTTTTATTATTCAAATATATATATATATATATATATATATATATATATATATATATATATATATATATATATATACACACACACCTCCTATAAATTATGACATCCGGCCTCTCACCCCTTTTTAACATGTAATCTGACTGTCTGAACAAACTCTAAATTAGATGACATGTATTCAACATTAAAAATCGGTTAGCCTCTAAAACCTAACTTGAAGATACACAAACGGTTTATTTAAAATATTATTTAAAATTTGATCATGTGACCATTTCAGTTTTTAATCTGATGTTTGTCTTCTTCTTTCTTGAATATGTAAAACAAAATACAGACCTGTTTTCTTAGCCAGATGAGATTGTAGTTTTAATGGCTACCGATTGAAACATTGCCATATATATACAATTATTTATAAATAAATATTATTTTCAAATTGACCCATATACACATGTGTTTCATGTCAAACCTGCAATCATCAGTACGGGAGGAGACAATCCCTACCGGTCTCACGATTCGAACCTTAATAAAAAAGTCATTTTTGACTCAGTAGTCAGAGCATTAACCATTGCGGCCAACACACATTGCCATGGAAATGGGAGAGTAAATTAACGTCTAAATGCCAAATTCAGCAGGTATGTTAGCAAGCTGATAGGCGAACTCTAGAGTATTACCTTACACTATAAATGACTACTTGTCGTCAACCTACTTAAAGTGCTCCATCTAGCGAGAGCTTTGAACAATTATTTATAAATAAATATTATTTTCACATTGACTCATAAACACGTGTTTCATGACAAACCTGTAATCATCAGTATGGGACGAGACAATCCCTGCCGGTCGCACGATTCGAACCCCAATACGAAAGTCATTTTTGACCTAGTAGTCGGAGTGTAAACTGTTGCAGCCAACCCGCATTGCCGTGAAAATATACATAGTAATTCTATTGTCGTTGTTTCCTAGTCCAATGAAACTCCAGTGTTTATAAAATAATGCTCAATAACAGGAAGAGCTTTATTATAGTATAAATTTATTTATTTATACAAACATTATTGGCTACATATGTGCATACATGTTTCAGCTGTGACTTCTTTCGAAATCCAGCTTCTACATGCCATCTTAAAAAATGAAATTTTATTTTGTAAGATGGATCATAGAAGCTGGATTTCGAAAGAGATCGCAGTTGAAACATGTATGCACACATGTAGCCAATAATGTTTGTATAAATAAAGAAATGAATACTATATATATAAATATATAATGTTTAAATTATATCAATCCTCTGGGTTATTTAATGCTCAGACCCTGTACTTATTGTACATCATTCATTTAACATGAACTGCTATTTTCCTCATAGCTCGTAGGAATTTGGTGGTTCCTCCATAGTAATATATTCGATTAGATTTAAATTGCATTTGTAAATTCCATAGTCTGTGTTGGAAACCATTTAGCAACCTATACGTTCTGTGTGTGTATGCAAGAACATGTGTGTATTGTATGTGTATGCATATTTGTGTGTGCCTGCATATACGTATGTGCATGTGTATGTGTCTGTGCATGTATGTGTGTATGCATACGTATGTGTGTATTTGTGTATGTATATGTCCGTGTGTATGTGTGTTTGTGTTGAAACACAGTTCGTCTCATATTCCCTAATGTTATCTATAATTTATCAGATAAAGAAATTGATTTTTTTAAATAATTTTTGCTTCGACTTTTGATCATTTTTTAAAGTACTTTGCTGGTGTTTCTTTTTTATAAACTAACAAAGTGCGTACATTCTATTACCACTGCTTCACGAATCTCCCCCAAAGCAATTTTGTATATCATAACTGAATTCCTGCATAGAAATAAGAAAGCAATGCCAAACATGGCATCGATTTCTGCGTCATGAATTTCTCTTGATTTACTCGTTTTCTCTTCAAGAAAAATTCCTTGTTAAAGACAGCGCGATAAAAATGGACCCTTAAAAAGTGTCCGAAGGCGGGAGGGAAACGATAGAAAATAAAACAATTTGGGTCAGAGGATTTTGTTTTGTTTTTCTTTTTTAAAAAAGAAAAGTAATGGACAGAATTTTGTGAATGTTTTATGGAGTTCAAATTTCTAGAAAAAGAAACAAGATTGGAATTTAGAACAGTGTGGAGAGATGTTTGTTATTATATAGATTCAATACAATTTTTTGATGCAGCTATGTTTCAACTTCAGACACAGAAAAGTCTAGTTTAAAAATAGTCAAGGTTATTAGTTATAACTAGTTAAGATATGCTCCTTCTGATCGCATATTTTTGCTTGTATATATGAGAACGAAAATATACAACACTGCACACCCGCTTGAGGAAGAGGTAATTCCTGAGAGGATGGTATCATGACGAATAAACATATACTTCACTAGCCCCCAAAGGAGATAGTATCATGACAAGCGAACATATAATTTACTGCTCTCCCAAAGAAGGAGGTAGTGCTTGGGAAGGTGGTCTCATGAAAACAGAACAGATACTACACTATCCCCAAAAGGAAGAGGCAATGGCTGGGAGAATGGTCTCATGACAATAGAACAGATACTACACTACCCAAACTGCTGTTCTCATCTTGGATGTTATTCTCACAACGTTTCGGCCGATGTAAACTCCGACCTTCTTCCGAACTCGAAAATCTTTATGGAATTTTGAACTGTATTGTATTCTTAGTATTGCCCGCACTGAAGATTGAACCTTCAACCTCCACTTAGAACTGATTATTACTTAGAACGTATATCCCTTAGGCCACAGTTCCTAAGAATACAATTACGAATTACTTAAGACTTTACTCGGTCATGGCTGACAGATCGAGAGCAAGCTACCCCCGTGGAGTAAATAAAGGGTTCAGTTAGAAATTCCATGCAGATTCCCGAGTTTGAAATAAAGATTCCCAAGTTTGACAAGATGCACCTGAAGAAGATCGAGGGTTACATTGGCCGAAACTTTGTGAGAATAACACCTAAAATCAGAACAGTAGTCTGAATAATCAAAATAATTCAAATTTCAGCTTCAGATATAGAAGTAATAGTACAGTTACGGCTTCAGACAGACAGATATCAAATCTCCATTAGTAATAGATTTGTTATAGTAAGCTAGCTATGCCTACCCGCCATTGTCCGGGAGTCATTTTACTTTCATTTTTGTTTCACTTTCTTTTTTAAACTATGCAGGTTATTTTTTTGTTTTTTTTTGTTTTTATAAAATTATTCTTTTTAAAATAGGATTTTGAAAACTACATGTAATTATCACAGTATTGGTTGGTCATTAACTTATCAATTGAACCAAATTTGTATAAAACTATAACTAATTTTGTTACGGTAATGTTGTTTTAATACCTATTTATAAAATATTGGGCGTAAATAACTTTCAAAATTTTCAATCTTTTAATACATGAGGATTTGCTAAGAATATTAAAGCCAGAAATGCCTTTCTATTCAACAGTTTAAATGCTTCCAAATTCCTTTTAAATTTCGAATGGTCACGAAATAATTCATTCTTTTATTCAACTATTAACAAAACATTAAAATGATTGAGTTTTTTTACGAAGACAGCGAAATGCATTCCGGTTGATTTAATTTCGTGATTTATTTTTTACTTTTTAAATAGTATATTTAAAATTTTGTTTATTTTATGCTATTGCATTAGTCCTGTTGCTCCTATAATTACTGGAATGATGGAGATTTTCCTAAGATTCCAGTTTCTTTTCATATCGTACATAAGACCTTGGCATTTCGTAATCTTGTCCTTTTCAGCTCTGTTTAATCCTGCATCATTAGGGACACTGACTCCAACTAGAGTTGGCACTTTCCCCCTTTTGTCCCATATCACTATGTCAGGTTTAACAGCTCCGTTGTTTAGATATGTAGCTGTAGGAATTGCATAGTCATAGTTGATGGTGTATAACTTATTTCCAACTGTTCTTTCTGGTATATGCTCCCAGGATTTGCCGCTACACTGGATATTCAACTTTTTACATATAGTCAAGTGAAGATATTTGCACACTCCCGCATAAAAGGTCAAATATTTTCAAACTAAAAAAATAACTTAGAGCCAATCAAAATAGATAATTTTATGAGAGAAAAATGTAGAAAAAAATAACATAGTTTGTTTTAATTTAGTTTGATTTAGTTTGACTTAGTTTGATTTAGTTTGACTTAGTTTGATTTAGTTTGGTTTAGTTGGATATTTTTAGTTCGATTTAGTTTGGTTTAGTTTAGTTTGATTTGTTTAGTTTGGTTTGATTGTTTTATAGAATATCAACTTTTTTTTGTTAGTTTCATGCTGAAATACAATATGTATTGTATATGATGCATTACAAACAATTCATATAATATATAAAACTAGAAGAATACCCGTCCCAGGATTGGTAAAACTAATTCCCCAAAGAGAACAGTTTTGCACCACTTTTATGTCTCCTTAATAAGATTTAAATCAAGATTTAATTATACTCCTTACGTCTAGAATCCTGATTACAATTTTGATGAAAATCCATTACATGGTTCTAGTTCTAGAAAATGTCTCAAATTTATGGCTTCAGCTTAAATGATCTTAAGAAGAAATTCATATTCATGGAATCTTGCTCAATTGGTGTCTCATGACTATGGATCAAATTTATGGCTTCAGCTTAAATGATCTTAAGAAGAAATTCATATTCATGGAATCTTGCTCAATTGGTGTCTCATGACTATGGATCAAATTTATGGCTTCAGCTTAAATGATCTTAAGAAGAAATTCATATTCATGGAATCTTGCTCAATTGGTGTCTCATGACTATGGATCAAATTTATGGCTTCAGCTTAAATGATCTTAAGAAGAAATTCATATTCATGGAATCTTGCTCAATTGGTGTCTCATGACTATGGATCAAATTTATGGCTTCAGCTTAAATGATCTTAAGAAGAAATTCATATTCATGGAATCTTGCTCAATTGGTGTCTCATGACTATGGATCAAATTTATGGCTTCAGCTTAAATGATCTTAAGAAGAAATTCACATTCACGGAATCTTGCTCAATTGGTGTCTCATGACTATGGATCAAATTTAATACAAATCTGAAATATTTGAATTTTTAAATCGGAGGCTGCGCCCATATTATACCCCCTAAAACCCTTTAAAATACTCTAAAGAAACTGAAATTTGGGGAATGTTTATTAATTGATGTCTAATATCTATTGTTAAAATTTCAAAAAAAATCGGAGGTATCTGAAATTTTACAAAGGGCTTCTGCACTCTTTTTACTTCGCCTGCATAAAAGTAAATTAAACTAAATATATCCCACATTTGGTCCCCTTACACGTAGCAGCTGCGTTCCAAAATTGATAATGGTCGGTTAATTAGTTTAGGAGTGAATCTTCTACATGTTAATATATAAACATATAAACATAAAGATAGAGATAAAGCCGGCATAACACATATTTAGTTGTATGTAAACATACAAATAAATAAAGATTTAACATAAAGATAGAGATGAAGCCAGCAAAAAAGTCGATAGGCTCTTAAATCAAGCAGATTAACATTATTGTTTTGCCATCAAGGCCTGTCGCACATCCAACAATATTTTTATATTAACAAAAATATATTTCGAATAAATTTTGATTAGCAAATATTGAATCCGGTTTTAGATTTTATTTTTTCGTATTTACACAAAGAGAAAATATGAGGTTTTATTCCCCTACAGAAAATGTCCTCCAACTTCTACTCTTCCAAAAGATGGAACTTTTTTGCAATTAAATCGCATGTTTGTATCTGCAATAAATTTCAATAAAAAAGCAATAATCCTAAAATGGTAAAAAAAATATTATTTTATTCATTTTATTAAATAATATAATAATTTATATTCCATAAAAAGAAAGAAATATAAATTTGAACAATAATTATAAAAATAAATATTCAGTCTGGACCTGTTCCACAAAAAGTTGAAGAGAGAGAGAGGGAGAGAGACAGAGACAGAGAGAGAAAGAGAGAGTGAAAGAATCAGTTGGAGTAGGAGGTGGATTTGAATTGTATATATGCAAGATTGTTGGAGATTTAAGGTAGAAATCTGCCAGGTAAACAAAACATTCAGATTACAATAAGTAAAAAAAAATGTTTTCATATTTTTACTCTAGACACACAAGCAAGACTAAACAAGTCTAACTATCTTAAAATCCTATTTAAAATGTTTTTAATTATTTACGAAAACCAGAATGCATTTTGATTTCATCATAAACAAGTTAGTCATTTTAATAATTGAAACAAAAAAACGAACGCATTACTTTGTGACCATTCGCAATTTGAAAGAAATTTCGGAGCATTTAAACTGTCTATGAAAATAGAAAGTCATTTCTTTAAAATTCTTAGCAAATTCTCATGTATTCAAAGATTGAAACTTTTCGAAGCTATTTACATCCTATAATTTTATAAATAGAAATTAAAACAACATTAGCTTAACAACAATTAGTTATAGTCTTATAAGAAAGTAGTTCAATTAATAATTTAATGACTAAATGGTACTGAAATAATTAAATCTTACTTTTAAAATACGTTTTTTTTTAATGAAAGGGCAACAAGTTAGAAGTAATCTGCTTCTTTTATTCCTAGCAAAGGGAAATGGTAGTTCATGCCTTTTCTTTTTGTATTGGTGCATAAATGAATGTAATAGATTCAACAGGATTTGAATTCAACTTGACAGTTTTGTAGTCCATGTTGATAAAACTATTTTGCAATTCTCACCAAATCTAGGAAGCGAAAAAAGATAACTGAGTTACGGTATGGATCTGAAACCGAATTATAACCAGATGTGTTTACTTCTTTACGTGAGAGAGATGCAATGCTGGGCTGTGATTAGTAAAGCGGAAGCAAATCTAACCTGGCTATACTGAGCCGGGTTGGCTGCTCTGATTGGCGGGCATACGCCAGGCATGTCCGACTGATTTGACAAGATTAATTAGTGGAGTGAAAACGAGATGTAACCAGGGAAGATAAGACACTGCTGACAGGCTGATTAGTTAAGAGACAAGATTATTCAAGCCGCCGTTTGCATAAGATCTTATTTAATTAAGCAACTCAACCCAGTGAACAGAGGAAGCTCTGGAAAGTAACAAAGTTTCGTCCTCTTTTTATAATCATTTCATCGCAGACCGGACCGAAAACCATTCAGAATTAGGTAGTGTTTGAACAGCATAGAAAGCTGAAGAAAAAAACAATTCGATTTTCCTATTTCATAGCATTTTATCGATAAAATTCACACAGGTTTTCCCATTTATACAATAGGATAGATTATTTCATTGGTTCTTTTACAGAATAGGGTCTTGTTGTAGAGAACTCACTCGGGGGGGGGGCATCAATGTCGACGATAGGCGATTATCAAAAGAAAGAATGACAAAGTCTACCCATAGAAAATAATCAATTTGTATTGAAAACGTGTTAAGACAATGCAAAATAAAAGTGTTCATACAGAATGAGAGTTGAAAGTGACCACGGAACGTTCGAGGTGAAAGAAGAGTTGTTTTGTGTGTAAGGAGAAATTGAGAACACATATTCATTTAAGCTGGAGTCGTGTGCGTTTACATGTGTGTAAATGGGATAGGCATCGTTATGTGTGTGTGTAGACTAGCATGCCTGTTTTGTTAGTGAGAGAGTGTATGTACAGACTTGTGTGCGAGAGAGTTCGGTTCACAGTGTGTATATTCTGGTGCTGTGCTTATTAGTTCATCAAAGTCTTTCGTTGCGTTTGTCGAGAACCTTTGACAGAAAACGAGGTTAGCTTTGAAGGACGTACCCATGTGCATCGGGTATGAAAAGAGAATGAAAGCTGTGTGTTTCGGTTTTTATAGCGCATGCTGGAATTCGGAGTGAATATTTCTGCGTCTGTGGTTGGCTGAAAAAAAAATGCTAATTGGAGATTTTGTCGAATCGAGAGTCAATACGTAAAACAACATTCACTGCCACTGTTGCTCCTAACTGCCTCTTTTCAGAATTATTGTTTTTATTTGATTTAGAAACACAGAAAACAAAAATACCCGAATTTCGCTTTTAAACTTTAATTTTGAACAGAAAATTATTTTCTATCTGCCAAAATCACTTTTGAAAGTCTACCATGAAACAATATTGTAAGACTTGTTTTTTTTTTATGGCCATGCTACTGCAGTTTACATCGTAAGTCATCCTCAGTACTGAAAACAATAAACATTTATAGACTCCAAAACTGTTTGACAGAATTGTACAAAATTTGGCATTAAGCACCCGTGACATGCGAGATGTGTCATGGGTAGTGGTCAAAACTCTAATGCTACAACTACTAATAGTACTATAATTGATGCTAATAAACACTTATAAGTCAAAAAATATAAGATTGGTATTAAATTGGATTTTCTTTTCCTACACTATACTTGATTACCTTTATATTTAAAATAATGAATTTTAGATTAAAAAGGTTTAACTGCAAATTAAAAAAGCTACCTTGAAAATTCAGTTTCAGAAACTCAACTTGAATTTAAGAAAAAAAGGTGAATATTTGGAATTGAGCTTTTTTGGTAAATAGAAGTTCAATTTCTTTTTAAAGAACGTTGGCTCCTTCTACCGGGCTAGAACACTTCTCACACCTGCCAGTATCTTATACCTCTATAAAGCCAACATTCGTTCATACATGTAGTATTGTTGCCACATCTAGGCTGGTGCACCAATCACTAGCCTCTCTCTTGGACAGGGTGCAAAAAATAGTCTCTAACTTAATAGGTCCTGCACTGTCTGTCAAGCTGCAGCCTTTTTGCATCACTGCAGTGTTGCATTTATGTACTTGTTTTACAAGTACTTCCACAAAATGTGCTCTGATGATCTTGTTGCACTTGTACCATCTGTTGCATAGCCCCCTTGCTTGTGCCGCGGCAGTTCTCATTTCGTATACTCGTCCCGGAACGGCCCGTGGCAGTTCTCGTTTAATCCCTCGTCATTTTTAACACCATAAATCATATAATTTGCATACCTTTAAATTTCTCTGCACCCTCAATCTTTCCTCGCAGCGTAGAGGGTGCGTCGTCTAGTGGTTGAATTCTTTCTTCTTTCTTTCTGCCGTGAACCACACCGCTGCAACACAAAAGCTCCATGACCGACTCAATCGACAAACAATCTTTTAACTTTCAATTCTTTTTATTACAAGCGTTAGTTATCTATCGGCTTGGAGATATTCATCACGTCGAGAGAGAGAGCAAATTACTGCTTTCGTAATTACTTATCAACTAAGTCCTTAACCATTCGTGGAGGGGGGGGGGAGAGATCTTTCGCCTGTATTTTTTTAGGGAATCAATTCCCCTAATCTGTTGCAGACTACATCATAAAAATCACGTCTGATAGGTTCGCCTCCAAAACCCAGACTGGCAAAAACTCTGCTTCCCACGCAAAAGCCTGTGACGTCACAGAGCCTCTATGCGCAGGTGCATTCGTCACAGCCTGCTTCCTTTGAACCCCTGACCTAAAAGTTCTCATCAAAATGGTGGCCTGTCATGTCTGTGAGCTCCAACCGTGAGAACAGCCCTATTCTGCACCCGACTGTACGGGTCCACCCGCACTAAATCGCGCAAACTAAACCAAACGATTTCCAAGATGCGTCCGTTCCCATAATGGCATTATCCAACACATCAACATAAATACCCCATCTTACTCGACTAGCAGAAAACCCCTGAACCGTCACTGTAAAGATCGCTTGATGGCAGAAGATGTTCTACTCTAATAGCTACTTTCCTTGGATTACTTGCCTTTAGAATGTCTCTCTCTGCCTTTTTGTTTCTCCGACCGTACCAACATGCAGAATGTGATATGAACAAACATCTTGCTGCCTTATCCCCTCCTAGGTTGCCCGCTCCCATGTAAATCTGGCCCCTATCATAGTAGCCCCTTATTCTTCAGTGGTAATATGACGTATTTGAAGTAACCAAAAGTAAAAATAATTCATTTTTTTAGGGTAAAGAGATGTAGTTGCTTTATTAAGGCTTGCATATCTAATTTAATGTACTACGTGACCCATAGTCCAGAGCAGAGAAATAATTCATATCTATCCCAATAGTATCTGTGTAAGTGGCTTTACAGTCTTGACATAGCTTAAATATGGTGCACAAATCCCATGCTACCTGCTGGTAACTCTTGCATCAATTGTTCGCTCATTGTTTAGATAAGATTACCATTGAAATATGTAGTAAAATAAAATCTCTTTTGTGGAGGGAGAAAAAAAGAAAATTTTAGATGGAAAAAAAAGGATAAAATGAAAGAATGGCTCTTTCAATGGAAGTTTTATGGGTAATCTGTAATAGAAAATGTAATACTCAGTACAGGAACAAAAAATAGTGTTTTGGGTTTACAGCAGGTCAAACAGCGTTGGGTCATTTTATGACAGAATCATACATGCTTCTGTATACGATTTGCTGTTCTGATACTACACTTCATTTGCTGTGTCCTCGCTCAGTGAATGAGAAATCCTTTTAGACTGAGGCAATTTTTCTTTTTCTCCTACTCCAGAGTGCCTATTTTTGGGGGAGCTGGATTTTCCCCACATTAAAATCCACCTTTATGTCTAAATCTGCCTTCATTCGAAGACAAGTAAATAAGGACTAATTTTTAGATTAATTTGAATTTAAAGATATTTTTGTTACATATAACACCTGATCTTCTGAAATAGTCACTCAGTTAATACTGGCCAGACTCAGCTTCAGTGATCTTATGGGAACCGGTGTGTAAACGTGATGATAGAGATATTAACAAAATTAGATAGAGATAAATCCTCCCAGACACTTATATACACAATATCAATTTACCATGTCAGCAGTTGATGAGAAATGAATCTTTACAAAACATTGATGTAGGGCTCTACTTTGATAAGACGTCAGAAGGCCAGCTCAGATGGGTCAAATCCTGCCAAAACACAAGGTGTCAAAAGAAAGCTTCCTCACTTGGCCAGCAACTTGCTATCGGGATAACTGGGCAAAGAAGCAGCCAATCAATAAACATGACTTGTTTACTGCATAATCGTGTTAACAGTGGAATCACTGGTAGCTTGAGAACGGATAGGCAGTTTATGTGCAAGAAGTGTATAACAATGGTGATAGATAAGAACTCAGATGTGGAGAAAGTATATCTGTATAGCAAAGATATTGAGGTTGTTACATTGGTGATACCATTGGAGAACAAGTTGGATCAATTACTAGTGTGATTGTAAGTTAGCAGTGGATGGAGTAAGTTCAGAGAACTTCTGCCATTACTAGTCAGCAGAGGGTTACCATTGTCGACCAAGGGAAACGTCTATCAGGCATGTGTATGCAGTGTGATGATGTGGAACTGAAACCTGGCCATTGAGAGTTGAGGACATGCGTTGTATGGAGAGAAATGATATGAAAATGATATGATGGATGTGTAATGTGAGTCATAAAGACAGACTTAGTTCTTATGACCTGAGAGGAAGATTAAATCAGGACACTATAGGGAGATGTGTGCAGAACAGGAGACTTTGATGGTATGGCCACGTTGAAAAAATTGCTGAAAGTTCTTGCATGTAGATGTAAAATAGTTAATGTAGCAGGTCCAGTTCACATGGGAAGGCCAGGGAAAACATGGAAGGTAGTGACAAAAATAAATTTGAGAGAAAGAGGGATAAATAAAGACCTGGCGGAGATAGGTTAGTTTGGAAATCAATTTCTAAAAATCGTGCCAGCATATAAAACTGACGTTAAACTGAATATGATGGCGATGATGACACACTGATTCCCATTGGAGTTAAACGACATTGAGCCTGGTCATTACCAGATTTGTGACCATTTTCAAATACCAGGTGTTTTATGTGGAAGTAGGACGACACTTCACTGCAATAACTATAAAAACTAACGTCGTCAAAATCACTTTCCCTGCCTTGGATATACATGTGATTGGAACCACTTCTGAATTTAATATTCCTTAGAAACTTCCTCATAAATCCCAGAATGAATGTCACAGCAGGACAGGAGGACTTGTTTTAGAAACAGAACAATTTCTTTCCATAGTCTGTTTATTTGTTCATTCTCTTGTATTTCCGAGAAAATCCATAAATACAAAATGTTAGTGGTTCTAGAAACAACACTAAATTGCCTCGGACACAGGTAATGACAAGTGTCTTAGCTCCTTCTGGTCTTGTGCCTTACTTCCAGAAATAACAAGATAGATATCTGACACCTTATTATTTTACTCACAACGAATAATTACAGTAACTTAACATGCTATCTTCTATTAAACATTAAAAAAGATTTTAATACAAATACGTCAAAAATGAGTAGGTAAACCAAAATAAATTGTTTTGTTTTTTACTAATTTCCCAACTGTATTCCCTTCAAATAATTTATGTAGCCAATAGTAACGTCTACCCAACACTTACGAACTAGATATTTGCAATAAAAACAATTGAAATAAAAGTAATTAAAGTAGATAAAAAAGAAAATAAAGTCCAATAATTTTTTAACCCGTTCTTCGTTGGTGTTCATTTTATAACGATTAATATTTGTTAAACATCAAGAGTTAGAGCATACATCGGCTTATTGGCCGGTTCAGCATCACTGAACTCTGCCTGGACATTTGTTCTTTCATTGAAACATGAAAGAATATTTCCCACTTGTGATCAAAATTGCTCCCTTAATGATTAACATCAGAGCTATTTTCTTTTTTTTTTAACAAATTTGTTCTGTCATGGTAGATGAATTGGAAACGCTCGCCTTTAATCACAAAGCAACCGTAATCAAATGATAAAAATCTGCTCAGAGATTTACAAAAAGTGGTCGCTCTATAAATAAAACAAAAAATGCCTATATTGTATTTTTGCTTCAGATATACAAAATTAAAAAAAAAAACAATAAATAGATTTTTGCTCATATTTGCATTATTAGAATCATCATATTCGGTTTAATGTACGTTTTACAGGATCAATTATATTCGAGGAATCCCAATATCAGAGAAGACCAAAAGGATACATTTGGCTCGAGACCAGTTTTGTTTTTTCTTTTACTTCGGGTTGACTTATAAACAACACATTTTTTTTATTAAAAGTTATTTTTTATTTTATAAATCTCTAAAGTTTACAAAACAAAATGTTTTGTAAAATTAATCTGTGAAGGCAAGCGTGCGTGCATTAATTATTTTGGTTTTACGTTAAAAGAATCCTGTGTCAAGCCAAAATGTGTCGTTTTGGTCATCTCTGATTCTGGAGTGCCTCAAGTATAACTGATCTGTTATAGGCTTTAAGAAATTGACTTCCAAACTAACCTATCTCTTCCAGGCATTTTTTTATCCCTCTTTCTCTCAAGTCCATTTTTATTTCATCCCATGCTTTTCTTGACCTTTCCCTGCTACCTTAATTGTTCTACATCTATTGACCCAAGAACTCTCATTCCGTTCTTTCAATGTGACCAAATCAACAAAGTCTCCTATTTTGCACATATCTCCCTATACCGTTAAGATTTAATCTTCCACTGAGGTCATCAGATCTAAGCCTGTCTTTAAGACTCACATTAAACATCCATCATATCATTTTCATATCATTTCTCTCCATGCAACGCATGTCCTCAACCCTCACTGGTCAGAATTAAGAGAAATTTCTCTAAGCATAATAGTTTGCATACATACTAGCCAAAAATCCATGTCAAGTGTGTCCAGTTACTAAAGATAGTTAGGACTTTATTAGTTGTAATTTTTAAACCATAAGTGCTTGTAGAGGGTAAAATACATTCAGTAATATCTGGTATTGTATTCGCCCTGGATGAGTATCCGGTTTCTACCAGAACCGGAAGTTTTAGGAAATATAAAATTTGCTTGCAATCCACAACCACATGTATAACCCAGTCAGTGAAGATGACATACAACGCCTAGTATTCCCTTGGTACTGACTAGTTTCAACGTCGCTTCATTTTGGTGAACCTAACTAGAGGCAATCATTAACAAAAAGAAACAAAGTATATCCATACAAAGATATATACATTTTTATTGACAACTTCTTAAAACAAGCAAAAGTAAAAAGCTAGCAGTGAATAAGAATTCGGAGTATCTTAGAACGTTCCAAATGAAGAGAACTATAATTTAGTCTGCGAAAGAAGTTGAGTATTGATTTACTCCTCTCCAGGAGTTAGGCACAAGGCCAGTTTTTATCTTACTCCCACAAGTAAGATGTGACCCATGGTCGGGTCGGGAAAGTGGGGTTTAAAAATTGCCTGGGCAGCCCCGTCGGCATTCCCCGGTAGAGGCGCCTCAGGCAGTAAGCAATAAACTTACTCCTCCCCAAAGAGGGCAGGCAAAGCCTGGGAAGGTGGACCTCGCAGAACTGCACAGGACAGACCCATTAACCGGTGTAAATCAAGACCCGAAGGCCAAGACAACACCAGTATGGGGTGCAGTATCCATCGGAACAGATACTACACTTTGATCTTAGCCAAAGTTGAGTAGACCTGTTTTATTTATCTACCTCCCACAAGGTAAGATGTGACACAAGGTCGGGAAAGTGGGATTAGAAAAACCAGCACTCGAGAAGTTGAGCACTCTGGTCATTAAAAATTGCCTGGGCAGCCCCGTCGGCATTCCCCGGTAGGGGCGCCTCAGGCAGTAAGCAATAAACTTACTCCTCCCCAAAGAGGGGAGGCAAAGCCTGGGAGTGTGGACCTCGTAGAACTGCACAGGACTAATCCATAGACCGGCGGAATCAAGCCCCGAAGGCCAAGACGATACCAGTCTATGGGGTGCAGTATCCATCGGAACAGATACTACACTTTGGTCTTAGCCAAAGTTGAGTAGACCTGTTTATTTTTTTATTTTTCATTTTTTTTTATAACTTAGTTCACCCCAAACAAGGCAAGTTGCCACTGTAGACGTAAGGGGCTACCGAGAATTAGGGTGAAAGTTTTGGGGGTCATCCTATCTTGGGAGCTGTGCAGCGAGATGCTTGTTCACATTAGTTTTAAATTTCTGCATGTCGGTACAGTTAGGGAAACAGGGAGCAGGGAGCAGGGAGGGAGTTCCAAAGGCAGGCAGCACGAGGAAAGAAGATTTTGACTGTCGCCATGTGACAGTGTGTGAGTTTAGTAGACTACATAGGCAGTGTGTGTGTGTGTGTGTATGCTTGCCTTTGTATAGTCAATGTGAGAGTATATGTATGATTTTGTGTGTAAGTGAGTTCGTGATTTTTTCTTGCTGCATGTGCCACGTGCCTTCAGTCCAGCAGCGAAAACTGTTTTTTTAGTGGTGTTCTCACGGGCGTCAAGTCTGGAAGCACGAAAAAAACGTGATTTGTGAAATGTGTTTGGGGGTGAGAGCAAACGAAAGAAGATGAAGAAGAAGAAGAAGAAGAAGAAGAAGAAGAAGAAGAAGAAGAAGAAGAAGAAGAAAGTGCCGCATTCATTTTTGTGAAAGCTTTGCATTGACACGTTCATAAAGTCTATCAAAACAGTCCTAAAACTATTCCTGAACTGAAGAGAGACATCACAACATCACAGCCCAAATCAGTCATATATGGGTGTGTTTGTAATGCAGAGGCGATAAAACAAATACTGTTAGGCATTTATGACTGAAACTTGGTTAACAATTCACCAAGTTTCAGTCATGAATATCCAACAGTTTTGTTTTATTGTCGTTAAAATTATTTGGGGGACACTTTGGTGATCATTTCATCAGTAAGAGGTGTGATCTTTGATGGGATCCATATTCAACGAACCATAAGCCTCCAGAATTTTTATTTGTGGAGTTACTTTAAAGATGATGTCTATGAAAACAGTCTACAGACTATTTCTGAACTGAAGAAGATCATCACAGCTAAAATCAGGTTAGTGTCAAGAGAGAAGTGTGTCAGAATTATTGACCATTTTGTTTGTCATTAAACGGCGATAAAACAAAAACTGTTGGACATTCATGGCTACAAATTGGTGGCCAAGTCAGACATAGACTGAAGTTTATTTGTACCAAATATGGTTGAATAGCAAAAAGGATTGTAAATTGTATTCACGATTTCGTGGATAACATTTTTTAGGGAGATGGGACCATTCTATATTATATTTTACTTTAGAAATATAATATATCTACAATATAGATATATGTAGATTCTACATATACCAAAGCAATATTTTTTTTTTTTTAAATTGTCAAATTCTATGATGCTTTTTTGATATTCTATAAAACCAAAATCCTGTTTGGATAGAAACGAATATAAATTTGATATAAATGACTTTTTAATATGTATCTATTCAGCCTTTCTTCTCCTAGAATTGATTCGCAGTCATAAGACTCTTTTTTTTAATTCCAAGTTATTTTTAGGATAGTTGAGCAATTTCCAAGTATCTTCAAGCATGGAGACTTACGGAAGCAATTTTCAATTTATGTTCTATTCTTTTCGGTTAAATAATTTGTTGAACTGCAAATATTGCAGCTGATAATTTGGTCACTAAAAAAATGATCATAATTTCTTGAGGCAGCTCGTAGACCTAGACTATGGTGATGGAAAGTGACTGGATTTCCCCTTTGCAACATTACCATGGAAATAAGCTGTTCAAAGCTGCAGCAGCAGTGAATGTTTTCTTACATATGAACTTTCGATTGGACAAAATCTCAAATCAGAAGTTTCTTTCAACCGATCACAGACGCAAGAATATTCACTCCGAATTGCTTAGCGTACTATAAAAACCCATACACACAGCATTTTTCCTTTCTTTCCCATTTTCTCCTAAAGACCACGCAGATGCGCACAACATAATCCTGCCTAGTCTATTTCAGACAAAAGGCCATAGACAAATACAATGAAAGACACATGCAAACTTCTGTATGCCCAGCAAAGCACACACATGTCGATCACTGAATGCACATAAACATAAATCCATACATACACTCTCTCACTAACAAAGCAGGAACGTTAATGCACACGCACACACATCCACATGGCTATCCCGTTTACATGCACGTAAATGCACACAGTGTCATCCGAAATGGACAAATGTACTCAATTTCTCCTTACAGACAAAGCAACTCTTCTTTTACTCAGAACGTTTCTAAGACTCTTTGAACTCTCGTCTATTCAAATCAAATCAAATTTATTGGCAAAAAATAGAAAAGTGCAACAAGCCATGTAAAAGGACATTTAGCAGATGTGAACGTCTATATACCGTCTGAATGTTTTTGCCAAGACGAGTTTAACCCTGGATATGGTAGGCATCGTCACTACCTCTGGTAGGCTGCTCCACAGAACAGAAACACGTACAGAGATTGCTGCTTTTCTTCTAAGGAGACGTAAGCATTTGTGGTACATGTTTTGCTGGGTCCCGTGGTAACCACAACTTGGCACTAGGTTGAAAAACTCCTCAAAAGGTATATTTAAATTCCTGTTTTATGCCAGAATCGCGTCCACTCGCATCCTCTGCTGGACGCTTGATCTTTCATTGTCTTAAAAACGACATCATCATCATCATATTCGGTTTAACGTCCGTTTTGCATTGAACGGCTTTAAGAAATTGACTTCCAAAGTAACCTATTTCTGGACAGGTTATAAGTGATAAAAATGGACCTGAGAGAAAGAGGGTTAACCCTCTTTCTCTCAGGTCCATTTTTATCACTTCTTCCCATGTTTTGCTAGACATTTCAATGTGAACTGAACCTATTACCTAAACTGTTCTGCATCTACTAACTCAAGAACTCCCATCCATTCTGTTAACATGGCCATACCATCGAAGTCTACTCTTCTGAACACATCTCCTTATACTACCCAAATTTAATCTTCCTCTGAGGTCATCAGATCTCAGCCCGCCTTTAAGACTCACATTACACATCCATCGTATCATTTTCAAGTCATTTCTCTCCATGCAACGCATGTCCTCAACCCTCACTGGCCAGATTTCACTTCCATACATCATCACACTGCATACACATGCTTGATAGACTCTTCCCTTGGTCGACAGTGGTAACGCTCTGCTGGTTAGTAATGACAGAAGTTCTCTGAAGTTATTTCATCCACTCCTGATTCTTGCAATAATACTACCACCTGCTCCGCCCTGTGCTCCAATGATATTACGAAGGTAACAAAACTTCTAGACAACGTCAATAGCTTTGCTATTTGCGTCAATAAATGTTAATAATTTTGTATGGATAGACTTTGTGATTCTTTCTTTTGATATTGTCTTTCCTTTTACAAAGCAACTTGTAACATTGCCTGTGAGATTTTTCTACCCTCACCGGATAGCTCGCAGCATTACCAGCTGAGTCTCTCTCGTAGACACGTAAGCAGTTGCTCAGAGGAAACTGATGTCTCTCAGTAATGGTGAAGTAGCAGTCATTGCTGTTTTTTCTCATTATTTTGTCTCTTCGTGGCTAAAATAAAATCAACTAAAAAGAGCTGTTTGTTTTGCTAGCAATGTTTTATTTCCTCAAGATACAAATACAAGTTTTCAACTATTTAAATTTTTCAAAAATCAAAAATTGTGAGTGAAAAGCAAATATGCATAAGTTAAATGAATGTTGGATGCATTTTAATTTTTTCAGATGAACAGGGGAATTTCTTATACACAGATAAAGCCTCCTCGTGAATATCGGTGATATTTTGAATATCATGAAAATATAGGTTCTTGAAATAGGCAGAAACAATTGTTTGTAAATAAAAGCGTTTTAAAAGAAATATTGAATGTTCTCTGAATGACTAAGGTTTAAATGATATTAAATTTAGAGCTCTAGCCGTACACTATTGAGCTACAACATATATATATATATATATATATATATATATATATATATATATATATATATATATATATATGATAATTTTATTTACACAGACATGTACAAAATCTGCGACACTGGCATGTCGATGTTATCGATCAACAGTTACTATAAACTGAGATCTCATCAGGCAGAGTTAGAATCCGATCCTAACTCTGCCTGATGAGATCTCAGTTTATAGTAACTGTTGATCGATAACATCGACATGCCAGTGTCGCAGATTTTGTACATGTCTGTGTAAATAAAATTATCATATATAAAGCTCTATTTTGATATTGAGCATTTTTTATAAACCCGGTTAAAATTCTCTGGATTACCACCCTGTGGATATTTTTTACCTGGATTATTACCATTATTATTATATATATATATATATATATATATATATATATATATATATACATATATATATATATATATATATACATATACATATATATATATATATATACATATATATATATACATATATACATATATATATATATATATATATATATATATATATATATATATATATATATATATATATATATATATATAAAAGAGGGTTGTGCCGTATCAGTGCAGTTCCAAGGAGAGAAAAGTATATATGTATAGGAGTAAAGCTACCAACATTTGTAAAAAGTTTTTTTTAACATTTATTTCTTATTTTGTTATTTTATCATTTTATAATTTTATATAACGCGTTTTAAGCGTGGTGCGCTCTCGTCAAATATGTAAATCCATTCGAAGAAATGTCTTTCGAAAGACATTTCTTCGAATGGATTTACAAATCTGACGAGAGCGCACCACACTTGAAACGCATTATATAAAAGTATAAAATAACAAAATACGAAATAAATGTTGAAAAAAACTTTTTACAAATATTGGTAGCCTTACTCGTTTACATATATATATATATATATATATATATATATATATACATATATATATATATATATATATAGGCTAATTTTTACTTAAATAGATACGATTAGGTGTAAGCGACGATGGTGGCGAATTTTGACATTTATATAATCTAATTTACCCTACAGAACTGGTGTTGAAGTGCGAATATAACGGAGTCGTCCAACATTCTTTGATCTGAACATTGCAGTTGAGGAACGGACTTTTGCTGATAAATTATTTGATAAAAGAGATGGTTTCATGTTTGATATTATACGAATGCCACTCAAGAGTTTTGAAATTCCTTCTTATATATTCTATGACGCAATATTATCTGAGGGTCTTAGAATCACGAGGGATTTCTTACCTAAGGTGTCTGCGCTTGTGACAAGAATGATAAGCCAAACAAATAAATAAGTCTATAACTACATACTCTAATGTTTATACAGTTACAATTTTAATTCTGGGGAAATGATATTAAAAATAAAAAATATATTAATGCTGATACATAAGTGTTTTTTATGTATAATTAGTAGATAGATGAATAATGCTCAGCTCTATTTGTTTATATTGGTTTTCTAAAGTCGACATAGTTCAAATGGTAACAATTTGTTACCTACGAAATGGAAAATGCCTGCTTTTTGCTTAGATACTTAAAAAAATACGAATAAGCATACAAGTTCTCATTGATTAATAACTGTAAAGAAATTTAAATGCTTTGTGTTTCGGTGAATTTCGTCATCATAATATCATATGTGTGTATGCACGAGACAGTATATATATATATATATATATATATATATATATATATATATATATATATATATATATATATAATATGTATGTGTGTGTGTGTTCGTATTTGATCTCGCATGTGTTAAGAACACATGAAAAACAATCAAAAACGTACATGCAAAAAATATATATTTTTTAGTTTATACATATACGCACACACACATACATGAATTCCCTAGTGTATCCGCTCTCTTTGTATAAGCGTTAGTCAGGAACACCTGGCATGATGATACTAAACCCTACAAGTAAACTCTGGGTATATTTGATTATTGCTGTAATGCTGCATAGTTTGTCTTCTTATTTTGTTTCTGTCCTCGTTCTTTCATGTGATTCTTTCCTTTTACGTGAATCTGGTATCTCGTATAATGATTGATTTTAGTGTCACTCAAAGGGGAAATAATAACCGAATTGTGTCAAGTGTTATAGTCCAGTCAATCTAGCTGATTTTTTAGCTGAACATAAAACAAAGGTTTTTAACTTGGATATTGGGCATGAATAACCCTTCTTTCAGATAAAAGAAGTTTACCAAAATTAGCCTTGCTGAAAGGGGTCAACAGGCACCATCTTTAAAAATTGCCACCGATTCTAGCCCTCCCTCTCTCAACTCAATTTCTGTAAATTCATCTTCAAAAATACCAAATGTAACAATGTGAAATTGGATAAAACCAACAGTTTTCATAAAGTTAAATATAATTATAACTTCTCATGTCATTATTTTTGTCTCTTTTGATGTATTACTGCAGGAGCTTAATATTCTGTCATATTCTAATTTCAGGTTGGCCAAAGTGAAGTACCGATAATTATGGATGCTGACAAGTGTGCTATTTGCAACAATGAACTGTCCAGTCATTAAGAAACATTCATCGTCAGCCAGAAGGACATCGATTCCATTAACAGAGCTTCTGAACAACGTGGAGAGAAGATCATAATTCAGATTGGTCAACTTCTTCACAAGAAATGCAGACAGTGTTGGATCAACCCCAAATACATAGAAATTGACCATAAAACAGGTCCACCCATGATGAAATGCTATCCCGTGCAAGCTGCTATTTGTGTGTGTTTAACTTTAAGGAACATTGTCTTTTTTGTGGTTCTGGAGCGAAATCTGATAGAAAGAAAAGAGGTGTTGATGTTTCCCATGTAGAACTATTGAGTTTAAGGACAGAGTGTTGTGAGAAAATCCGAAAAAATGATGGCTGGGCATCCACTGTTAAAGGTAGAATAGGTTATGTAACTGACATTGTTTCAGAAGAAGTACGCTCTCACAGAACATGTTAAGCAAATTTTGATTTCAATAAAAATATTCCTAAGGCATTCTCTTCTGCTGATTCTTCTAAGAAACAAAACCTTGGTAGACCAGAGGATTCAGAGAGAAAGCAGGCATTTCTGGAAGTTGCTAAATATTTGCATCAAAATGACGAGGAGCAACTCACCATTGTCGGGGACATTGGCTTTGAACCAGACAGTCTCTCATACATGAAATCTCGATTGTTAGAACATTTGAAAGACAAAATCATTGTGACTGAAATTAATGGGAAATATAATGCTGTTACATTCTTAAGTACAGCAAAACGTATTCTCCATGAATTATATGCACAGAGCCGCTCAACAGACAATTCAGAATCAGAGGCCATTAAAATCATAGAGACGGCAGCCAAGCTTATTAAGAATGACATTAAAGGTATCCAGACAAGTTCAGAATATTACCCGTCTAAAAATAATCTTGAACAGGATGCGATTCTTGAATATGTTCTTCAAACATTGTTGATCTTTCCCAGGAAGATATTTGCAGGCAAAGACAATGATTTGAAACTTGCATCAGTTGGTCAAGCGATAATGCAGGCTGCTAGACCCAGAGTTTTCCTTGCCTCTTTGCAGTTTGGTTTAGCAGTGGAAATGCATGACCAATTTGGATCGAGGTTCTTAATTGACACTCTGAATAAGTATGGCTTCTCTTCATCTCACTCGGAAGTCCAGAAATTCAAAAGAAGCGCTGCTCTTGTTCATGGCGCTGAAACTCTCACCCCTGTTGAAACTGAATTTGTGTAGTTCGTAGCTGATAATGTAGACCATAATGTAAGGAGTATTGATGGATTCAACACATTCCATGGTATAGGCATCATAGCATCTTTTACGCCCGGGAAAGTTAAAGCAAAACCAGTTCCAAGGATTCAGGTCCTTTCAGAAGATATAATAAGGGTTGGAAGGATCAACATCAAATACCGAGATTCACAGCACACCAACAAACCACCAGTGACATTTAAAGAGCTCCAGCCCAAGAAAGTTGTCGATTCCACTGCTAATGGTGACATCCTTTAGGAGGTTTCACTACTTTCACATCCGTTCAGAACCGCATGGTCAAGCCTTATGCAGTCAGTGCACAAAAGAAACATATCCTGGGAAATCAGCCACAGTTTTTTTTGCCAATGATCGACATGGACCCTGGTAACCCAACCTGTGTGTACTCAACGTTATGTTACATTAGTGATTTAGCCAGGAAAAACAACATTACACCAATTCTAACATTCGATCAACCACTTTGGTACAAAGCAATGATGATAGTCGAGTCACAGCCTAGTTCCAGTCCCCTGAAATCATTTGTCTTGCAACTTAGTGGGCTCCATACGCAGATGAGCTTTCTGGAGTCAATTAGTCATTTGATGACAGGTTCTGGATTGCAATAACTTTTTGAACTTGTGTATTCTGAAAACACAGTCAAGCACATGCTAAGTGGCAAAACAATTACAAGAGCCATTCGTGCTCACTTCTTAGTTGATGCTGCTCTGAATGCAATTTTGTAAGCGAATGTCTATGATTTGCCAGTTTCACATGTTACTGAGGATGATCAACACAACACTGATGCAGAAGAGTCATTTCCTCAAAATGAAGACCTGAAGGAATCTCAGGGGCTATTGAAAGGTCTCCTTGATGGGACTGAATTGAATAATGTTCTGTCATCAGAGTCTATGACCAGGATTGCCCAGAGAATCAACCATGTGAAGGATGTGATGGTTGACCATCGAACAGCAAAAGTGTGATATGGTGAAGATCCTGCAATTGTTTATCAAGACAGAGCGCACCGGGAACTGGGAATTGCACCTTGACGCTGTAAGGAAAATGCTGCCAATATTCGCTGCAGCAGGACACATCCTATATGCAAGGTCATCCTACTTGTACTTGCAGCAAATGGAGGGGCTGCCGAAAAGCCATCCTGAAGTGTACCGGTAATTTTCTGAAGGATTCCATGTGATTAGACGGAGTGATCGCTACTGGGTTGGCTTGTCGACAGATCTGGTTATTGAGCAGGTGCTAATAAGAAGCATGAAGACTGTCAGGAATTAATGTGACAATTGTCTGGAGGTCTTACTCATGGCAGAGGAATGGACGAAATTCAACGATTAGTGTGGATGCTATCACTGCGAGCGTACACTGAAATCAAGTTTACAATGCAAGAACTAGCAGGCATTCGTTATGGCACTAGTGACCAGCACCAGGAGGCTACTTCAGCAAGAAAAGAGCGAGATGTGAGGGATACATGGAAGCTCCTTGCGTTTCTCCAGACATATGACTCTTTTACGGAAGATCCGTCCATTCACAGCATTTCAAGTGGAGTAACTGGAGACAAAAAGGTGAATGTGGACAGAGCAAACTCCATAGGAGAGGCAATCATAGCTTCAATGGTTGGAGAAAATGTTCCCGAGTACAAAGAAAGGATCAGGCAATTACACTTGGGTCAAAAGTTTTGCTCAGCAAAGATGAAGCAGTTGAGACTGATCCGCAACTCCTATTCCAGAGACTGTGTGTGCTATCTATCAATGAACCCTCAACTCAGCAAGAACATTTCCCGTATGAGCTTTGTGGTTACCCACCTGCACTTTTTGATTCTTTCGGACTACTATGAGAGGAAAAAAAACGGCTTTGGCAGAAGCAATATGGGAACTGATTTCCCCTGTACAATCAGGTCCACAGTCTTCAGATCCACAGTATCTCTTAGATGTGGAGCACTACTTCAACGCCTCCCATGACAAAAAGGTCACACATTTGATGAGAGCTGTGCCCAATACCGCAGATATGTCACAACTAGATATGGAAAAGCATGCATTGTCTTTGATGGTTATGAAAGTGGTCAATCTATTAAATACATGACTCACTGACGCCGAGCAGGGGGCTCTGTTGGTGTTAATGTGTTCAAATTAAAAAAGATATTTTCCTAGCTAATCAAGAAAACAAACAATTATTCATCAACTTGCTGGGAAAGAGTTTGGACGAAGCAGGTTGTAAAGTGGTCCATACATCTGGAGATGCTGACGTATTGATTGTGAAGACTGCTCTAGAACTGGCACAGACAGGACAAACCATTTTGATAGCAGATGACACTGACCTATTGGTCGTTCTATGTTATCGTGCCAATAGAGATGATGGTTGCAACATCTTGTTCACGCCACAACCAAAGGATAGTGCAAAAAGTGTGAACATCTGGAGCATCAAAGAGATGAGGAAATCTTTGGGAGATGTGGTTTGTTCGAACATTATTTTCATCCATGTACTACTGGGTTGTGATTCTACATCCAGTGTTTATGGAATTGGGAAGGCAGCATTCCTTCGAAAGGTGATGAACAATAGAAACTTTCTCAAACTGGCAGAAGTGTTTGGCAAGGATAGCAGTGCAGAAGAGGTTATTGAAGCTGAGGAGAAGCCTTTAGTGTGCCTGTGCAATGGTAATGATGGGGAAAACATCAATCATCTCCGACTGAAGTGCTTTAAGGAAAAATTTGCAAAAAGCTAAAGTATGTTGAGGCCAAATCATTGCCACCAACAAGAGCAGCTACGAAATTCTACAGCCTTCGAGTTACTTCCAAATTCAGGAATGGAAATGTAGAAACCAGCTAAAACCTGACGAGTGGGGATAGAAACTTTCAAATGGTAAATTACAACCAATCAAGACTGACTTGCCAGCTGGTCCTGTAAATTTGTTGGCTATAATTAGGTGTAACTGTAGTCAGGGTGTACTACAGCAAGATGCAGTTGCAGGAAACATGGCACTGACTGTTCAAACTTGTGTGGTAATTGCAAAGGCCTCCACTGCAGCAACTCACCACAGCCAGATCTTGATGATGATGAAGTTACCTTTGACTAGTTATTGACAAGAAATGTTTTTTAGTCTGTTCATGAACTTGTTCTGTGGTGGTTATGCAAGAGCCTTGCCCCAGCATGATCATTCATTTATTGTAAATTGTACTTATTTTGTACCTATTTTTTATGAAATGTCAGGAATTAATGTGACAATTGTTGCTTTGAAAAAGGCTACTTAGTATGTTTTTGTACTTTTTATATTCATATTTGTATAAGAATTAAAAAAACATGAAAACAATGACAAAGGCTAGTCATTTTCTGGTGTTAGTTTATTATTAAGCATATAGCTACCTATCATTACAATTTAAAACACCAAGAAAATGTCAAGCTGGCTGGGGGTGGGGCTAGTGTGGGTTTTCAAGCAAAAAATATTTTTTTATTTCTAATGTAATAAAGGTTTTTTGTCAGGAAAACGTTTATTTTTATCAGTAATTGTCAGGAATAATGGACATACTTGTCAGGAAATGTCAGGAATTTTATATCTCAAAATTTTAATATTGTTAAGTTAGATTTTAAAGATGGTGCCCGTTGACCCCTTTCCACAAGACTAATTTTGGTAAACTTATTTTATCTGAAAGAAGATATTCATGCTCAATATCCAAGTTAAAAACTTTTGTTAGCAATTTTTTTGAGGTTCAACCACATTTTGACTGGACTATTAGTGGTAATTTGATTAGTATTGCATGAAAGCCATGGATTTAATAACTGTTCTGTTTTTAAATCTCTGAAAAAGTTACATGGTAAACAGCTGGTGATCACCTTTTTCTATTTCATGTTTTAGGGTTACAGCTGATATAGATAGATCCCTTTTGGTATTTTGTGAATTTTTCAGCATTTTATAGAAGTTCTATGTCTACAATATACTATGAATTCAACCCCATTATAGGTCGTAGATTAGTGTTAGGAGAATACCGTTGTCACTAGGAATATGGCAGAGGGGAATGCTTCTGTATTGTTAAAAGGTTAGACTGTTTCTGTGGGTGGCGTTTCTTGTCGATGAACTATATAAATTAGGTTTATAAATGTTGAATACATATAGATTGTGTTTTTTCTTTCCATGTATAAATTACTAAAAGCTTTTACTCGCACACACACATATATATATATATATATATATATATATACATATATATATATATATATTTAACAGATTCCAACGGCCATATATTTTTTCTCTGGCAAAGAGGTTCATTTTAACAGCTGTTTTTTCAATTGTCTAGACAAGGTTTCTTTTGGGATCAACAAACCCTGAATCTTCAAGGCAATGATTTATCAAAAAAATCAGAAAACATATCCAATGAAATAAAAACTTACTTTTCACACATGTACACAACTCAAAATTGATTTTGATTTTCTTTTTTCTATTCTTTATTCACTAATGCTCCGGAATTATATATTAATATCTATTGAGCTTTAATACTGAAATTTGGACTACAATATATATATATATAGTCAGAATACTTGTTCCAGGACAGGTTAATACTACTGAGGCACATTTGAACGCTTTAATAATAGCTATGTCACTCTGTAAATCAAAACTTATTTCTTACAGGAATGTTTTTTCATTAATGTCTGATATTAATTTAAACAATTTTGTAAATTGACCATAGTTTTACCTTGTGATTAGTGTTTAATGAAATTTTATTTTATTTTTCAGTCTGGGCTTGTTGTCCCTAGCTGCCCTGGTCCTGGTTGGGCTTTCCATGCAGTTGTTGTTTGTGCTCTACCAGGACCAAAATGCCATTCAGATGGGACATGTCTACCTGTTTAACAGCACACGCAATTACGACGACCTCCTGGAAGTGACAACTGCTCTTACTACTTTGGTTCTCATGTTAAATGCATGTTGTCTCATGGTGTGTGCCATGCAGTGTTTCTTCGCTTCCAAGATACTTAACGTCAATCAGGGTGATCAGAGGTAAGTGTTTCTCTTTCTTTCATATGTTTTATTTTTCTCGTGCAACAACAACAACAACTGTAAAATATTGAATGGCAAAACTAGGCTGAGCTGAATGCTGGTCAAAGTTTGACTCCGTGAGCTGAAGAACAACAAACATCTGATGAGACGATCAATTTTAAATAATTCCATGTTTACACTTTTTGTCTTGAAGAAAAGTTTAAAATAACATTTGCAATATGAGGTCAAATAATTTTTTTTTAAACTGTTTAGCAGTGGTGTTCTTTAAAATAAACTACTTGATAATGTCGTCTTTCTTGCAGACAGCTATAAAACAGCAAATGGATTTAATAGTATCGAAACGAATTCGTTTTTATTTAATTATTTAAAATCTTAAAAATACAAATAATTCTTTAAATGTTTAAACCTTATTTTTAAATACATTCTTCACTGAGATATTCTTTGTTTAATTTTTTATGAAACGAAGAAAATCTATTTTTAAAATTAATTTCGTTCCGTTATGTTCTAATGCATTTCAGTTATTTTATGGACCTAACCAATAATTGCCTAGTGTAGTATCTGTTCCGATGGATACTGCACGCCTGTCCTGTGCAGTTCTAGGAGGTGCACCCTCCCAGGCTTTGCCTCCCCTCTTTGGGGAGGAGTAAGTTTATTGCTTACTGTCTGAGGCGCCCCTACCGGGGAATGCCGACGGGGCTGCCCAGGCAATTTTTAAATGGCCAGAGTGCTCACCTCTCGAGCGCTGGCTTTTCAAACCCCACTTTCTCGACCCGATCTTGGGTCACATCTTACTTGTGGGAGTAAGATAAAACTGGCCTTGTGCCTAACTCCTGGGGAGGAGTAAATAAAAACCCCAGATGGAATCGAAGAAAAATGTCACTGTCTTTAGATTCTGTGAAAATTGTTTCCCCTTCTTGAAACTTAATTGAATGTTCTGTTAACATATCAATTTCTATAACACACATGCAAGCAAACATTGACTGTATATATATATATAGAAGATAACGCAATTTCTGTCCGTTTATTAAGGCTCCTCAATGCAACAATTAATAAAGCACAACAACAAAATTATTTAATCGTTAATAGAGTCATCGTTCATTTCTATGACGTTTTTCCGGTACTCTTATAGCTGACGCACCATGTTTCCGTGACTTCGCGTCATCAACGTTCGGGCAGGTCTCGGAAGCACCCGAAAGTCGATGAAACTATTAACCAAGAAACATGCGCCTATAAACAGTTTGTTTTCGGTAAAATAAGAAAACAAAACAAAAAGAAACTTGTTTAAGAACAGTTGTTACAGTGTTTATGTTAACAAGAAAAAAATTAACAAAAAATGTAGAAAAAAAGCTAAACAAACAATAACATTTGCTTAACAAATCAAACAAAATCATCATTTGAAACTTTCCGGTGCACAAACAAAAACAAATTTTATTTAAAAACATTTGATTAACAATAGTTCCTTTGACAAAAAAGAACAAAAATAAACATCTAATTAATAACAGTTGTTTGTGGGGTTTGTTTGTTCTTTATTTTTATATTTGTATTTTGGTTTGATTTTCTTTGTTGTAATTTATCAGCTGCCAGTCTTCAATTTAGCATTTGGCGGTTTTCACCTCAACTCTCGGGCGCTTCCATAACCTGCCCGAACGTTGACGACACGAGTCATGGAAACATGGCGCGTCAAGTATAAGAGTACCCTTTTTCCATTTTTCCATTAATGCTACATAAGAGTTATATGTTTCTATTCGTTCTGGAGATAAACAGAAGAGACTTAAAAAAGCTTACTGATAAAATATAACCAGATTTATTTATGTTTTATAGCAATACACCAAATATGCACATATCAAAAGTATATAAGTATATGTCGATATAATGAAAGTCCGACTTACTCCTTATTGTTCTGATAAAAAAGGATGCTCTCAGAATTTTGTCTCAAAAGCACATCAACAGAGCTGATCTGGATGGACGAGCTTCTGACTGTGATGTTATCACATCAGCGATCGAAATGAAAAGGTCAGGAGAATGGCAGTGAGCTTCTGTGTCATGACCTTTATATAAGTGACCACGTGGTTACATCAACCAATCATTGAATGAACCAATGGATAGGGCTTTATATGCTCCACTACTGTTGGAGCTGCTCCCGCTCCAATGCCCAAAATTGGAACTGGCTCCTCTCACGCTCCCCATTTTCAAAAAGGAGCCACTCCAGCTCACACTCCTATAAAAAAGAAGCGGCTCTTTTGTGCACCGGCTCTTTTTAAGCGCTCCATAATGAAAATGTACCTTCTTTCA
Organism: Sepiola atlantica; assembly: GCA_963556195.1. Classification (NCBI taxonomy): domain Eukaryota; kingdom Metazoa; phylum Mollusca; class Cephalopoda; order Sepiida; family Sepiolidae; genus Sepiola; species Sepiola atlantica. Next base: position 191,624,475 of record OY744515.1, read on the forward strand.
TAAACATCCTGTTCTGCCAATGAGTGGTAGAAGGATGGGGGTGGGCGTCAAAGTATTGCGTCAATATGGGTGGCGATGTCATTTTAAGTGTAAACCGTAAGATATTATTTGACAAAATCTCACTAATATTTTGAGATGTGCTAAGAGTTATAGAACATGTCGGACGAAGCATAGGATTATACGTAAATTTTCGTTTCCTGAGGTATAAAATAGAAATAGAAAAATCCCTCAAGTATTTTAAAACAACTTTAATTTTCATTACATTAACAAATTATTTTTTCAGGGGAGGAAAATTTGACCCGATATTTTTTCTATTTATTTTGGAAGGGAATTTAGATTTGTTTTAAGTAAATAAAGTTTTACTTTTAAACATTATTAGTGATTATTTTCTTTTGAAAGAAAACATTTCTTTGGAAGAGGAAAGACAGTCAGGGCAACATTAATTGTTGTGTTTTTGTTTAATATTTGTTTGCTTTACGAACGTAACTATATTGTATAATGTACATTATTATTTACCACAGAGAAACGCGCAAGTACTTTCAAACAAATCGATTTATCCATTTTTTTCAATAGTACAATTTGAGGCAAAAAAAAACCAATGAAGTTTATTTTTTAAAGATTGAAAATATATTTTTCATAAGTTGGCCAAAAAATATCAATAAATTGTCAATAAACAATTCAAACATCCATTTAATGTCTTAAAATTTCATACAAAATATCTGGCCTAGACCTTGGGAGTTGAGAAAATATCAGGTCAAGAATATTTAAAAATGTTAAGTTAATCTTGTAATGAATGTAGAATGTTATTTTCACATAACTAGAAAAATGAATGTTATATTTTTTATTTACATGAAAGAGGACTTTAAAGAATGCTATTTGAAAAGTTTATATGTGAAGAAGTTAAGATTTATAATATTAAACTTTAAAGTCTAAAATATTGGGTTTTTAAAATCTTTTTTGCTGATATTTTTCCAGACTGTTTACATGTAATAGCCTAAAAAAGTAAAATCTCATTTTTATTTTTCGCTAAAATTAAAATACGATGGATTAAACTAAATGATCCAGTAATACCAAGTTTTTTTATTAAAAAAAAAATGTTAGAAAAACTAAAAGAAATGCATTTTTTTATAAAGTCTCGGTTTTACCGTAAAGAAGAACACATCACAAAATAATATGAATTTATAAAAAATCAGTTGGAAATATTTTACGGCGTCGAAAGTATAAACTTTACCACAGATAGGCATTTAAAAGATGTTGATAAATGTATTTTAAAATTTTAGTTAACTTACAGTTTCGGGGCGAAAAAATGTTTTCGTTGGTGTAGCAGGAGAGGAGACACTTGCGAAAATACTACACTTTGAACAGCAGCAAAAACACAGTTCTATTTTCAAAAGTTATAGCGATATGTGGTATTATTTCGTTGGGGTGGGGAATAATATATAATGGGTAGGGGTCAAATGGCTTCAAAACAGATGTATTTAATTAATTGTTATGAAAACAAACATTTCTTCAGTTATTATTACCCTTAAAGATTTTTTTTAATACCTTTCTTTGAATAATAATAATAATAATAATAATAATAATAATAATAATAATAATAATAATAATAATAATAATAATAATAATAATAATAATAATAATAATAATTAGGATTGATTACAAAAATAAATTGTCCGTAAATTAAAAGAAAAATTGACTATATTTATTCAATCAGCAATAAATATCCTTGTCATAAATACAAAAAAAGTTCAAATCTTTAAGAAAATAACTTCAAAGACATCTATAGACTCACTGGCGAATTTGAAGACATTTGTTGCCAAATTGTATTCTGCTTAAGAAAACTGTCCTATCAAAAATGTAACATGTAGTTCAAATGTTATGTTTTCATGTGTAACTCTCTTGTTCTTTCTCCCTCTCTCTCCCTTCCTCTCTCCCTGCCTCTCTCCCCCACTCTCTCTCTCCCTATCTCATATACATTTACCAGAGATATAATTAAAAATATAACTCAAAGAGTTTAGCTGAGACTTTCTTTTCTTTTCCTTTTTATTGCTGAATAAAAAAATAATGTTTTAAAAAAAATCAAATAATTTTGGAGTGAGGAGCGAGGCGATAAAACCACACTCTTTAGTCCCAAATGGAGTTGCTCCCGCTCCACTACCGTTGAATATAAAATGAGCCCTCTTCTACTTCGCTCCAGCAAAAAGGAGCATGCTGCAGGAGCACGCTCCTTTTTGAAGGACTCCTGCCAATGGGGTACCGGCCTGTTGTCATGTGATCTATGACGCAACATGTACTAAAAAGTAGACTCAACACAACGTTTATAAAATTTCTTAGATTTTTGAACCGAGAAAAGAGATCATCTCATTTTAGACTTCTCTTAAAATAAGTCTTAATCCAACTTCCAAAATAATAATAGTATGTTGAGTGAGGTGCAGAATAGATTAAAATATTCTGTGTTTTTGGGAACCGATTTTGCACAGAATTGATCACAATAGTTTAGTATGGAAATCCCATTGGTTTTCCTTATGTAGAAATAGGATATATTGGAATTGGTAAGAGAAATATTTTTCCAATATATTTAAAGTTCAAATGCAGTTAGGTCTGAAATAAAGCATTGATTTTTGTTGTGTATTTTATTCATCTGTCAAAATATCATGTGCCATGAAAAATTTGATCATGACAGTGAATTTTTAAATATCACAGGTTACAATTTGACAATATTTTGACAATTTTTTCCGTATATACAGTAGTTGATTGCTTTGTTTTACGACTTATCAACTCCTTTCTGGGTTATTTAATGTTGAATCTGGTTATTTTGGTAAAAGCTTTTATGCTTCATGTTGTTAATGTCTTCAAATATTTAATAAATTCTAGTTAATAATATGAATGGTTTGTATATTAATTTGTTTTGTAGGTGTATATTTTGTAAATAAATAGTCTGTAATTGATAAATTCTGTTCAACCCATGGATGGAACTGTGACAGATACTGCCACTCAATGTTAGATTGGACCTGGGAGTAATAGTACCTAAGGGGTGACTTCTACTCTCCCACAGACAACTAAATTGGGCCTCAACACCAAACTCAGTTTTGTGTCATACCCAGGACGGTAGGGTGTACAGAGAGTTTGGATAGTTAATAGGGTTGGGAAATAGGGTAGGCCAAAAAAAGATAGAAAGGGTTGGGAAAGATGGATTTTGTAGTGGTAGAGTAAGGTACAAGCGAACACTTTGCCCAAGGGTGTCTGAGACCGTTTGCTGTTGTGCCCGGGACAAATTCTATTTAACTCGTAGACTGGGCTCTGATAGGTATTGCTACTCCGGGTCAGAGTGGACCTGTAAGTAATGGTAGCTAAGGGCTGACTCCACACTCCCCAAAGTGAGGGGATGTCCTCTTCTCTTCCCTACAACCACTAACCCTAACCCTAACCCTAACCCTAACCCTAACCTCCCCCCCCCCCTTGTAAAACATTCACAACAAAAATTTGTCTAGCTACAACCAGTGAATATTTTTCCTTTCTCCCTCTGTGTACTTAAAACTAAACGGAATTTCCATGAGCAAAGTTTCTTTCCTAGAACGCCCGTTTGTGGAACACAATACAGCAGGACTGCTTCCCAGCTGGCTATAACATATTCGTTTTCAAGTCCAATGTAAACAAATTCTTGTTGAGCCGACCTCTTAAATAGTCAAATTCTTCCCAGTCTCAACCATCATAACCAGACTAACTCTTTAACCCTTATCCTCGAGTAGCCTGTTGGCCTTGATAAGCAGTGACTAATTAGTAAAAAAAAAAAAAGCTTCTAAATGTGTGCCTCACTGCTAGATGCACTTTAATATCATGCCGAGGAACCTCAAATGTGTAATGATATTAACCGTTGTAATGATACTCATAACATTTTTCTCATTCCGCACATTGAAAATTTTTAACTACCCAGTTTTTTAGTGTTGAAGAAACAACAAAATGTGGCTTTATAGAAATAAAAGTATTTTTTCATTCATTGTACTTGTAACCATACAAAGTAAAATTCTTCCATATCCCATTAACAGTTCTTTGCTTTTTAGCAAAATTCAGCCTTTTTTTATCCAGAAAAAGCGGATTTCTGCTTAAATCGCAAGAGCCTTCCATGTGAAGGTAAGTTCTCCACTTTTTGGTCGAAATACGCTTTTTTTTTAAATAAAAAAAGCTGATCTCTGTCAAATCGCAAGAGCTTTACTTTCTTATTTTTTAATCTCTATTTGGTTGGATTTTATGTCTCTCTTTCTATTTCTTCCTCTCTTTCTCCATCTCTCGCTTTCTCTTTTCCTGGTTCTTTTCTCTTCCTCTCTGTGTCTTGTCTTGTCTTCCTTTTCCCTTTCATGACAGTTCTCTCTGACAACTGAAAATGTTAATTTTGCCGTGAAGGCTAAGACTTCAAAAAGTTCATGAAGAGGGTAGTGGAGTTAGATGACTTGTTTAATCAAAGAATGACTTCTTGTCTCCTTCCCTTTTGTTTTGTTTTTTGCACTGTGCTGTGCTGTCCTCTCCACACACACATACAGGTTGGGAAATTCATCTCGATTTCATATTTTTCTTGCCATTGGCTATTCACATCTCTGCTTTAAAGACTTTGTCATCATATGTCCTTAAGTTTAAATTTCGTAAAGAGGATAATGAGGAAGTTGACATCACAAGCTAGTATAGGATAGCTTATGTATAACACTGAATTCGAGCCATTACATTTGTCTACTGTAATTTTCTTGCATGTCTTCAATCTTTATTTTATGAAGAGAGCACGACTACACCTAGCATTAACTGGGAGTTTCATCTCTCAATGTAATACTCATCTGATTATATAGACGTTCATTCCTCAACTACAGATTTCACATTTTTTACTTCCTCTCACATTTGGACTAACCTAGTCTGATACATGAAAATAGCCGAAAATATAAAAAACATATAAATAAAAATGCAAAGGCTAAGATTATAATTATATATTCCGAAGAAAGTGTGTTTATTTATCTTTTTTATAGGAAATCAAATGCTTAGAAGTAGAAATAAGAAATAACTTTAGTCTGAATTAGAAAACAGATAATAGAGGGTGACTCGCCAAAAGTACTACTCATGGAATCGTTAATGAAATTCACAATCCCTTCTGCAATCCAACCATATTTGGTACAAAAAACTTGATTCTATGTCTGACTTGTCCACCAAGTTTCGGTCAAAAATATCCAACAGTTATGTTTTATTGTCATTAAAATTATATTGGGGCACTTTAGTGATCATTTCATCAGTAAGAGGTGTGATCTTGGATGGGGTCCATATTCAACGAACCATAAGCCTTCAGAATTTTTATTTGTGGAGTTACTTTAAAGATGATGTCTATGAAAACAGTCTACAGACTATTTCTGAACTGAAGAAGATCATCACAGCTAAAATCAGGTTAGTATCAAGAGAGAAGTGTGTCAGAGTGATTGACCATTTTGATTGTCATTAAACGGCGATAAAGCAAAGACTGTTGGACATTCATGGCTACAAATTGGTGGACAAGTCAGACATAGACTGAAGTTTATTTGTAGCAAATATGGTTGGATAGCAGAAAGGATTGTAAATTTTATTCAAGATTCTATGAGTTGTATTTGGAGGAGGGGGGTCACCCTATATTTAGATAATAAACAACAGAATCTTTTACAAAAATTGCAATTAAAATAAAGTTGGCCTTACTGAAAAAAATTGAAGTATCAAAAAATAAAATTATAAACTCAAATTTGGAAAATAAAAACAATTATTATTTTAAAAAGTTAGAACACCAAATAATGTTATTTTTTTTAATGAATAAAATCATTTATTTAAAAAATATCTGTGACTTTCGACGTAAAACGTATTTCCAAAGCAAAACTTTCCTTCTTTTTTTTTTCATGATACTGGTATTAACCCACGAGGGGTGGATCTCCCATAGAGAAAGCAAAATATACGTTTGTTCTTGTTGACGAGAGTGTTTAAAAGTAGAGTCCAATATGTTTTGCGTATGTGCCGCTTTTTTTGAATGAAAGGATTGATCACATCTTGGAAAATATTATTTTCATAAAATTACTTAAAGAAATTAGAACACCAAAAGATGTTATTTTTTTATTCATTTTAACGATTTTTTTATTATACAAAAACTATTTACCATAATTGCTAACTGTTTAACTTTAATAAAAACAAAACATAACTACTTATGGCAATTTAATGTAAATAAACCTCACATAAACACTGAAGTAAAATTGTTGAATTTTTAGTTTTAGAGAGACAATGTAATTTTTGTAAGTTAAAATGTCTGTTCCCTTTTATTTAAGTGAGTTCAGTGATTCCAAATCTTACATTAGAAGTTTTTTTCTACATTGGTGATACTATTGGAGCACAGGGTGGAGCAGGTGTTATTGTGATTGCAAGAATTAGGAGTGGATGGAATAAGTTCAGGAAATCTGCCATTACTAAACAGCAGAATGTTACCACTCTCGAGCAAGACAAGAATCTATCAGGCATGTGTATGCAGTATGATGATATATTAAAGTTAAACCTGATTAGTGAGGATTGAGGACATGCGTTGCATGGAGAGAAATGATAGTAGAATGATACAATGGATGTGTAATATGAGTCTTAAAGACGGGCTGAGATCTGATGACCTAAGAGGAAGATTTGATCTGGACCATATAGGGAGATGTGTGAAGAACAGGAGACTTCGATGGTATGGCTACATTGAAAGAATTGATAAGATTTCTTGGGTTAGTAGATTACACCGAAATGTTTAGCACTTAGTAGTTTCAAAGATGTGTCAATAAACAGTAAGAAATAGAAGAAATAATAAAGTACAGAATTTCTATAGAGTAATATATTTTGGAACAATTAAGCATTGGTGCTAAAATTTACAAAGTAATACACTTGATGACATATTATTAGATTCTTTAATCTATCGTTCTGTCAGTGATAAAACAAACTATGTTAGCATTACCTGATAGAATGTTAAGATGACATAAAAATAAGGATATTTAATCGTGTCTTGCGATATTGCAGGCATGCAAACCACAAAGTCAATTCTTTGTATTGAAAAATAAAAGAAAAAACAATGAAAGTTCAAAATTGAGCCAGAAAGTCTACTGCCTTCATATGAACCCCACACGCGTACACGGTGGTCGTCAACTGCACAGGCGTGATATCCTGGTCGCGGTGCCAGATTGTGACCCCCACTCGCGTGCTGATCGTCGTAGTAGCAATAAAAAAATATATAAATCGAAATTCCTCTAAGCCGGGATGGCGACGATGATGATGATAACGTCGCCGATCTTGTCTCGTCCAGTCACAAATACACTCCCACGTTGAAACTGTTTATATCAGCGAACGGTCACTGGGCGAACAGCAACCGGTTGGTTCTGTGGGGGTGAAAGATTATTCAAAGCAGAACAAAAGGAAAATAACAATGTTCAACAACTCGGTCGGGTTTTTTTGTATAATAAAATAAAAGAATTGATTTTACATTGGATTAATGTCTAACGTACTCGTAAATGTCCTTAGCAAAAGGTTGTGTTTTCTTTAAGTTATTACGTTAGTTCTCTGTGTGCGCGAATTCTTTACACAAGTAGTTGTTTAGTCACAAGTCAACAGGCGAAGACGATGGCGAGTATTTCGTTGATTTGTTATCTTCGACGCACACCAGGCGACCGTCCAACTCCGTCTGAATCCAACTCTAACTGGCTCTCTCGTCATCGTGCGTGAAAAACGCACATTCTTTTATTGAAGATGTCTATCGTCGTACACCCCCTTCTCCGCCATCTTACTCCCTGCGTGTCTTCCTCTCTAAAGGAGGGTGGGGATGGGCGCCCCACTCCCCCTCCCTCCCTAAAATAAATGGAATTTTCTTTCTAGCCCATTATCATCGCTAAAACAAGCGCTTTCTCATACTATCACACAGCTGGAGATGACCTGTGACCGGGCTCGTAATTAACGATGATAGGCCCAATTAAATCCCTGCCAAGTCAAAACAGCCTTCACAGAATCATGATTCCAAAACGCGCCATTCCCCCAAGTAATAATATCATTTATTGACACTACAGAATTAAATTTAAGATTATGGAATTTCATAATCTTTACTTCCCATCTGGCAACTGTCTCCTTGCCTTGGGAGGCAATGGATTCTGACTATCAAGCACGACTCCACGAGACCAACTGGCGTCTCATTCCTGTTGTTTAAATAAGTTCGTTTCTACGTCAAATATATACTAGTTTTATATCTCCACCTCGTCTCGACGCAGGGCCCCCAGTCGGCATAGCCTCACCACCAAGATGCATACTAGCGCGTCACCAGGGTACCCGATCCCCATGGGACCCGGATACTTTGTCACATCAGTTCAGGAATGGTCTGTGGATTGTTTTGATAAACATTATCTTTGATATAACCACACAGATAGAAAACTGAAAAGCTAACCTGTGAAAACGATTCAAGATCATACTTCTTACTGATGAGACGATCACCAAAGTGCCCCTATATCGTTAAACGGTGATAAAACAAAGCCTGTTAGATACTCATGAGCGAAACTTGATGGACAAGTCAAGCATAGGTATACGTTTATTTGTAAAACATATGGTTGGATTGCAGAAAGGATTGCAAATGTTATTAACGATTCTATGAGCGGCAATTTTGGGAGATCATCCTGTTCAACATCAGTATTAGATTTTAAAACACCATGAAATTTCCTGAAAAATTTTTTTAACTCATCAGATCAAAGAGTGAATAATGTGAGGTTTTATTAAAATCTTTTCATCTTTTCTGTCTTCGGCGAGTGAAGGAGAAATTCTTCTAAACTGAGGTAATTTTTATTTTTGTCCCAATCCAGAGTGCCCCTGGATTTTCTCCCACATTAACAACCGACCTTGTGTCTAACACAGCCCTCGTGGAGAGGCAAGTAAATAGGGACTTTAATTTTTTGTTTCTATAAATGCAATTATCAGACGGTACACACGCACACTCTTGAGTCATCCACAGTGTCACAAATAGTCTGATATGACGACTAGAGAGGAACTAAATATCAAAAGTAGGTAAACTTAAATCTGAAATTGCGGTTGTGTGGGTGGAAAACGAAATCTCCAGATTTTACAGAGAAAAAAAGCGCTAGCCACTAGATTCAAATTTTACTAGCTAGATTCCAAACAAAATCTCCAGATCTAGCTGGAAAACCACTAAATTGGTAATACTGGAAATTCAACAAGAAAGTGTCTGTACATGCATGATTCGTGTAAGAAATCCATATTTTGATTATGTATTAAAACTCTGACACCTTTTTTGAGATTTTCAAAATGGATATTTTCCAAAATTCTCTGATTTAACTTTGCACAGTTGCATTCGAGCAAGATGTAAGCACTTCAATGTCAAAATAATTCAATTTTAATATATTGCGATATTCCAGACACAAAATCACAGTAGCTATTTTTGTCTTGAAACAAAAAAAAACATCTTATGAAACAAAAGCAATGGAAGTTCAAATCGAGCCAGAAATTCTACTTGTGACAGTTTATTTGTGTAGAACAAGCAAATGTCACTTAATCAAAGAAATATGTCAGCATTTATATATAAACAGTCTTAATAATTTTCTCTTTTTGAAAATGTCTTTTTTTTTAAATTTAATCTGACTTTTTTCTGCGTGTTTCATTATTTATATTTTTTACCTTTCCGTTTTACTGATTTAAAGAACACTTTTAATGATTAAACAAAAAAAAAATTTAAATACGAATCCAGAAGTAAAAAATATCATTAAGTAGGACAAATGCAATTAATCCAATTTATTTTATTTTCATTTTCTTAAGTTATAAATAATGTCTTCTTGCTTTTATCATCTTGCTTAAAAAGATCTTCTTATAGAACCGTTGTTTTTAAATCTTGTTTATACCTTTTTGTACTGTGTCCTGTAAGGGGGGGGGTGCATATTATATTCCGCAGATGCTGTAGCTGGAGACTGATAATCTGTATTAGTGCGAGAAATTTCAGATTTTTTTTTTTTACTTTTGTTCACCCAAACATATTTCCACTGAAGTGGAGGAAGATACTGTGATAGGGGCCAGATTTATAGGGGTCAACGTGAGTAGAGAGTTGAGCAGCAAGATGCTTGTTCACATAACATTTGTTTGTTGGATATCAAAAACAAAGTGCACACCAGTAGGCTATTGGTCGAGTCTGTATCTATGGGCTTGTGACTTCGAGAAAGCCCACCAGAGATAATGTTGAATAGCCCTTTAAATAATTCATACCTTTAAATCTTCTCAGCCGGTTTCGTCGTCCGGTGGTTGAGTCTTTCTTCGCCTCTGCCTGCCGTGGCCATCTTCGGGAGCTGTCTGTAACAAAGGACCCCACTTGCCCACTTCACAAGACAACAATCTTTATTATTTTTAATTACTTTTATTCAGGCATCGTTTGTATTGCCGTGGAGTTGTGTCTTGCTATCGTTGATAGAGAGCGAGAGAGAGAGAGAGAGAGAGAGCTTTACGAATATCGTAGTTAGATTATTACTGCTGTCCTAACTATTCCTAGAGAGAGGGGGGGAGGATCCTTGCGCCTGTCTTCCATTTAGGGAATACTCCCTTCTGTTAACGTCACATCTTTGGAGATCTTGACTCTCTCGCTTCTAGACAGTGACTGACTCAAAATCCAATTCAATGTTCCCACGCTAGCGAAATCTCACACCAACTCTCGTTGTCAACACACAGGTGCAATCTGACCCTTGACCTCAGCAACCTAAGATCACGTCAGCTGTCATTCCCGGCGTGGGAGAACGCACCCGTAGCCTTGGACGGAATGACTCCGCCATAATCGCGCAAGTCAAACCCATCTAGAATAGATGCGTCCAAGCCATTATCTAACAATAAGTGCAGGGTCCCTTTCCATGTGCGACATGACACTACAGTTACCACACTTCGGGCTACCTAAGAGTTGGGGTACCTGTACAACCAATTGGAAACAACAGCAAGTAAATCTGTCAATCTTATACCCTCAGTTTGACAGAACATGAGCAGCCCAGGCTAGTTATGCAAAACTGAGTGACAAACAAGTATCTCCATGTAGTCCAGATAAGAAAAAAGAGAGATAGAGAGTGGGACAGCATTCATTGTCCTAGTCAGGAAACAAAGCCAAGCACTGGGAGTCTTTGGGGTTTCCCAGTGATGGTACCTCTGCACCTGACTAATAGACAAAAAAGGAGAGCAAGCCAGACAATAAGCAAAGCATATGTATTCCTTAAGCAATTGTAGATTTGCAAACAGGATATTTTGTTCGAGTCTTCAACTCTAGGAAGTTTGTCATATAGAAAGAACATATAGCAACCTTATTGGCCATCTTCGTTAACATTTAAAGAAATGAATTAGAAAAGTTTGTTGTTGATGAGCAATTTAGAAAAACGACATAGTGACCAGGTAAAAACCTGGCTAACCATTGTGATGTCTGACCTGGGAAAGATCCCTGGATAAACAATTTTGGAATTCGATGCTGAAAGAGGTGTTGGCATTAGAATTATCTAATTTATCTCCCTTAGAATTATATCCGAGTTATATCATTTGAATTTATTTTGGCTAACGTTAGAGAATGTGCTTTCATGTCCAGTAATTAAGAAAATTATTTTTTCCCCATATGTGGAAAATTCAGAACGAGACAGTCTCCGTTCTGGTGTGTTTTCCAAGAGTAAGAATATATCGTCTAGCTCCCCCTAAGGGCATGCCTTTAAAAATCCTAGAAGGCTTTGCCTCTATGTCACGTTTTCTGATGACAGACGCATAGATTCTCAGAAACACAAAACACAAAGTAACATTTACTTATTCATAGCTTACACATGGTTTTCTATCTTCAGACCCTGAAACATATGTTCTCATTAATTTGTATTTGACAGTATAACATATTCCTTCTTAAGTACACATTTTTCTCCTCTTGTATATTATATCATGTACCACCTTACATTTTTCAGTAACTCCTATTAGGTTTCTCTTAAACAAACTGTTTATCTGAGAATAAATGTTATGCATGTAAACCAAACTGTTTTTCCACTATTATTCTTTCTTCTTTCTTCTTTCTTCCGACACTCGTGTGTGTTATCTACCATAATACAATATGCAAACTGGTAACCTCCTGTGTGGGATAGATAAACTCGAACACGTTGTGCCTAAACACGTAAAAGCTAAGGATATAAAATATTATTAGCTTTTCAGAGGGAATAGCTCAACATCTCCATTCAGGATGAACTGTCCATATCCAGACTGGAATGGAGTAAGTCATGATGGTTGCAGTAACTCTCTTCTTGCTGGCTGTTTTCCTCTTTTCAAGACTAAAGCCAACAGGCATCTCCTGTCTTTGCGATAATCATCTTTCATTCTTGTTAGCTCCTTACATCAAGTGGTGTCATACCTTGCCTGGAGTGATTTCCATAAAAAATGAAATACTCCCCATGTTGCATATTTTTGCTAGTATATATAATGAAAGTGTTGAGTTTGCTAATGAACAGCTGATTGGGGCATTGTTTTGTTGACGTATGCTATCCCTCCTCAAAGGAGGAGACAATGCCTGGGAGGATTGTCTCATGTCAACAGAATAGATACTACACTATCCCCACTCCTCCTCGTACCACCCCCTCCCAAAAAAAAAGAAGAAGGTAATTCGTGGTAGGATGGTATCATTACCACAGAAAATATACTACATTAGCCTCCCCCAAATCAGAGGTAGTGTTTGGAAGAATGGTCTTATGATAACGGAACACTACCTCCTCTTTAATTGAGCATTGAAAGATATATGTCAGTCTGAAATAGTATAGTAAACTAAATTGAGCATTAAAAGATAGTATAATAGTCTAAAATTGTGTCGTTTCGACTTCAGATTAACAGATACCGAATCTCCATTAGTAAAAGATTTGGCTGAATTTCAGAACAAAAAGTTCTCTCTGAACTTGTTTTATCTCTTGACACTCATTGAAAAATGGCGAGGGTTATTCAGTTTTTCTTCTTTGCTAACTGATTAATAAGACTTATATGCATCTGATTTTTATAAATAAATGAGCAGGGCTACCCGTCGTTGCCAGGGGGGCATAAAAACAAATAGAAGTTAAATAGTGTGTGCAACATCTTTATATTAAAACGTCTATCCCTCCCCCTCTCTCTTTAGCCGTCATTTTATCTTTCTCTCTTTCCCCCTCCATCATTTTTCCATCCATCTCCCCAACCCTCTTTTTCTACTCCGCCTGCCCATTCCTTTCTCCTATTCTAATATGTTGAAGAAAAAAAAATTTAATTAATTTATCGGAGCTATCCCTTTTAATGTAATAATTTAATCTTACATTTGGTGTTTCTGGACAACACTGAGTAGAACAAAACACAATGACATTCTTGATCCGGGGTAATTCTGTTCCCTCCTACCCGCTTTCACAATAATATGAAGAGAAATGATGTTGATAATGACTATAGTCCAAAGAGATTTAAATGTAATACTGCAATTTACTTTTATTGCTCCCGGACAACGTCGAGTAGAAAAAGAGTTTCTGTTACACTCCTCCCTGCCTTATTACCAAATATAATACTGTAATGTTAGTAAGGAGGCCTTCACAGCACTGACCAAAGTACATTTAAAATCAAACTATGAAGGGAAATGATGTTGATAATGACAGTTTATTTGCTCCCAGACAACGCCGAGTAGAATAAAAGTTTCTGTACCCCTTCCCCCTCACTTAATAAATATAATACTGTAATGTTAGTAAGGAGGCCTTCACATCACTGCCAAAAGTATGGCTAAAATCAAAGTATGAAGAGAAATGATGTTGATAATGACAACTTTATTGCTCCCGGACAACACCGAGTAGAACAGAAGTTTCTGTTACCTCCCCCTTACTTACCAAATATAATAATGTAAAAATAACTGCCAAAAGTACGGTTAAAATAAAAGTATAAAGAGAAATAATGTTGATAATAATTACTGATCTCGAACAATGCCAAGTGGAACATACGGTTCCAGTAAATTGCTAATTCCATTTTCAGCATATTAAGAAGATACGTAATGTTGATGAAGACAATAGTCCGAAGAGAGTTAATATATATTAGTTACTAAAAGTAATACTGTAATATTACAATTTTTGATCCCGGAAACTGAATTTAAAAAATGAATGTAAAAATGAAAAAAAAATTGTTCTAAAAAAAATTAATGAAATCAAATTAAGGAAAATGAATTTTAAAAATGAATGAAAAAAGAAAGAGAAAAAATAAATGAAAGAAAAAGAAGGAAAACCAGAATGAAAAAAAATGAATAAGAAGAAATAAATGAAAACTGAATGAACAAAAACTGAATGAAAACTGAAAGAAAAACTAAATGAAAAAAACCTTAATGAAAAAAATGAAAAAAAAATTGATTAAAAAAAATGAATGAAAACAAATGACGGAAAAAGTGAAAAATATTTGATTGAAAAAATGGATGAAAAACTGAATGAAAAATGAATTAAAAAATCAATTCAAAAAGAATGAAATTATTGATGAAAAAAATTTGATTTAAAAAATACAATTAAAAAAATATGAATGAAAAAAAGTGAATTAAAAAACTAAATGAAAAAATAAACTGAATAAAAAAAAGAATGAAAAAATGAATGAAGAAAAAATGAACGAAAAAAAAACTGAATGAATTTAAAAAATGAATGAAAAAATGAATAAAAAAATGAATGAAAAAAAATGAAGAAAAATTTGATTGAAAAAATAGATGAAAATAAATTGAAGGAAAACTGAATAAAAAAATAATTTATAAAAAATAAAAAGAAAAAATGAATGAAAAATAAATGAAAAAATTAATGAAAAATAAATGAAAAAAATCATAAGCACATATCTTATGTAGTTTCTGGGACTGTATTTTATATAGTTTCTGACTTTTAGACAGAAACACATACATGCACAGATTTACACTTACCAAATGTAATACTGTTAAATTAAAATTATAACTCTCGGGCAACACCAAGTACCTTTTCTTGTTTAAAATATATAACAAAACACAGTTATGTTGTTTTTTCCCGAGCAACACTGCATGTAAACATACCTGCTCTATCCAGGATATTGAGCACTTGAGATTGACTAATTTATACTACTTACCATGTATGATACTGTATTATTACTATTATGGCTCCTGGACAACACCCATGTGCTTTGTTAAGTATAAAACATCATAAAAAACAGAAAAGTTCTTTCTCCTGAGTAACTCTGAATTTAAATACTCATGCTCTATCTAGTATATTGAGCACTTTTGGATTACTATGTACCATCTACTTAAACTAATACTGTAATATTACTATTATGACTCCCGGGCAACACTGTGTAGCTTTTCTTGTATAAAATAGTATAACAAAGCACAGTGATGTTGTCTGTCCTGGGCAATGCGACATTTAACCATACCTGCTCTATTCAAGATATTGAGCACTTTGCATTGACTAATTTATTCCACTTACCAGATATGATAATGTATTATTATTATGTCTTCTGTGCAACACCATGTTCTTTGTCTAGTGTACAACACCATAACAAAAGACAAAAGTTCTTTCTCCCAGGCAACGCTGCATGTAAAAACACCAGCTCTATCTAGGATATTGAACACTTTTGTGTTTCTGTATACCATTTATAATATGTAATACTGTAATATTACTATTACGACTCCTGGGCAACGCCGAGAAGATTTTCTTATATAAAATAGTATAATAGAAGATAGTGATGTTATTTTTCTCGGGCCACACAACCTTTAAACGTACCTGTTCTATCCAGGATATTGAGCATTTTAGATTGACTAACTTATACCATTTACCAGATATGATACCGTATCATTACTATTATGGCTCCCAGGCATCACCATGTACTTTGTCTAGTGTACAGCATAATAATAAAAGACAAAGAAGTTTTTTCTTCTGAGCAACTTTATCTAGGATATTGAGCACATGTTGCTTAATATATACCAATTATCGTATATGATACTGTAATATTACTATTATGACTCTTTCTTCTGCTGGCTTATTCTCAACACTAACTGTTATTTATCGAACAGATTTATTGACACCTGCCTTAGCATCACTTATTTAAATCTATTTATATTTTATATTCTATGCCTATAATCACAGTGTCACTTCTGATTAGACTGGGCTAATGTGCAGTAGAGATGCAGAAAAATGATAAGTTACTTAAGTCATCCTTACTTATATAAGTCTGATTTTTATAAATAAATTCTTGTACATAATACAAAAAAAGGTCACCCATGGAATCGTTAATAAAATTCACAATCCTTTATTCAACCCAACCATATTTGGAACAGATAAATTTAAGTCTATGCTTGACTTGTACACCAAGTCTCAGTTATGAATTTCCAACAGTTTTTGTTTTATCAGTATTCAATGATATGCGGAGATACTTTGGTGATTGTTTTATCAGTAGGAGGTGTGATCCTTAATGGGCTTCACACTTACCGGAAACTTAATCCTCCAGATTTTTATCTGTGTGCTTACAACCTCAGAGATAAAAAATTTAGTGGGTTAAGCCCATTCATCCTACTGATAAGACAATCATCAATGTGTCCCTGCATATCACTGAACAGTAATAGAATGAATATTTTTGATACAATTTGTTATTGATTGCTTCAAGACTGTCCAAATATTTCAATGATAAGTTATATTTTAAACCGATTTTTATTAAGACACAACATAAAGAAAAACAAACCAATATATTTTGTCTGCGAAAACAAATATGTATTGTACTCATTTTAATGTTTAATCGATACTAGATAATATGTGACCTGTTAGGTCAACGATATTGTATAGGGAAAGGTAATATCAGAAAGAATGACAAAGTCAATCAACCAAAAATTAAATAACATTTTATTAACGGCAGACAACGAATTTGAAGAAATGGCCGAATAGGCAGGGGTGAGATTTGCGGTAAACTGGACAGTTTGAGTCTGTTGTCGACTGTGAGGTGAAGGGATATGTGCAGTGGAAGATTTTCGAGCAGACTGTGTGGAATATTTCTTGGGTTTGATTTAAGTATCAATGTAGGTGGATCCCAGCACATGGTGCCAATATTCCAATGTCTATTTTATTAAAAGGTGTGAATGTGTGTATTTTCTGCATTTTCGATTGGCTGAAATAAAATTTCTGCATTAAGATTCTTATCCAATCAAAAGTTGATATTTTTACAAGAAATATTCTTCTGCTGCTGCTTTCTCTTCTTTGCATGTCATACGACAATTTCACTTCTTTCATGCAGTCCTTTATATTATCATTGAACTTTGCAAGATCGTTCAAGCTGCACTGGTTGGGATGCAGATGGTAAACAAGACAGTGCTGCATTCACAGATGGTTGGGTTTGGTTTTGATCGACCCATTCCTGTTCTTCTGCTGCTGCTAATTGAACGAGGTTCCACATATCTCTAATGGCGCAAAAGGGTCATTACATGATGAGATGAGGTGCAGCTTGCTGGGAGCAGGTAACGTCATCGAGGTATTATTAATGAGATGGCATCAACCCTATTGTGGGGCCAGGGGGTAAAATACAAAGAGGATTAATTGGCGGAAGCACATTTTCTTGTATGAACATTAATTGGCATCCTTTTAGCTACAATCCCATGCTAATATAAGTTGCTAATTTTAACCCTTCTTACCTTGTGAAAACAAAATATTTCCATTTTTTGTTGTCAAAGTTAGTTGTATCGCATCTCAATGCTCCAATATTCCCGACTCCTAAACAAGCTTTAATCATGTTACATTTCACCGTTTTCCTTTCTTTTTTTAATGTACAGGGTTTGCCATATGTAACTATATATTTTCTTTTGTTTATAACTTTGCTGATATTTAAGCATTTTTCTATTTAACGTGTCATTCGAAAGCGGAAATCAGATATTTTTTATAGCATCGTTGAACTTCAAGAACACATCCGAGATGCCATTACTCAAGTGTTGTTAGAGCTGTGCGCCAAAGTATGCTGCTCAGTCCCTGAAAGATTAGCAAAGTGCATTGAGTTTCATGGAGAGCACACAGAGCTTTAATGGATGTTTTACTAAAAATAATGTTTTAGGTTTCCAAAAAACTTAAGTGTACCTTTTGTTAGTTTCTATATTGCAGTTGCATATTTCTTCTGTGTTACATTTATCAAATAGAAACAAAGTTATAAAGTTACTTATGGCGGACCCTATATATAACAATTGAATACTTATTACTGCTTTTTCTAATATAAGCTGCTAAATGTATTTTTCTTATTAAAAACAAAGCAG
>OY744515.1:191645233-191685233 GCA_963556195.1 Sepiola atlantica
TTGCTGTCTAACATCTATTGTTATAATTTCATAAAAATCGAAAGTATCTACATTTTTATGGATGGTTTCAACCTCGTTTTTACCCGACCCCCCTGTGAATGAACTAAATTAAAGTAATATAGCCCACATTACGACCCTTTACGCCTAAAAATTGTGTTCCTAAATTCATAATGATCCGTTAATTAGCTTAGGAGTGAATCCTGTACATACAAATATATAAACATATACACATACCTAACTTTATGCAAATAGAGATATACGTTTGTCCGTCTGTCTGCTAACTATTTTTAGGCTAGTAGACTTAGGAACGTTAAATTTGGTAGTGTTGCATAACGAAAGCCTTTAGTTGAATGGAGAAATGATGGATGGGAGGGCAGAATTTAAGTTTTAATTAACGGAAGTTGATGAAATCATGTGACTTGGGGGAGAGAGAATTTGGTATTTTTCTGGTGGCATTTCAAGTAGAGTGAACACGTTAAATGTGCTGTCCCCGATGGGGGTGCAGGCAAACACAATGTAGCTAAGTTTATCGAAACAAGCTATCTGTCTATCCATCTATCTGTCTATCCATCTATCCCTCTATCCCTCTCTCTCTCTCTCTCTCTCTCTCTCTCTCTCTCTTTCTGGTGCAGCAGTCCACATGTTAAAGTCTTTGTATCTCTCTCACTGAGTTTATTAATGGTCCAAGTTATCTACATTCATTCATTTCGTATGAATCATGTGATTGTATTGTTGGCATTGGTTTCCCCGGGATCTTTCTAGTTAGAATTCTTTCTAAAAAGACATCGAGTACTTACAGGAGGTACCATGTGAAGGTTGCCAACATCTGTGGAACGAACTGGATTCGATCTTGGCACACCCAGGTTGTCAGTTCGTGTCGTTAACCACTGAACCCCCGTCACCTCCCATCTACATTAATAAACCTTCTTATAAACTAACATTAGCATCGGGGTGATGTTGTCTACAGGTGATTCAAAGCCTGGGTTCTTGACAACAATGAGTGTATAATGGCTTATACATTCCATCGACAACGAAAACTGCTACAGTAGGAATGATTCCCTACCTATGCAGATTGTCCTGGGGGTGTCATATTTAACTTTTTTTTTCTAAAAATATCCTCAAAGAAAACATGCAATCCAAACTGAAAAATGCTACCTCCAATTTTAAAGAGATTGAAACCATAGGTAAAGTATTTTATTTACCTCCAGGATGTTAGACACAAGGTCAGGTGTGGGGTTTGACGAAAGTGTTTCTGTGTAACGAACTGGATTCGAACCCGGCACACTCAGGTCCTCAGTCCGAGTCGTTAACCACTTAGCCACCGTAGGTAAAGTATGCAAGATGATACAGATGGTTAAAATTAAGACTGTTCTATGTCAATAATTTAAAGAATGATCATATTGTGTGTAAAACAAGAAGAATAGAATCATTTGGGGTTTTTTTCCTATGAAAAAAATGAGAACTAATGAGATCTCACAGAACTTGTTAGCTCAACCTAATGATTGCTATATTACTTTGTTCACCTTGTATCTTTTGTTTAGTAAACATTCTTTTCTATCTCTAATAATTGTTGGAGTTTTCTCAATTGTTTTCTCTGTTAAGCCTGATACTCAGATTACAACAGAAATATGCATTGTTTTCATGATAGATGTATGTTTTTAATCAACTTAATTTAATTGGAAAAGTCTTACTTCCTTGTATTTATTAAATACCAAAGATGTATCACTATTATGAACCTGATTTCGAATGTGTATTCCAGCTACTATATTTATGCATATAATAATTTTCATGAATATGATGACACCCCCCCCCCCAGAACAGAAACATTTATATTAATTGATGTATAATACCTTTTGTTAAAATTTCACTAAAATCAAAGGTATCTGTATTTCCACTTGCCCTCTTTCCATAAAACTAAATGAAACTAAATATAGCCGACATTACTCACTCTTACGCATAGAGAATCTGTGTTCCAAAATTCATAATAATCGGTTAATTAGCTTAGGATTGAATCATGTACATAATATTTTACAAGCATATACACATACTTAACTGGATATAAATAGAGATTAAAGTGTCTAGAAAACAAAACATTAGAATGATGAATTTTCTGTAAGTCAAAATAACGCAGGATTTTATTTCAAACCTTATATTTATGAGCGTGTTTTTATATTTGTGTATGCAAGAGCATACATACTATCAAATTAATGAAGCTTTAGTTTCAGGGACCCTTATCTCAGAAGATCTCACAAAATCAAAATCAATATATAATTATACTAAACCTTATGCCTATAATCCTTATTCCAATTTTGATCAAAATCTATTACATTAATTAAGAAGAAATTGGAATTCAGGGAATCTTGCTTCAGTGCAAATCTAATATATTTGAATTTCCAAATGGAAAGTTGTGTCTGTATTATTTCTAAAAGAGAGAGCAACGAGTTTAATTGAAGAAAAAGAAAAACCGATAATGATAGATGTATGTTTTAAAATAATTTGAAGTATTTGGGAAAGTCTAACTTCCTTGTATTTATTAAAGGCCAAAGGTGTCTAAATATTATGGACCTGATCTCGGATGGATATTCCAACTACCATATTTATGCATATAATAAGTTCCATGTGCAGGGTGGCCTTCCTTAAAAATTCCACACGTGAGATCGTTAGTAAAATTCACAATCCTTTTTTCTATCAAACGATATTTGGTACAAATAAACTTCAGTCTATGCCTGACTTGTGCACCAAGTTTTAGTCATGAATGCCCTACATGCTTTGTTTCATCACCATACAATGATCAACACATCTGGATACAATGTGCAAAATTGTAAATAACTCTGACACGTTCCTCTCTTAGCACTGCTCTGCTTTGGGGTGTGGTGGCCCTCGTCGGGTCAGGAATAGTCTTGGGATTGTTTTGATATACACCGCACATACAAAACTGTGGAGGGAGTTACGGTCTGGTATGTGTGAAGCCCTTTCAGGATCGACCATCCTACTATTGAGACAATCACCAGTGTCTTTGCATATAATTTAACTATGATAAAACAAAGACTGTTGAATATTCATGAGTGAAACTTGGTGAACAAGTCAGGCACAGACTGATGTTTATTTGTACTTAATATGGTCAGATTTCAGAAAGGGTTGTGAATTTTATTAAAATTAAAAAGCATAACATTTCTGTGAGATGCATTTTTTTTACGGTCCGTATCTTTTGCCGTGAGCCAAACAACATTTTTATGTCAATATCGTCTTTGCAACACTACAAAATAATCAGAAAAATCATCAAAGAATAAAAAGTTCTTGGATTGAAATATCTTGAAAAAAAATTACACTATACAGTAGGTCATTTTTTGGCAAAAATAAATAAAATAACAAAGAAAAGAGCAAACTCACATGTGGGGGAAAAACTCACAAGTACGCCATTTTGAATTTTTCAGTTCAGAGCTAGCACATCCTAAAAGTTGTGCGAACATTTATAAATTTTAATTCAGTATATATATATATAATTCAGAAGACGAAAGATGAGAATAAAAAATTGTATAGATACACTATTTATTGAGACAGTAGTTCAAAAGCAAGGAGTTTCATTATCCTTAACCCATGGATTTTCAAAGACAAACTCTTTTCATCAGAGGATAAAACTCGGTAATGTAACTGTAAATATTACTGGTAACATTTAACTTTGAAAATTAATACACATATATATACAAAAATATTATATCCACATATTTTGCCTCATAAAGCATGAAAAGAAGAGTAGGGGTCTTGTTGGCACATATTCCCCTACAATAAAAAAACACAGTGTAATTCGCCAAGAAGCGAACATACATTACCGGATGTAGTCTAGACAGCGAGACACAAGAGCCGAGAGATCAGACCATGAAGTTTGCGGGGGGGGGGGGGGTAGGGCAACCAACTAGATTGGAGGAAAACCTGTCGCTAGGCAGGAAAGGCCCTAGAGAAACAGCGGGAAAACCCCGGGCAAGAGAAAATAAGACAGTCAGATTTTAGGAGCGGACAAGTGAAGTCGTGTCAAGATTTGGTGCCCATCTAACACTTCAAATTGAGACAATATATCCCCGCATACAAGGAAAAGGGGAATTCAAAATTTATCGTTTGAGAAAAATACAGCGAGGATCTTACCATTGTCTATCGGACATCACTTGGAAAAACTCAGTCTGACAAAGTTTACGAGATTACCTATAACTCGCCACACTAAAAAAAGCTATCCATGAAGTACGGACTCTAGGATCTAAAATTCTGTGATAATATCCTCCACGTAGCCAACAACTCCACACTAAACAAAAATATCTGAGAAAGACAGACATCAGAATTAAAAAAATTCTGTGATAATATTTTCCACTCAGCGTGTCAACTTCACACAAAAAAACTCTATAAAAGGTATGTGCCCTATGAAAAAAAGAACAAATTTCCTATTTTTAATTCGTCTAAATTTGAACTTTCATATTTGCCAATTTTTGTTTGACTGCTGACTAATCAACCATTCTTGGTCTTAACAAAACCAGCCCCTCTATCAAAAACTCCTCTTGAGCGGAGCAAAACTTCTAGCTGGTCAATTTGAATTAATAAACATTTGTTATGTTACTTAACAAAGGGATGTTTCAACAGATGGAGGACTCGGCACATGAGACAACCTCATTCGACCAATTAAAGCTTACCTGTTATTGGCACATGGTAGCCACATGTCGAATTTTCAGCACTTGAGCCTTGCGTAGGACCTTCAGCATAAGAAGGGCGAAAGGATGATAGATTTTGCAGGAAGACTGGAAAGTACAGTTAAAGAGGAGGCAGTCCATATCCAAGATAAATATAAAGAAGAGAATCTGACTGAAATGTCGGCGAACACGTTTTTTCTGTTAATGAGCGCCATGTTGATGAGCAAGAAGGTGAAAATGTGGGCACCGAATATTTTCCCACACGTAGTGTAAACTATGGATGGACACTACACGGCTGGAGGCATCGCAAATGAGGCACAAAAGTACCTGGACAGGGGCATACAGTTGAACTCTTCTCCGGTGGCAAAACCGGTAGCTTACATAGCACAAAAATGGCATAAGCTGAGAGGCCCATGGACGGACATGTTAAGCCCAGGCCAAAGCACAAATGGGGCACAGTGCTAAAGATGGCCGAAGCCAAGAAATGGCTATTCCAGCTGTTTAATTAACAGGCGTTCCCACAGAATAGAGCGAGAGATAAATATCGACAGGCGGTACAATACAGAAACACGAGCGACCAACGAAACACCCAGTAGTGGTAGATACTAGCGAACAGTACAGGCCCACACTGCCATAGCAAGGGACAATAATCAAATTAACACACGCACTCATTTAGATGAGGAGGATTTTCTTCAGGGTGTAGACGAGAAGTGATGCTGCAATCCGCACTTAACGTAGACAATAAAATTCATCACTTATACAATATTCAGCAGGATAGAGGACTAGGTTCCCCATTCACAAAAATATCAGTCGACATTCGAGAACATACAATTTACACAGTAGCAATGATCGATTCAAGGTGTTCAGTAACAATCATATTCAGTCATTTTATCCATTGCGACTTAAAGAAGCACATGACTGCAACATCAGTGGACATAGCGGGCATAAAAAGAAATATTCTGGCAAGCGCCGAAATTTCATGCGATATTACCATAGGCGACGCCGGATCCCCAAAGTCTGAGGAGGTAAGAATTCGTGTTGTTTCTGTTTATATTCCGATTTTACTGGGTCAAGATATTCTAAGGAACAAGTCTGTAAGAGAATATAGCATCAACAATGCTGAAAACAATATATCTTTCACTCACATTACAAGTAAAGGGCAGATAACTCACAGACGATGCAAGGGAAATAACTCAACACACTGCTACGGTCACAGTAGTAAATCCAGCGATTGCTATTTCGTTGTCGTAGAAATTGGGATGGCTGCAAGAGCATTTGAATATACAACTGCCACAGCATTCGAATGCAGAAGAACTAGAACGTGTTGTGGACCTGTTAATGGATTTTCGGGACATTATAGGCACAGAGGAATCCGAGAAAGGCACGTTCATTAGACCGGTACGGATACCAACGACTGGTGCGTCAAAATGACAAAAACAACATGCGATAGCTCAGGCAATGGAAGCGGACGTCAGTGCTGAGATCCAACGAATGCTGTTGGAGGGCATAGTAAAGCTGTGCAAAGACCCGAAAGGCTTCAACAGCCCCGTTTTCGCAATAGGAAAGAAAAACGGCACGCTCTCAATACAGTCCTAAAGAACCAGAACCCTTACCCAATACATTTGATGAACCAGCTCTTCCACAAAATAGGGGAAGGGAACAAATATTTTGCCAGTTTAGACCTGAAGAGTTACTACTGGCCAATTGAAATAGAAGAATGCGACAGACTTTTTGTTCATTTGCTTTTGACATCTGAAGATGATTCGACGAAGAATCGAAAATGTTCGTGATACCTATGGGACATTTATTCATTTTTTTTTAAAGAAAAATTGAAAAAATGAAAAAAGGTATAATTAAACAGACGAATTCTGTTATTTTTAATAATGTTTGCATAAATATATATATATATATATATATATATATATATATATATATATATATAATTAACACTTAACACGTGCAGGAATTTTTTAATCATTGCAATTTTATATCGATATGGGCATTCGCTTCTAAAACTTAAAATGCATGTATTAATGGAGGTAGGTTTTTTATAGGGAGAGGTGATAGATGTAATTGGTTCATAAGATTTCTCGTATCGACGAATCACATCTCGCTGTGCGTTTGTTCCTTTCCTCTATGTCTGTGCCACTATCGAAATAAAAAATTTTCAAATCTTCACTTTTTTTGAAGCCGTTCGTTGATACGAACGAAACCGGTCAAATCTCTCATTTCTTGTTTTTCTTCTCTATTTAAATTCCGAATAAGTTCGTAGAACACTCTCGACTAGTCTTCTATCTGTGCCAGCTTCTAGGTACATATAGATCTTAATTTCCCTTAATTACGTGACAGTTTCTGTTGGCCGAGTGGATATGGTGACTGCTTGCAGATTCTAGGCTGACTCTGTGAACCAGGTTCGCGCCTCCCGACCATCTGAAATTGTTACTTTCCTGCACTGATGAGAGCAATAAGCTTGAAACGCTAATTATTAATAATTTAATATTTATTTATAAATATTATATATATATATATATATATATATATATATATATATATATTCCCAAAACAGTTTTTCATAGTAAACAACTGATGATCCTTAAATAATGTTAAGACTAGCGTAAATTCTTGGAAGCAAACTAATATATTGACTGTAAAAAGTAAATTGACTTACAAGAAAAGTAATTTTCCACCGAACGACTTTGGACTAAAGTGTTTTTTTTTGTTTTTTGTTTTTTTTCCATATAGTTTTAATGGTTGAAAAATTTCTGAGACTATATATATATATATATATAAACTAGTAGAAGACCTGTCCTAGGATGGGTATAAGCAATAAATATAGTATTGGTTTTAAATTTAATTTTTTTTTCTTTCTTTGGGGGCTATGGTACGGTTTCAGTGGCACCACCCTAAAGGGTAAAGTTTACAAAAGTATAAGGTGCCCATGTTACTCACCCTTTTTCCTAGAATACATATCAATCATATACATATTATCGACGGTCATGCACGTGCACTAATCCTTTTAAAAATGTATTACTTAATAAAACTCAAAATTTGATGTAGAGCAATTCTTTTCTCTATTAATTTTTTAGTATTATTTAAAAAGTTTTTTTGCGAGTTTAAAAGAGTAAAGTTTACAAAAAGAATAATGTGCCTATGTTACTCATCGTGTGGCTTAGAATATATATTCTAAAATTAATAATGATCCGCTCAATAGTTTAAAATATTATTCTGATTTTGTGAATGTGATATACTGTATAATTATTTCCACAATCAATCAACGCCATAGCCAACACAAACAATGAAAACCACAGACCAGAAGCTGTAGACTTGAGTTTGACACTACTTTGGGCTCATCAGTAGGACATATCCGATCTCGCGATTCTAAACTCGAGTCACTTGCATGTAAAGCGAGTACTCTGCCACCTAAGCCAACATGCGACATACAAGAAAGTCTATAAACTAACACAGATCATGTAAACTGTGGCAAAGGATTACCGTGGAATTTACCTACTATTCTCAAAAAACGATGTAGTCATCCAACTACTAAGAACCAAGGCCAATGTCTCACAAGTAGGCTTTTTTACCCTCCGTGAGACGATGGCATCCAAAAAACTAATCCAGTGAACAAATTAATATTTTCGTTAATGTGAGATACTGTATAATTATTTGCAGAATCAGTCAATATATATATATATATATATATATATATATATATATATATATATATATATATATATATATATATATATATATAACTGTTACATCTGGATGTTTATACGTTGTTATTGATTAAATACCAACTAAAAAATAAAGGAAAGATGAAGTAGAACCATTAATAAATTCATTTAACAAAAACACTGATGAAATGCAAAACCGCTGAACGTGAGATGCTTGTTTGATCGTGAGAGCCGTTCTGTTTACTTTTCAACTGTCATGCAAGGGCGATAACTCTTTCTTTTTAATCCAAGAGAAATAACTATTCTGTTTTGTTAGGTTGCCCCTAACATTTTCCCGTTTTAGTCTTTGACTGTACCGAGTGCATTTGAGGTTAACTTGGAGGTGCTTTACTCGAGTGCGACTGCGCTTTTGCCAATAATTTTCATAATTCCCATTTGTATTTTTCTGATTGGGAGGTGATGGAGATAGCAGTTTGAATGTGTCCATTAACAGATCGAACGGAATGGTTGTTCTGTTGTCAACTAAGTTGTCTCCAGTGTATCTAGGACGTAACTGGTTTTTGTGCCATGCCCAGAATTGACTCCTGACTTGAACATCATATAGGAGTTGTCCATTTATTTTGTGGATGATGCCCGGTACCCAGTTTGGCTTGGCAGGTCTGTAATTCTGAGTAAACGCTGGTGTGCCAACTGAAAATGCTTTTGTTTTGTTAGGGCTTGGTTGTTGCCTTTGTCGCTGGGGCCGTAAAGCGTCCAGTGTAGTACCGAGTTTTCGTCCCATGAGTGGCTCTGCTGGTGACAGACCATTCTTCACAGCACCATTTTTTGTTATTCGATATGAAATGAGGAAAGCATGTAGTATCTCCTCTATTGTTGGCTCCCCTCTTGCTTTGAGTAGTGCCTGTTTAAATATGTCTACAAACCTTTCGGTTGTCCATTCGATTGATAAGGTGGTGACCTGACGTGTGTTATGCAACACGATTTTCAGAATTGTTTGAATGACTCAGACGTAGATTGTGATTCGTTGTCTGAGACTAAAGTCTTGAGCAAGCCGTGTTGACTAAATAGCCGCCTGAGTACTGTTACTGTAGACTGGGTGTCAGTCTGTTGTTTTGAAAAAACTTCAGGTCATTTGGAATGGGCATCCACAACCACCAGAAAACTAAAGCCATTGATAGGGCCAGCAAAGTCTACGTGTATTCTGGACTCGTTGTCAATGTTACGTCTAGATGTTTATACGTTGCTATCGATTTAATAACAACTCAAAAATAAAGAAAAAACGAAGTAGAACCTTTAATAGATTAATTTTAAAAAAACACCGATAAAATGAAATGTAGAAAACCGCTAAATGCGAGATGCTTGTTTGATCGTGAGAGCCGTTCTGTTTACTTTTCAACTGTCATGGCAGACGACTTCTTTTATCCAAGGGCGATAATTCTTTCCTTTTGATCTAAGGGAAATAACTATTCTGTTTTGTTAGGTTGCCCCAACAATAATATAGATATAATTTATATTTATTAATATAAATATAAAATGTAGCTATAATTTATATACACACACACACACACACACACACACACACATATATATATATATATATATATATATATATATATATAAAATATAGCTATAAGTTATATATATATAAAATATAGCTATAAGTTTTTTATATATATATATATAGCTATAATTTATATATATAATATAGCTATAATTTATATATATAATATAGCTATAATTTATATATATATACATATATACAAAATACAGCTATAATTTATATATATATATATATATATATATATATATATAATATAGCTATAATTTATATATATAATTTAAGAAAACCTATATACATATACTGCACAGCTCCAATGCTATGGGTTTCTGAGTCTAACTCTATAATATAGAATGAGGGTACGCCTTTTCCTTAAAAACAAAGCATGGTATCTGTTCTTATACTACACTTAATCTTTGCTGACCTCGGTCAGTGAAGGAGAAATCCTTCTAAACTCACACAATTTTTATTATTATCCAAATCCCGAGTTTTCATTTTGGGGGAGCTGGATTTTCCCCACATTAAAAACCGACTTGAGTCCAACTCTGTTCTCGTGGGGAGACAAGTAAATAGCGACTATTGTTTTAAATAAACCAATATGTTAAGGATCACCAAAATCAGAGAATTTCCCAATTTAAATAAAATTCTGCTGCAATTTTATCAATATTACAGCCTATAAGTAGTTATAATTATTATAATTATTCTCGTGTGCATTTCTCGTTTCTACTGTTTTTATTTTATTTTTACTATTGAACGATTGTTTATTGAAATAAATTTCTACATTTCTATTACTAAACCGTAAAAAAAATAGTAGTACTAATAAATGTGTATTACTTTTAGTATTATGAATAGTAGCAATATAGTATTAGCAGTAGTAATAGTAACATATTTATCCCCACATGACACACCCGACATCTCAAGGATGCTTCATGCCAAATTTGGTCTAATTCTGTTAATTCTATTCTATAAAGCCGATATAGCTACACAGACTTACAGACAACACATACTGAATTATACTATAGATTTAGTCAACATATAAAGTTATCTTGGTAGATGTATTTTAGTCGATAATGGCCTCTTCCAAGGAGCAGGTAATCTTTCCAATCCTATATGTCTGTTGGTTTGTGAGAAAGATTGCACAAATAACCTATAGAACTAGCAAGACTCCTGAAAGTTCTTCAGATGTATACGTCATCTATTGTATAGTGTTGTCTTGTTTAAAGATTTTTCTATTATATGGACGTCTGGCACGAATGAAGACCCCCACAATATTATTGTACCACCTTTGTTTGAACTGAAACATACTTATGTAAATACTTTGGTTAATGAAGTTTCAGAATATATCTGTTTATATCTGGTTATGGGGGGGTCTATCTCCAAAGCCCTTGTAAGAGTTTGCAACATATTTCCATTTTATAGAGCTCCAGCACAAATGCATACGTCACAATATTATTGTCCCATTATTATTGACCGAACAGATACTACACTTTCATCCTTGCCTGAATACCACAAAGTGTATTTTAGTTCGTATTTCACATACGACACAACAGTGAAATAGCCTAACATATTGTTATATAGATGTTGAATAAACGATATATAGATACAAGAAAAATTGTCATCTATTCAGGAAAAGGTGAGTTTGCAAAGCTAGTTTAATATAAAAAATAATTGTGTTTAAATCACAAATAAGTCACTTTCTCCCTGTCTCTCTTTTCTATCTTTCATTTTCAGCTACGGGTTAAATTGTATTACTACTTGTGGTGTTATTCCCTTTTGTTTATAATGAACTATTCAGATCTTTTGATTTTTTTCCTTTCTTTATTACCTTCAGCTGTTAATAAGCAGAGAGAAAGAAAGAGAGAGAGATAGAGAAAGAGAGATGGATAGAGAGAGGGGATAAAGAGAGAGAGAAAGAAAGAGAGGAAGAAAGAAAGAGAGAGAGACAAACAAAATTCTGTATGGTTGCCTTCCACGCATATCATATCTGTAGTTCAATGCCAACTTTTGGCGCGTGTTGGACATCTATCTCGACACATTGATCTTGTTGGAAAAGTGCTTCTGTGGTCCCCAGAGATCAGGCAATGAGAGATGGACACTGGCATCTCAGGATGGGAGCTTCTGGCCGCAATGAGTGAGCGTGCATCGTGGTGTACGGATTTTGTGAATGTTTCATCATCAATTGATGGATGACCCAAGAAAAAGAAAAGAAGAAAATTTGATTTCCTTGAAACTTCAAGTGTTGTTCCGTTTCTATAAAAATATATATATATATAATAAAGAGAATATTTTTTATAAAATATTATGAAATCCTTCACAACGCAAATTATTTGTTTTTAAAATAAATTATTTATTTACCTTAAAAACTTCTTTTTTTTTTAACTTGAGTACTTTCGGTAATATATACCATCTTCAGAAGAATAAGCATATTTTTTTTCTTCTTTTTCTTCATTTTTTTTCTTCCTGACTGGAACAAACTTATCGCAATCAGGTTGAAGTTCGTCTTGATTTCATGGACGAAAATGTTGATATGGCTGTGTGCATCACGTGGTTATGTGGGAAGGGTATTTTGAAAAGTCACACATTAGAAACGTTGGCGGAATGGCAATAATAAAGAGAATATTTTTTATAAAATATTTAGAAAACCTTCACAACGCAAATATTTGTTTTTAAAATACACACATATATATATATATATATATATATATATATATATATATATATATATATATATATATATATATATATATATATATGTATATGTAAATTATTTGTTTTTACAAACGGCTTACACCTTCTAGTTTATCAACCCTACTTCAACTACCTCTGGGCGCATATTTTTGCTAGTTACCATTATAATTGCATATACAAAATTTTTAAAAGTGCCAAGTATCATCATCATCATCGATCTAATGTCTACATTACATGCTAGCATCCGTTGGATGGCTTTTAGAAATTTACTTCCAAACTGATCTATCTCTGGCCAAGTCTTTATTTATCTCTCTTGCTCTCAAGTCCATTCTTATCACTTCATCCTATGTTGTCCTCTGCCTTCCCCTACGAAATAACCCTACTACCTCAATTGTTTTACATCTACTAACCAAAGAACTCTCATCCAGTCTTTCAACGTTTCCATACCATCGAAGTCCCTTGTACTGCACACATCTCTCTGTACTGTTCAGATTTAATCTTTCTCTGAGGTCATCAGAACAGCCTGTCTGTAAGACTCACATTACATATCCATCGTATCGTTCTCATATCATCTCTCTCAACGGATGTCCTCGACCCCCACTAGCCAGTTTCACTTCCATACATTATGACACTGAGAAATTGTAAAAAGTGTTTAAGCAATGAGCAAAAGATTGCTAAAATCTACAATTACCGGCACTCAGTCGATTTTCTACACTGACCAAGTGGATCATTGTTCTCAAAGATGAAAGTAAAAACGTGAGTGACATGTTTAGAAATGGAAGACGTGGGCAAGGCGTGTGGGAAGCTTTTGGAATTGGATTCCTCGAACAGAATTGGCAATGAGTCCAGCAGGAGAAAAAGAGAGAAATAGAGAGCGCAGACATTAGCATGATTGATGAGGTGGCAATGAGAAAAAGGTCATTGCGGTTTGAGGCCATTAAGACTGTAGAGGAGTGAGAAGCGGGTCAGTTTAAGTGAATGGTTACAGAATGTAACAGATTGATCTCCGGCAAGGAGAGGAAAAAATAAGGAAACCGATCAGGAAACTTATTGACTGATTACCAGTTTGGTATCTTTTTCCATTTTAAATGACACTTAGATATCTTAAGTCTAATCTAAAGTCGCATGTAGTTTAATGCTGGTGCAAGTGATGCGGGCACTAGGCTGTACAAACAAACAAACAAACAAATGCAACCAAAAAACATAACCTCCACTTTGGGGCAGGTTATAATAATAATCTATAATACAATAATAATAATCTAGTATAACATATAATATGATTTGAGTGTAATCCTACTATTTTAAAACAAACCATTTTAAATTATTTTCTGAAATTGTCTTCTGAAATCGTTCAATCATTACCAGCCAATGTCTGCTCGGCACAGATCACAAAAAATGACTCAAGACTGTTCATTGAAACTGCATATTAGTAGCCGCCCCCCCCCCCCCGGGTTCCAATGCCACTTGGACCAGTATTTACTTCCTTCCCCATCGTAGGAAAATGTGGCACAAGGCTGGAAGGTGGGAAAAATAAGCCATCACCCCCAAAGAAGGGGCATTCTAGCCTCTTAAGAATAGCCTGGGCAGCCCTGTCAGCATTCCCTGGTCGAGACACCTTAGGCAGTTAGCAATAAACTAACTTCTTCCCAAAAAGGGGAGGCAACGCCTGGGAAAGTGGACCCCCTAGGACAACCCAGGACTAATACCTCAGTCCGACAGATAAAAGGCCACCTAAATGACCCAGTTCCCATTGGAGCGATTGTCGAGAACGGATCATTGACTGGGATGTACCAGTTTCACATCTCTCTTCAACAATGTTACAGAAAGGACCAGGTTTTATTCAAAGCAACTAGTATCCCCAAATAGTAATCACTTTAAGTACTGACCAGGCTCAACATTGCTGATTATAGGTATATTAAATTATTTTACTCACCAAAAATGAGAAAATTAACCATTTTTGATAAAATTGTTATTATTTATTCAATAAATTATATATTTTTCTACCTGTATTTACTCGGCATTATTTACAATTTTTTGCTTTTCTTTTTTATCCTATATCGTTTTTTATATATTTTTTTCAAATTTTTTAAATTCCAATACAAGAGAAGTAACTCAGTATTAACAAATACCGAAGTACGTCCTTTTTTAAGATAGTTGCTATTGAAAATAATTCTGACTTGGACAAAGTATTTTCTTGAAGGAAGTAAATCGAATTACATTTCATTTTTCTTAACAACATGCTTCAACGATCCACAAGAAAAACTGACGAACGAGAATCAAATATTAATTTTGTAGGAAGAAAGCTGTTGATGACAAAGAGACGATAAAAAGACTGACCTGACTTTATATTAGATTTTGTTTCAAAATAATTTTTTTTGTGTTCCAATCAAAGCGAAGTAACTCTGTATGGACGAATATTTATTTGTTGCTTATGGTTATCGGCGCGATCGGACCCCTCCACCCCACAGTATTCAATGTAAAACAACAATTGGAAAAGAAAAGAAAACTTTAAGCATGAGATTTGCAAATCGCATAACCTTGTTGTGTAATTGGCTAAAAGAACTAATTTCTAATAAGTAATTGTTTTGGAATGATTGTTTGTAACGAAAATTACATAAAAATATAAGTAAAACTTATTTAAATTCGTACATCTAATATAATACTAAAGACGAGTTAATCAACGTCTGTTTCCCTAATGCTAAAACCTATTTAAATTCTTAAATGTATTATTACACTATAAATGAATTGGGTATTTTTTTTACTGAAGTCAACAGAACAAAGAAGGGGTAAAAAACAAAACAAATCTGCAACAAATAAATATTACCAAAGGCAAGATAAGTTACACTTCTACTTACCAAAATATTCTTCTGTGTTTTAACCGATTTTAAAGCGTTTTTTTTTTGTTAAAAACAAACCAAGTGTCGAATCTGTTCATTTAGAATGAAAAAAAGATAGCGCCAATAAGGTCTGCACTAGGACCGCAAATAATCACTCAGAATCGAGAATTAAACAAAATCCTGGTATAAACACATCCAATAAATGTCACCAATCGTGTGAAAATATAATGTTCTACCAGTAATTTTCGATTGTTAGCGATTATCAGTGGTTCTCGTGCAGGCCTTATCGGTGCCATCTTTTTTTTTGTTGTTCTAACTGAACAGTCGACACTAGGTTTGTCTTTAACAAAAAAAACCTTTAAAATAAGTTAAAACACAAAAAGGCTTATCCAGGTCGGTAGAAAAGTAACTTATCTTGCATTTGGTAACATTTATTTGTTGCATATGTGTTTTTTTTTTTATCCCTTTTCGTTCTGTTAGCTTTAGTAAAAAAAAAAGATTAATTAATCAATGGCTGTTTTCCTAATGCGTTTCTGCCTGTATATTTAAATCACACAAAATGCATGCTAAAATATTCCTCATTTTGTGCTATAATTATGTTAAAACACAACTTCCATTATAATTCGTCTAATTAGCAAGTTCTCTGTCTGTCTGTCTGTCTGTCTCATTCTTTCTCCCCTCTGTGTAATCAATTTTATCCGTGACCGTTTTCGTCTCAAGCTGCTTTCTTCAAGAGAAAATGTGCTGCGACGCATAATGAAATATGAATGTCTCTTGTGAGTAAACATTGCTGAATTTTGAATATTGAAATAGCGGTTTAGGAAGTCAAGCAACGCAATTTTTGTTTTTAATAAATTTTTTTATATTATTATTTTTTTTAATCTTCGGCGATATAATGCCCTTCTCAGAAGTTAAAAGACCTTTAAAGCTTTTTTTCTCAATTTAGATAACATTTAAAAATGTTATTTTACATTGCTTTACGTTACATTATATATATATATATATATATATATATATATATATATATATATATATATATATATATATATATATATATAGTGTGTATTTATTTATTTATCAAAGAATGTCAAATATCCATACTTATATACATATATAGAAGAGATTTACACACACTCAAATTTAAATCAAATAGAAAATTGTTTTTGAATTAATCATCATCATCATCATCATCATCATCATCATCATCATCATCATCATCATCATCGGTTTAATATGCTAGCATGTGTTGGATAGTTTGTAGAAATTGACTTCCAAACTAACCTATCTCTGCTAGGTCTTTATGCCTCTTTCTCTCAAGTCCACAGCACTTTTTCCCATGTTTACCTTGGCCTTCCTCTGTGAACTGACCCTGCTACATCAATTGCTCAACATCTACTAACCCAAGAAATCCGTTCTTTCATCATCAAAATCTGTTGTTCTATACACATCTCCCTATACTGTTCAAATTTACTCTTTCTCTGAGATCATCAGATCTAAGCATGCCTTTAAGACTTACATTACACATCCATCGTATCATTCTAATATCATTTCTCTCCATACAACGCATGTCAATAACTCATGCATCATTACACTATGTACACTATGTACACTATGTACATTATGTACACTATGTACACATGCCTGATAGACTCTTCTCTTGGTCAACAATGGTAACTTGCAAACTGGTCGCTCAATATTTAGTGATATAGAGTTTAGTATATACATGTAGTTTTGACGATTTAAATCATTTTCAAATTTTAAAGAGCGTACGCAAATGTATTAAAGTTGTTGACAGCTGTTTCAAGGCAATGTTTATTTTAAGTCATATAATGTAAGATAATTCTTTTCAAAACATCGAATCTCACCGAGGTGTTTGACAATGTATCTATTCTTGTTATTTTTGTTTTGTTTAAGTGGAAATTGAACTTTTCCGACATTGTTGTCATGTATTTACTGGGTAATTATGAAATTATGTTCTGATGAGATTCGATGTTTTGAAAAACATTTATATTGCATTATATAACTTAAAATAAACATTGCCTTGAAACAATTGTAAACAACTTTAATACCTTTGTGTATACTCTTTATTTGGAAGATGGTCTGAAAATTATTAAATCTTCAAAAATACACACACATATATGTTAATCATATCATATACATAAAAAGAGTATCCATAAAGTCTCTTTACAATTTTATTTTTTTATTATGAAGAAGGCAGTTGAGATATATTGACTAACTTTGTTTTGTTTTAATTAATGTTTAGTAAAGTTGTTTTTTTTTAACTCATTTAATGCACCTCTATATGGGCACTATTAGTTGCACAAATTCGTCTAATTAGCAAGTTCTCTGTCTGTCTGTCTGTCTGTCTGTCTGTTTGTCTCATTCTTTCTCTCCTCTGTGTATGTCTTCCTCGGATGTTCTTGGTCACCACCGCTTCTCATATCCAACACTGACTCTGTTTCCATAAATTTCTTGTGCCATTCACGAAGTGAAAAGTTAAAATTTTGATCTTTTCCATCTTTTTTCTATAGTTTTGCTGAGGCAGCACATCTGATTTTGTTTCAATAAACCAGGATACACATTAGGCTTTCTTTTGAGGAGGAGCCATTTTATACAGGTTCACTTAGTAGTCATCCTTCCATTAACAAAATATCGGAAATACAAAATATTTTTGGTGATAAAAACTTCAATAAACACTGATTAAAACAAAACAAATCTGGTCAAGAAATCTCATCAACTGTCTTCGTAATAATTTGTGTTAACTTTAAAGAGATTTTATGAACATTATTAAATCAGCATTCTTCCGTCTTGGAAGACTGTGAAGTCGTGCTAAGAATGCAAAGTCTGGTTAAGTAAGTCTGGAGGGCAAGTTGTTACACATGCAGAATGGTTTATTGGAAAGACAATTGCAGTACACACGTTGTTCCAGTGTCATCGCAGGAGTTGCCAGGACATGATTGTATACAGTTTCAGGCTGCCTTAGGAACTCTGGCTCCAGATTTTTCCTTAGGGCTGACTCACGAAGCCTTTCCTATGAGTGAGTATGGTTGTATGGCAGTGGAGGTTTAAGATCATACATATATACAGAGACAAAAAGTGTATTACTATGATTGATGTAATTCTGCATAAAAAATTCTTGAACTTTGGATCAGTATTGATCTTCTTTTTTTTTTAATTATGATAAAAATATTTTATTTCTGAATGAAGATTGATAATTTGCACAATTTTGGTCATTCAGACTACATTTTCGTTTGAAATTCCGTCCAGATTCCCGAGTTCGACAAAAATATTCCCGAGTTCGAAGAGATACACCTAAAGAAGGCCTGAGGTTACAGCGGCCGAAACGTTGTAATGATAACACTCAAGATGAGAAATGTAGTCCGAATAACCAAGATAAAAATATTGTTTGGTCTTTTTCTGCTTTTGAAGTTCGACAATGTTATTTAATTTATATATATATACATATTTTTATTTTTTTCAGAGCGTTCAAGTTCCTGAGAGAATGTTCAAGTAGTCGATTCATTGCTGTTACGGGATTTTTTGTTTCTATTCCTACTTTTCTTGTTGGTAAGATCGATTTGATTAATATCTTATTTAAACACACGTCTCTCTCTCTCTCTCTCTCTCTCTCTCTCTCTCTATATATATATATATATATATATATATATATATATATATATATATATATATATATATACATGCTAAAAGAAGTGGATAAATGTCCAACAGAATTGAAATAATAACTAAAAAACAAACAAGTAAATATATTATGGAAATGTCAAACTTTGTATGTAATATTTTCGATGTAATATTGAAAAAAAATTCATTTATTTTTTTTGCATACTGATTCGTATGTTTGTTCTCATAAAGCTACATATACACAGACATGACAAAAGTAAATAGACACCCCTAGAAAAATAATTCGTACATGTTTAAAGTTTGAAAAATTGATCGTTATTTTCTTCTGTGTGTATCCTGCAAAACAATATCCTCAATGGATTTCTCCCTCCACCCTGGCACAACTTAAGTAGGTGTTCGTACCAGTCGGGGATGCGTCCTCAACAGTGACTTTTTTGCTCTCAGGCTGAGCTATGGTTGTGTTCAGTCCAAGGAGGTCCACTTTCCCACCTTCTCTCGTAAAAAGGGTTAGTTTATTACTTATCGCCTGAGGCGCCCATACCAAAGAATGTCGACGAGGCTGCTCAGGCATATTTTGTAGACCAGATTGTGCTTATCCTAGTATGCTGGTTTTTCAAAGCCACACCTTACGTTGCGTCTAACCTCCTGGAGAGGAGGTAAATAATGGTCAAAGGCTTGGTCAGGATGAAGTCCAGCCTTCTTAAGATCTTATTGTAGGGTATCGAACCACTTTGTTCTTGCAATTCCCTCGGCCTTTTCCCGGGGGTCTTCATCCTGAAGCTCATTTTACTGCGAAGGTGTTGTCGTTTGTGTGTATTATACGTCCATACCAGCACAGAGGATTTTGTCTCATTTTCTCTAAGACCAGCATAACTTCGGACATGGTTAAGTCTGGTCAGACCAGAAATCTGACGCAACATCTTTGTCTCTATGACCAATAGTCTTCTCTCTGCACCTTCGTCGACGGCCAGCACTCGGAGCCGTACAAAGCAGCAGTAAAAGTTTGAAACACCGATATTCTACAATAATAGACATTCTTTTGTGTTTCAAATATCAATATGTATACCATGTATCACCTTTTAAGTATCACAAAATAAAAAGGATTAGAATTCTTAGAGTTTCAGAGGAGCCATATTATAGATTAGACAGAAGGTGAAATTAATCAGTGTTAAATCGTCACAAACATCGGGATTCCACTTCCCACTGTTAACAGAATTTTTTTTTCATGGAAATCGCTCCAGACAG
Source organism: Sepiola atlantica (assembly GCA_963556195.1). Lineage (NCBI taxonomy): Eukaryota > Metazoa > Mollusca > Cephalopoda > Sepiida > Sepiolidae > Sepiola > Sepiola atlantica. Next base: position 191,665,548 of record OY744515.1, read on the forward strand.
GGCATGAAGCCACACAACGAACGTTTAAGTCTCCTAAAATTCATTCTAGAATTGTTCACAATGGATAAAAGGCTAAGTAAAAATCAGTTCTAAGTGACGCTCTTCTGGGGTTTGATGGTTCAATCCTCAGTACAGGTAATACTAAGAATATAATTAAAGATTACTTAAGAATTCTACTTGGTCATGGCTGACTACTATTAATCTACCCCCATGGATAACTAAAGGTTTCAGTTCGAAATTCCATACACATTCCCGAGTTGGACAAGGCATATGCACCTGAAGAAGGTCGGAAGTTATATCAGTCGAAACGTTGTGATAATAATATCCAAGATAAAAACAGTAGAATGAAAAATTCAAATAATACTAATAAATTACTGATCAACAAAACTAATATATTACTGATATATTAAAATTTAGTAAACTGATCATTACTGATCAGCAAAATTTTAGAAAACTGACAAAACAATACTGATCAGCATAAATGAAGTAAACTAATAGATTACTGATCAATAAAAATTGAGTAAACTAAAAAATACTGATCAGAAAAAATTTAGTAAACTAAAAACAATACTGATCAGAAAAAATTTAGTAAGCCAATAAATTACTGATCAAAAAAAATTAGTAAACTAAAAAATACTGATCAGCAAAAATTAAGTAAACTAATAAATTACTGATCAACAAAAATTTAGTAAAGCAAAAAATACTGATCAGAAAATAATTAGTAAGCAAAAAAATACTGATTTAATAAATACAAAAATTTAATAAACTAAAGAAATATTGATAAGCAAAAATTTAGTAAACTTAAAAAGTACTCATCAGCAAAAAGTAAGTAAACTAAAAAATTACTGATCAGTAAAAAATTAGTAAACTAAAAATATACTGATCAGCAAAACTCTTATATTACTTATCAGCAAAACTTAGTACCCTAATAAATTACTGATCAGCAAAAATTTAGTAAACTAATGAATTACTGATCAATAAAAGTAATAAATCATTGACCAGCAAAACTTTAGTCAACTAATAAATTACTGATAAGCACAACTATTAAATTACTGATCAGCAAAAATGGAGTAAACGAATAAATAATTGCTCAGCAAAATTAATAAATTACTGACCAGCAAAACGTTCCTTCCGACTTTACTAAATTACTAAACCCTCAAAAGTAACTTTGCTAAAAATTGATTCAATGGTTACTGTGTTAGAAGTACAGATGTTGACCAATTGGAAGTGCGTAAATTGGCAACTCTTTTCATCTGTCCAACATATGGCAGCACCAAAGTCCCAATCTTAATCAACGACTTTGTTTTCTTTCCAATACGAAGAAAGTTCAATGTATTGATCTCTGCCCCTCGCCCTCCTCCGCCGTCCCCTTTACCTCTCTCTCTCTCACTCTGGATTAATTTCTTCCCTTCCAAGGTGTTATATCAACTGAACATAAAATTACTTTTGGCATCAGGTTTCAATGATTCCAAGGAATAACGGAAATCTCTTCTAGGATGGATAGGGTTCTCTGCAGATGGCGGTACCAGTTAATTTGTAATTTCATTAGATATCCCCCTTCCCATCCATCATCATCATCGCTTGGCTTCAGCTGTTCATCAGCTTGAATACTTGGCTGCTCCTTCGTTGGCTTTTGTTCATAAAATGTACTTTCATGATAGTTATTCATAAAGAGATGATACTTAACATTTAATATCTATAATGTGTTCATCTCTATAGCTTACATATACTAGCACAAAGGCCACCTTAAAGGGCGGCTTTTAGTCTAGATCTTAAAGAAGAATTTCAGAGTTTTAATTACACACTATACTTAGGATTTTTAATGTTATTGCATCCGATATACCAAAAGTCAAATTGGTGCAATTCTATCCATATTGGGGCCTATAAGTAGTTTCTTTTTTCTTCACTATCGAGATTACCGCTCATCAAGGTCAAGAGCCACTCGAGGATAACAGTTAATAAGATGCGAATGAATGCCAGCCAAAACGATGAGGAGCACTATGGGAGTATTAACATTAATCAATAGCATGAAGTGCATTTTATTACTGGATGACTAGAATTTGGATTTTAAGATGACTAAGTTACAATCATCAGGGAAGCCCATAGAAATGTTTCACAGGTGAGAAGCCCTTGCAAAGAAGCTCCATCCATGGAAATTCTGCTTGATGCTAGGCACATAGAGGAAGAAATGAAAAGCCTTTTTTCGCTGTAGTAGAAGACGAGTTCTTGCTTCGAATATCTTAGAAGGAGGAACCATAGACTGGAGATCAGTTGAGCTAGCAACGTTTTTCATGTGATAAAGGGGTTGTACGGAAGAGATGATATCATCCCTCACTAGATTTCGAAATCAGCTTTGTACTCTGTCAAACCAAGAAATAATGCTCTGTGCAGCATCTCCTCAAATATGGCAGCAGTTATAAATGTTTATTCTCTTTAGTATCATCAGTAGTAATAACATGGTTATCGCTCCATGACACACTGTAGCATATCGGTTGTGATTCTTTGCCATGTAAATAAATTATAGCTGTGTGTGTTGTGTGGTGTTGTCTCTGCAATTCTCCGTAGTCATAGTAGTAGTGGGTGCAGAGTCGTCTGCCTCTTTCTTTCTCTGTAGTATAGCAGCAGTTGTAATAGTTGTCATCTAGTCTCTTCGCATACGCATTGTCTGCGAGTATATAATAACAACAGTTGAACTTTTGCACTTTATTTATCTTTACAATATCCATTAGTATTACATAATACCCAGTTGGTCTTCCCCCAGTCCATTCCTTATAGAGGGAGGGAAAAGATCTCTGATACACGGCTGCTCTGTTTGCAGTTCAAACCCCAAACGAATAATTCTAACTTCCTAACTGTCACATATCCTATCTCGACTTTCTGTTTTCTTTACGTCACTTCCTTTGATCTGTTAACGCGATTTCTTAACCTTAATTTCAAAGCAGAAATTTCTTTCCTACGTCATCTAATTTCAAAGAGGAACGTTTTTTCCTACATAATTAACGTTTACATACTATTTATCATTTTCAATTTTTCAATGCTCTCATAATATTGTTCATCATTCAACTGCCAATTCATCCATCTGATTAAACCAATCCTCAAGTGGTTTTTGACTTTGATAAGTTATGACTCATTAGTAAAAAAGAAGAACAGCTGACATTTCAACGATTCTTCACGCCAAATTTGGTTCAAATCTGTCAAGTAGTTTTAAAGCCTATAAGTGACCAGAAAACATACAGAGATACACAGACAAAACATACTGAATTATAATACAGATTTATAGATTTTTACTCGAATAATGTTCATCCCAGGACAGGAAGAATTAATTCTCTAAATAGAACAGTTTTGCACCACTTTTATGTCTCCTTACAAATATTAAAATCAAAATATAATTATACTAAAATGTATGTCTAGAATCCTTAATCCCATTTTAATCAAAATCTATTACATGATTTTGATTCTAGAAAAAGTCTAAAACTTAAAACTTAGGGGGGGGGGTCTTAAGAAGACATTGAAATTCTAGGATTCTTGCTTTATTGGTGTCTAATGAATGTGGATCAAATTCAATGCAAATCTGAAATATTTGAATTTTTTAATGAGAGGTTATGCCAATATTATGCACCTTACAAACCCTTTGAAATACTCCAGAAAACTTAAATTTGTCGAATATTTATTAATTGATGTCTGATCCCTATTGCTAAAATGTCATAAAAATCGGAGGTATCTGAATTTTCATAAACGGCTTCCATTCCCTGTTTACCCCCTTTAAACTAAATTAAACTAAATACAGCCCACATGATCCATCCTTACTTAATCAGATATGTTCCAAAAGTCATAATGATCGGTTAATTAGTTTAGGAGTGAATCCTACGTGTACAAATATATAAACATATACACATGCCTTTCTTTATAAAAATAGACAGAAATTGTTAATTTAAACATATATTGTTAAAATGAACACTAAATCAATTCACTTTTATTAGTAAAGAAAATGTGTATGAATCAGTATGGTACGACTTTTTTGACCGGCTTGATCACATGAAGGTTGCCAACATCTATAAGTGTAAGTGGTCCTATAGAACCGATAGGATTCGAACTTAACATACCCAGGTCATCCGTCCACATTATTATCCATTTCACCACAGCCACTTCCCATTCACTTTTTTTTAATGTAGAAATCACTCCAGACAAGGCATGAAGCCACTTGATGTAAGGAGCTAAAAAAAATTACTTTAAGGTCAAAATCTCACCAACAATAAGTATTAGATGGATAGATTCCAACCCAGAAAACTGCAATTCTTCCCCCTTTGTCATAAACATTAGTTAATAGATTGTGATGACTAAATGACAAAATAAGGGAAGCGAGAGTTACGAGGCTGCCGAAAGTAAGCCTATGGTCCACTTTCTACTCTCCTAAACTACACACCTTCTCCTAGTAATGCTACCACAAGTAACAACACTGAGTTGGATACTCCACCAGACCAAATGAATTTTTGTCCTAGAATCCAGCTAAACAAAGGAAAGACCACAAGATTGGTTTGGTTGTTTTGTTTTATGACACATGAACCCTTCCCAGGCTATTCAATGCTTTTATTTTATCACTTTTATTAAAAACAAACAATACATGTTGATCTATCTTATATAACTCAATATCGGTGTGTTTGTGTCCTTTTTTGTGTTCTCTATAGAAAGAAAGATTAGAGAATCGAATAAATCTAAAAATGTATTATCATGTTAAATTTACTGTGGAAGACAATGGAAGTGTTCCCGAATCTCTAAGTGCATCCTAATGGGGCTATGAGAGCATAACCCCCTTAAAACTCCAAATATATTCAATTTTTATAAAATTTAAATCATATGTATAAAATCTTCTGATGAAGATAATGGAAGTAGTCCTGAATCCCTAAGTGCCCTCCTAACCCAAGCTGCTATGGGGGCCGAACCTCTTTTAAGACTTCAAATATCATATGTAAAAAATTCCACGGGGAATATAATTGATGTGTTTCCAAATTTCTATCTTACCCACTATGTTCCGAAGCTCTACATGACCCATGTAGAAGAACCTCTTTAAAACTTCAAATATCTATATTCGATTTTAATTAAATTTAAACCTTATGTTTACAATCGTCCTAAAAACCTGATAAAAACCTGCAGAAATGGTGCTCCATGGGAGATTCTGTATGTGCATGATATTGTTATCAGTACATGCAATGCGACAAAAGTGAGTACAGATGGAAATCAGCACTTGAAAGAGACGACTTCAATTTAATATGGCAAAGACGAAACATCTGTTATCTGATGCTAAAGAGATGATATCTATTCCATAAGGCAAATACCCATGCAAAATCTGTAAGCTTGGAACTGGCTCAAACTCCATGAAATGCAGAATATGCAATAAGTGGTGTCACAAAAGGTGCACCAATCTGCCGATGATGCGTGCAACAGATACAGATAATTTCATTTGCAGCACCTGTCAAAATCAGACTCCTATGGAAAGAGAAATTATTGCAGGTGTCAAAAGAGTCGCTAAATTCACCTACCTAGGTAACACAATTGATTCCAGTGCGCGAACTGACACAACTATAAGAGGACATGTACCTACCACATGGAGAGTCTTCGGGCAGATGTCAACAATTTTACAAAACGCAGGGATCCCATCGTATGTGAGAGTGGCAGCACACAACACACATGTTTGACCTGTACTCTTGTATGACTGTGAAACATGGTCAACGATGAAACATGGTCAGAATGACACTATCCTCACTGCAGCACATCAGATGGAAAAAATTGTTGGTCTTACTCTCCAGACTTCAATCACGTCTCAACTGGTATGAACACGTCACCAGCCGAATGAAAATTCAGTCATCCGAAATGCTCCAAAGTGTGTCTCACATTGACGCTGATGGCCCAAAGCCACGTGGTAGGTTGCTTAAGACATGGAGAGGATCAGTTGATGATAACCTGATCATGACGAGCGGCACAAGCTAAATGGCAACAGACAGGAAAAGTTGGAAGTCATTCACGAAACGTCTAACCTCAAGCATGAGACAAGAAGACGAAAAATGAAAAAGTAATAATAATAATAATCATAATAATAAATAATAAAATGTATAAGACACTTATTTAGAAAGTTTTTTTCAAATTTTAGTTTCTTACGAATATATTGGGGGGGGGGTGAAACGAGGGGGGGTAGTCGAAAAAGAATATAATATGATGTTATGAAAAAATAGTGAAAAAAGACATAGTAGTGTTCCTCATTCAAACCCGAGCAACGTCGGGTATTCCTGCTCGCCGTATATATATTCATGAAGGTGGATGCTTCTGTATTTAATCTACCTCTAAGTGTACGTAGATAAGAAAAGCAGTATTAATATTTAAAAAGACAATAGATAATAATTTCAGAATAAAAAAAATTAATAAACAAGAACATACATCAGTCGTGAGACTGCATACCTCCACCTGACAACGTAAGGATGGACCAAAGTATCATCTAGACTTTTCTTCTCCATATTGTATGAAGTATTCCCGAAGTTATGCCATGGAAACGTTGAGAATTACAAAAACTATTTATCTGATCAGGTTGAAATTTTACATCGTGCATAAAAAAGCATCAGATCTATCTTACATAAATAGAGATTTTGTCTGTCCGTCCGTCCATAACAATTTTTTTAAACATAATAAATACATTGTGGAATTTGTCTCATTTCGAAATATCAGAAATCTAAACTACTTTTAGCAATGAAGAATATTGCATTAATAATAAAATAATAAATTCACAACAAATAAAGAGGATACCTTGATCGGAAATCGAAACCGAAACTCTTAGATCATAATCTGAGGTTCTACTAACTGACCTATTTGAATTTTCTTTTTAATAGATCTTAAAATATTATCTTAACATAATAATTATAGCTTTGGCGTGATGTCATATTTAATTCTAGTAAATAAAATTTGAAAAAGTCGGAAGTTGAAATTCTGTCAATATTTCGACTGTGACCGAACTTTCAAAGGTCAAGATATAGGTCATATGAGATGTGGGACTGCATTGGCTACAATATGGGCCAAATAACAAGTCTCTATGCTAAACAGAACTAAAATTATCGCCAAAAGTGTGACTTTCACCTTTTCCGTGACTGTGACCTGTATTTTTGACATAGATAACCCAATATTAAATCAGTTCTAAGTTAGACCATGGCTGATATTTTGACTAAGTTTGATGAGGATTAGTCAAGCGATGTCGATCCTAGGCTGTATACAAACAAACAAACAAACAAACATTGTGACAAACTCGCCTAAAAACATAACCTCCTTGGTGGAGATAACATTTTTTTAGAATAATGACGTACATTTTTTTTTTCTTAAATATAACGTACACTTAAGGACCGACACTATATTATCCTTATATATTAAATTATACAAAACCTTCTGTTGAAAAGACATTAAAATATATCATTGGTGGAATTATGCAATTCGATTCAACTAACCTTAATGATTTACGCTGACACATAAACAATAAATACAACTTTTGATTTGAAGGAAAATAATGCAATAAATGGTAAATGCTTTCTATTGCTTAAAGTAGATTTACTAACAGGAAACATTGTTTCCTTGTCATGGTAATTTTATTAGATGATTGGAGACTGACATTGCTGAACCAGAGTAGTTTGAAATAAACAGGACACTTCAGTAATCCAGACTTCTTATCATTAATTAATTTATTGATTTTCTATTGGAAACAGGCTGACAAGACTTCTTCTACATATCCATTCTTAATAATGGTAAACTTGAGGAATTCCATTTCTCTTGAGAATTTACAGAAAGAGTTATTTTTTTGATTCGTTCTCTATACACTTTGAACGGACGCATCTCAGTGTAGATGAGTCTAAACATCTCTCTGTTCATCACATTTAAGTTTTAAATAGCGTGTTAGTTAGTCTGTCACGCTTAAGTTTGAAATGCCAATTTTGTCAGTCGAGTGTGTTTGAGTTTGAAATAACATTTTGCATTGTCATGCTTAAGTTTTAAATAGCACTAAAACACTATGTTACTCATTAGGTAAAGTATTGAGCTCAGATTAGATTGTTCTGGTACGCTTATGTTTGAAATAGCATTTTTCGTCACTTTAGAGAAATGATATTAAAATGATACCATTAATGTGTAATGTAAATCTTAAAGACAGGCTTTGATGATCTCAGAAGAAGATTAAATCTGGACATTATAGGAAGATGTGTGCAGAACAGGAGACTTCATTGATTTGGTCACATTGAAAGAATGGATAAGAGTGTTTGGGTTAGTAGATGTAGAAAAATTGAAATAGCTGGATCAGTTGGTAGGAGAAGGCCAAGAAAATCATGGGAGAAAGTGATAAAAATGAATTTGAGAGAAAGAGGGATAAATAAAGACCTGACAGAGATAGTTTAGTTTGTAAAACAGCCTTTAAATCACATATTATTATTATTATTATTATTATTATTATTATTAATTATTATTATTATTATTATTAATTATTATTATTACATTACTACCCCCTCAAAAAGAAGGTAATCCCTGGGAGGATGGTATCATGACCATAGAACAAATACTACACTGCCCCCCCTCCCTCACCACTACAGAAAAAGACGAGGTAATGCCTGGAAGGATGGTATCATAACCCTAGAACAGATACTACACTGCCCCCCCCCAAAAAAAAGGAAGAGGTAATGCTTTGGAGGATGGTATCATAACAAACGAATATATACTGCACAACCCTCAATTAAAACCCCATAATTTAGTCAATTATATATACTAGAAATAATTGCATACTTTGCATAGTATATATAATGTAAGAGTTAAATTTGCCCAACCGATTATGATAATTTGGTGGTGATGTACGATACCCCCATCCCCACGGAGTAGGTATTGCCTGTGAAGATGGTCTCATGACAACAGAACAGATAATATACTACTTCCCAAAGGCGGGGGTAATGGCTGTCAGGACGGTCTCATGACAACAAAACGGATACTACACTACCTCTCCTCCCCCAAAAAGGAAGAGTTAATGCCTGGGAGTATTCTCTCATGACAACAGAACATATACTACACTACTGAATTGAGCATTAAAAGATAGTACAATATTACAATTAATAGAAGTACTAGTATTAGAAACTTCAGACGGACAGATACCAAATCTCTGTTAGTAATAGATGATGAGTGCCTCCCCCCGCCGGCCTTTATAAGTGGTGACTCATTAGTAAAAGAAGATCTAAACGATTTTGTTAACAATTGATATTTCAAATTTAACACAAGATCAAAATTATGTTAATTCTAAATATTTCATTATAGAATAGATTTTTTTAATGTAATATTTTGCACGGGAGTTGCTTGTTGGTTCGGGGTAAACAGATGTTCGGAAGATTGTTGCAATGTAGTACGGAGTATTCATATTCTCTCTCACTCTCACTCACACACACACACAAGCAGAAGAAAAATGAATTATTGCGTTATCATTTGATAATTGACTGCAGCAAGAGACACCGTTCCAACGAGCAATTTGGGAAGCACCGAAACCAGAAACAAAACAACAAGAAAAGAAAAGTGGAAAGAAAAATAACTACATGGACGCTTCAGAAGACTGATAAAAGAAGAAACAAACGAAAATAGCTGGGCATGGCTAAGAAAAAGACACTTGAACAGAGAAACGGAATCTTTACCGATGGCTGCACAGAACAATGCAATTAGGACAAACTACATCACAGTTAAAATAGATAAAACCCAGGAAAACAGTAAATCCAGACTGTGTGAACAAAGAGACGAAACAGTAAGTCATATAATAAGTGAATGTAGCAAACTAGCCCAAAAGAATACAAGAACAGACATGACTGTGTGTAGAAAGCAGTACATTGGGAACTGTGAAAACAATTGAATTTCAAATACACAGACAAATGGTACAAACATAAACCAGAAACAGTACTGGAAAACGGAAAATACAAAATCATCTGGGATATGGATATACAAACAGACAAACTCATACAAGCAAGGAGACCTGATGTTATTATAGTCAAAAAGAAGGAAAAATCTTGCAAAATCGTAGACTTCGCCATTTCAGCAGACAACAGAGTGAAAATCAAATAAACGGAAAACGAAGCAAATACATGGAACTAGCCAGAGAACTGAAAGGAATATGGAGCGTGAAGAAAGTCAGTATAATACCAATAATCGTAGGAGCACTAGGAACAATCCCCAAAAGCCTGGAAAAAAGACTGGGAAAAATTGGAATCAAAGGGATCATTGAAACTATACAAAAGACGGCAATGATCAAAACAGCTGCAATCTTAAGAAAAATCATCGAATGCGGAAACCAACCCGCATAAGCTACGAAGGGTCACATGGAAAAAAACAAAACCACAGAAAGAACACCACATCACAAACAAAGGAACAGAAAATGCAAGAAACATCACTTTATGAGCCCTCCCCCCCCCCCCCCAAAAAAAAAATTACACCGGCCTCAGCTGACACGACACAAAAATGAACCAATGAACAGAAATAGCAAGAAACACCATAAGCTCCCCTGCTCTCCCCCCAAAATGAAATAAATAAAAAATTTAAAAAATAAAAAGTAAATAAAAATAGAAATAAAAAAAAATAAAATAAAATAAAAATGGTACCAGCCTAGGCTGACACCACACAAAATATTTGTATAGGGTCAAGGAGGATGAGAAGACCGAGGAGGGACAGCACAAACCAAACCTCCACTGGAAGTGCAGAGAGTGCTGGAACCTAGAGGAGGCTTATTACCACCCAAATCACAGAGAAGACCAATGGTCCTTACCAGCGAGAAATCAATGGTAAACGGCTGTTGCGATACTGCAAGGTTATTTGTGGTTGCTATCAAAAAGAGGTGAGAATACTGGAAATCTGGGGAGACTTGTTGTCACTCAGACTCTAGGGAATACCACCGGTTGTCGGTGAGCAATCACTGATGACCTGTGTGAGAACTCCAAGTGAGTACAAATAATAATAATAGTAGTAGGTGGTGGTGGTGGTGGTGGTGATGATGATGATGATGATGATGTTTGCATTTTCATCGCTAACTTTAAAGAATACAAGTTTTTGTTTACTTTTTCTATTATTATTCAAGTATTTAATTATTTCTTGTTCTTCTTTTCTTTATTGCAGTGGTTGTTATGTATGTGCTGATGAAGTTCAAATCGTCTCCAGCACTGGTTTCTACTGTGGTTTTGGGTCTGGGAATTCTCTTCTGTGTACTGAGTGTTATGCAGAACACTTACCATTGGCGGTTAGAAAAAAGCCGTGCGGATGAAGGCCTGCCGGTCTTTGAACGTCCAAAGAACACTATTGAGATTTCAAATCCAAGAAATGAACTATCTACTTTAGTTTAACCAAGTCAACAGACAATGTTTGCATAGAGCTATTACAATGTTGAAAATACTGAAAGAAATGTGGAAAAGTGAACTTTTTAATTCAAGTAAACGATGGAACCAAAAATGGAAATAATGGAAAAATGGAATATAGTTCTGTAGAAAGAGTTTAATTCTTGAATAATCCTGTCATATTCTCTCTGTTTATAATCGAGTGAATTTCTGTGTTTGAAATGAAGAAAAAAAATAACAAGAATGTGCCATGTTTATTATTAATGTTAATACTATTAATATTATAATTATTATCATCATTATTAGTATCTATCGCCCGGAATTAAAAAGGTTTTATCAGCAATTATTTTGGTTGTTTCGAGATATTTAACTTTAAAGTTTGGTAAACCTTAAATATTTCATAGATTGACGAATTCATTTCTTTACAAACCACTCCATTAACTTTATGCTGGATACAAAGTGGTGCAACAGTAGATATACAGGAATAAATAGGGGGGGTAAACACGTACATATTATTTACTGCATTTATTATACAAACAAACGAATGTTGCATAAATATGTAATAAGCAGCATGTGTAATACGAAATCCTAATTCCTCAGGTACTCGAATTGCTTGCTGTCAATTGCCAATTGAACTGAAAGAATAAAAGAAATGACTAAAAGTACCTGTATTTTTATTTTAAGATATGTTGCTAATTTCGCTGATGTGACACTACTGTATACCTACTTTTGCACCCTACTGTGTTTCAAAAATGATGAAGAACACGTATGTATACAAAATATAATGGTGTATCGTTATTCTTTGCTTGTGGTGAATGAGTAGAGTCAATGAGAGTCGTAAGGGGTAGAGAGTGCACGTGAGTTGATGAATATTGATCTCTCAATTTGAGCTGGTTAATATAAATTTTTTTGACACCCACGCATCCTCAACTGCAACGCTCATTCTGGGATTTCGCCTTTGCACTCAATCTACTAACCCCCTCTATGGGACGTGGCTTCCAGCTATGTATTGTTTATTTAGCAAACAGGTGTATTTCGTTCGGTGCGTCTGCAGGTGTCCTTACAGATTTCTTAGCATCAATCAGCCGAGTGATATTCTTCCGGCTACTTGAGGTGTCTCTGCGTCAATCAGCCGGATATTATTGTTCCAACCAGTACCCGAGAGACGGATATTCAGCATTTATTTGCAATGTTCCACTTGGGTTATTATTGCTAGAGGACTTGGGTTCAAATCCAGGTAAAGCACTAGTATAATATTTTAATGCTTTCCCACTCCAGACCCCCCTCCCCAAACAAAAAGAACTTATTTCATCAATAATTTTCTTGGCATCAAACAAAGATTTGTATATGTAACTTATGTGGTCATATAAAGCAGATAAAACATTTTAGAAGTTTTATAGAACGAAAAATTGCAGATGGAACCTTTTTAATCTTAGGCGATGTATTATTAATCTCACGGTGATACTATACAATTTCATATTCTATCTTTAACACATAATACTTTACTTATTTGTAGTGTAATACCATCAGTTATCACTGTGATTATTGTTAACATTATTTCAAATTATTAATTTCATATTAAATTTCAATTTTTATAATTATATTTTATCTAATTATTTTGTAATTATAGTGCATCTAACTATTATTTTATAATTATATTTTATCTAATTATTTGATTAAATTTGAATATTTTATAATTATATAATTATAAAAATATTTGTGTAATAATTATTTTACTATAAATTGTTATTGCTACATTTCTAAGACAAATCTTATGATATGAGTAAAAAAAAATGTTTATGATATAACATAATAAAATCATAATTTAACAATTATCAACTATTACTTTTCTTCCAACTCTTAAATTATTATTATTATTATTATTATTATTATTATTATTATTATTAATCTTATTAATCTTATTATTATTAATCTTATACTACGATTAACACAAAAATTGTCAATTGATGTTTTTCATTTCTCCTAAAATATGACTCGTTCGAAAAAGATGTTTCGAAAATTATTTTCCATTTTGAAACTCTTGGAAAAATTATTTAGAGTTTCAGTTTTACTTGAAAAGGAAACAAAATTGAGTTCATCTGAAAACCAAAGACTGCAACACTATTATTATTTTGTTTTCAGTACAGCCTCTCTAATCGTGAAACCAGTTGGACACACTGCATTTTGAAATGTTTCGGATATGAGGTTTTTCCCCACCTTCGGCTGTATATTTCATCAAGGGCGCATGTATGTTATAAAAGAAGTAATAAAAAGAGTTTTCTATATCAATAGAAACACAAAAAAGCATGTTATATGTATGTTATCTCTATATTAATAAAATTGTGTGACCACTTCTCGTGTGTCTGTGTGTGTGTGTATTTGTTGTGTCAACGCAACATTGATAATTACACATTGAATTTTTATTTTCTATCAAAGCGAATATTTATTGAAATCAAAAATACACTAGCATAAAATGAACCGATTTTTTTTTAATCCATTAAAAAATAAATTGATTATGGAATTATTTTGTCTGGCTGAGGTATGGTTCTGTTCCGTCCTAGGAGGTCCACCCTCCCAGGCTTTACCTTCTATCTGAGAAGGGGTTAGTTTATTTCTTATCGTCTGGGGCGCCCTATCGGGGAATGCCGACAGGGCTGCTCAGGCATTTTTGTAAACTAGAGTGTGCTTATGCTAGTGTGTTGGCTTCTCAAAACCCTAACACCTGACCTTGTGTCTAACCTCCTAGCAAGGAGGTAAATAATATGAAATTAAACCCACCAGATTTTCAGTTTATTTGTAAACAAATGAACCATTTTTTTAATAGTTAAAATAATAAAAATTGCTTCATTACTCTTCGAAATTCGAAAAGAATTTGAAGGCATTTAAACTTTCGCATAGGAAGTCATTTCTTGTTTTAAAATTCGTAGTAAATCATCATGTATTAAAAGATTGAAAGTTTTGGAAGCTATTTAATCCAATAATTTCATGAATAGAGATTAAAACAACATTGACTTAACAAAGTGGTTTATAGTTGTATAACAATTTGGTTCAACTAATAATTTAATGACCAAAGATATCGTAACAATTAAAACTAGTAAAACCTATGGAAATTCCATAGTTGTATCCTTAATCTGTATTACTGCCGTGCTTAAAAGAAGTTTATGACATATTTCCATTCTATGGACGTCGGGTAGAATGCACACTTAATGATACCACCTTTGTACCACCTTTGTTCAAACTGGAACATATTTATCCAAGTTCTTTGGTTAATGTAATTTCAGAATAGATCTTGTTATGGGGGTCTATCTTCAAAATCCTTGAAGGGGTTTATGACATATTTCCATGATATAGACGTCTAACACGAATGCAAACCCCCACAATATTATTATCTCATCTTTGGACAGAATAGATATCACACTTTGATCCCAGCGCAAAAGTAAATAAATGTATTTTAGTTCAAGTGTCGCGTTCGACACACCAGCACCATCAAATGAAATTTTTAAAAATTACTTTATTTGCATTGCATCTTCGGCTATCGAGCAATTTGATCTCAAAAAGAAAAAAGTCCGGGTGATACCGTACGTACGAACATGAAATTGCCTTAACATATTATTATATAGATAAACTTTCAAAATCCTTTTTAAAAATAATAATAATTGGGTAAAAAAGGCATAGTTTTAAAAAATGTAAAAAGACACTCTGGCAACACCAGTGCGATACAATTAGTTCTATGTACACAGAAAATACAATGCGAATTGACTTAAATGATTTTTTCTACTTGCACATCTTTTTTTTTCAAAGTTTTGTAAACTGAATAACAGAGTATGTATTAAAATAACTATTTATCAGAGTCTTCAGAACCAGGTAAGATTACTTCTTTAGCAGAACAGGTGAAATCAAAAGAATCATTTTAATTCCATGCTGTTCTGAAATTTCTTGCTGTTCTGAAATTTCTTGCTGTTCTGAAATTTCTTGCTGTTCTGAAATTTCTTGCTGTTCTAAAATTTCTTGCTGTTCTGAAATTTCTTGCTGTTCTGAAATTTCTTGCTGTTCTAAAATTTCTTGCTGTTCTGAAATTTCTTGCTGTTCTGAAATTTCTTGCTGTTCTAAAATTTCTTGCTGTTCTGAAATTTCTTGCTGTTCTTAAATTTTTTGCTGTTCTGAAATTTTTTGCTGTTCTGAAATTTCTTGCTGTTCTTAAATTTTTTGCTGTTCTGAAATTTTTTGCTGTTCTGAAGTGTTTATACTCATGCTTCACAGTGTACTACCACATATCCGTATGTATAATATAATGGTTATTATGAACAAAAATCAAAGGCAAAAATATGATGAATAGTAATCATTCATAAATACATATTATCAAAAATGTTTAAGCAGTTAAAAATAGAGATCTATTTTAAATGGCAAGATTATAATTATTTGGTGATTCCAATGAATCTGATTTTCAGATACAAGGTGACCTAAATTTAATGTCATACATGGAATCGTTTATACAATTCACACTCCTTTCTGTAATCCAACCCTATTTTGTACAAATAAACTATGCTTGACTTGCCCACCAACTTTCAGTCATGAATGTCCAACAGTCTTTGTTTTATTGTTATTCAATTATAAGCACATCTGAATACGACATCCAAAATTGCCAATAACCCTGACATACTGCTCTCTTAGCACTGTCCTGATGTTGGCTGTGATTGTCCTCTTCTGTTCAGCAATAATCTTAGGATTGTTTTGATAGGCATTATCTTTGAGATAACCTCACAGATAAAAATCGTGGGTTACGGTCCGGTGACTACCCCTCCAACCAATAAGACGATCACCAAAGTGTCCTCCCATATCATTGAATACGATAAAACAAAGACTGTTAAACATTCATGACTGAAGCTTGGGCAAGGCTGAAGATGGTTGGATTGTAAAAAGGATTGTGAATTTTATTAACGATTCCATGGGTGGCATTTCCACTTTAAAATTAGAACAATTTTTCTCACAGATAATGTTTTCATAAAATGTTCTCCTTTACTTTTTAAACAAAAACAATATGTTTTTAAATTTTCGTATATATATATAAGTACCTAGATCTATTGTGACGTAGGTCTTAAATACAGGAAATTTTTCATGTTACATATAGTCTGTTTTTCTGTTCGGCCATTTACATTGCATTGTCTATGTGGTACAACGTCGCATTTGAGGAGGAGGCATTTTTCGTTTGAGAAATTCTAGGGTTGATGGTGGAGCGGGTTTTGTGATTCGAAACTAGAAACCTGCATTGAAACCAGTTCATCACTGATGATCAACCTTGGACCATCTACAAGATGTAGTTTTACGATAGAGAAGTATAATAAGTTTATATCAAAAAGAAAAGTATGATGAAGTAACACATTTAAATGTATTACTGAATATGTCTAGCAAACACCTTTTTACAAACGTTTGAAAATTAAATTTACATATCCATTTCAATTAATAATGTGTTGATCCACTTTGAACTTTTTTGTTGTTTAAATTAATTGGATTTCTTTTCATTCATTGGCTTATTATTTTATTATATTAAGAGACTTTTATCATTTTATTAGTTGTTTCAAAATTTGAGTTGAACGAAACAGTAACACGTAGGAAGGGGATTCTTTTCGAAATATTGTTATGTATGGACTCCACATGTACATCTCCAGAGAACGAAGTGTTACTAAAGTATGAAAAAAAGAGATAAAAAAATAAATGAATAAAATAATAAATAAGTTCAAACAAAACAAAACAAAAAATATCCTCCTTCTAACTACCCGGGATATTTCCACATTATTAATCACCGTCTATAAATTTTCAATATATCTATTTATATATTTATTCATTTTCTTAATATTTTATTTCTTTAATATTGTGAACAATAGAAATATTTTAATGTAACATTGAAATCTTAATGAATAATATGGTACACATTTGCAAAAAAAGATTATATACATGGCTATATTAGAGAATATCATTTATCCCCGTTTATTAGTTTTAGAAAAACGTAATCGTATTATATTCAAGTCATATTATATCCAAGAAAATGTAGTGCTTCTGAATAAAGTCTTACATTGTAAATAGCTCCCCTTCCTTTTCATAACTTATCAGTCATGTTGTTGAGACTGAAAATTTAGTTTAATGATAAAAGGGCGCAGTTATAAAATATTGTTTATTTTTGGTAGTTTGGTTTGGTAGTTTTGTTTTACGGCATATCAACCCTTTTTGGGTTATTTAATGCCGAATCTGGTCATTATAGTGAAAGTTTTTATGCTTCAAGTTCTTTATATCTTCAAATGTTTAATCAGGGTTTTTGGTTTGGTAGTTTTGTTTTACGGCATATCAACCCTTTTTGGGTTATTTAATTCCGAATCTGGTCTTGTTTTCTTCTCTTTTTTGTTTCTTTCCCCTTTTAATATCTGTTTCTATTTAACCCATAGTTGGGACCCTAACAGGTACTACCACTCCGGGTCAGGGTGGACCTGGGAGCAATGGTAATTAAGAGGAGGCTCCACATTCCCCAAAGTCCGTAAGCCGGATCTCACCATCGGATGTAGTTTAAGGTCATATCCAGGACCGGGAGTAGGGTAGGAAAAATAAAAATAAAAAGGGGAGGGAGAAAGGGAGAGGGGCTGTTGTTTTTGTTTTTGGTTTTGTAGAACATAATTAAGTTTTACAAACAAAAAAAACAACAAAAAAAACAAAAAAAAACGTCAATGTAGGTGAATTTCGTCTCAGGGAGCCACAGGGCAGCCTGATCTGGTATCACCAGGTTTATTTTTGGTTTAGAAACACAAATGAACCATAATAATTGACTTCTGCCTGTTAACTTTAATTATAGCCCGAATTTAGTTTCTATCTGACATTTTTAAAGACTAGACTACAAAATCGGTTTTGAATTTAGCATAGTCATTAAAAAAATTAATACCGGTGTTAATAACCAAGGCTATAAATTTGAATGGAAAAGTTTGAGTGACGCCTATGGGTCAACGTGTAAACTCAATAAAACGGAAGTTAGCGAAATCACGTGACTTCCGGGGAGAGAAAATGCTGTCTCTTTCCTAGCAACACTTCAAACAGATCAAACTCTTTCTCTATTGCACACAATATGTGGTTAAAGTTTCATTTCTCTCTTTCTCTCTCGTATTCAAATAATCCGTAGGTAAAAGTATAACTCTTTTTCTGGTGTTCTTGCTGTTTAACAAATCTATATATAAATACCGCGCGGCTTTTGTGTTAAATATTTTGGATGTCAACACGAATCTGGGTTAAGACAAAAGGGTATTATAATACCAGTCATATTCTTTCACTTATTAATAGATTTAAAAGAAAAATTGCCGATCCTTATTACATCGTAACTCTTCGAAATTCGAAAGTAATTTTAAAGCCTTAAACTTGGCGTATAGAAGATAATTTCTGTCTAGAACTAAAGTTTAAAGTCAAATATTATTGTTCTCTTTGCTCATGACGTAACGGTATGTTTCTTCGGCGCCAACGTCGTTTCATTGAACCAAAAACTGTTTACTTCAAACGTGAAAACACTTTATGGAATTAAATTATGAATAAAAAATGTGCCAGATTTGGAGAGTTGCCCAATTCGTTTTACGGCATATCAACCTCAATGGTTCATTTAAGCTGACACAGGTTGTAAGATAAATTCATATATATATATATATATATATATATATATATATATATATATATATTATTTTATTTGTTTATTATTTTTTGGGTTTCGTTGAGTATTTTCTCCGGCTTTGTTGGAGATCGTGACAGTCCATTAGTATATGTGTCACGATATATGGTTCTTGGCATGGAATACATATTCGGGATTCTTAATTTTTAATAAATGTGTATGTTCCATGCGAAGTCTGGTTAGTACCACTTCTTTCTCTCTTTGTCTTTCTGTAGCTTGGGTGCTCACTCGTCAACAGTTGACCAAATCCTGTCCAATTTGTTAGTTTGGCATTTATTCCAAGATTGTTAGCATTTTTTTAGGTGTGGGGGGTATCATGTTTAGTAATTCTTTTGCTGCTCTATCCACTCTTTCATTTTCAGGGGTGCCGATATGGCTCAATTTATTGAGAGTCTGACTTTTCTTCTTTTGTGTTTTTTCATGTTTTCAGATTTTAAAAATGCTGTATTTTTAAGTTGTTATGATTAGGGAAACTGTACTGTATTTTCAAACTCAGCCAGAGAAAATACTAGAATTCAAATAACATTAAGGACCTGTTTGAAAATGCTAACTCGATAAACATTTCAAAACTATGATATGGCTCAATTTGAGGAGTGCCTGTTTTTTTTATGTTTTCAGATTTTGAAA
>OY744515.1:191690233-191940233 GCA_963556195.1 Sepiola atlantica
ATTTTTCGAATATGACCAATTTTTATTCATCATTTCGTTTGTACCGATCAACTTGATATGACTAACTTATTTAATGTTGTTTTTTATTTTATTTTACTAGGTTGATTGGGAATAATGCCGAAACTCATTTTACTGTAAATAATTAGCGACTATGAATAGTAAATTACCGAATTTTTTCTTGCCTTTTCCGAAAGTTTTGAAATGTTTTTATTTGTTTTTTTTTGTCACTTTTTCTGGCGAGAGATTTTTCAAAACTAATTTAAATGTGGACAAAAAGCATTCATCTATGTTGTGCAGAGCCAAAAAAAAATGAAGAAAATCGAGGGTAGAGAACAGACAACAAATAATGTTTTTGTTTTAAGTATTAAACTTCACCTCCTTTTTATAAATCTTTGTTTTACTTTTATTTTTATGCATCTGTCTGTATGCCTGTCGCTGTTTATGTAGTGTGGTGTTTGTCTGAGGTGCACAGGAAAATCCAGCAAGTTATTTTTATTCATCATTATTAGAACTATATAACAAATTAGATAATAACATTACAGTTATTTCTCTATTATTTATTTGATTTCTTTTAAGATTTATCCACGAAATTATTTTGAATATGTTTTACATGAAAACAAAATAATTTGAATTCAATAATAATTATTTATTAAAATCAGTTCTTAAAAATCAATATGCAAATAAGCCAATATTTTTTTGTATATATAAATTGAAATCGGTAGTAGAATGAAGTAGATATGATTTATAGAAAATAATTGTGAAAATAATGAGACATTATTTCTTGCTTGAAATTAAAAATTAACGTCAAACTGCACTGATGTTTTGTATTCAACCTTTTACTAAGTTAGAAAAAATTAAAATTATTGGCATTATTTTTACCAGATTTACTTATTATGGGAAATGTCTAAAAGAAAATACTATTTGACATTTTTATTATTATCATTGATGAATTACTATATATGGAACACATATAGCTTTTAATATATAAAACATTAGAATAATACCCGTTCCAGGACGGGTAAAATTAATTCCCTGGACAGAGCAGTTTTGCACTACTTTTATATCCCCTTATGAACATTAAAATCATGATATAATGATATCAAATCTTATGTCTAGAATTCAAACTCCGCTAGATAATTTTGATTCTAGAAAATAAAAACTAAAATTTAAGGCTTAAACTTAAGGGTCTTTAGAAGAAATTAAAATTCAGAGAAATCTTGCTTAATTGGTGTCTAATGACTATGAATCAAATTCAATGCAAATTTGAAATATTTGAATTTTCAAATAGGAGGTTATGCCAGTATTATTCCTCTTAAAAACATTTAAATACAAGCAAACTGAAATTTGGGGAATATTTCTTAATTGATATCTTATAATTATTGTTAAAATTTCATCAAACTCGGATGTATCTGAATTTTCACGAAGGACTTCCACCCCTGTTTTACTCCCTCTGCAAGAAACTAAATTAAACTAAATAGAGCCCACATTACTGAACCTTACACCTAGCAGCCGTGTTTTAAAATTCATAATGTTCGGTTAATTAGTTTAGGAGTGAATGCTGTATGTATAAATATATAAGCATATACACATATCTAGCTTTATATAAATAGAGATATGTAGCTTTTAATACATAAAGCACATGTAGCTTTTAATACATAGGGAACATGTAGCTTTTAATATATAGGGCACAAGTAGCTTTTAATACATAAGGCACATGTAGCTTTTAATACATAGGGATAATGTAGCTTTTAATACATAGGGATAATGTAGCTTTTAATACATAGGGAACATGTAGCCTTTAATATATAGGGCACGTGTAGCTTTTAATACATAGGGAACATGTAGTTTTTAATACATAGGGCACATGTAGCTTTTAATACATAGGGGCACATGTAGCTTTTAATATATAGGGAACGTGTGGCTTTTAATACATAGGGGCACATGTAGCTTTTAATACATAGGGGACATGTAGCTTTTAATATATAGGGCACATGTAGCTTTTAATACATAGACACATGTAGCTTTTAATATATAGGGCACGTGTAGCTTTTAATACATTGCTATGTTGACCAACCACTGTCGAAAACTTGATCAAATTGAAAGTAAAACGTAGGATTTATCAATTTAGTTCAGTTCTATGGGTGACAGAGTGCAAATATTTAAGAGAAACATTTTAGCCAATCAATTAAGTGTTTGTTAAAGAATATATTATCTATATAATAAAAGTGAATGTACGTGTGTCCCGGCTTGCTTCAATAATCACATATGCAAATTTATTTTTATGAGCAATTAATTACTACTTATAATAAAGAAACAAAAAAGAATATTCATGTATGCAAATTTAATTTTTCTGAACAAGGAATAGGAGACTTAATCTTAATAACTGATGATAAAAATAAAGGAGAGAATTTCTTTCACTTTTAATAGACACAAAAATGATACCCTTGTTCTTAATATTTTTGCGACTAATATAGGAATTAATCTACGGACACACATGTGTGCTTCATTTGCAGATTCAGTAGAGAGAGCGCATTAGTTTTTGTTTTTTTTAATTAAAACTTATCTTGCATATTCTTTTGTGTTTGTAAAACTTTACTCGCGTATTCGTTTTTTTAAGTAAAATTTAACTCGCATTTTTGTAGTTATTGTGTTTTTGTTTGTTTTTTTGTAAGATTAGTTGTTTTGGTTTTTACAATAAGATTAATCTCTCAGTGGGAAATCGTTATTGTTAACAATAGATTAATTACTATTCACCCCGGCAACGCTGGTTAGCCATGCTAGTTTTCAATAAGTAGTTAGCTTGAAGTGAAATTCAGAAAAATATTCTCATCTTGGTTGTTATTTTCACAACGTTTCGGCCGATGTAACTTCAGGTCTTCTTCATGTGCATTTTTCGAACTTGGGAATATTTATGTCAAACTCGGAAACTTATACAAAATTTTGAACAGTACGCTTTATTTAATCCACTGGGGGAGGTTGTTCTCGTTCCGTCAGTCATGACCGAATAGAAGTGTTAATTAATTTTGATGTTATTCTTAATTATTATTACTATTGATCCAACCACATCTAGAAGATTGACACTTAGAACTGGTTGTTAATCAACGCCTTTAACCATTGGGCCACGAGTCCACATGCAATAATAACTGAGAATAACATAAAAATTAATTACCGCGTCTACCCGGTCATTGTTGATTAAAGAAGAACAATCTACCCTCGTGAATTAAATAAAGGGTTCAGTTCGAATTTCTATATGAAATAAAGGGTTCAGTTCGAATTTCTATATTAAATAAAGGGTTCAGTTCGAATTTCTATATGAAATAAAGGGTTCAGTTCGAATTTCTATATGAAATAAAGGGTTCAGTTCGAATTTCTATATGAAATAAAGGGTTCAGTTCGAATTTCTATATGAAATAAAGGGTTCAGTTCGAATTTCTATATTAAATAAAGGGTTCAGTTCGAATTTCTATATTAAATAAAGGGTTCAGTTCGAATTTCTATATGAAATAAAGGGTTCAGTTCGAATTTCTATATGAAATAAAGGGTTCAGTTCGAATTTCTATATGAAATAAAGGGTTCAGTTCGAATTTCTATATGAAATAAAGGGTTCAGTTCGAATTTCTATATTAAATAAAGGGTTCAGTTCGAATTTCTATATTAAATAAAGGGTTCAGTTCGAATTTCTATATTAAATAAAGGGTTCAGTTCGAATTTCTATATTAAATAAAGGGTTCAGTTCGAATTTCTATATTAAATAAAGGGTTCAGTTCGAATTTCTATATGAAATAAAGGGTTCAGTTCGAATTTCTATATTAAATAAAGGGTTCAGTTCGAATTTCTATATTAAATAAAGGGTTCAGTTCGAATTTCTATATTAAATAAAGGGTTCAGTTCGAATTTCTATATGAAATAAAGGGTTCAGTTCGAATTTCTATATTAAATAAAGGGTTCAGTTCGAATTTCTATATTAAATAAAGGGTTCAGTTCGAATTTCTATATCGGTCCCTAAGCTCGAAAAGATGCCCCAGAAAAGGGTCGGAGATTACATCGTCTGAAACGTTGAGAAAATAACAATCTAGATGAGAATGATAGTAAGGATAATCCAAATAATATAAATTATCAATCCTCATCTAAAAAATTTCTTATGCGAAATCAGAAAAAGGTGTTCAATTTTAATCATTTCTAATATATTTAATACACAAATGCTAAAGAAATGACTAGTTTTTTCGTAGTACATTTTTTTACATTGCATTTATATGAGGATACATCATAAGTGTTAAACAAAATTATTTTAATAAAAGGTTATCGTTTATTGTGAAAAATGGCATTATATTTTAGAATGCCTGATCAATCCGTATTTTGAAAATAGAATATGATAATACAGACGTTAAGTAGCTATCATTATATTTTTACTATATTTCGAGATAAGATCTCTTTATCAATTAAAATTGTACAATTGAAGACATACTTTCTTGTTGTTTCTTCTTCTTTACCCTGTATCTATTGTCAGTGCATATTCGATAGTTTGTTTTAAATAAAAAATTAAAATAAAATAAATACATACATCCCTGAATAGTTATCTTTAAAGAAATGAATCAGACTAATTTTAAAAAGAAAACGGAAATGTTCAAGTGAGTTTTGCACAAGGAAAGCCAGCACACAAATACTAATTTTAGAACAATCTTTGCAAAGGAACTTTTCGTTTTGCTAGTAGTGACTGATAATTAAAATAAATAAATGAAATGAACGAGTTACTCTGTGTTAACTGCAATATAAATATCAAACAGTATATTTACAATGTCTATATTTATTTATTTATAAATTTGTTGTGGAGTTAATCAACAAAAACAAACGGTAAATCTAAAGATTTGTCTCTTACTAAATTTATTCCCGGTTCTTAATGAGTGGCAAGAGGAGGACTATACTGTAGAGGGTAAGCTCCTCCTACCTACTCTATATTATCACTAATTCAAAATTATCGAGAGCATTAACTATTAAAATCGATTGGAAATACAATTTTTTTTAAACATAGTGGAACAGAATAAAATATTTTCTGAGACGAAACAATTAAATATTGAAGTTGTAGGAAATAAGCTATTAATGACAAAACAAAACAATGAACAGACTAACTCTACTTTATATATAGGATGTTTAATACTATTTCATATTGTAAGATGATATAATATATTGTGTATATATATATTTTCAGTATTTACTTCAACATACGTGAGTAGAGCTTAGTAGTAGTATGAATACATATCTATGGCAAGTAAGCTACAAATAAGCGTCCATGTTTCATTCCTACGGGAAATCACCAGGCTAAATTTAGCCTGATGATCTCCTGCAAGAATAAAACATGGACGCTTCTGTGTAGCTTTCTTGCTATAATATGTATTTTCGTACTACTAAGATGTTTAATATATATTTATTTATGATATTCAATATAATATTACAATGTCAAAGGGAAGTAACTCTTTCTTTTTATTTATTTTATTTTAATTATCAGTCACTACAGAATCTTATGATGTACCTGCATATAAAGGCAACATAAATTAATGTTGTCACTATGTCTAATCATGTATTGTCAGTTTATATATAATTCAGAATATTTTTTTTCTTTTTATTACAAGTTGATATAAGATTTAACATTTCTTCATTCATAGACATCTTTCTGGTTGCCTAAAAAGTTGTAGATAACTTTGAAAGAATGAGGCCAAGATCGAAGAATCTGTTTTAGTTGGTTCATACATGTTCCATGTTTAAAATTGTGTTCCTTTTACAGTTAAAATAAAGATTACCCAATGACACAGGTGTTTTCATGATATTCTTTCATTTTAAATTACGTATTAATTTATCGACCTAGTGTAAATCATTTTCCTATGCTGTGTTTAGATTTGACTAAGAAAATAATAAACATATATCATAAATTTGTATCATCTTTGTGTTTTGGAAATAAATGCATGATAAAATGCTTAATTAATTAAAAATGTTTTAGTATGTGTTGTGGTACATTTTTAAAAAATGTTTAGTATGAGTTATGGTACATTTTTTAGTACCTGTTACGTTATATTTTTTAAACATCGTTTAGTACATGTTATGGTACATTTTTTTTAAATTGGTGAGTATGTATTGCAGTACATTTTTTCAAAATTGTTGAGTATGTATTGCGGTACATTTAAAAAAATTGTTTAGTATGTGTTGAAGTACATTTTGTATTGTTTAGTATGTGTTGTGGTACTTTTTAATTGTTTAGTATGTGTTGTTGTAATTTTGTTAATTGTTTAGTATGTGTTGTGGTACTTTTTTTAATTGTTTAATATGTGTTGTGGTACTTTTTTTAATTGTTGAGTACGTGTTGTGATACATTTTTTTAATAGTTTAGTACGTGTTGTAGTAATTTTTTTTTAATTATTTAATATGTGTTGTTGTACATCTTCAATTATTCAGTACGTATTGTGGTACATTTTTTAAATTGTTTAGTACGTGTTATAGTACATTTGTTTTAATTGTTTAATATGTGTTGTGGGATTTTTTTAAAATTGTTTAGTATGTGTTGTACATTTTTTATTGTTTAGTATATGTTGTGATTAATTTCTTATGAGCATGTTCCAGGTTTTGGAACCTGGCTTTGGAATCTGGTTTACAAGAATATATTTTATTGGACTAAGTTTAGATGGTAAACAATGCATATTTTTATTATTTATATTTTTTTGGTATTTATCGCTATTTTTATAAGGCTTTAATCACAAGTTACTTAATGAAAGATTTAAAAAACGATGATTAACATGTTATATAAGAGGACCCCCCAACAAAAAAGAATGCCTCTAAAAAAACAATGTCATTAATGGAATCGTTAATAAACACAATCTGTTCTGCAATCCAATCATATTTGGTACAAATAAAATTCAGTCTATGCCTGACTTGTCTACCAAGTTTCAGTCATGAATATCCAACAGTCTTTGTTTTATTGCAGTTAGATGATATATAGAGACACTTTGATGAACGTCTCATCAGTAGGGTCTGTGATTCTGAATGGGCTTCACACTTACCCGGCATTTACACCCCTCTGTCTATCAACACAACCCTCACAATATTCCTGAAATAAAGAAAGCCATCACAGCTCAAATCAGGAGAGTACCAGGAGTGTGTCAGAGTTGCATATTCTATCAAGGTGTGCTCATCATTAAACGGCGATAATACAAAGACTACCGGGCATTCATAATTGAAACTTGGTGGACAAGTCAGACATAGACTGAAGTTAATTTGTACCAAATATGGTTGAATTGTATAGAGTTGATGTACGACCAAGTGAGCAGCAACATAAGTCAGACTGCCAAACACATAAAATGCCGGTTTATAATAAGGCTAGAATGTTCCATTATGCTCAAAAGAGAAAGTCCATTCTCTGTGTTCTGATTGGCTGAGATTCCTAAGTGGCCATTCTAGTGTATGAATGTTCATTCATTTGAATAAGTATTCTTCTATGAGATGGATGCCAGTTGAGGCCTTTATGCCGGTAAGTGTTAGTTTGATTCTATATCTCCCCCCTCCCCTCAGTACGCAGAAGCAATGGTCGTTGGGGAAGAATGAGTTCCTTCTGACCTGGTTGATTGTAGGGAAGTAACCTGGACAATGCCCGGGCAGATTTCACTGGCATTGGTTTAGCAGTGCTGGGTGGTGTTGGGTCCCTCGGCGATATCATTACATCTCCTCTGTTATGCGGCAATGGTGTACCAGGTGTATGGGAATCCTAAGGTGTTGGATTGGGAGATTCAGGCAAAGCACTGGGAATAGGGACTGGAATTACAAGTGTTGCAAGTTTTCTGAGGAATCTGCGGTTTCGCAAAGTGATTCTGCCTGACCCATCAATCCTGATCCGATACTGACGGTTAGGGACAGTTTCGACAACACGACTTGTTGTGTCCCATCGACGATTGTTTGCATGTTGTATTGATACTCTTTCTCCATCTTGGAGTGGGCATAGAGTATGCGCTGTGTCGATTGTACCGCTCGGTGAGGTGAGCATTGCGCTGAGATAAGCTTATCTCACGGTTCCTAGCTGCAGCTATCCATTTTGCATGTGGTTTATATAGTGCGGGTTGGGATGGTATGAAGTCACAAAGTCAGCGGTAGAGCAGGAGTTGTGCTGGGGATAGACCAATGCCTTGGATAGGGGTGTTGCGATACTGCAGGATGGCTTTGGCAACACTGTCATTATTCAATGAGCCCTGGGGACCTGTATTTCCATGAATTATCCTCTTCGCTGTTTTTACAGCTAACTCTGCTCGGCCATTAGATTGAGAATATGCCACTGAGGACTGTCTGTGCTTCACACACCATGTCTTGAGGAACTGCTGAAACATGTTGGAATTAAAAGGTGGGCCACCATCGCTACTAAGTTCTTCTGGGGTGCCATATGTGTGGAATAGTTTCCAACAAATAGATATTAGTTTTGAGGTGATGGCATGACCTGGTTTAAGATGATATAAAATAATCCAGCCAGTGAGTCTGTCTGCACAGACAAGGTATGCAATGTGTCCGACGTAAAAAAGGTCCATCACTATCTGCTGGAAGGGCCAATCTGGAGCTTGGGTTAATACGAGTGGTTCAGGTGGCTGACTTGGGGCAATGCTTGTGCAGATGAGGCAATTGGCTCGAAAGTTGCATATTGATGCATTCATACCGGGCCAATACACCGATTCATTGGCACGGGCTTTCATGCCAACCATGCACTGGTGGGCTGAGTGTAGATAACGTAGTACTTTTGCTCTGAGAGATTTGGGTACCACGATTCTCGCATCCATCAGTGCTAAGCTCTTGTCGGTACTTAGTCGATGGTGTACATCCCAGAAGTTATGGATTTCCGGTTCAGTAAGTGAACGTTTGGAGGGAAAACCTAGTTGTATTGTGTTGATCAGAGTCGTGTAAGATGGATCATTTCGGCTGATGCACGTACGTGATCAGCTGACAGGATTGTATCGTTGTCTTTAAAATCGTTCATGGCCTACTGGGTTGCTACCTCCACCATAGCATCTATTTTATCCGAGAGATGGATGTCTTCAGAGGAAGGGTGTGTGGAAGATAGGGATGTAAGGGCACTCATTGTAGGGACTGGGTTGCGAGAGACGGCATCAAAACCCTGATGCAACTTTCCTGGGCAGTGTTGGATGGTAAAAAAATACCTGAGTGATTTCTCTAGGCATGGGTTATGTATCTTGCTTGGGTCCCTGTCGCCAAATACTCCTAGTAAGGGCTGGTGGTCTGTTACTACTATTACGTTAGGGCAGCCCATAATGAATATACAGCATTTGTCTAATGCCCAGGCGATTGCTGCTGCTTCACCTTCAATGAGTGCATATCGGTGCTCCGCATCTGTGAAAAATCTGCTGCCTGCAAATACGATGTGCCAGCCCTCAGGACAACATACCGGTGCTTTCTCAGTGGAACATATACAGGGTTTTTGTAATAGCAGGAAACCCATACCTTCTTTACTCCAGTCTGGAGCAAGGCAGGTTGCTCGGTTAATATCAAAGGTCGTTACACCCTTTTTTACCAAATTCACAATGATTTGCCTGGATGTAAAAAATCCATTCTCGAGATCCTGATTCCAAATGAAGCATGAATTTTGTTTGACAAGGTTTCTAAAGGGAGACATTATGGGGCTTAGGGAATGTGCCCATGCTACTTGGTTAACTAATCCAAACCAAAACCTTACATCAGTTATATTCTTGGGGATAGGAAAGTTGACAATTGCATTGAGTAAATTCTCGGAAAGGGCTACTCCTGATGATGTTATTTGAAGGCCTCCAAACTGAACTACATCTTGGCAAAATTGGAATTTATTTTTGTTAAGGACAATTCCGTTTTTGGCGCAAAGTGATAGATAGTCAAATGTATGATAGAAGGCATCTTCTATACTGTTGTCAAAAAGTAGCGTATCATCAACGACCTTCACTTTGCGAGGAATGTCCTTAATGATCTCACCATATCTACGTGTATAGGCATCACCGGAGGCTAAGTATCCCTAAGGCATGCGGAGATACATGAAACGACCCCACTCCGTGATGAAAGTTGTAAGTGGCTGAGATTCCTCATCTAGAAAGATTGAATGATAACCATCCATTGAATCTAAGACGGTTTTTCTTTTGTCGGGTGGCACCTGTAATGCCAATTGGAATGGCGAGCTAGTGTGGTGTGTTTCTCGTTTGCACTGGAGGTTAAATGCTGATAGTCCACCGTTCTTCTTGGTTTTCCATCTTTTTTTGCAGTGATTACCATAGTGCTGCACCAATCGGTAGGGGTACCAATGGGCAATCGAGTAAGAATGCCTCTTTTAACATCATCCCAAAGTGCGAGTCGTACTTGCTCCTTGAAATGATAAGGTAGAGGAATTAGGTTGTGTCTGGCTTTTGGGACCGTTCCCTCTTTAAGGTGAATATGGGCGATGGGGCCGGACATAGATGGGAACACCCCATCGTTTTTGAACGTTGTCTTGGTAAAATGCTCTGGGAGCCAATCCTTAAGTCTACTAATGTTTTCTTCCATCGGGGTGAAGGGAAGGCTTTTGGGGCGACTTGGCAATTGATTCATGTACTCAATGTGTTGTATTGCGATATTTGCCTGGGTTGAAAATGTTGCCGCAGGGTTTGGGAAATCTTCAGGCAGCATTCCCACATCAATGCATGCTGCTTTGCTGAAATAAAGTCGCTGGATCCCATCACATATGTAAAGGGCTTGCTTGGTTGTTCTTCCACGAACTTCGAATTTCACAGGTAACCATCCCTGACACACAAGTGTGAAATCTCCCACAGTCCGAACGATTTTTCTTGATGGTACTAAGTTATTCATTGTGAGCCCCATGTTAAACAGATGCTTTTATCCCCCTAGACATATAGTGGCCCCACTATCAGGGAAAATCTTCAGCTTTGTTCGGTAGTCACCAGGGATGTTCTTCACTTGTCTGGAATCTGGATTTGGTGAGAATGGGATAACATACGCATCTATTTCTGCTATTTGATTTTCACTTGCTGTTGTGTATGTATCCCTTGTCTGGTTAAATGTGATGTGAGCGATAAGAGAATCCATGGGAGCCTCGTCAATTCCAATAAAGTGTTTCTTTGCTCGGCACACTCTTGAAAGGTGGTTAAGTTTCCCACAAGTGCTGCATGTTTGACCCCACACTGGACATTTTAACTGGCGGGAGCTTGTTCCTAGGATACCATGATAATGGCTACCACAACCCATGCAAGCTTGAAAGTTATCACGTTTGGCGGAGTTGCTGATACTAACATGACCTTTATTAGTTTGAGCACTGGTTGTTTGCTTGTGGTACATAGATATCCGTGCAATAGCCATGTCAGAGGTGTCAGTCATTGAAGTTTGGTCTTTCAATGCCGATTCGAACGCCTCAGAATGGCGAACATTTTGTTTGAGAGTTATAAGTGTTCCAGCTTTGGTTAGCAGGTCTGCTTGGAGGGTATTGTTTGCTATTCCCCTGATGAGCTGGTGCTTGATGTATATGTTAGACAGGTCATGCTCACAAAGGGGACATAAAAAGTTGCAGTCCAGGGCTGTGGCCCGGAGGCGGACGAGATAGTTCTGTATTGTCTCGGTCTCACCCTGTGACATGGAGACAAAAGTAAGGCGATGAACGATGGGATTCGACCTTCGAGTGACTAATGCCTCTATCATTCCTAGTAGCTTGTCTGGGTCAGTGGTGAAGAATTTAGGGTGAGTGTTGACTATAGCATTCTGGACAAACTCATCAGCAGAACTGTATAGCTGTATGTTGGTCTGAGATGTTGGCATACCCGTCACCTTGGTGAATACTTCCCAATCAATTCTAAATTTTCTGAATTGTTGGGGGGTCATTTCAAGATGGAGCTGGGGCAGTTTAGCCACTGGTGCTTTAGCATCTGTTACCTCAGCAGAGAGTTCCTTAGCTTCTTTAAGGATTCAGAGGGCTTTTCCCATTGTTGTGATCCCTAGCTCTTTCAACATGGCTCCATCCATCATTTGCAGGTTCTTCTTTGTCAGCTTTTCACTTGCAAATGTGGCAGCATAAGTTCGAGCTGAGCTAGCAGAGATCCCTGCTTTGAGGAGGTACTGCTCCCAATCTTTAGAATCCATATATCCTGTTCGTAGCGCCATATAGAGTCGATGCTTAGGGCTCAACTGTACGACCAGTTGAGCAGCAAGATAAGTCAGACTGCCAAGCACATAAAATGCCGGTTTATAATAAGGCTAGAATGTTCCATTATGCTCAGAAGAGAAAGTCCATTCTCTGTGTTCTGATTGGCTGAGATTCATAAGTGGCCATTCTAGTGTATAAATGTTCATTCATTCGAATAAGTATTCTTCTATGAAATGGATGCCAGTTGAGGCCTTTATGCCGGTAAGTGTTAGTTTGATTCTATAAATTGTAGAAAGGATTGTGAATTTTATTAACGATTCCATGAAGTGCATTTAATTTCGGTTACAATGTTCAACGTTCAACTTAAAAGAATCATAAAACTTAAAGAATTTATTCCAACTAAATAATTAAAATATTTGTAAATTGTTGAATTTAAAAACAAATATTGTGCTACATTCTAAGATACAATACATGTGTCCCACAACTAGGAATCTTATCTACTAAAATATGATTGTTCTATATCATTCTAAAGGAAAATTCCTTGCAATTCAAATGAGTAACGCTACCTTCCGTTTGCAATAGGAAATAATGCAAAAGTATCGCAATAAGCTCTGTTTACTGCACACTACTGAACACTCTCAATCTCCATTATTTCCTCAACGTTTTTCTACATAAATATGTACACATCTCTACTAAAATATAATTGTTATATGTCATTTTAAAGGAAAATACCTTGCGAATAACGGGAGTAACGTTATCTTCGAGTTGCATGTGATTCGACTCTCTATAGATGGTCAAAATAATCACTTTTCTTGATTTATTATTGCAAAAGATTATAAAATATATTACATCAAAATAATTATTCTGTTTTATATATATATTAAAAATAAAACAACGTATTTCAAATTATAAAATAGATATTTAATAATAAAAGGGATATTTCAAATGTAATACAGGATCAAACTAATTTGGTTTATAAATAATTCGTTACAGAAAGATATTTCAAATATAATTCAAGATGATATTTAATTATAAAATCGATATATACGTAATACACAATCGAAATTTTTTGATTTCCAAATTATTCACTATTTATATTTTGATCTTATATTACATATCAAATATTCTTTTTTGAAATATTTACAAACCAAATCGTTTTGATCGTGTATTAGATTTGAAATATCTTTTTTATAATTAAATATTTAGAAACCAAATCATCTTGTCCTAGTTTTGATTTGAAATATCAATTTTATACTGAAATATTTATCTTACATTACATTGTATATATACATTTAGTAATTGAATATTTATAAAACGAATCGTTCTAATGTTGTATTTAATTTGAAATACCCATCTTATAATGAAATATTTAACAAGAATATAAATTATGATATTGATGTAACAAGAACAAGGATGCAACATTGTGGCGATTGGACAGGGGCTGGAGCTTGGTGAATAGTAAGGGACCTACTAGATTAGAGTTTCTTGTTTGGACCTTTGTCTAAGAGGAAGAGACTAGTGGATGATGCACCAGCTCAGATGTGACAACAATACTTCATGCATGGGCGGATGGTGGCTTTGTAGAGATATAGGATACTTTTAATCTCGAGCCTTTAACATCGGGCAGATACTTTCACTGAAGAAGGAAAAATACCTTCGACAAGTAGAAAGAAAAAGAGAAAAACTACATTATGTGATTATGGTGTCTACGCCGAAAATTACGAAACTGAAAATAAATATTTTATTTATTTTAACAAAGAAAATATGCGTTGTTGTTGAGTTTCTTATTCAAAATAGTTATAAAATACGATATTTCAAAAGGAATATATTTTAAATATAATACAAATTTAAATGGACTTGGCTTGTAAATGTTTAGTTAAAAAAGAAATTTCAAATGTAATGAAGGATCAAAATGATTTAGCTTCTAAATAATCCACTAAAAAAATATTTATAATTTAATATACGATCACCATGATTTGATTTCCAAATAACTCATTATAAAATTATATTTAAAATGGCATATGAAACAAACAGATTTGGCATATAAATATTTAATTTTACAAATGATATTTCAAATGCAATAAAAAAAGAAAATGATTTTGTTTCTAAACAATTCTTTAGTAAAAAAGAAATTTAAAATGTAATATAAAACCAAAACAATTTTCTTTGTAAACATTTAATTATAAAACGAACATTTCGAATGTAATTAAAAAATTTTAAAAATGATTTGATTTCTAAATATTTTATTATAAAATAAATATTTCTAAACATGATTTAATTTCTAAATATTTATTTAGAAAAGATACCACGAGACTGCTTCTCAACCGATTACAGCAGGGTTGTCTTCATGCCAACAACAGCATGGTCGTCTTCAAGTCTAATATAAACAAATACTTTATGAGCCGCCCTCTTGGATAATCCAATTTCTCTTAAGTAATCTTCTGCTCATCCTACTCATCGTCCTACTGACGATCTCTTTAACCCTTATCATCGAGTTCTCCCCACCCCCCGAGCCTTGATAAGTTGTGACACATTTGTAAAAAAAAAAGATCAAAACGATTTGGTTAAAAATTGATATTTGAAATTTAATTCAAGATCAAAATTATGTTAATTCCAAATATTTCATTATAAAATGAATTTTTATTTTTTATTTTAACCCCAAACAAGGCAGGTCGCCACTGTAGACGTAAGGGGCTACTAAGAATTAGGATGAAAGCCCTGGGGGGTCATCCTAAGTTGGGAGCTGTGCAGTGAGATGTCTGTTAACATTAGTTTTAAATTTCTGCATGTTGGTACAGTCGGGAAACAGGGAGCAGGGAGGGAGTCCCAGAAGCCGGCAGCACGAGGAAAAAAGCTATTGGAGTAGAATGCTCTCTGACATCTGGGGACTCTAACAGTGAATGGATGGGATTCGGCTGATTGTTGGGTTGGTCTACTGTATTTATGTCGAGGAGGCACTAGAGCAGCATATTTAAATATAAAATCAAAATGATTGAGTTCTTACTAATTCATCATCATCATCATCATCGGTTTATATGTTGGCATGTGTTGGACAACTTTTAGAAATTGACTTCCAAACTAACCTTTCTCTTGCCATGCTAGCATGTAAAACGGACATTAAATAATTGATGATGATGATGATGATGATGATGATGATGATGATGATTGTTGTTGCTGTTATTGCTAGCCATTTTTCATTGTTTCATCACTTCGGCTTTCACAATGTTTTCTCTTTCAGCTTCTCTCTCAATCCCCTTACCTCAAAAATATTGTCTGCTCAAGTGGAATAGGGAATCATTATGCTTCCACAATTTCCTATCATTGGCACCGCGCCCGACAGACACTCATACATGCAACACACGTGGCCAGTTTTAAACTCGTCCATATTACCTCACTCTTTTATTATTCGACCTAATTGTATGGTATTATTTTGAAAGAGATAAAAGAATAAGAACCTGCATTTGGTGCTATCAATCAATCTAACCCTAACCCTAACGCCGAATCCACGTACCCACTGCAGAAATGAGCTTCGTTTATTATATTAGTCACTAGGTCTATGATTAATAAATTCAGCAAGCCTAAATGAGATATTTATTATTGCCAAATCATGTGCAATAAGCAAATTATCATCATATATAGTCAATTGAAATAAACAAAATTATGACATATTATATATATATATATATATATATATATATATATATATATATATATATATATATATATATATATATATACGAGGATAAAGTGCACGTTATATCATAAAAATGAAATGCCATGAAAGACAAGATGTGTGAAAAAGACAAACGAAAAATTTAAAAAATTTAAATACAGGAAAAAAATCATCAAGGAGCGAGAGATTTTACCGGTTCGGATCAACGAACGTCTTCAGAAAAAAATTTCTGAAGACGTTCGTTGATCCGAACGAAACCGGTAAAATCTCTCGTTTCTTGATAATTTTTTCCCTGTATTTAAAGGACAGGTAAAATTAATTTCCTGAACAATTTTTATGTCCATTTACAAAGATTAAAATCAAGATATAATGATACTTAACCTTATGTCAAGAATCCTTATTCCAAATTTTGTTCTCACATTATGTCCCCTAAAACTTTTTACAATACTCTAGAGAAACTGAAGTTTGGGAAATATTTATAAATTGATGTCTAATACCTATTGTTAAAATTTCACAAAAATCTGAGGTACCCGAATTTTCACAAAGAGCTTCTACCTCCTTTTTACCCCCATTATATAAAACTAAAGAAAACTGAATACAACAAACATTTGAACCTCTTACGCCTAGTATCTGTGTTTCAAAATTCATAATAATCGGTTAATTACTTTATGAGTGAATCCTGTACATACAAATATACATATAAACATTGAAAAAATAATTAAACAGACGAATTTTGTTATTTTTTATGTTTGCATAAATGAGAAAATGCTGCCTAAATACACATATATATATATATATATAGTATTTCCGGTGAAATTTTGTTCATAGGGTTGGATAAGAAATCTGTGAATCCTTACTGTGTTCAATAACAAGAAGAGAAGTGTATTTATTTAGTAAACAAATTTATTTATACAAACATTTTTGGCTACACATGTGCATGAATACAGCCTTATTATGTTAACATAAACACTTCTTCAGGCCATATTGTTATAATGAAAATGAGAATGATTTTAATCAAAAACTCTCCAAAACACCCAAATATCTAGGTAGACACAGTGCCAGCAATTCGCATTGATTTCTTTAGAAGTCTCTCTTTAACTTTTCTTATTATTGTCAGTGTTTAGCTACGTTACCTTTACCGCTCTGTAAAACATATCTTGCATGTGTTGGAAAAACATATCTACTAAACTTAATGCTATGGGACACACTGAATAAGGAAAAATACGACCAAATAAAGCATACGCATTTTATTTACGTATTGACAAACGTATAGTGGACTTACAACACAACATAACAGAACATACAATAAACAGCTTTTTACTCACCACTCGTCGTGGGGCTCTACCAAACAAGGCAGGTTATTAATATAAGACAGCTTGTTCTTATTACCAACCACGTGGGAATCTGTCCAGCCGTGGTGAATTCCAGTCTTTCTCCTCGTCGTCTGACTCGGTCTCCCCAAAGGGGAATAACCCACCGGCGTCCTTAGCAACCAGAGCCATTCTCTCTTGTTCTCCTACATTATCTTTTTATTACTTTGAGCTATTCAGAACTCACACTTATCTTCGGTTATTAATAAGATCTGATTCTAATGACCCCTTATAGACGGGGGGGGGTGGATTTCGTCTATCTTGTATCTATTGTCCCTATTTATTTGCTTTTCCACAAGGACACAGACACAAGGTCGGTTTTATAATGTGGGGAAAATCTGGTTCAAAAAAAATAAAAAACATCATCATCATCATCATCATCATCATCATCATCATCATCATCATCGGTTTAACGTCAGTTTTACATGCTAGCACGTATTAAACGGTTTTGACTTTCAGACTAACCTATCTCTGGCAAGGTCATTATTTAAACTACATAGCCTGAAATGCCACCGATTTTCTTTGGAAGTCATTTCCTTTGTTGAGGAAATTTTTTTAAAAGCCGGCTGCCCTTCCTGACGCCAACCTAGTAAGATGATGTTGACCAGTGCTTTTATCGAGACACATTCTCTAGGTGATTGCCTACCAAGGCTAAAGAGAGCTTCACCTGTCCTTAAGTACTGACATGTGTGTTTATATTATATTTTTCTTAATTATTCCAATAAAAAAACTTAATGTCTATTCTTCATTTCTGTTGCATATATATATATATATATATATATATATATATATATATATATATATATATATTAGGATAGGTCGATTTTTCACTTTTTTGAATATCAACATAGAAAGTTGTGTGTTTTTATAATAGATACGGATACCAAAACCTATATCTCTTACTTGCACCGTTACTTGAGGAAATGACATCAAAGATCGTCATGCATTGAAAAATCCTTGTTTCTTACAACATTTGGCCTATAAATTGGTTGAAAATACTTATCAATTTCAATATTTAGGCCAGAAAAGGTGGCCATTTAGTTTGATTCAAATAAAACGAATAAAATAAAACGAATGAAAAAAATAACTAGAATAAAAAAATTGAACATTCTCCCCATCCCCACCACCATCTTCAACATGCTGCTTTTTACCTCATTAATTAAGTTGTAACAGTGATAACATTTGAAAAGATTCGAATAACCGCCTATTATTTTTTTTGTTATAAATGAGACAAAAGAAAAACAAACAAATATGTATACTGCTGGGCTCAAATTAGGCGATCAGTTGATTAATAAATCACAATCTCTCTAAAAACCAATTGAGGAGATTATAAAATGAAAACTAAACAAAACATTTATAGTATACATATACATCTATGCGTGTCTATAGCGGATGTGTATGTATATCTGAATATTTATAAGTGAGTACGTTTGTTAAAATTATTCACTTTTTAAAAAAAATTTCTTATCTTTTTGTTTTTTGCTAGGGATGGGGCATCCTACCAGATGCCAAACATTCACCTGCTATTTCAGACACTCCAGCCGAGAGATCTTTTTTAAGATTCTAACCGTCCCTTTAAATGCAATTATTTGTATCTCTCTTGCACTTGGTTCACCGTGTATATTCGCCAGGTAGTTTTTGAAATTCTTTTTCATTAGTCCGGTTGCTCTTACAATTACTGGGATGATGGAGATCTTCCTAAGATTCCAGTTTCTTTTCATGTTGTACATAAGACCTTGGTATTTCGTAATATTTTCCCTTTCAGCTCTGTTTAAGCCAGCACCATTAGGGACACTGACTTCAACTAGGGTTGCTACTTTCTCCCTTTTGTCCCATATCACTATGTCAAGTTTAACAGCTCCGTTTTCTAGATATGTAGCTGTAGGGATTGCATAGTCATAGAGGATGGTGTATAACTTATTTCCAACTGTTCTTTCTGGTATATGCTCCCAGGACTTGCTGCTACACTGGATATTTAACTTTTTACGTATAGTCCAGTGAAGGTATTTGCACACTCCATTGTGTCGCATTGTAAAGTAGCCATCCCCTAGCAGAACCTTACAACTGGATGTCAGGTAGCTCACACTCCCTACTTCTGTGTGGTAGAACCTGCACTTGTTATTGTTGCCTGTTATTCACTGTTTTTAATTTTTATTTTCATTCATTTGCTGGGGATGGGACATTCTTCCAAATGCCATACGATCACCTGCTATTTACAGACTCCAACCGAGAGCTCTTTTCGAGATTCTGGCTGTTCCCTTGAGTGCAGTTGTTTGGATTTCTCTTGCAAGTTCGTCTTCATGAGTCCAGTGGCTCCTATGATAACTGGAATGATGGAGATCTCTTTGAGGTTCCAGTTTCTTTTCATATCATACATTAGACTCTGATATTTTGTTATTTTCTCTCTTTCATCACCTGTATATGTTCGTGTATGTACGTAGATGCATGTATATGTCTACTATATACGTTCCAAATCATAAAATTCTGTACGGTAGTTTTTGAATCCATGGGTATACACAGACATGAAAGGAGTAAATAGACATCCTTATTATTATTAGTAATGAAGACTGCTGTCGGAGAGTCCTGATGGACCTAGGCAAGCTTATATTAATTATTTTCCCTCGCTGATGAATTGAACAATCAATTGGTTAATAATGGACGTGGAAATCCCGATTTGATGCTGATTAAGTCCATCTTCATATTAAACTATAATATGCCACCTATGAAAATCTAAGACTTCTTTGGCCGGTGTCATACTTAAATGGCGATATATGATGCATATATAGATATCTGAAAAACAAACAGTGTTAATCAGTATAAAATATCGATTTTTCAAACTCTTACTACTGCTCTGCACGGATCCAAATGCTGGCTGTCGTATAGATTATGTATAGATTCTTTTTGTGGGGTGGTTATTTACTTCTTACATGTCCATATATATATATATATATATATATATATATATATATATATATATATATATATATATATATAGTGTTTTAAGGATGATTGGTGATGGATGAAGCATAAAAACGATGTTGCTGTTTTTGTAAATATTATATTTTATTCTGATATTTCGAGCAGTCCTCCGCTCTTTGTCAAAGAATGATATGAAATGAAGAAAATGAAGAAAAATTAAATTATTGAGAAAAGTGAAATTTATATATATATATATATATATATATATATAGAGAGAGAGAGAGAGAGGGAGAGAGAGAGAGAGATAGTCTTGGAAGTTTTTCAATCTTTCAAACGATATGGAGTGAGTGTGTTAGTGAGTTTGTTTTGTTTTTGTGTTAAGAGTATGGGTTTTATGGCTTTTCTTTTTATTTGTTGTTATATTTTGTTGAGATGAACATGTTTTAGGAAATTAATTACTACTGGTGTCTCTGAAAAAGTCCTTTAGATTACCTGCCTGATAGTATTTGGGATATATTTGTTTGAATTTGTAACATTTTGTAAAAATGTGTTTGACTGTAAGGAGAACTTTACATGTTGGACATATTGGGGGGAGGGGGAGTCTTCTCTTTTTAGGTGGTGCAAATGTGTAATGTGCGTGTGTCTGATCTTGATTCTATTCAGTACTATATCATATCTTCGATTTGTCAGTGGTTCTGTAGCTTCTGATTTGACTTCAGGTTGGTGCTTGCATAGTTTGTTGTTTGTGAACATGTCCCATGTTATTTGCCATTTTTTTCTTATATATAGATTAATTTTCGTTTTGTAATCTGTGAATGGTGTAACAGGTGCCCCACTCTCTTCGACAGTGTGGGTATCTTGTCGGCCACTCACACACAGGTGTTTGATATCCTGGTTGCGGTGCCAAATATAACAGATGCCCCACTCTATTCTGCGTCACGGAGTCTGCCATAAACATGTACCCCGCTCGCCATCTGTGTATCTGTGCTCAGGCCTCTGGTTCTCTACACAGAGATCTTGCCAGACCGTGAACACTCTTTTGGCCGATGACCGTCGTAGTGGCAATAAAAAAAGGATATGTCGGTCGAAATTCCTCCAGGTCCGGATGATGATGATGATGATGATGGCTGGCTTTGTCGTTCTCGTCTCTGTCAAGGCAAGGTTATTCAAGCAGAACAAATCGATAATAGGAACAATTCAACAACTCTGCGATTTCTTTTTGTATGAAATAATTATTAACAAGATAAAACAATTGTTTTTAAACGTTGAACTAAGTCTACCTTTCGATAATGTCTTTTTTTACTAAACTATTCCATCGTCGCTCTCTGCGTGTGTGCGTATCCATTTACAACGATTATTTTCACAAGTTGTCCTAATTAAGTCATTACTCTATGTTTGGAAAACGATGGCTGAGTCCGGGGAGCTCTCACTAACACGAGCCGCGAGCGCGGATCGCGACCGCTCGGGTCGAAATCCCAGT
Source organism: Sepiola atlantica (assembly GCA_963556195.1). NCBI lineage: Eukaryota > Metazoa > Mollusca > Cephalopoda > Sepiida > Sepiolidae > Sepiola > Sepiola atlantica. The sequence continues at coordinate 191,711,806 of OY744515.1, forward strand.
TTGTTCTGCCTTGTTTCGTTCCTGTCTCTGGGGAACTGATCCTAAAAACCTTTCTCTTACCGAAAGGGTGTATTTCATACCCTTTCCTTTTCCAACCTATTTCTCTAATCCTTCTTTCTCTCTCAGTGGTTTGGGGAGGGGCGCGCCCATCCAAACATATAAATCGGATTTCTCTCTCAAAAAGTAATTACTCTCTCCTGTCTCTCTTCCTCTCTCGGAGGTGGGCGGGGCGCACGATACGGACAATTTGGATTTCTCCTTTAGATATTATTGTTATCATAAAACACTTATTCTCCTTCTCGCTGTGACATAGATATATGCCCTAATTAACGATGACAGCTTAGATGGCTCTCTTTGGCCATCAGCCTCGCCCGCCCAGCTAGTATAGTACTGACATGCCTGACCGTATGTTTTTCGTTGGCGATAAAAGATTTTGCCAAAACTTTGTCCACCTGTTTAAACTCGGCCTGTGAAAGATTTAAATGCAATTGACAATCTCACATGACTTTCCTAGACAATCCAGCGCCTTAACCCAGTTTGTTTTGAATATCTGATTCCACGTTGAATATATGTAATAGTTTTATATCACCACCTCGTTTCTGATGATAGTCACCAAGATGCATACTAGTGTGCCCCCAGGGTGCATGATCCCCGTCGACCTCGATCGTTGTGTCTCATGTTATTTGCCATTTTTTTCTTATATATAGATTAATTTTCGTTTTGTAATCTGTGTATGGTTGCCCTTAATACCCACATGACTAGGCACCCATGCTAAAGCCACTGTTTTGCCAGAGATTGCCAGGCTATGGTATGTGTTTAGTACTTCCTGTACATATAGATAATGCTGATTTCCATCTTGGATTGCCAATAGGGTAGATAAAGAATCTGTAAATATTATTGATTTGGTTGTCTCTGAATGTTTGATAATATCCAGTGCCATCATAATTGATTGTAGTTCAGCTCTAAAAATGGAAGCATCATTTGGCAGTAAAACAAAACAAAAAAACACTTTTAGTCCGTTGTTTAGAAAATTACCTGTCTTGTCAGTCAATCAATCTCCTGTAATCACTGTATCAGTTTGCTTCCAAGAATTTACGCTAGTCTTAATATTTTTGTAGGGATCATCAGTTGTTTACTATGAAAAACTGTTTCGGCGATTTAAAAGCAAAACTGTATTTCTACTCATGGAACTCAGCAGTATTGATCAGACACCACCTCCCTAAATAAACAAAAACAAAAAAGTTCTGTTCCGTTGCACCAGTCTTAATATTTTTGTACGGATCATCAGTTGTTTACCATGAAAAACTGTTCTGGGGATATATATATATATATATATATATATATATATATATATATATATATATATATATATATATATATATATATATATATATTGTTACGGCCGCCCCCGAGTCGGGATCACAAGAGGGGATTGCGCAACAAATTATAAAAAAAAGTAAAAAAAAGTTTTGTCCAGGAACGGCTCGTTTTCCTCCCGGGGCAATGTTACAAGTGAACCGTGCGTGGGAAGGGGAAATTCTCCAATTTCAGACCAGATAGAGAGAGGGGCCGAAGCTCGGCAAGAGAACAACACAAACGCCCAGGTAAAGTATACAAACAATGTTTATTTACAGGATAACGAAAAGAGGATATAGGTATAAAACTAGATAACATAAAAATAAAATACTAGCAATAAAAGGGGGGGGTATTTAACGTATCTATTGACGAGCAAAGAAATGACATTCAATCGTGAAATAACAACGGAGAGAGGTAAGCAGTTTCACTTACACGACGTCGGTAATACAGAAATATGACAGTCCACGAAACAACGAACAATGTTGGGTGAAGGGAAAGATGAGTTCAATTCAAGTCTGGCAGAAGGAGATGAGTGAGTTCTGTGAGAGTTTGGGTTAGCGCTATGCGGCGAATACGTCGTTTCCCAGCGTATCCTTGAATGCAGAGTTGGTCGAAGCAGGCGTTCGTTTATTCCTTTTCAGTCACGACTTCGTCGGGCTTGAATTCTGGTGGGTTTTCCTTAAACAGATAATCAATTGAGATGTGGGAGTTTCGGCATTTCTCCTCTCTGTATCTCATCGGCATTTCTTCTTTTTCTTCTTCTTTTTCGTTTTCATGGACAGAGGCAATAAGACGACCCGGCAGCAGTTACGGTCGGCGGAAAGACTGCTTGTGTCAGCTTCCACTTCCAGTCCGAAGCTAATGGGTTCGGGTAGGGCGATCTCCCTTCTCCCCTGATGGGCTAAATTTAGCTTTGACGAAATCGCAAAGCGGGTGTGAGCCTCCCACCTCACCCACCTACCCGGCAGGCTGCCGGTCCCAAAACAAAAATGACGACACATGTCTCTTTCAGAACCGTCTCTCGAAAATAAGAATGATGAAATGTGTTTTTCTCTGCTCGTCCACTGGCAAATAAAATATAACTAATTTCTAGGACTAGTTCTGCCATATGCAACACCTCCTTCCCTAAAAGACGAAAAAGACTCGCATCGCGAGACCTTTTTCGTAACCCTATTTTGGAGTTTACCTAACCCAAGTTTACTGTTTTGTAGGGGGAGATATTTGGACAGCTATATCTATTTGGGGTCAGGGTTAAACAGATTTTACCTAATCGTACGGCCTCATCATAGCCACATGACACCGCTGCGTAGCTTTTCGGCGGTCGGGCGTGTTAAGGACGTAACGAGAGTCGCTAGCTTTTCGGGCGATTTCGTACGGTCCGTAATATCGATTTCTCGAAGGGTCGCCGGTCATGGATAATCGCATAAGAACTTTGTCTCCGACTTTAAAAGTTCGGGGACCGGGGTTGGGCGAATTGCCGTTACTTTTAGCGTGTCCTCCTCCGGTTATTTGGGGCTTTCTCCGTGCGACTACAACCAATGGTATCACACCGGGAGTTCTCGATTTCACTGTTTCGGCCTTTGGTATCTCCCTCGCTCCAGGAAGGGGGTTGGCTTTATCACCCGCCAAGTCGTTGCCGAGAATCATTGATATGCCTCTCATAGGCAGATGGTTTACTACTCCGAGTTCGACGGTGCCTCGCACAATTTCGGACTCGAGGTTGACCTTGTGGATTGGAATGTTGACACGGACATTCCCAACTCCTCGTATTGTAGTGACTTCGCCCGTAGCTGTAGTAGCACCACGTGGCAAGCACTTCTTTAATACTACGGACTGGGTCGCTCCAGTGTCTCGTAATATATTCACCTTTGACTTTCTCGTGGGATCACCCACGGCACATATGGCTCCCTTGGACATAAAGGGTTCATACCCCTTCATGGGTATTTGTGGGTGACCTTTCACAGGGCTCTTTTTAACTGCGACTAACCCCTGGGGTTTATCGAGGGAACTGGCTCCAGTATCGTTGTCCCTTTTTCTGTTCGGACAACTAGCCGCTATGTGTCCTAATTTTCCACAATAGTGACACGTCATGGCTCTCCATCGTTCCGCGTATCGACCGTTCGGAAGATGGGTTTGATTTCTGGAGTTGGTATGTCGATACTCATACCCCGTCTGACCGGACCTCATACTCGGACCAGCACTAGCCGCCATTTTAGGGTTAGTGCCGCTTCCGTCAGCAAATGGGTCGTTTGGTTGATTTTTCCCCCACTTATGCGTCAACGCATATTCGTCGGCGAGGGTTGCCATTTCATATGCGGTGTCGACCTGTCTCTCATTAAGATACACTTTGAGGTCGTCACGGACACACCGCTGGAACTCCTCCATTAAAATCAGCTGCCTCAGTCTATCGTGGTCTGCCTCCACGCTCTTGGCTGCGCACCACCTATTAAAGTATGTCTCCTTCTGACGAAAGAATTCGACATACGTCTCCTCCTCATCCTTCCTACGTCCTCTAAACTTCTGTCTATACGCCTCCGGCACCATCTCGTAGCTTCTAAGGATTGCGGACTTTAAAATGTTATAATCGGCGCAATCCTCCGCTGACAGAGACGCGTATACCTCCTGGGCCTTACCCTTCAATACTGTCTGTAATAGTAAGGTCCAGTTATCGAGCGGCCAGTTCAGGCTTGAGGCGATTTTCTCAAAATGGTGGAAGTATCTGTCCACATCGCCCTCATTAAACGCCGGCACGAGTCTGACCTGCTTAGCAAGGTCGAAGTCGTTTCGCCTCTCGTCGCGCAGTGTTCTTCCATCCTCCAATTCTCGGAGTCTGGTTTCCTGCTCCATCTTAGCGATCCTTTCGCGCGAGCTGGCTTCAATCTTAGCCTTTTCCAGCTCCATTTGGGCCATTGAGAGTCCGGGCGAGTCTGACACAAGGTCGTCCAGCACACCTTCGTCGAAGATCTCGTTGTCGACCATGTGCTCCGCAACAACTCTCACTAATTGGGACCTCCTCATCGACCGTCTCGTATCTAACTCTAATGCTATCCCTACCTCAATTATATTGTCTTTTTTTAATCTCTTGAGGTCCTCGAACGTGGGAGAATTTAGAAAGGCCTCTACTATCGACATCTTGGATTTATGTGTCTCGTCGCCTCGCACCTGCTCCGTCTCTCCAAGGAGTCCTAATTGAATTTGGAGAAAATATGATCCCGGACGAGCCCCCAATTTTGTTACGGCCGCCCCCGAGTCGGGATCACAAGAGGGGATTGCGCAACAAATTATAAAAAAAAGTTAAAAGAAGTTTTGTCCAGGAACGCCTCGTTTTCCTCCCGGGGCAATGTTACAAGTGAACCGTGCGTGGGAAGGGGAAATTCTCCAATTTCAGACCAGATAGAGAGAGGGGCCGAAGCTCGGCAAGAGAACAACACAAACGCCCAGGTAAAGTATACAAACAATGTTTATTTACAGGATAACGAAAAGAGGATATAGGTATAAAACTAGATAACATAAAAATAAAATACTAGCAATAAAAGGGGGGGGGGGTATTTAACGTATCTATTGACGAGCAAAGAAATGACATTCAATCGTGAAATAACAACGGAGAGAGGTAAGCAGTTTCACTTACACGACGTCGGTAATACAGAAATATGACAGTCCACGAAACAACGAACAATGTTGGGTGAAGGGAAAGATGAGTTCAATTCAAGTCTGGCAGAAGGAGATGAGTGAGTTCTGTGAGAGTTTGGGTTAGCGCTATGCGGCGAATACGTCGTTTCCCAGCGTATCCTTGAATGCAGAGTTGGTCGAAGCAGGCGTTCGTTTATTCCTTTTCAGTCACGACTTCGTCGGGCTTGAATTCTGGTGGGTTTTCCTTAAACAGATAATCAATTGAGATGTGGGAGTTTCGGCATTTCTCCTCTCTGTATCTCATCGGCATTTCTTCTTTTTCTTCTTCTTTTTCGTTTTCATGGACAGAGGCAATAAGACGACCCGGCAGCAGTTACGGTCGGCGGAAAGACTGCTTGTGTCAGCTTCCACTTCCAGTCCGAAGCTAATGGGTTCGGGTCGTGGCCACCGAGAGTTACTACAGGCCAAGCAACTAACTTCCTGCCCCCCTCTGACGTCACTGACTTCCGTGTCAAAACAAGGACCGTAGTAATGACAATAAGAAGGCATTTCGACTTCTCCATTCACTAAATAATCCATCAAAATTCAGGAAATCAACCAATTTTAATGAAATTTTCAGGATTTATTAATTAATGATCACGGAATATAATAAATCCATTACTTTATTATAAAGCTTGGTGCAAATGTATTATTTCTTGTAAACAAAAAACACCTTTACTAAAGTTATTCAAAATATCAAAACATGTTGAACATACGATATTGTAAATATTTAAAACAAAGCATTAGAAAACTTTAAAAATTGCATGTAAAAAAAGAAAAGAAAAGAACACGATTCGATTCATCTTGAAACTGATCTTTATCCAATATAAATTTAAAGAAAATAATAATTCACGATCAAATACTGCAAAAAACTGAATTATGAATTACCATTATTTAAACTTCTAACCCAATCAACCGTAAGTAATTCAGACTTTGAAATTTGCTTAAAAATTATACAAAAAAAAATTTCAATGTTAACTGTTTGTTTAATAATAGAATCAAAATTCAGGAAATCAACCAATTTTAAAATAATTTCGCGCTTTTAAAAATTTCATTTCATAATTCACAAAGTTAAAATGCCTACTGCATATGTTTGGATTTCCAAAAGAGAAATAATTACTGCAAATATGGATACACGTAATAATGTTTACACCGACTAAATATAGTGTAGTAAGTTTGAATTTTTTTTAATTATATAAAAAATCAAGTCTGAATTACTTATTCATTATTTGATAAAAAAGTAGTGTTCCATTTTTTTTTTATTACTTTTTTTCGATGTCTTAAGTGTAGCATAGTTTATCTTTTCTCTACTTTTGTAGATTAAATAAATGAAATAACACCATATTTAATCAAAATTTTCACAAAAAATATTAATTAAACAATGCTTTATTCAATGATAATATCGTTAATTCTTCGAGTTATAATGATTTTATTAACAAGAGTGTAGGGGCATTTTCCGTAATATATACGAAATAGTTTTTAAAAAAAAATATTTTAAACATATACAGATCTTATTTTCATTTAAAAAAATCATGGATTTTTTTTATATATATAAAAATATACGTTTAGTAAAGGTGTATTTTGTTTTAAAAAAAATAATACATTTTCACTAAGATTTTTTTTAAATGTTTCACTATATCTCCTGTGCTTGTTTATTAATAAATATTGAAAATTTCATTAAAATTGGTTGATTTCCTGAATTTTGGTGAATTTTTAAGTGAAGGGAGGGTCAAAATGTTTTTACATTTTGGGGATCGGCCTTTGATTTTGCACGTACCTATCTCTTAATAGCAAGATAGGAGTTGGTGATTCCATTATTAAACAGACAGTTAACATTGAACTTTTTTTTGTATAATTTTTAAACAAATTTCAAAGTCTGAATTACTTACGGTTGATTGGGTTAGAAGTTTAAATAATGGTAATTCATAATTCAGTTTTTTTAAGTATTTGATCGTGAATTATTATTTTCTTTAAATTTATATTGGATAAAGATCAGTTTCAAGATGAATCGAATCGTGTTCTTTTCTTTTCTTTTTTTACATGCAATTTTTAAAGTTTTCTAATGCTTTGTTTTAAATATTTACAATATCGTATGTTCAACATGTTTTGATATTTTGAATAACTTTAGTAAAGGTGTTTTTTGTTTACAAGAAATAATACATTTGCACCAAGCTTTATAATAAAGTAATGGATTTATTATATTCTGTGATCATTAATTAATAAATCCTGAAAATTTCATTAAAATTGGTTGATTTCCTGAATTTTGATGGATTATTTAGTGAATAGAGAAGTCGAAATGCCTTCTTATTGTCATTACGACGGTCCTTGTTTTGACACGCAATGCAGTGACGTCATTTTCTAGCTAACCGGCCTGTAGTAACTCTCGGTGGCCACGGTTCGGGTAGGGCGATCTCCCTTCTCCCCTGATGGGCTAAATTTAGCTTTGACGAAATCGCAAAGCGGGTGTGAGCCTCCCACCTCACCCACCTACCCGGCAGGCTGCCGGTCCCAAAACAAAAATGACGACACATGTCTCTTTCAGAACCGTCTCTCGAAAATAAGAATGATGAAATGTGTTTTTCTCTGCTCGTCCACTGGCAAATAAAATATAACTAATTTCTAGGACTAGTTCTGCCATATGCAACAATATATATATATATATATATATATATATATATATATATATATATATATATATATATATATATATATATATATATGTTTTGAGTTCAGGATAGAAAGACCGGATATTCAGTAACAATAAATATGAAGAAAATAAGAAGAAAAGACAAAAAAGACTAATTTGATTAGAAAATTTTATCTCAAAGTATAATTGGAAAATATTCTAATAACTATTAGCACATGAGTTATTGCATTTTACTTTATTTTAGAATGTGCATTGGTAAAGCTTTCAACCATATAATAATGACCATTTACTAAATGTTTCTAATAAACCATATAATGTTTATATAAAGAAAGCTAAGTTATAAAGTTTGGTTTAATCCTCGCTTGTATAATAAATAAGAGTGCTCAATGTGGAAAAACCAGAGCCAAATGATAGTGAAAGTAAAACTTACCATTGATAAGAAACTGCAGTTTCAAATCTGGCAACTATCATCAGACTTTTGATATATAAGTTAAGTGCACATTTGTTCAACAGGAGAAGACAGCAAATTAATATGAGACAATGATCCTATCACAAACAGGAGACAGCAGTATCAGGCTGAAAACACCTTGGTCGAACCAAATATCATTAAATCTAGCAATGTCAGGTGTGGGTCGTAGCGACTAATGTGTATATTTACGAAATATTTTTTTTATATAGCAAAGTCAAACAATAAGTTTGTCAGTTGGAAGAGAAACAACATCCCGAAAGGACTGGAAAACGATGGATGAAATGGGCAGGATTTGATTATTTAAAAGGATGGCTCAACAAGAATTTGATAACGACCATGTTATAGTCAGCTGTTTTTTTGCCTGGGCAAAGTATCACTGATGCTATATTTATCCTGAGACAAATGCAAGAGAAGTACCTTGGTAAGAAGAAAAACCTGTACTTTGCTTTTGTGGATCTGAAGAAAGCTTTTGACAGAGTGCCAAGAGATGTCTGGTGGGATTTGCGTAAACTAGGGGGAAAACGAGTGGTTGATGAAAGTGTTTAAGCAATGTACAGAAATTCTCAAAGTTGTGTTAGAATTACCGCCACACGTAGTGACAGTTTTAATGTTAAAGTAGGAGTACATCAGGGTTCTGTACTGAGTCCGTTGTTTTTAATTTGTCTTAGAAGCATTGTCCAGGGAGTTTTGTTCAGGTTGTCCGGAAGAGATGCTGTATGTATGGAATCGGGTGAAATTCAATCTTTTGTGGTACTTGTAAGCATTGGGTATGCAAGAAGTTTAGTAGAATTACAGGTAGGTTGATGGAGGATAACAAGTTTCTGTACAAAAAGTATAAGACAATGAAAATGGATGAGAATTCAGATGTGGAGAAGGATATCTGGATGGTGAAGCTATTGAAGTTGTCCAGAAGTTTTGTTACCTTAGTGATACCATTGGATCACAGGGTGGAGCAGGTGCTAACTTGATTAAGAGAGTTAGGAGTGGATGGGGTTAGTTCAGAGAACTTCTATCATTACTAACCAACAAAGTGTTACCAATGTTGACCAATGGAAAAATCTAGAAAGCATATGTGTATTTAATGTGAGGATGTATAGAAGTAAAAGCTGGGCAGTGAGAGTTGAGGACATGCGTTGCATGGAGAGAATGATACGATGGATGTGTAATGTGAATCTTAAAGACAGGCTTAGATCTGGTGACCTCAAAGAAAGATTAAATTTAGACAGTATAGGGAGATGTGTGAAAAACAGGAGACTTCGATGGTATGGCAACATTGAAAGAATGGATGAGAGTTCTCGGGTTAGTAGATGTAGAACAGTTGAGTTAACAGGTTCAGTTGGGAAGGGGAGTCCAAGGAAAACATGGGAGGAAATGATAGGAATGGGCTTGAGAGAAATAGGGATAAATAAATACCTAGCCAGAGATAGGTTAGTTTGGAAGTCAATTTTTAAAAAGCATTCAATGTATGCTAGTGTGTAAAGCAAGCGTTAAACCGATGATGATGATGATGATGATGATGATGATGATGATGATGATGATGATGATGATGATGATGATGATGATGATGACTTGAGCGTAAAAGAAAGTTAACAAAGTTATTTTACCAATGTAATAACAAGTAATGCCTGCGCATTACCAAACATGACTATAATGTTTCTGTTTAGACAATCCAAGTGAAGTATATGTACTCTGTAAAATTTCACTGCTTTGCCGGCTGTGCATATGTGTCATATTAAAACGAGTGGTAGAGGTAGTGAATAATTAGTAGCTGTGTTAGCAGTAGTAACAGCAATATCAGCACAGTGTAAACATGCTAGTATAACAATATCTGTTACTGTTATAGTCCAATGGAATCAGATCGTTTTTGATTCAGGATACACATCAATATCACCATACCGGATATGGACACACCTTGGACATAAAAAATGAGAAAATATCTCTCTGCGCAGGGGCTCCATGCATTTCTTCCGGTCCTCAATTAAATACTTAGAGAAAAATTGGATTAAATAACCAATGACAGACGTTCTATCATGAAAAGGGGATCGGCACAAAACTTGCTGAAATCATCCTATTTTCTCTAATAGGTCTGTTTCAAACCAAATACAGTTTTCTCCAGTTTTAACTAAAAATATAGCTGTTAACATCAAATGTCGCCGACAACATCTCTCACCTACCTACCTTACTCAACCATGAAGCAAGCGATATACCCTTGACTTCATTCTCCTACGAGCTCATGAGCAACTCATCTGACCAGATATTCTATTTGCATACAAATGATAACATCACTTTAATGTTAAAAAAAATGTCTATAATATACATTTTCATAAACTATATTTTATTTGTGTTATAATAAACTTTATACATACTAGTCTGAATGGATAATATCATGATGAACGAACATACACTACACTGCCTCCACCCAGAAGAGAGGGTAATGCCTAGGAGGATGGTATCATGATAACAGAACAGATACTACACTATGCCACACTAAAAAATAGGAAGTAATTCCTGTGAAGGTAGTATCATGGTGAGAGAACAGAGCTACACTAGACCCGTTCCTAAAAACGGAGGAGGTAATGCCTGGTTGGATTGTATCATGACAACAGAACAGATATTACACTACTCTCCCCTAAATTGAGTATATTAATCTGAGATAATATAGTAAACTTAATTGATCATTAAAATATAGTACAATAGTACAATTAATAGAAGTAATAGAATAGTTCCAGCTTCAGACAGACAGATACCAAATCTCAATTAGTAATAAATATAAAATTAACAAGACTTGCTACTTTGTCCTTGGAGCGAGTGCTTTTACGATATCATCTCTCCACCTGGCTGGATTTGAGAATGTTCTTTCTAATTCTACTTGATATTATAAATGTATACTTATGGATATTTGATATCCAATTTATAAATAGTTGCATGCGTGTTGGCTTATGTTATTCTTGCACAGGTAGTACCAAATTAGCACATTTTATCGTATCTAAGATATGACACACGTGGTCAGAAAAATAAGGACAATGGGAACATGTGTTAACAATAATATTTAACGTTTATTCAGGATGATAGCGTTGCTAATATAATGTTGAAGAGACACATTAGGCATTAACAAAATTATCAGCATCATCACGTCGTTGTAGCGTCACGGATCTTCTTCAGTCTCTCACACCATGTCGCCGCTCTATCCGTCATCACACCAGATAGCTTTTCATATGTGCATTGCAAATCTTCTGTTAGTTGCTTGACATAAGTACTGTGCAGTTTCCTCCCCCTCCCCCCTCAACCACATCCCTGTTTTGGTATCCACAAAAGAATATCGCTGAGATTCCATCGTTAGTTTTTCAGCAGTAACCAGAAAATTTGATTCTTTTCTCTGATCAAGGCTGATATCCGAAGAAGGAGTCTGTAGAGTTGCTCATTTGTGTAACAATGGCTTGAAAGAAGTCATGTTTAATCTTGGTAGGAAGATTTGACTTTCAGATTGCTTTTACTTTGTCCAGTCCTATGCTTTGCTGATTCACACATTTAGTTTACTCTCTGTGCAAGTTTCCTTTGCCACTTTACTGCCAAGATAAATAAACTCATCGACATTTTTTAGATTAGTCCCATTTAGGGAAGATATATTTCCATATTGGTTCAAGAGAATGCTCTGTTTTGTCTGTATTCACGAAAAGAAAAAACAGTTAAATACATGAAAATACATGAATATCGATAAAGAATATAATATAGAAATATAAATTCTAAATAAGAAATACATTGGTTTTCATACAACATTGAATTCATATATTGTTCACTTAAAAGAGTAAATGAAAAGGCACAAAATAAAAATGACACATTCGCATGTGGACATCTTTCACACAGTGAGTAGCCAGAAATGTGTCCTACATGGTCAAGTCAAAAGCTGAACAGTTTCGTTTTAATTTACGATAACTTGGTGGCATAACAACCAAATCAACTTAATTCAGTTGGAAAACCTCCGACCTTCTTCAGATGCATCTTGTCAAACTAGAGAATCTTTATGTCGAACTCGGGAATCTGCACAGAATTTCTAACGGGTCCATAGATCAACGGATATAAGTGCAAATAATAATCAGTTCTAAGTGGCAGTCTTCTGGAGGTTGAAGGTTCAATCCTCAGTAAGGGAAATACTAAAATACAATTACGAATTATTTAAGACTTCTACCTGGTCATGGTTGACAGAATGATAGCAAGCTACCCCCATGGATAATATAAAGAGTTTCGTTCGAAAAGATGCACTTGAAAAGGATCGGAGATTACACCGGCAAACGTTGTGAGAATAACATTCGATATAATAACAGTAGTCTGAATAATCCAAATAATAAAAATTATTAATATTCATTTAAAAAATTCCAAAATACAAATGCAAGGATATTTTATATAACAAACATTATACAAATATTGAGGGGAATGTGTAATGTGTTGACTACTTCATACATGAGGAATAATATTTGTATCTAGTACCTGCTAAACACAATAAAGGGAAGGAAACTATACTAAAAAATATTAGCATTCAAGGACACACGAGGGTAAAGCAAAGTGTTGCAAACCCTGTTAAAACAACAAATATAAAAAATAAAAAGAACAAAGATCATCATTAATGTAACAAACAATATTTATTAACAAGAAGAAAAGTGTTGTAATTTCTGATGGTTGCAGGTGCGTGTGTATATGACATGTTGCAAAGTTCAATCAGAGGGGAATAACTTAGCTATTAAATATGTCTGAGAACACTATTATCCAGTTTGGTAGGAATTATTTTAAATGTCTTTCACACCAGAATGATGGTTTATAAGAAGATATAGCAATTCTGTTTAGCTGGTGTTGGCATGTTGATGCTGTCTTGGAGTTACTGATGATGATGATGATGATGATGATGATGATGATGATGATGATGATGATGATGATGATGATGATGATGGAGGTTGCATTTAGCATGACGTAACAGGCTGTAGCGGTTTGTTGTTATTACAGAAGGAAGAATAAGCGAAATTGTTTGTTTTAGTGTTTGAAATTGATAGTACATCCAATGATAATATAGATGGAAAATTGGTTAAGACTTGGGCATTTTTATTGGTGCGAAAGTGCCAATCCAATATGTCCTAATTGTATACATCTTGCTTTTTCTCTCTTCAAATCGGTGATTCTATAGACAACTTTTTAGCAAGTTCTAGATTCGATCGTTTCTTCGTGTGCACACATTTGATTGGTCAATCTGTGTGTAGGTAGTTAAGTCATGCATGAGCACTTCATTCCAATTACCATCCTCTAGATGCAGACATCTCAAAACAGCTTGTTATATAATTTAGAAAATAGGTTAATAAAGACAAAAGTAAAAGTGAGAGAGTTTGCCACTGTGGCTCTAGTCTTGTCACAGAAAGAGTAAAGAGAGAAATTTTAATTATACTCCACCTTATATATTGGATTATCAGGAGCAGCGAAAGGGTTTTATTTTATACCCAAGCGTCTATTGACATTATCATTTATTGATGAGGATATAACTACTTGTTTTCGTATTACATTTATTTTGAATTAGAAAAATACCCGTCCCAGGAAGGGATAAAATTAGCATCTCCAAATAGAACAGTTATGCACTACTCCTTAGGAAGATTAAAATAAAGATATTAGTATACTAAAACTTATGTCTAGAATCCTTAATCTAATTTTACTCAAAATCAATTGCATGATTTTATTCAAGAAAATGTTTAAAATTTAAGGGATCTTAAGAAGAAATTGAATTCAGTGAATCTTGCTTAATTGGTGTCTAATGACTATATATTAAATTCAATGAAAATCTGAAATATTTAAATTTTCAAATAGAATGCTGTGTCCATATTATGCCCCAAGAACCCTTTAAAATACTTCTAAGAAACTGAAATTTGGGTAATAAATATTAATTGATGTCTAATACCTATTTTTCAAATTTCACAAAACTCGGAGTTATCTGAATTTTCACAAAGGGCTTCCACCCACTTATTACTCCTTTTGCAAAAATCTAAATTAAACTAAATATAGCCCACATTACGACCCATTACACCTGGCAGCTTTGTTCCAAAATTCACAATGATCGGTTAGTTTAGGAAAATCCTGTAGATAGAAATCTATAAATATGTACAAATAAATACTTTATATAAATAGTGATTACTTGTCAGCGATTATTCGAAAGTATCCAATGCGTGTTACATTTTTTAATTAGAAAAATACTTTGTGTAATGGAACTTTTTGTCTTCACATATTTTATATGGATTTTTACATGATTGACTTTTGACTTTTGGAGAATTTTTACTGAAGGCTAAAAATATATATTAATCCATTCATAGACAATTCTTTTTTTAATTAAAGACCAGAATTTACTTTTAAATTTAATTAGCTGAAAGCTTTTGTCTACTTTTTGAGGAACTTCAATGCTTTTAGATGAGTGTTTTTTTCTGAAATCTTTTAATTCAACACTTTTATTTCACCTTATATCCTATATGTAAAGTAAAGTGATTTTCCCCCTATTTTATTGACGAGTATAGTTTTCTATCCAAAAGCTGTATATGCAAATCTGCTCCGGCATCGATTGAGCCCAATTATCCATGAATGTTTTCTGCATTTGTTTCGTTCTTTTTCAATAATTACTACATTTTATCTGGCTAGACATGTTCTCCTGAGTTAGTTAACCATACAGAAAGTCGGAGGAATATTCACTCTCATAATCAGATCTACTACTTCTGCCACCCACGTTTACTATGAAGTATTTCTCATTGGACACATATCTTCATAGCATCGTTATTATTTCATATTTTTCGATCTTACTATTGTCTGTTAGATGCGTATATTTTTCTCCTAAATACAGGATGCTCCCTTCACCTACACTTTCTTTTTGGGGGGCGTTTTCATTGGCTATTCCAAAGACTTTCTTTTACATTCTCTATTGACAAACTAACAGATTAGCAGATTGGTATTCAGCAAACAGAGTTAATAAGACAGTTCGTTAACAGTTGCTCACATTATTAATAATTTTTACTCATTTTTCTTTTTATTACATTTCCAATTACAGTTTTGAAACCATATGTGTTATGTAAAAAAATGACAGCTACTTATTTACCTTTCTACTTTTCCTCCTAAAGTATCAATTTTCATGGGCTTATGCATACCACGGTGAAAGTACTATTCTAGGCATTTACAGATTGGTATATTAGCAGAATTCACATATTTTCTAACACTATGCAGCTTTTGAAGTTAATAACACAATCGCTCATGCATACTCGCTTAAATTATTCTTACATAAAAAAAACAATTCCTTTTCTTGTTTCTTTTTCTGGCTAGACATCTTCTTTTGCAATAGTCATCCATATTTTTTGCATAATAACAACATTTTGATTCTCGATCAATGCTGCTTAAGTTTTACAACTCATTTTGCTTTTCAAAAGATTAAAAACAATGTGGTATACCATGCGAGATTCAATCAAAACAGATTAAACATAATGCATTCACTGTTTCCCTTTTTTCTTTTCGCCGTGTCCGCCTCCTTGAATTGGCTTGTACAACACATAGCAGCAGTTCGACTGTTGGTTGCTATAATGATGATAAATGTTGCTGAACAAAATTCAATCCAAATAAATGACAGCTTTTCACGTTCTTCAGTTAATGGAATACATTCCCTTATTCTCTTTTCATCTGGACAAAAGTGGTTATTTTGTGCACTAAATTGACAGAGAAGTGATGGCTTCATTGCCTGTCGCCCAAAGCGTTCTAACTCATGACGGGACGGAGCAGAACATTTTCTGGCGAAATTGACTTCAATCGATCTCTTAGACTATGAATTGACATTTAACTGCTCCGTTATGCTCACTGCATGTGCACCGTTTTCCTCATTTTATTGTTTCGCATCGGCGCTTGGAATTAGGGTTAGTGTTAAGATATAAGGAAACACAGCAGTTTTGTGTAATTTAGAATTCATCACAGCTGCTAAGGTAATAGGAGTACATCCTCTCAGGTATTATCATCTCCTTTTGGAAGATTTTAGTTTTATTGTCTTTTGCATGAGGTGTTCTCATTCATGAGGGAGTGCTGATGGAACCGACCAGGATATTTGAGGGTGAAATTGACTTTTAACGGTCCCTTAGACTATAAATTGATTTGACCAGTTTTTTATGTCCACTCTGTGCTTCCATCTTTTTTTCATATTGCCACCCGGACTTACGGTTAGCAATAGGGTTAATGAAAGGCATGCATTTTTCTTTTTCCTTCATATCAAATATTACTATTACTTTCCTTCCAGTGTTTGTGTATAAACACAATTAACTAATTAACGACCCCCACTCCCAAAATGTCCTTGCCTCTACGTATATTGCTGTAAGAATTCTTTGAAATACTACAAACGTTTAAATGTTCATTATTGTTTATGAATTCAATACTTACTTAATATTATATAGCTAAGTAAAAATATTTATATAAAGTTGAGAGGTAGTTTTTAAAAAACACCTATAATTACTGGAATGATGGAGATCTTTCTAAGATTTCAATTTCTTTTCATGTCGTACATAAAACCTTTGTATTTAGTTATCTTCTCCCTCTCAGCCTGGTTTAAGCCAGCATCATTAGAGACACTGACTTCAACTAGGGTTGCTACTTTCTCCCTCTTGCGCTATATCACTATATCAGGTTTAACAGTTCCATTTTCTAGGTATGTAGCTGTAGGGATTGCATAATCATAGTGGATTATGTATGACTTATTTCAAACAGTTCTTTCTGGTATATGTTCCCAGGATTTGTTTCTCCACTAGATATTAATTTTTTTACAGATTGTCCAGTGGAGATATTTACACACTCTATTGTGTCGCATTTTATAGTAGTCATCCCCCAACAGAACCTTACAACTGCATATCAGGTGGCTCACACTCTCTACTTCTGTGTGACAGAACTTGTCGTTGTTGAGGCAACTCATTCAGGACTGGCGGGACAGTTATAAAAGTGGGGCGACTCTCCTAAAAAGTGTGTGGGGGGGGTGCGGTTAAACACATGCATATATAACTTCATTATTGATGACCGTAAAGTAGGGGGGGCAAAGTCAAAATGGGGGGGGGGCTTGAGCCCTGCCCCCCCCCCCCCCCGGTGCCGCCGTCCATGTATCTTCTTAAAAGCATTGGTCATCAAGCCTTGATCTTGAGCAGCCAATATCATCCTATAGTGGCTCGATGTTGATGGTTAATTTCTGAGAGACCCATACAGATACAGCCTTGGTAGTTTCTGTACATTACTACGTACAGTGTCAACAGTTTTCTTGTTTTTGTGTCTAGCCTGTTAATGTCCTTTTGTGGCCAGTCAATAATGCCAAAGCAGTGTGTTATCACTGGTAAGGCACATTGGTAAATGATAGTTACGCATCATAAGTAAGTTGATATTAGTTGTGTTCATTTGTCGATATGTGTTGACTGTTTGATACTGCCGCCCTGACTTCCTGTGCTGATTCTTTTTTATAGAAAACACATAAGATGCCAGAGCTTTTAGTGAGAAAATAATCATTGATATGCAGACGTAGTTGCAAACATATTACATGACTTGTTATTTTTGTAATTCTTTTTTTCTTATTTGGAGCCTCTGTTTGTGCAAAAGGGTTTTTTAAGGTGTAATTTTTATTTGTATGTGTTCAGGTTATTAATTCATAAATATAGAATTGAAAGATATTTTAATCCTATATAAAACTATAAAAAGTAAGAAATGTCTTGTTTTAATTAATCACACATGTTGCATACTCAATCTTTTGTCATACTGACCAGTATGGAATGGGAGGGGGGCAAAGAGAGACATCGAAATCACTAATTAGTTATATCTTGCCAGCCCATGTCATTATACATCCGATGTCTTGTGTGCTTCCAAACGAAATTCCTTTATTATCAACTTCTCTCTTTAAGCCATTTGATGTCATATACGTTTTTAATACATTCTCACGGCCTAAGTCATTTTTTGATCAGCGAGTTGACATCTTCTGACCTCGTTTCCTGTTATTTTCAACTAACTAAATTATATACTAGATAATCTACTGATTCAATATCTAACAACACTATTTCCAAAAAAATTACTGAAGCAAAAATATAAATAAAAGAGTTTCAATATGAAATTCGAATTTTAAATTTTCAAGTTAGTGAAAAATTGGTTGTGTATTTTGGCGGAAAAATATAGAAATAACTTTGACAAAGAATAAAATAGTAAAAATTCTTGCAAGATGCCAAAAGATATTTAAAGATCTTTTCCAATTTAAAAAAAAAAATTTTTTTTAAATTGGAAAAGATTCTTATCAAATTTGAGTTAATTTGGAAAATATTGGAATAATTGTTAATTTTTTGTTTTCCCTGATACGATTTATTAACAAAGGTGGACAATTTAACACAGAATATCTTGTTTATTCTCGTTTTTTTTTTGCTTTCAAGTAAAGAATTGGAAGAGAAATTAGAATGAGACATAATAATTTGACTTGTAGACTAATTGTGGTTTATTATTAAACAAGACAAAGAAAAGGTAGCAGAATCTTTAATTTGGAGCAATAAGATATTATTTTGTAGCCAAGGACTTTGAACGCTAATGAGCTGACAATTCCCAATAGACAGTCATAAAATAACTAGAATTAGAAGATGACACTCCAATTACATTAGATGTTATATAAGGAATATATATATATATATATATATATGAAACTAAAAGTATACTTTTAATAGATAGAACCTTTAGTGAAATGGTTTAAGCTCAATATACGAGATAGAGCAATAATAAAGATAAATGAAAGAAGAGGGATAAACATGTATGAATGACAAATCTATTTCAACTTCGATTGTCCAATGCAAGGTGTACTCGGTAAAAACATGTTTATTATTCTTCCTTAAGCCAAGGCTTTTCAAAGATAAACATCTTATCATCAGAGGAATTACATAGATGGATAAGTTGGCAGTGGAAAAGCCAAAATTCAAAATTTGAAAAAATATTAAGTAATGGAGAGTGAGAGTGAGAGTGTGCGTGTAAAAAAATATGGAGCCTGTCTAGTTGGTAAATGTCCGTTGATAAGGTGTCCAGTGAAAGGAGATTTAAAGATGGAAAAGAAGGGCTTTCGTGAAGGCAGCGTTGAAAAAGTTCAAAAATGAAGTAAATCCAATAGAAAGATGTTTAGTTCAATCGTAAGTGGAACGCAGTTATTCGGAAGTAATTTTGAGAATTCGGGCCATTTTAAAATACTTCCGGGGACCGAGAATGAGGGTAGTTTTTCATAAGTTGAGATTGAACTGTGTATATTAAACGCAGGCAGTCGGGAATTTAAGTAGTGACTTCGATCGAGTTTAAGAAAAAAAAAAATATATATATAGTGTAACCCCATTAAAATTCAAGGATGACACAGAATTGACTAGGGATCCAAGCAAGCTACTCGATAGATGGATAGAACATTATATAGATTTGTTCACTAATCCGTCGATAGTCAGTACTGATGTGATAGATAGCTTGCCTCTGAAGACTGTCATTACCGAAATATATATATATATATTGCTGAGCCAAGTGGTTAGAACCGCAGATTCTCATCTAGACAGTCGAGTGAGTTGAAGTAGTTGCTTTGGTAAATGCACCAAAGAGCTGTGATGCAGCGAAACAGTCTGTCTGTGATTGACTAAACCTCCCCTTTTTGGGTTAAGCTTTCTAGTAAGTGAAATCGCCAACTGCGTATAATGCAATGCTCTGTGTGTAAACAAATGGAGCTTTCATTTATCATTGTGATTTTGCTTACTCACAGCAGCAGCCAAATGATAGTCAAGTGGTTCGAAGCACCGACTGTCGTCTACACGGTCGAGTTTCAATCCCGGCTTGAGGCAGGTGCTTGTCTAACTTTACTGAAGAGCTGTGATTTAGCGAAACCGTCCGTCTGTGGATGACTATAAATAAATATATATATATACATATATAAATAAAGTATTTTATTAAAAAATTATACATTACCGTGTTTTTTTGTGTACGTAGGTTTCATCGGTCTCGATATGCCATTTATATGGTAGAAAACGTCTTATATTGTCAGACCGAATCTTCAACACAGTTCAGGTGGTGAAGACTTTGAGAAAAATAGGAGAAAAACACAAGGCAAACATGAAAGTGAATCCCTCAGAAACAGCATGTCCAGGCTGATGAAAGCTCAGTACATTAAACCCAGGTACACTTTAATGCATAGTTTTGAAATAAAATAATGTATATTAGCTCTTGTAGAACCTACGATCAGGAACTTTATTGTTTTTTCAACTAATTTATCATATATATATATATATATTAGTCGTGGGACGATTAATCGGAATCGGGAATCTGTGTAACCTTCTAACATGTAGTGTAACCCCATTAAAATCCAAGGATGACACAGAGTTGATTAGGGATCCAAATAAGCTACTCGATAGATGGATAGAACATTATACTGATATGTTCACTAATCTGTCGATAGTCAGTACTGATGTGATAGATAGCTTGCCTCAGAGGACTGTCATTACCGAAATGGATTCTGTTCCTTCCCTCAAGGAGCTGAAGGAGGCTATATGGCAGTTGAAATGTGGAACACCTGGTGGAGATAGTATACATGTGTTGGTCCTTCGTGGTGGTGGAAGACCATTGGCAGTGCAAATAAAAGGGTTGATTGACAACATCTGGTTTGACGGGCATGTTTACCAAGATTGGCGTGACTCAATTATGGTCTTCTTATACAAGGGCAAAGGGAGGAAAGATGAATTCGGCAATTATCAAGGCATCTCTCTTTTGAATGGGACGGGAAATGGTATTTACCAGAATACTGTTGAATGGCCTGAATGCCTACATCTGTCCGTTTATGCTTCCTGAGAGTCAGTGTGGCTTTAGAAGAAATAAGAGTACCACTGATATGATCTTTACAGTGCGTCAAATGCAGAAAAAGTATATTGAACATCGTCTAGACCTATATCAGGTCTTTGGTGATATACCTGCACCGACTTTGTTTTCCATCTATTTTGCTGTAACTCTGTCGTTGGCTTTCACTAACTGTGACAAAGGTGTGTATCTTCGATTTTGCACATCGGGTCGGCTATATACCTTACAGCGTTTTAAAATTTTATCAAGGACATTCTCCACTGTTGTTCGAGATTTTCTCTATGTAGATGGTTGATTTCGTGGCTCACTCGTAGAATGATATGCAGGATATCATGGATCGCTTTGCATAGGCGTGTCGAAGCGTGGGCCTCACAATAAGCCAAAGGTTATGTTTGCTCTAGTCCCTGGTGACTCGTATCAGGAACCGGATATATTTGTTGAAGGCCACAGATTGTCTGTGGTGGATCGTTTTATTTATCTGGGTAGTGTTATTTTGAGGAACGGGTCATTGGATGCTGAGGTAGATGGACGTATTGAATGGGCTGGTGTGTCTTTTGGTCATTTGGAGAAATGGGTGTGGGCACCACGTGATGTCAGCCTGGAAACTAAGATCTCTATGTATGAGGCATGTGTTGTATCAACTTTGTTATATGCTTGTGAGACATGGGCTACTTACAGAGCTCATATTTGCCTGCTAGAGCGTTTCCAGCAGAATTGCCTTAGGCACTTGCTTAACATCCGTTGGGATAGCTTTACCCCTGACACCGAAGTGTTGGAATGAGCTGCTGTTCCAAATATCGAGTCTCATATAAGGAAACACAGACTTCGTTGGGCTGGTCATCTCATTCGTCTTACTGATGACAGACTGCCCAAGCAGGTGATCTATGGGGAACTAACTGGGAATACTGCCCACAGCATAAACCTCGTAAGCGATTCAAAGATTTTCTCAAAGACGATTTGAAGTGCTTTAGAATTGATGTTGGAGGAGGGGGGCTGTAGATAAGTCAAAATGGAGGAAAGTGCTTTTTGAAGACAGCAAGCTTTTTGAAAAGAATAGGATGAAACACCAGCAGCAGAAGAGAGCAGTGAGGAATAGATGGGGCGTAACACCTCCAGCACATGGAGGAAACATGGAACACCTAAGATGCCAAGTGTGCAACTTGGTAACTATGTCACATGCAGGTTTGTTGAATCACCAACGAGTGCATGTTTTGCAAAATCAAGCACGGACAAGGGGTGGCTTCATTTATGGCATCCCCTCAGAACATCACAACACCTGCTCCATCCGTAAAAGTCTGGCAGGCTTGAAGAGCCACATCCGCGCCTCTCACTGGGAACCACACTAATATCACATCGATATGCCAAAAGTGGTCATATTCGAAATCGAATAGACAGACACCATCTATATATATTAGTCGTGGGACGATAAATCAGAATCGGAAATCGGAAACATCGGAACTTTTTGGGGTATCGGATTCGGAAAAATTTGAGCCTAATTTCAGATTCCAAAAACGATTCTTGTACATTTTTTCTTGTTGTTTAAAACTTAAATGCTATATTGCTGGTACTAATGATAAATATTTATTGATTTTAAACTATCAGTAAAACTAACATTTATAGATCATAATAACGAATTTAGCTAAAAATAGCATGGGAAAATGGCACAGGTAAAACTGGCACGAGTTGGTAAATAGGAAAAGAATGGCACAAGTGACATATTTAGATGAAAATTTCACAATGAGTTTATCAAAATCTTGGATACAATGCATAAAGAGAAAACATTAAGAAGTTTGTGAAATTAAAAAATAAAATTATATCTACATTTAAATGTAAATAATAACCCTCAGCTACCCTATCCCCCCCCCCCAAAAAAAAATCTACTTCTTTAGGCGATTTTAGAATCGAAATTGGTAATTGTATCAGAATTGGGAATAAAGAACAGAATCAATAATTGCATTGGAATCGAGAAAAATATTGAAATATATATATATATATATATATATATATATATATATATATATATATTAGTGATGGGACAATTCAATGTGATGAAAAATAAATCCTCTTTATGCTAAGAAGGCAGGCAACTATATATATATATATATATATATATATATATATATATATATATATATATATATATATATATATATATATATATATATATTAAATCCCCCCAAATATTTGGGCCTGTAAAATGCCCCATTTATTTGAAATTACCTTGGATAGGGGGTAATAGTATTAAACTAGGTAAACAGATTGTTGATAGCATTAGTAATTGTTTCTAATCTGTTTCCTTACGATTAGTTTATGCTACTAGACCTGCTTTTCCTTCTTTTCGCAAAGATAGTGTGCCCTATACAAATTATAGTAATATTGTATACCAATTTAAATGCCAATGTGATGCTGGCTATATAGGGCGCACTTCCTTGCATTTGCAGACATGCATAAACCAGCACGTTCCATCAAAAATACGTCAGGGAAGGGTAGGATCCTTGTGTTACCCCTCCTCTAATTCTTTGGACTCTGCTATTGGCCAGCATTTGGTTGAAAACCCAAGTTTTGCCAGTAGCTATAAAATAGACCGTTTTGAGGTCTTGCATAGAGCAGATTCCAAGAACCATTTGAAAATATTGGAATCTGTCTCTATCGCTATTCGCAAACCTTCCTTGTGCCGGCAGAAGGAATTTGTCAGATTGCTAAATCTCTTTGGGGAACTTTGAACGCCCTCCCTTCTTTTTTCCCCTAACGTAGTGCCTTTTAATCGTTTTTTTAACGAAATCATTAAATTCACTTTTTTAATCGCTCCATCGTTTATTTTGGCACATTTAATTCCCCGTTTGCTCTTTCTTTCGACGATATTATTGATTAAAAACTATCGATTTTCTCCTGACAGGATGATAGTCGAAAGGGCCTTTGAGAGATTTCTGTGCATCCTTTTTAAATGCATTTATATATATATATATATATATATATATATATATATATATATATATATATATATATATATATATATATATATACAGGAAGCATTTTTTCTTAAATACATATTGCTTTAAATATTATAGATGACTCGTGTCCGAATAATTCTTTCTTGATTTTCCGGTTTCTTCACGAGCCATCTTCACACGGTTCTTAAGACAAGTACACATACATATCTATATATATATATATATATATATTGAGAGGTATATAGATATATATATATATATATAAATATATATATAAAATATATATAAAAACCAAATAAAATGGAAAGGAAAAATAATTATTAGTAGTAATAATTGAAAAGACGTTATGAGTTATAAGTATAAATTAAAAATATATAATATAAATTAAAATTAAAAATTAAAGAATTTATGAGTTATAAGCCATAAGATATGAGTTATAAGTATAAATTACTAATTAAAAATTAAAAATTAAAAAATTAATATCTAATATTAATATCTAATATTATATGAAATGTAGGGGGTTGAACTAAACAGAATGGAAGAGAGGAGGTGGCGGGAGAGAGACATGATATAGATAGAGAAAAAGACAGCTATAATACATCACACATAACAACATAGCATATCATACATAATACATAATATATAATATATAATATATAAAAAGAGACCTATAGTCAAGACATGAAAGGAGAAGTAATTTGAGATTAACAGGATTACACTGAGGAAAAAGCCAAAAAGAATATATATTATAGAAGACTCATAACATCAAAAATATTATATATATATATATATATATATATATATATATATATATATATATATATATATATATATATATATATATATATATATATTATGGAAGAGGCTATATTGCCGGTCCCGGCAAAATAACGATTCCTGCGTTATTTTGCCGGTTCATGTATATTTAACTAAATTGTTAAACATACAGTGACGCCCGGCACAATAATTATTTACTAATGTAAAGGGATCGTTATTATGCCGGTTCATTATTTTTAAAAACCTAATTGTTATGGCCTTGCGAAAGAAAAGGTAATTAAATAAATAAGGGCAAATATTTAAAAACAATTTGTTTTCATCATCAGTTGTGTCGGTTAAAGAAATAAAAAAAAATCGACCTGCCCTATTGTGTCGGTTAAAGAAATATCTGCTTACTTTTCATAATAGAATTAATGTTGATGAATTTTCCCAACATTACTAAGTCTGCTCTCGATTTAAGTAATTGAAATTTTCCTTAAGTTATATATAAGTTATATATAAAGAAAAAAATAAGCAACAAATAAATGTTACCAAAGGCAACATAAATTATTATTCTACCTACCTGTATAAGTTTATTTGTTTATTTTATTATTTATTTTGATAAATGATTTTTTTTTATAAAAATAAACAATCAAATAAACAAATAAACTTATACAGGTAGAAGAATAATTTATGTTGCCTTTGGTAACATTTACTTGTTAAAAATGTGCTTTACAAAGGAAAGATTTTAATGTAAAATTCTGATTTTCTTTATGAAGAAAAACTTCGATAATATTAAAATATACAGAAAATCACTGGATTTAAACAGTTTCTATTTTAAAATGTTCTTTCAATGAAATCATAAAATAAGTCGTAATTTTGAAGAGTTCACTCCTAATCGAATCAACCGGAAGTAAAAATTAATTTTATCGTTATTTTAAAATATATTGTCGCTTAATAAAGTTTTAAATTATACAAAAAATCAATCAGGCAAAGATTAATTAAAAACAAACAAAAAAAATCAATCAGGCAAAGTTTTAAATTAAAAAAAACAAAAAAAAAACAATCAGACAAATTTTTAAATTATAAATAAAATTTCGTTTGATAAAGTTTTAAATAATACAAAAAAAATAATTTAAATAATAAAAAAAAAGGTAATTTATAGTTAAATAAACACGAGCCGGCAAAATAACGTAAGACTCATTATTGTGCCGGGCATCACTGTATGTTTAACAATTTAGTTAAATATACATGAACCGGCAAAATAACGCAGGAATCGTTATATTGCTGGTCACGGCAAAATAACGCAGGAATCGTTATTTTGCCGGGACCGGCAATATAGCCTATTCGATATATTATACGTACATAAAAGTAATCCATGGACACGTGTTTCTGGCTCACAGCCGTAATCAGCATGGCTAACTTACACAGAGATCGAACCTTCGATATTAATGTCTATAGTTCAGCGTTCTACCACTGGACCAAGACGCTCTGTATAGAAATATGTACGATTTTTATCACCTAAATATTTAATGTATTTTTATGTAATTATTTTTATTGGTGATTGCAGCGTTCGTTGTTATTTTGCTAACTATTATTTGGATTGTCTCACTTCCTAAGTGGTTAAGATGCAGAAAATTGCATTATTAGTCGCCCTTAACTTCATAGTTAGACACCCCCTCCCCCTCCCCCTTTTCCCCCAATCTCTCTCTGCCATCCATTTTACCCCTGCTCATCCCCCACCTCTTTCTCTCATCGCCAGCCACAGTAGTCCTTGCTCCCTCCACCCTTCCCCTTTTTTCTCCCACTCATTTTTCATTCTCTAACAAGTACGGACGTCCAGCTTAGACGCTGCTATTATTTTTCATTTTATTTTATTTTTCTTCCCAACATGTCTACCCTACATGTATCCGTGCTTGCATGATATCTTTTCCCTATATCATCATCCTGATGAAGTCTTATAAATAAAGACGAAACGTTGATGTACACATAAAAAAACATCCAGTTTTTTGGTTTTCCTTTTTCATTTTACCATCACGTCGGATTACCTTCATCCTTCTCTTCCCATATATATATATATATATATATATATATATATATATATATATATATATATATATGATACATGTATTATATTAGTTTCTGTAGATGTTAATCCGTTGAAACTCCAGTATTTATAAAAAGTGCTCAATAACAAGTAGAGCTGTTTTTTAGTATAACATTTTTATTTATACAAACATTATTAGTTACATATGTGCATACATATTTCGGTTGTACTCTTTATAGAGAATCAACCTCTTCAGCCCAAAACGAGGAATTGAAATGAGATTGGACATTTTTCTTCTTAAGTATATTTTTTCTAGGATGGGATTTCTTTTATAATTCAACGGTCAAGCTTAGTATGAAATTATGTTTTTGCTCATTGGAATTTTCGATTCGTTTCTATCTTTCTATTTTCTTATTCTTTTATTTTTTATTTTCTTATTATTATTGCTTGGCTTGACTCGCATTTATGACCCGATTTATTTTGTATCTCTTGTCTTTCACTTTTATCTTTTATTGTCGATCTGAAATAAGTTTTTATCAACTCTAGGAATCTTAGCGACTAGCTTGATTTAGTCCCTTTAAAATTATCACATAAAGCCATAACCTGCCTACATACATGTTAATGTATCAATATTCCACCCTATATACACACATACACAAATAACAACATATACATATCTATATCTACATACTCAGATCTCTATATAAAACATAAACCATAACACAAATTGTAGATGTTTACAATAAAGAATGCTGATCAATGTCTTATAACACAGAAACCAAACGTTCCAGGACCTATAGAAACATGTAGAACATAATCCTGAATTTATGCCATCGATTTTCCAAACACTATGGCAACTGTGTATAGCCACACTGATGAATCTTAATAAAGTCGAAACATGCATGTTTGTGGATAGATAAATATTTATTAAAAATAAAAATTATATATACTAGCATATATTTCTTAGCTTGAGATGATGGTATCATGATAAACAAACATATACTACACTACACCCAAACCCCCGAAAAAAGGAGGTAATGCGTGGGAGGATAGTCTCATGAGGAGCAAACACATGCTCTACTACTCCCTCCAAAGGAGTAGGTAATGTTTGGGAGGATGGTCTCATGCCAACAGAGCAGATACTACACTACTCCCCCAAAGGAAGTGGTAGTATGTGGGAGTATTCCCCACCACCATCAAAAAAAGAAGGTAATGCCTGAGAGGGTGGTATCATGACGAACGTAGATATACTACACTGCACCGCCAAAGGAGGAGGTAATGCCTGGGAGGATGGTATCATGATGAACCAACATATACTACACTATCCCCAAAAGAGGAGTTTAATACCTGGGAGGATGTTATCATGACAACAGAAAAGATATTATACTACACCCTTCCCAAAGAAGGAGGTACTGTCTGGGAGAATCCCTCTCCCAAAAAAGAGGAAGTAATGCCTGGGATGATGGTTTCATAATAACAGAACAGATGCTACACTACCTCCAAAGGAGGAGGTAACGCCTGGGTGGATGGTCTCATGATAATAGAACAGCTACTACACTATCTCCCCTTCACCTCCCAAAAATGAGAATGTAATCCCTAGGGGGAGTAATCTGACTACAGAACAGATACTACACTATCCGCTTCAAAGTAGGAGGTAATGCTAGAGAGGATTCCCCAAAGCAGGAGGTGGTAATGCCTGTGAAGATGATATCAGGATAAAGAACATATACTACACTGCCTTCCCAAATGAGGAGGGAATGCCTTGGAGTATGGTCTCATGAAAACAGAACAGATACTACACTACCCTTCAATAAAAGATAATACAATAATAAGCTTGCGATAAATCAGTTTTTTTAAAATTTATTAAACAATATTTAGTGAGAATACATACTATACTTTAATCTTATACAAAAAGGTCGAAGAGCGATTAAATAACAGGTTTGAAAAGACATCCAAGCAACAACAGTTGTATGAAAAATAGTCAACCCTGTGATACTACATTGCCCCTCCCTACCCCCCAAAGGAAGAAGTAGTGCCTGGGAGGATTGTTTCATGTCAACAGAACAGATACTACCCTTCATACTATACTACACTATCTTCCCCCTATATTATTTCATACAAAGTACGACAGGACACTACATTTAAATAATATAGGGTCGGCTTCAGACAAACAGATACATTATTAATAGATATGTATGTGTGTGTGTGAGAGAGAGAGAGAGAGAGAGAGAACGAGAGAGAGAAAGAGAGATTTAGTGGCTGAAAATTCAACAGAATGTATATAGTCACCATTCTGTGGTTGTTAGCGGCGATATTTCTTATAGATATCATTACCTCATTCTGTGCATTGTAGGAACAGCTTTGGAAAGTCATTGGAGCACATCTTTTTTTTCTGTAATATTCATGTAAAGACTATTATTGTTGGAATGTCCACAAGGACAATGGATCATCACTGACTGTATTCTTGTTGTGGATCCCACTGTTTGTAACCTTGGCCACGTTACCAGGCTTGATGTTATCTTCCAATGTAATCTACAGAAGAATATGGGCATGATTTAGTTTCTTCTGTTTCTAGTCAAACACTCGAGAGATGAGGTCAGGACGATGATGATATGGTCTCTATCCTGGCAGAATTTCTTTCTCTTTCCAATTGTAAGTCATACATTTTTTAGTTACCGTTTTACTTTAGTTGGCCACAAACAAGGCATATAGCCACTGATGCATAAAGGGACCGCTGTGATAGGGGCCAGATTTATACGGAGGCCAACTGGGTGGGGAGTTGGGCAGCAAGATGTTTGTTTACATTACATTTAAATTTCTGTATTCTGGTATTGTCGAGGTAATAGGGAACAGGCACACAGTCTGAGAGAATAAGCTATTAGAGTAAGAAAATCTCCCGGCATCTAGGGTCCTCTACAGTCAAAAGGGTGGGATTTTGTCTGCTAATCGGGTGGGTCGGCGGTATTAACGTTAAGGGGGTACGGGTGCAGTAAGTTCATCAGAGCACAATTATAAATGCATCATGACTGCATCATGACCGTTGATCTTTTGATAATTACCACTTGAGCAACGGAAGATGCATGTGGACGCCCGTCTGGCATGAAACACCATCAACCATGAATTTAAATATAACTTTCGAGAAGTCTTTCACACCAGCGCCAAGTCATGGTCTCCATGGGACCCAGGAAAAGATGTACCATAGTCGCTTTCGTCTCATTAAAAGAAAGACAGCATTCTCTCTCTATAAGTCTGCTTTGTGGAACAGTCTACCAGAAATAGTGACGATGTCTATCCTATCCAGGATTAAAGTCGCCTTGGACAAAACATTCAGACGGTATGTATATATATATATATATATATATATATATATATATATATATATATATATATATATATATACATATATATATATATATATATATATAACTTAGTTCACTCCAAACAAGGCAAGTTGCAACTGTAGATGCACGTTTAAAGGGTAATCCTAAATTTGGAGCTGTGCAGCAAGATGCTTGTTCACATTAGTTTTAAATTTCTGCATGTCGGTACAGTCGGGAAACGGGGAGCAGGGAGGGAGTTCCAAAGGACGGCAGCTCTAGGAAAGAAGCTATTGGAGTAGAAGGCTCTCCGACATCTGGGAACCTCCACAGTGAAATGGATGAGAATTGGCTGATTGTCGGGTTGGCCGAGTGTATTTACGTCGAGGTGACACCAGAGTAGCTAGTTCATCGGAGCACATTCCATTGAAGTACTTGTAAAGCAAGCACAAAGATGCAAAATTGCGGCGATTGGGACAGGGGCTGGAGCTTGGTAGATAGTGAGGGGCTTATTAGATTAGATACTCTTGTTTGGACCTTGTATTAGAGGGAGAGTCTGGTGGATGGTGCACCAGCCCATATGTGACAAGAATACTCCATGCATGGGCGGATGGTGGCTTTGTAGAGATATAGGATACTGTCAGGTGTGAGAAGTTTTCTAACGTGGTAGAGGGAGCCCACTTTTTTTTCAGCAGCTTTGGTGATGCCTTCTATGTATTTGTTCCAATTCATGTTACCTGTGAATGTAAGGCTGAGGAGTTTGAACGTTGAACTCTCAGGTAGAGGGTTATTTGCCATGGCAATCGGTGATTGCAGAGGTTTCTTGTAGTTATTGAAGGAAAGGAGCTTTGTCTTAGCAGCATTAAATGTTACCATCCATTTATTACCCCATTCCACTACAGACTGGAGGTCATTTTCTAAAGATTCAGCCATTGCCGCAGATATGCGTGCGTCAGTTTTACACACATGTGGAGAGTAAAGCGTGGTGTCGTCAGCAAATATACCCATCTCAGACACAATGTCATCAGGGAAGTCGTTAATGTAAATCAGGAAAAATAAAAAATCTAAGGATCGATCCCTGGTGTACACCTGCATTTATGTCATGTTGTTTGGATGAACCGCCATCGAGGACAACCTGGATCTTTCTTTTGGATAGGAAGGATCTAATTATATTAAATATTCATCCAGTAATACCAGATGAACAAATTTTTATGAGAAGACCTTTATGCAAGACCTTGTCAAAGACTTTGGATATATCAAGCACTACCGCCCTAGCTTCATCTGCCTTCTCCAGTGTATAGTATATGTGTTCAGAGATGACCATTAAGATATCCACAGTAAACCGTACTTGCCTAAATCCATACTAATGATCAGAAAGAAGTTTAGCATTAACGAGGTGACAGACTATCGCTAGATTAATTAAGAATTCAAAGATTTTAGCTCACGAGTGGGAGTACACTGATGGGGCGATAATTCTGAGGGTCAGTTCTATCTTCAGAATTCTTGAAGATTCTTAGAGAAGCAAAGTTCAGCAAGGCATTTGTTGTAGAGTTTGGAGAGGACAGAGACCAGTTCATCAGAGCATTTCTTTATTAATATTACTGGTATAAGATCAGGCCCACATGCTTTGGAGGTGTCAAGGGTTTTTATGATGTCCCAGATATGAGATGGGTTGATGGTCAAGTCATCAAGTGTAGCTTCAGTCCACAATGGGAAATTTGGGAGAGAATGGTTTTCAGAGTCCAAATTAGAGTTTACAGCGAAACGCTAGGCATGTAGTTCAGCCTGATAAATTGGCGTACAAACGATATCATTGTTGTTGGATAGCAGGGCAATTATTGATTGTCAATTGTTCATCACACTATTGAAGATTGTCCAGAAATCGTGAGTACCTAGTTTCTGTGACTGAATACGTTTCTTGATCATCTCTGTATACCTTCATCTATTACATTCTTACAATGATTTCTTGATGCCATAAGTTTCTGTGTATTTGTAGTTGGCTTATGGCGGTTGAATTGTCGGAATGCTTGCTGCCTATGTACAATAGCAGCTGCACAGTTTGAGGTGAACCATTGTGGAAAGTGAGGCTTGCTGTAGAATTTTCACATGGGGACATGTGCTTCGATGCCTGCTTTGGCCCATTCAGTTACCTCATTTGTGCACTGATCAGCAGTGAGAGAAACATTTTCACTCCATGGGGTGTCTCTGATGTAGTCTGTGATGGATTCCCAATCAGCCCGCTTGTAGTATCTCGTTGATTTGAGCAACGACTCATCAGCTTTGGGATGAGATTCGAGGATGATATCAGCATTCCCAAATTGGCTATGGGCATTAGCTGCACAAGCCTCATGCAGTGAGGTCAAGAATAGGTCGAGAAGTGAGGCTTGTTGGTCTACACGATCATGGAAGTGACAGCCTGTGAGAGGGAGTGTGCTATGGAGAAACTATACGTGGAATTACCAGCTGTGTCTGTATAGCTGGAGAATCCAAGCCAGTCACAGTGATGTACATTAAAACTCCCAAATACATGTACTTATGCACTCGAGTCAAGTGAGAGTGCTGTATTTATGCTTTCAGAGACAAAGTTAAGTAGAGTAGAGTCCTGGGTCGAAGGAGAACGGTATATGAAATATAAGTAACTAACTCTGTGCTGTAAGGATAATATAAAGCACATGTAGGCTTGATCATCTGATTCTAGCCTATGTTCTATAGTCAAGTACAGAGTGTTCCTAACATAAACTCCCACCCGTGCATATGTTTGTCAGAGTCTTTCCAGTAGAGTAGGAGGTATCCAATCATGTCAAAATAGTGTGAGGAGATAATAGGTTTGTTTCACTTAGTGCTAGAATATCCGGTGAGTTTACTAGGAGAAAGATGTTGGTTCTAAGCCCCCGGATATTTGTGAATGCTACCCTCAAGGGTAAAGGTGAAGATGTTTTTTGGTGAGTGTCTGGTTTAGGTTTGTTTCTTTTTCTTTGTACTGTCATTTTGGTTTTAGATAGAGTAGGGAGGGCAAAATGAGTGCTTGTTTGGTGCCAATAAGCTCACACAACCAGACCATTAGTCGAGATTTTATCCATGGGAGTAGTGGCCTCTGGAAAGCTGACCAGGGATAACTGTAGGGTCCCTTTCCATGTGCGACATGGCATGTACAGTTACCCACAATATTATACAACTGTTGATAGAAGAGCCGCTCTTTGTGCTACCTAAGAGTTTGAGCTCCTGTACTACCAGTCGGAAACAGCAGCCAGACAAGCTGTCTAATGTGTATCCTCAACCTGTCAAAACAAGAGCGACCCAGACTAGTCATGTGAGACTTAGTGACAAAAATTTTTCCCAAGTTGGCCAGATATAGAGAAAGAGAGACAGCATTCATTGTCCTAGTGATGAAATAACGCCAAGCATTGGGTGTCTTTGAGGTGTCCTTGCACTAGTACCTCTGCACCTGACTAATAGACAAAGAAGGAGTGCAGAGCCCACTTACTCCATAAGCAATTTTAGTTCTGCAAATCGGATATTTTGTTCGAATCTCCAGCTCTAGGAAGGTTGTCGATCAGGACTATGGAGGCCTCCATCCCCCAGTGGTTTGCTGCCAAGACATAAGAAGTCAGTAGCACAGTTTTTATATCAGAGTTTTCCTTCATTGAGATGGGTAATATTGCGCCTGTGTACTAGTCAGATATTTCAGAGCCCCCGCAGTTAGAAAAAAAAATTCCATATATATATATATATATATATATATATATATATATATAGTGTGTCAGGTTGTATATGAAAAGAAATCAATAAAGTGCTCGCTCATATAAGAGAGCTAATATAATTTATTTAGATACTGTATATTACATATTTCAGCAATGTACCGCAGTTTCATCCAAAAGGGCAGATTTAGACATCTTTAGTAAATCTCCGTGCCCAGTGGAATCATTGACAAGCTGAAATGATTGTAGTCACGCCCAACAGGAAATGGCGTACGGAGATTTACTAAAGATGTCTAAATCTGCCCTTTTGGATGAAACCGCGGTACATTGCTGAAATATGTAATATACAG
This sequence comes from Sepiola atlantica, assembly GCA_963556195.1. NCBI lineage: Eukaryota > Metazoa > Mollusca > Cephalopoda > Sepiida > Sepiolidae > Sepiola > Sepiola atlantica. The sequence goes on from OY744515.1 coordinate 191,745,930, forward strand.
TATCTAAATAAATTATATATATATATATATATATATAGAGAGAGAGAGAGAGAGAGAGACAGAGACAGAGACAGAGACAGAGACAGAGACAGAGACAGAGAATAAGTTTCCAGAGATAACAGAAAATTGAAGAGGTGTTGCCCTCTCATAAGTAAGATTTATTGTGGAGACATTTCACCGGTGGGTGAGAGGGTCTAATCTACTTTTTTTATAAACCAAAGAAAGAACACTAAGCTATGATTTTTTAATGCATTCGTCATCGTTGGACCCTGGTGGACTGTGAAAGATAACACCTAATGCCACCAAGTTCCGTTTCTTTATAGATAATGAAGACAAGACGAGTTTGAATGAGGGGTGGGAGGAGGGGGCTTCTCTTTTGAACTCCATAGATTCTAGAGAATTCTTTTTATTTTATTACTTTAGTGGTTTGCCCATGAATTTTAGAAACTACCGGCACGGACATAATTTAAGCATGGAATGTACACATCGTCTAACTGTCCTTTTGCATGGCCTGTTGCACTTTGCTATCTTTTGCCAATAACTTTGATTTTATTTGCTTTTATCTGATAAAGAACTCTAGTTTTCTCATGCAGCAAAAATATGCTATGACATCGTTCTGTCTCCCATGAATCGATTGCGGACTGCCAGAGAAATTGCTGAAAGTAGAATATTTTCATCCATATTTCTGGGGTCAGCATCTGATAACAGCTTATCATGTAGGCATGTGTATTTATCGGCACAGAGTTCCTTCTATTTCCAAAAGATGTAGCCTCAACATCTAGTTTCTATTTCACAGTAAATATCGACCAGAAACAGCTGAATGAGTCAGCATATCTGCAGGATGGGGTTGCAAATCTACCCGAACATTCGGTGGTTGCTACCGTACATACAGGGTAAACAAAATTAAATGTAACTCACCCATGGAATCGTTAATAAAATTAACAACACTTATTGCAATCCAACAATATTTTATACAAATAAACTTCAGTCCATGGTTGACTTGTCCACCAAGTTTTAGTCATGAATGTCCAACAGTCTTTGTGTTATTGCTGTTCAATTATATGCCCTAAATGTTTACCTTGGCATTACAAACACGCCTGGATATGACTTATTTGGGCTGTGATGGCTAACTTCAGTTCAGGAATAGTTTGAGGATAGACATTATCTTTGAGATACCTGCACAGATAAAAATCAGAGGTGGGGTAGCATTAAGGATAATGCCTCTTACTGATGAGACGATCACCAAAGTGTACAAGCATATTATTGAACAGCGATAAAACAACGATTGTGGGGTATTCATAACTAAAACTGCAGTTTATTTGTAAATTTTATAAACGATTCCATGGGTGGCATTTTTTGGAGGGTGGGGGAATCACTCTATATGTTGTATAATCTGTTTTCCTTGTCTAGAAGCTGTTCTTGTTTTAAGATAGATGGTGTAGTTATCTGTTCAATATTAAAATATGATGGGATACTGCAATATCTTATATGAAAGTAGAATTTTAATTAAAAAAGATAATCCCTTTACAACCAATGACTTTTTATAAAAACGGATCTCTTATTAAAAAAAGAACTAATTTACCAACCAACAAATGACCTCTTATAAAAAAAATGAATATATTTACAACAAATGATCTCTTATTAAAAAAATGAACCTATTTACAACCAATGATCTCTTATTAAAAAAATTAATGTATTTACAACAAATGATCTCTTATTCACAAAATGAACAAATTAACAAGTAATGATCTCTTATTAAAAAATGAATCTATTTACAACAAATGATCTCTTATTCACAAAATGAACCAATTTACAACAAATGATTTCATATTAAAATGAACCTATTAAAAACAAATGCACTTTTATTTACAACAAATGATCTCTTATTAAACATAAACTTACTTACAACAAATGATCTCTTATTAAAAATGAAACAATTTAAAACAATGATCTCTTATTAAACAAATGAATCTATTTACAACAAATGATCTCTTTTTCTACAAAATGAACCAATTTACAACAAATGATCTTTTATTAAAAATGAACGTATTTACAGCAAATGATCTCTTATTAAAAATGAACCAATTTACAACAAATGATCTCTTATTAAAATGAACCTATTTACAACAAATGATCTTTTATTTACAGCACATGATTTCTTATTAAAAATGAACCAATTTACAGCAAATGATCTCTTATTAAAAATGAACCAATTTACAACAAATGATCTCTTATTAAAATGAACCTATTTACAACAAATGATCTTTTATTTACAGCACATGATTTCTTATTAAAAATGAACCAATTTACAACAAATGATCTCTTATTAAAATGAACCTATTTACAACAAATGATCTCTTATTAAAAATGAACCAATTTACAACAAATGATCTCTTATTAAAAATGAACCAATTTACAACAAATGATCTCTTATTAAAATGAACCTATTTACAACAAATGATCTCTTATTAAAATGAACCTATTTACAACAAATGATCTCTTATTAAAAATGAACCAATTTACAACAAATGATCTCTTATTAAAATGAACCTATTTACAACAAATGATCTCTTATTAAAATGAACCTATTTACAACAAATGATCTCTTATTAAAAATGAACCAATTTACAACAAATGATCTCTTATTCAAAATGAATCTTTTTACAACAAATGATCTTTTATTAAAAATGAAACTATTTACAAAACGTTATCTCTTTCATAAAAAAAATTAACCCATTTATAACAAATCATTTCTTATTAAAAGAAAAACTTATTTTCAACAAATGATCTCTTATTCTAAAAAAAGATGAACTCATTTATAACAAATCATCATTTATTTACAAAAAAAAGTAGAAATAATAAAAACAATTGAGGATTTCTTTTTTACTTTTAGCTCATCAGGAAATTAATCAACAGACGCTAAATGAAAGGGAAAAAATCATTCAAACAAGAAAATCATTCTTGCAAGTTTTAAAGGTCATACAAACAAATCATCAAAAAAAGAGTTTCATTTTGCTTGAATCTCAAAAGGCAAGAAAGAAAAGTGAATGATTGCATTTTGTACTTTAATAGGAGGGATTATAATGAACATTGATGGGAAAGGGTTTTTAATAAATCTTAAATGATGACAACAAATCATCATCAAAGTGTTGTGTGCGAACAACAGAGATAAAACGTGATTAATAAAAACAACAATTGAAACAAGAAAATCATGAAATTATTCATGAATGAGAAAAACCTGTTAATTGTCTTTGATTGTGATTACTTTTCTTTGTTATTTCTCTATGGCTCATCTTAAAAAGACTGATTGAAAGATAAGGAAAATTCAGTGGAAATTCGAAGCAAATAAAACACCAAAAGTAAACAAAGTTTCCTTGCAGGATTAATTGAATTTACATGGAAAAGATAAAGTAGAATGTGAAATCACAAACTGAAATATCAACTTGATGATACACCGGAAAACAGAATTTTTCTTGAGGTGAGATCTGATCTTGTTTTTTTGTTTTTATTCTTTACTTTGAATCATCCCAAACAAGGGGGCATAATATTGCCATTTGAAACGTACAGGGCTACTGTGATTAGGGGTCAGATTTATCCTAAATGGGGAGTTGTGCAGCAAGATATTTGTTCACATTACATTTAAATTTTTGCATGTTGGTACAGTCAGTGAAACAGGAAGCAGGGGGGTAACTCCAAAAAGCAAAGGATCCGAAGAAGGAAGCTATTAGAGAGAAAGTTTTCTGGCATCTGGGGAATTCTACCGTGAAGGGGTGGGATTTTGCTGCTAATCGGGTGGGTCAGGGGTATTTATGTTGAGGGGATACAAAAGCAGCGAGTTCATCGGAGCACATTCCGTTGAAGTACTTGTAAAACAAGTGCAGGGAAGCGACATTGTGACGATGGGGCAGGGGCTGGAGCTTCGTAGACAGTGCGGGACCTATTAGGTTAGCGATTCTTTTTTTTAACTCTGTCCAAGAGTGAGAGGCTAGTAGTTGGTGCACCAGCCCAGATGTGACAACAATATTCCATGTATGAACGAATGGTGGCTTTATAGAGATATAGGATACTGGCAGGTATGATAAGTTTTCTAGCCCGGTAGAGGGAGCCCACCTTTTTTTGCAGCAGACTTGGCAGTATCTTCTATGTACTTATTCCAATTCATGTTGTCTGTGAATGTTAGGCCGAGGAGTTTGAACGTTGGACTCTCGAGAATGGTGCTATCAGCCATGGTAATCAGTGGTTGGAAAGGTGTAATATAATTGTTTTTAATTCATTTGTGGCCTCTAAATCCAAAAAATAACCCCAATATCACATCGACCCATTTTAACTACAGGATACACTCACCTTGTCTCAAGAATCCTAAAAATACAGCATCCAATCATTAAATGCTACTTTTATAGAATATTTAAAAAAGATTACATATAGGGTTCCCCCCCCCCAAAAAAAAAAAATCCACCCATGAAATCAGTAATAAAACTCACAATCTTCTCTGCAATGCAACCGGATTTAGTTGAAATAAAGTTCAGTCTATGCCTGACTTGTCCAGCAAGTTTCAGCCATGAATGTCCAACAGTCTTTGTTTTATCACTGTTCAATAATATGGGAGGACAGTTTCTTTTGTGATCGTCTAATCAGTAGACGGTGTCATCTTGAATGAGCTTCACACTTATCGGACTTTAATACCCCAACATTTTATTTGTGAAGTTATCTCAAAGATAATGTTTATAAAAACGATACACAGACTATTCCTGAACTGAAGAGGACCATCACAGCCCAAATCAAGGCAGTCTCAAGTGAGGAGTGTGTCAGAGTTATTGACAATTTTGCACATCATATTCAAGTGTGCTTTAGGGGGTAGGATGGTAATAGATACAAATAGTACAATTATACTAACTAGCATGACCATGTAGAAATTCCACGGTTGATTTTTTCATCTACGTGTATAAAAATAAATTCGTATATATCAGTATGGTACGATTTCTTTTGACCGGCTTGATTTTCTTGTTGCTATTGGTTTCCCCAATCCCTTTTTTCTAGAATGGGGTACTTATAAGAGGGACCTGGGGAAGGTTGCCAACATCCATAAGTGAAAGTGATGCTATTGGAACCAACTGGATTCGAACCTGACACACCCAGATGTTCAGTTCATGTCGTTAATCATTTTACCATCGCCACTTCCCATTTATCAGTATAGTTTATTGTTAAACCTAATATGTCTCTTGAAATAATACATGTATTTAAGCTTTAATAATATACAAAAACATATTGTATCTTTCTTCTTCCATAAAAATAATTGTCACTGTAAGCTTGAATTTAAATAAATAAAAGGAATGTCTCCTTTTTTTATTCATTTAAAATTGTAACACTTCGATGTGTAATAAAATGGAATTAAAGTAAAAAGAATGCAAATAGTATTTTTTTTTAAAGTTAAAACGGGACAACAGAATTCGATTTTGGAAAAAATCATTCCAAAATGAGTGAAGTCAGAACTTTTACCTTAACAACACTGGTACATTTTCACTTAACTTTTTGCATTGTATTTCATCTTTGGGAATCGAACGCTCTCATTAAAATAAATTGGTGTGCAAGGTGATAACGTACATACAAACATGAAATGCCTTAGCGTATTATTATATAGATTATATAATATTATGATAGGTGCTAACAACAGGTGTCGATAGTATAATTTGTGAGGTTAACTCAGAAATCTGTACGAAATTTCGAACTGATCCTTTTATTAAATCCAAATAGTACAAAAAAGTACTAAAAGTATAATATTATAGATACTAATAATATATTATGATAGGTACTAATGTTAAATATTAGGTGAGTATAATTTTGTTAGTTGAAATAACAGGAAATGGTGTTCAGTTTGGGTGAGTTTAGTGTACTCGGATGTCAGCTTGACCTCCTGTGTTCTGGAAGCAGATGTGATGTCACATGGCCAAAAGAGAGAGAAAGAGAGGGAGAGAGAGAGAGAGTTAGTGAGGGATAGAAGTTGTCAGTCTGCTTGGAAGCACACACGTGTGAACTTGGGGTTTTAGAGATGCCCGGATAAGATATGAGTAAGAAGTAATTATTGACCACTCTCTGTCTCCCTATCCCCTGGTCAGTTGTTTGAAACAACAACAAAGTGAATAAACCACTTCTTGTCTTCAACCGTTTGTCCCATATTGATCCTTATTTTTGAAGTACGAAAAACGTGTTTGCAGGAAGGGTTTCCTGGGTCGGGCAAGATCACTTTAAGGAACGAACGGCCAGCAAGGTATGTTATGAAGGTTCATTTATTTTATTTGATTGGGACTTGTGAGACATTAGACCTCCCCTAAGAGGGGAGGTATATATAATACTCACAGCAGGCGCCGATAGTATAATATTATGATAGGTACTAATAATACACCCTGATCAAGTTAAATTTGATTTTAAACCCAGAGAGAATCACTCCAAAGAGAATTACTCCAAACTAATTTCCTGAAAGTCTACCGAAGAGTTTCTTTTTTCAATTATTAATAAATGCTCACTTAAATATTTAATCATGATAATTAACAAAATCAAATGATGTTTACTGATGTTTACAGGAGAGCAGACTAACCAATCGATTAATTGGTTCATCATTTAACTAAAATTAAATCAATCATCTTTGATTATTATATTTTTTAAATAGAATTAAAACCAATGCATTATTTTCAAGTTGATCATCTATTGCAATGTTTCTTTTTTACAGAAAAGATATAAGCGTTTTCTTCTTCTTCTTCTTCTTCTTCTGCTTCTTCTTCTTCTTTTTCTTCTGCTTCTTCTGCTTCTTTTTCTTCTTCTTCTTCTGTTTCTTCTTCTTCTTCTTTTTCTGCTTCTTCTTCTTCTTCTTCTGCTACTTCTTCTTCTTCTTCTACTTCTTCTTCTTCTTCTTCTTCTTCTTCTTTTTCTGCTTCTTCTTCTTTTTCTGCTTATTCTTCTGCTTCTTTTTCTTCTTCTTCTTATTCTGCTTCTTCTTCTTTTTCTTCTTCTTCTTCTTCTTCTTCTTCTGCTTCTTCTTCTTCTTCTTCTTCTTCTTCTTCTTCTGCTTCTTCTTCTTCTTCTTCTTCTTCTTCTTCTTCTTCTTCTTCTTCTTCTTCTTCTTCTTGTTTTGTACTTATGTTGCTGTGAGTGTCCCAGACTTTAGGGAGAGCAACACCAGGTAACGTTTATGTCTGCTTTCCATGCGGCAAGATTTAAAGGGTTGATAGCAGTCATATCACTTCTTATGCACTCAAGCCAGATCTTCCTCGGTTTACCACACTCCCTTGTGCCTGAGATGTCCAGGCATGTTATAGAGTTGATGCAAGTTTCTGATGAAGCCCGGTTGAAGGGATCGTTCCTTCTAGATTGCGCCTGCACAACCAACTGATCATGGTGCGGTCATTATGCCGAAGCTGTTGCAGATCGGAAGTGTTTGGGATAATAATATTAATTATTTCAACTGGAGAAGATTTTAATGCTCGTTTGTGTAGGATCTCTTTATTATTATTATTGTTTCCACTTAGCGTAAACAGTATAAAGAATAGAGTTCTCCAGGTATTCGGTAGTGTGAATGTAAACAATCATAAGCATTAACAATTCCCTTGCTTCCTAGCGAGTGGAATAATATAAGAGTAAGATTCTTGCCTTCTGACTAAACAGTTGGGTTTTGTTTTTTAAAGTTTTTTTTTAACATAGTTCACCTCAAACAAGGCAGGCCACCACTGTAGACGTAAGGGGCTACTGAGAAAAAAGAAAAGGGGAGAAGGTTGGGGGGGGGGGTCAACCTAAATCGGGATCTGCGCAGCGAGATGTCTGTTTACATTAGTTTTAAATTTCTGCATGTCAGTACTGTCGGGGAAACAGGGGACAGGGAGGGAGTTCCAGAGGTCAGCAGCACGAGGAAAGAAGCTATTTGAGTAGAAGGCTCTATGGCATCTGGGGACATCCACAGTGAATGGATGGGATTTAGTTGATTGTAGAGTTGGTCTAGTGAATTTACGCCGAGGGGCACCAGAGTAGCCAATTCATCGGAGCATAATCTATTGAAGTATTTATAAAACAAGCACAAGGATGCTGCATTGTAGCGATGGGACAGGGACTGGAGCTTGGTTGACAGTGAGGAACCTATTAGGTTGGCGACTCTTTTTTGGACCTTGTCAAGGAGGGAGAAACTAGTAGATGATGCACCAGCCCAGATGTGGCAACAATACTCCATGCATGGACGGATGGTGGCTTTGTAGAGATACAGGATAATGTCAGGTGTGAGGAGTTTACTAGCACGGTAGAGGGAGACAACCTTCTTTGCGGCAGCCTTGGCAATGTCTTCAATGTAGTTGTTCCAATTCATGTTACTTGTGAAGGTTAGGCCGAGGAGTTTGAATGATGAACTCTCAGGTAGGGTGTTATTTGCCATGACAATCGGTGGTTGGAGAGGTTTCTTGTAGTTATTGAAGGAAAGAAGCTTTGTCTTTGCAGCATTAAAAGTTACCAACCATTTATGACCCCAATCCACTACAGCCTGGATGTCATTTTCTAAGGATTCAGCCATTGCCTCGGATATGATCGCGTCTGTTTTACCAACATGGCGAGAGTAAAGCGTGGTGTCGTCAGCAAATAAACACATCTCAGACTCTATGTCATCAGGGAGATCGTTTATATAGATCAGGAACAATAAAGGTCCAAGGATAGATCCCTGGGGTACACCAGCATTTATGTCATGTTGCTTAGATGAATGGCCATCGAGGACAACCTGGATTTTTCTTTTGGTTAGGAAGGATATAATTATATTAAGTAATTGCCGAGTAATACCGTATGAGCATATTTTCAGGAGAAGCCCTTTATGCCATACCTTGTCAAAGGCCTTGGATATATCAAGCACTATTGCCCTAGCTTCTCCTGCCTTGTCGAGTGTATCATACATGCATTCAGAGATGACCGTTAGGATGTCTGTAGTAGATCGTGCTTGTCTAAATCCATACTGGCGGTCAGAAAGAAGTTTAGCATTAACTAAGTCCTGTACTATCGCTAGATTGATTAAGGATTCAAATACTTTTACAAAGATCGGCAATAGACTGATTGATCGGTAGTTCTGAGGATCGATTCTATTCCCAGAATTCTTGTAGACTGGTACCATAGAGGCAATTTTCCAGCTATCGGGGAAGCAAGATTCAGCAAGGCATTTATTGTAGAGTTTGGAGAGGACAGGGGCCAGTTCAGCAGAGCATTTTTTATTACTATTACAGGTATAAGATCAGGCCCACAAGCTTTGGAGGTGTCAAGGTTTTTATGATGTCTCTGACCTGGGATGAGGTGATGACCAGGTTATCAAGTGTGGCTTCGGTCCGCAAAGGGAATTTGGGGAGAGGGTCGTTATCTGAGTCCGAAGTGGAGTTAGAAGCGAAACGCTGGGCAAGTAGTTCAGCCTTACCAGTGGCCGTGCAAACAACATCATTGTGGTTTGATAGTGGGGGAATCGTTGATTGACCATTGTTTACTACACTATTGTAGATTTTTCAGAAATCAAGTACCTAGTTTCTGTGACTGAATGCGTTTTTTTGTTAACTCATTATACCTTCTCTTTGCTTCGCCTATCACAGCCTTGCAATTATTTCTTGACTCTATAAATCTATGTCAATTAGTAGCTGACTTATGGTGGCCGAATTTACGGAATGCTTGTTGCCTCTCAGCAATGGCAGCTGCACATTCTGAGGTGAACCATTGGGGAGAGTGGGGCTTGCTAAAGAATTTTCGCATGGGGACATAGGCTTCAATGCCTGCTTTGACCCATTCAGTTAGTTCATTTGCACACTGGTCGGCAGGGAGTGAGAAGGTTTACCTCCATAGGGCGTCGCTGATGTGATCTCTGATTGACTCAAAATCAGCCTGCTCGTAGTATCTCGTTGTTTTGAACAACGGTTCATCAGCTTTTGGACGACTTTTTAGGGTGATATGTATCATTAGCACAATGTGATCAGCATTCCCGAGTGGGCTATGAGCTTTCGTCACACATGCCTCGGGTATTGAGGTCAAAAAAAGGTCTAGAAGTGAGGCTTGTTGGTCTACTTGATCAGGGATGCGGGTCGGAAAATCGACAGTCTGAGAGAAGGAATGAGCTAAGGAGAAATTATATGGAGAGTTGCCGGCTGCGTCAGTAAGGCTGGAGAATCCCAACCAGTCACGGTGGTGGGCATTTAAATCCCCAAATACATGTATCTGGGCATTCGAGTCAATTAAGAGTGCTCTATCTATGCTTTCAGAGACAGAGTTTAGCAGAGTACAGTTCTGGGTCGACGGGGAATGGCATAAGAAATATAAGTAACTGTCAAAGTGGTGAGAGGAGATTGAGGCTGTAAGGTTAGTTTCACTTAGAGCTAGGATATCCGGGGAGTTTGTCAGGAGAAAGGTTTCTATGTCGTTTATGTTGGTTCTAAGTCCCCGGATATTTGTGAATGCGAGCCTCAAGGGCGGAGGCAAAAGTGTTTTTTGTTGGGTGTCTGGTTTAGGTTTGCTTTTATTTTTTTGTAATGACATGTTTGTTTTGATTATAGAGTGGAGTGGCCAAGTTAGGTACTTGTTTGGTGCCAATAAGCTCACACAACCAGTCCATTAGTCACGACCTGGTCCATGGGTGTTGTGGCCTCGGGAAAGCCTACCGGAGATAATTGCAGGGTCACTTTCCATGCGCGACATGGCACACACAACTACCCACGGTATTATGCAACTGATGATGGAGCAGCCGTTCTTAGCGTTACCCAAGAGTTTGGGCTCCTGTCCTGTCAGTCGGAAACAGCAGCCAGACAAGCTGTCTAACCTGTAACCTCAACCTGTCGGAATAAGAGAGACCCAGACTGGTCATGTAAGACTTAGTGACGAAAAAACTTTCCCCAAGTTGCCCAAATAGAGAGAAAGAGAACGGCATTCATTGTCCTAGTAAGCAAACAAGGCTAGGCACTGAGTGTTCAGAGATGTCCCAGCGCTGGTACCTCTGCGCCTGGCTAATAGACAAAGAAGGAGTGCAAGGGCCGGCGATAGGCAGAACCTATCTACTCTTTAAGCAATTGTAGGTTTGCAAACTAGATATTTTGTTCGAAATTCCAACTCTAGGAAGGTTGTCGATCAGGACTAAGGAGGCCTCCCTCCCCAACGGTTTACTGCCACGGCGTAAGTAGTTGGTAGCAAGGTTTTATTGTCAGAGATTTCCTTCTCTTAGATGGAGAAGGAAATCTCTGACAATAAAACCTTGCTACCAATCTCAGCTTAAAACACTCATCACATCTAGCCACACTGATGAGCCGTCATATAGCGAAACAGCTGTCTGTGGATGACTAGTTATCGGCTTACTGTGGCAATTCAAGTTCGAAGATAACTTTTTTAATTATTTTTTTAAGTATCTGTTATTTGGATTATTCGGACTACTGCTCTCATCTATTCTTACAACGTTTCAGTCGATGTAACTGCCGACATTCTTTATGCGCATCTTGTGCTTGGGAATCTTTATGTTGAACTCGGGAATCTGTACGGAATTTTTAACTAAACCCACTATTTGATCCATGCGAGTAGTTTGTTCTCATTCTGTCAGCCACGAGCGGGTAAAAGTCTTAAGTTATTTTTATTATATTCTTTTATCGCTTGTATCGAGGATTAAACCTTCAAGCTTCAAAAGACTGTCACTTAGAACTGATGATTACTTCGCACTGTGCCACAGATGTTGAAGGTTCAACCCTCAGTACAGGCGATACTAAGAATATATACTTCTACCCGATACTGGTTGATAGAACGACAACAAACTACCTGCTCATGGTTGATGGAATAAGAACAATCAACCCCCGTGGATCAAATAAAGCATTTGGTTTGAATCAAAAACTTCGAAACATAATACCATAAGTAATTCAATAACATTTTTTTAAATTTCAACAAAATGTGATTTCGTAGATATACTTTGCAAGAAGCTAGCTTCGCTTTTTTTTTTCCATTTTCTTATCATTTTGTTTTTGCTGCGAGTGGGGCATCGTACCAGATGCCAGACATTCACCTGCTATTTCAGAGACTCCAAGACGTTAGGATTCTAACTGTCTCTTTAAGCGCAATTGTTTTTCTCTCTCTTGCACTTGATTCACCGAATCTATTCGCTAGATAGTTTTTGAAATTCTTCTTCATGAGCCTGAGTGTGCCTATCATTACTGAAATGATAGAGATCTTCCTAAGATTCAAGTTTCTTTACATGTCGTACATAAGACCTTAGTATTTCGTTATCTTCTTTCTCTCAGCTCTGTTTAAACCAGCATCATTAGGGACTCTGACTTCAACTAGGGTTGCTACTTTCTCCCTCTTGCCTCATATCACTATATTAGGTTTAACAGCTCTTTTTCTAGGTATGTAGCTGTAGGGGTTGCATAGTCATAGTGGATGGTGTATGACTTATTTCAGTTCTTTCTGGTATATGTTCCTAAGACTTGCTGCTACATCGATATTCAATTTTTTACAGATGGTCCAGTGGAGATATTTACACACTCCGTTATGTTACATTGTATAGTAGCCGTCCCCCAGCAGAACCTTACAACTGGATGTCCGGTGGCTCACACTCTCTACTTCTGTATGGCAGAACCTGCATTTGTTGTTGTTGTTACTGAAACCACTCATCTTCTTAAAAGCATTGGTCATCAAATCTTGATCCTTGGCAGCCATTATTATCCTCTTCTGATCATAGCTTTTGAGCCAGTCTACAGAGCCTTCCTTATCTATATATTCCTGGGATAGTTCTTCTAGAAAATATTTGCCATGTTGTCGGTTGGCACATTCTTTTAGTTTTCTACTCTGGAAGGTCTTGGTGTATTTCTGGTGGCTCTGCTGGGCTATTTCAGTGGTAGGCTTGTTTAGTGTTTCTGTCTCATTTGTGAGACAGTCTTGTCCGAAATGTTTGGATAGTTTTGTGATGGAGGTTGTTTTACTGGCTCTTTTATTTTGATCTTGATATGCCATCATAAGGTTTGGTTTGTGGGAGCTCATCAGATATTGGCCAGTGTACATAATAGAATAGTGGCCTGATGTTGATAGTCAATTTCTGAGAGACAAGAACCTCCTGCTTCTCTGGGCAGATACAGCATTGGTAAACACTGGTTTCTGTGCATTACCTTGTACAGTGTCAACAATTTTCTTGTTTTAGTGTTTAGTCTGTTAATGTCCTTTTGTGGTCAGTCAATAATGTCAAAGTTGTATGTTATCACTAGCATGGCAAGTTTGTTAATGGCAGTTACTTTGCTTTTGTCTGTAAGCTGTGTTTTGCAGATTTTTTCTTACGTGGAATTTTTTCTCCTGTCTTGGCATGTTGCATGGAATCATTTTCTTCAATGCAAGGGTAGTTGTATTGTTCCTGCTCTTCTAGGTCTTTGATGTCAGTCTCTTCATCAAGCTGTATGTTTTCCACATGGATCTTCTTCCCAGCTCTGAGGGAGCACTTGACATATTTGTCCAGGCCAAACTTCAGTCCAATATCTTTGTAGAAGTTATGTACAACCTTCAAGAGTCGACTTAAGTTAGTGTCTGAGCTAGCATAAACTCTGAGATCATCTATGAAGAGCACTCTTTTGTTTGGGTCGTGTTAGCGGTCCTGGCTTAGGTTGTAGGCACTTTGACATTTATTCAGTAGTGAATCTATTGCCAAGCAACAGACTACAAAAAATAAGCTGTCTCCTTGGAAGATTCCTCTTCGGAACTTGACATCAGGGATTGTTATTGTTCCATCGGTGTGACTTAATGACATGGTTGTTTGCCACATCTTTATATGGATAATCATGGTTTTCTTGAATCTATATAATTCAAGGCACCACAGTAGCCAAGAATGGGGCACACTATCATATGCCTTTTGATAATAAATCCAAGCCATGCTTATCTAAGCATTTTTCTTACAGTTCTCAAAGATGGTCTTGTTAATAAATAACTGGTTCTTGGTTCTAAAACACTTCCTCCTACATCCTGCTTGCTCTTTTTCAAGGTAAGCTCCAGGCGAGAGGTGCTCATAGATGGTGTCTGCAACCAGGCTAGTGAAGAGCTCATAGGTGGTAGTAAGACAGCAGATTGGTCTGTATTTGTTAGGCATTGTGCTTTACTCGTTTTAAGTATGATAGTTGTATCGACTTTTACTAGCCATGCTGTTGTGGCCTTCTCACCCCTCAACAGTCTGGTGAAGCAGCCACTATAGTGGCTATGTAGTTCTGTTAGTTGCTTCAACCATAAATTGGGTAGGTTGTCTATGCCAGTTTTTTTCTGATTTTGAAATTGATACAACTTTTTCTTTATCATACCAGGCATGATGTCTGGCTATGAAATTTCAGGCTTGTTTTCATTACTTTGAGCTATATCCAAGATCCACTCGGTGTCTTGATTACATGGTCCCTCATTTACAAGCCGAGACTTCTAGTACTCTTCTAGCTCTTGTTTTTGGGGTGGTTTTTCCACAGTTATTGTCTCTCTTATGAAAAGAAAAGAGTGAAGCTAAACGAGTAAAGAAGGAAAAGCAGTGGCTTGACATCCCAGTAATCTACTTTGCCTTTTTTAATCTTGCTGAACATATTATAATCTCAGGCAGAATTAAATCCTGCAAAGTGCCAATTTCAATTTTTTAAAGACTTTTTAATGAACTCTTTTCTCAGCCGATAACTTCAAACGGTTTTGATTGATTTGAAGTATTTAAAATTTTTTCAAAGAGGCCTTGAAGGAGCATGAGCTCCCTCCTCGCCACTGACAATCTTTAACCTCTCATTTTAATGAGATTTCAGCCATAGATACTGTAATTGTAATGGCATTGAACAGGGTGGAGGTGGAGCCGGCTCCAAATAAGTTCACTGCATCAAGTTGGTCCACACCCGCCGATCAGCTGCTGAGTCCTCAACATACTTCAGCCATTGCCGGTTCCAGTGACGAACACCAAAAACGTGGGGTCCAGCCACCAACTCCATGTCTGTCTTCACTGTTCCAATCTAAGTCTTCAGTTGCCTGCCTTTGCACTTCCTCCTGCGATTGGGGCTACCAACTTGCAGATGAATTCCTCTTCAGGGCGTCAAAGAATGTGACTAAACCAGCAAAGTCTCCTTTTAAGGAGAGTCTCTGTGATGCCGGTGGTGTTGCATATTAAGAAGAGTAGAAAGTGGACTTTTGGTTTACTTTCGGTAGCCTCGTAACTCTCGCTTCCTTTATTTTGTCCTTTAGGCCTCACATTCCATGAGCGATGTTTCTGTCAAAGGGGGAAGAATTGCTGTTTTGGGGTCGGAATCTATCCATCTAACACTTATCGTTGGGTGTTTTTTTGACCTTGAAGTAGCATTTGTTTTAGCTCCTTACATCAGGTGATTTCATGCCTTATCTGGAGCAATTTCCATAAAAAAATTTTTTTAATAATGGCAATACCACTGCCATAGCGATAAATATGCTAAGCATCAGCCATAGAAATAGGGAGAAGTTGAGTGTTTTCTGCTATAAAAAGATATTTTCCATAACAAATTGAATTTTTCCTATAATATTATCACTGAATAGTTGAAAAATCAATGTAACTCACATGAGTTATAATTTGTATACACAAATCATAACTTGTGCGAAATACATTTATTTTTCAGAGATAAAATTTAATATTTTCATAATCTTTGAGTAAAGATTTATTAAGACAATTTTCTTTAAACTATACATGCATATTGTTCAATTAATATACATAGTTGTTGTTCCTTTTCTTCAAAAGCTGTCGCTCCCAATTCAACTTTCAGCAAGTATAATTCCTATTTTTTTTCAAGCTAAAATTTGACTTTCGTTCACTATCAAGAAATCCCTACAGTATTTTACATGAGTTATGATACGTGTATCGGAAGAAAAAACAAACACCTATTCAAATATAAGAAAGTAAATAAAGACATGGCTGTAAGCATTGAGGCCGCTGGGAAAAATAGTGGCAACCTTAGAATTAAGGAGGTGATACTTATAACTTGACTCAACTCACAAGTTAACAACAAATTATAACTCAGCATAGAGTTCTTAATTTAATGCACTCATGCATAACTGAAACACACATTTATGACAACATTTATACTCATATTTGAATAAATTATTTAATCAGTGTCACGTTCTGACAATAATCTCTTCAACCAACAATTACATATAACGTCTCCATTTATAAAACATGTTGACTTGAAATGATGTATCCAATAAATAACAGATACATAAACAAAATGACACTCTCATCGTCTATACTGAAAATTTCATGAGATTTAAACCATTCTTAAAAATGTAATAATTTCAAATACCCTAATGGAAGCTAAACTTTCTTTATGAACCTTGTATGCTTTTCATTGTTTTGTAGCGCCTGATCCCAGATGTGTCATCGGGTAGTAAAAATGCTTATACTGTTGCTGATGATGCTGAAAACAATCAATTATACGCTCCAAGAATATTGGGAAGTATGGCATCAAATTTGGCACGAAACACTCTTGAAATGCCGGCAGTGTCATAAGGGGGAGGGTAAACATTCTAATACTCTTACTGCTACTGCTATTATTACGACTACTACAACTACTACTGATAATAAACATTCCACAAAATTCAACAAAAAATATGGACATAAAGTGTCTCAAAATTCTAATAATAATACAAGTACTGTTAATATTACTACTACTGATGATGAAACATTGACATAAAGTGTTTCAAAATTCTAATAATAATACAACTGTTGCATACCTTAATTTTCTCCGTCGCCTGTAGAGGGTTGGTTGTGTCGTCTAGTGGATGAATTCTTTGTTCTTTCCTTCCTGCCGTGAAACACGCCGTCCGTGTCTGCAACAAAAGCCTCATGACGCACTCCGAAGACAAACTCTTCTTTTAAATTTAATTCATTTTATTACAAGCATTGTTATTTCAACTGGGGGTCATTCACTACGTTGAGAGAGAGGGAGAGAGCAAATCACTACTTTATCGTAGTTAGTTAACAATGTTTTCTTAACCATTCATAGAGAGGGGGGGAGGATTTCTCCCGCTTGTGTTCCCCTAAGGAAAATATTTCCCTTATTTTTACATTGTGAATCGCACGTCCTGCTCGGTTCACCTTCCGAATCAGACTGACGAAAACTCGCTTCTCATGAGAACGAGTGACGTCACAGAGCCTCTCGCATGTGCAGACTGACCCTTGATCTGGGGTCTCGTCACACGGTAACCTTGTCACGTCTGTTAGCTCTGACTGTGAGAACAAGCCCTATTCTGCACTCGACTGCACCCGCGTTAACTCGCGCAAGTCAAACCAACGATTTCCAACAGATACGTCCATTCCCATAGGGCCATTATCCAACACAACTACTGTTAATATTACTAATACTGATGATGAAACATTGACATAAAGTGTCGCAAAATTCTAATAATGATACAAGTACTGGTAATATTACTACTACTGATGATGGAACATTGACATAAAGTGTCTAAAAATTCTAATAATAATACAAGTACTGGTAATATTACTACTACTGATGATGGAACATTGACATAAAGTATCTCAAAATTCTAATAATAATACAACTACTGCTAATATTACTACTACTGATGATGAAACATTGACATAAAGTGTCTAAAAATTCTAATAATAATACAAGTACTGGTAATATTACTACTACTGATGATGGAACATTGACATAAAGTATCTCAAAATTCTAATAATAATACAACTACTGCTAATATTACTACTACTGATGATGAAACATTGACATAAAGTGTCTAAAAATTCTAATAATAATACAAGTACTGGTAATATTACTACTACTGATGATGGAACGTTGACATAAAGTGTCTAAAAATTCTAATAATGATACAACCACTGTTAATATTACTACTACTGATGATGGAACATTGACATAAAGTGTCTCAAAATTATAATAATGATACAAGTACTGGTAATATTACTACTACTTATGATGAAACATTGACATAAAGTATCTCAAAATTCTAATAATAATACAAGTACTGGTAATATTACTACTACTACTGATGATGATGATGATGATCTGTATAATACACTTACTCACCTTCTTACATACATTATCACATTCCACAACCATTTTTAAAAAATGAGATCGCCCGATTTTAAAATATGAAATGCATACAAAAAATAATACTTGAAAATTAACTGATATAAAATATTTCCGATGTTAACCATTTTAAAATAAATTGTTCCAGAATCTAAATCTGTCATCTCATCGATTTAAACAGTTTTATAAACACACTGTTTGCATTCTTCATATTTTAATCTTAGTTTAATATATCTAATTGTCACAATTTTAAATATACAATTTTTTTAAAGTTATATTCGTTTGACTTATATTTAGTGTTTTAGGATATTTAGTTAGCAATTATTTTATGAATCATCATCACAGGTGAGATTAATTATTAAAACCAATTGATTTGGAATAATGTAGATGAATAAATATTGTTTGCAACTTAAAAATGTCATAGAAGTGTGCCTGCCATACATAATTTGAAACTGGATTATCAAGTGATAATTTAAGAATGATATATTTAATCATGATTTGCAGAGCTAAAAATATCCAGCCAGTAACCAAATTGTGTTTATAATTTAAGAAAACATTCCTACATGGGTTAAACGAAGGTTTTCATCGACTGACCAATCATAGAATAGCAGAAAATCCGAAATGGTTTATGATTGGTTAGCCAATCATAATAATCGCCTCAAATGAAAGTTCTCAATATAAGAACATACTCTTGGTGAGCTGCTCATACAATCAATCAATCCGAGAGACAGACTGGCAGCGAGATAGACAGAAATTGGTGGCCGATCAATCAAAATATAGAAATTAAATAAGAGTAAGAATTCTCTTCAATTCAACACCCTCTAATAGACAAAAATACAAAGCAAATTTCAAAGTTCCCTAAGCAAGATAAGTTGATGACAGCAGTACAATTCCTCAACTTGTCTTATCAAGAGCAATATAACTTTTTATTTCCATTATTGTAACATATCTATGTTCGAATTATTATTATTATTATTATGTTATTGTTTATGGCAAGATTTTATTGTTTTGGGGTTTCCGACAAGACCGACTACTTACCTAAGTCTCTGACTAAGTTACCTCAGCACCAAAGTCCTGTAGATATTTTAAACACAGTGTAGGCACAGAACTATTGACAAAGCAACCAGTTGAAATGCATGTGGTCATCGTAGCATTAGACCAAACAATCAATAAATTAAAAAGTTGAAAACGTTCGTTTTATTTATTTAAAATATTTATAAGAAAAAAGAAAGAATATTTATTGTTTTAAAATGAATAAGACGAATATGTCTGTTCTCTATTTAAAATTATAACAATTTTAATCTCTTTAAGATTAAAATTGTTATGATTTTAAATAAGTAGAGAAGAGAGATATTCGTTTTATTCATTTAAAAATATTGAGCTGACAATGGTAATTAATATTTACAGAAGAAAAGGTCAGTTTTTCTTAATATGACATTTATTATTTCAAGAGAATTATTAACAGTAAATTACAGATAGATGAAGAAAAAAACTATGAAATTTTCACAGGTGATGACTCTTGTGAAAACTCCCAATGAATAATATAAACCTGCAATGGGCTGCCTATTTTGGTGGTGCATGCGAATGGCAAACGTTGCAAGTGTGAGATGCTCGTTCAGGGGAAAAGTGGGGAGCACAGAGGAATTTGAAAATATCTCTGATTTTGTATCTTGGGCCACACAGAATCTTGTTTCTCTTTGAAATAAAATGGATGCTTCATAAAGACAGGGGATCATGCTGGGATCAAAAAGTAATGTTCTTAGATTGTCTCCATGATACCCCCCCCTTAAATAGACGCCATCTGACAGTTATCTCCAGTAACCATTATCTTGGGTGGTCGATTTCAAAGTGGTCGAATGGAGAGAGGGATCGGATATCCCGGATTTCCAGTCAGAAGCTCATATGTCTCAGCCTATGGGAGAGGGGTTCAGTTTGGCCTGGCCCTCTGGGCATGACACAGACAGTTTTGTTTTTGGAGAGCTGATGATCAGTTGTAGTTGGGTGCCTCTCCAGGCAGAATGGGTCCATTGGGGCTCTTAGTCAAAAGATTGTGCTGATTGGAATTATCTTTTTTGGTCGGAAAAAATCTCATTTTGTAAATCTGTCATTCAACTTGGAAACACGAGTTTCATTTGTAGCCTCCAACAAATAAACCTATTACTTGTTTATAACCTGGACATGTGGCCTTACTTGAGATGAGAATTCTTTCTTGCAACGCTGATTGAGTCGGAGAGCAACTTTTGACCAGCACAACGTGTGAGAAGATTGCGGACAGTGCAATAAACACACTTATACAGTTTCACAATAATAATAATAATAATAAAACCCAGGAAAACTGTAAATGCCGACCGTGTGGGGAAAGAGTCAAAACAGTAAATCATATAATAAGTGAATGCAGCAAACTAGCCCAAAAAGAATACAAGAACAGACATGAGTGTGTGGGGAAAGAAGTACACTGGGAACTATGCAGATGATTGCATTTCGAGCACGCAGACAAATTGTACACACATAAACCGGAAACAGTACTAGAAAACGAAAAACACAAAATCTTCTGGGACATGGATGTACAAACAGATAAACTCATACAAAACAAGGAGACCGAATATGATAATAAGGGACAAGAAGAAAAAGTCCTGCCAAATCGTAGACTTCACCCTTCCACCAGACCACAGAGTGAAGATCAAGGAGATGGAAAAATGAAGCAAATACACGGAACTTGCCAGAGAAGTGAAAGGAATATGGAGAATGAAGAAAGTCAAAATAAAACCAATAATTGTAGGAGCACTAGGAACAGTCCAAAAAAAAAACTGGAGAAAAGACTGGGAGAAATTGGAATCAAAGGGATCATTGAGACCATACAAAGGACGGCGATGATCAAAACAGCTGCAATCTTAAGGAAAATCATTGAATACGAAAACCAATCCGCATAAGTTACAAAGGGTAACTAGCCACATGGAAGTTACAGTAGGAAGAAAGAAAAACCACAGTAAGAACACCACTGCACGAACCAAGGAACAGAAACTGCAAGAAATCTCATAAACTGCCCCCCACCCACAATAAAAATTGATGTTACCAGCCTCTGCTAGTACAACACAAAATAGTTGTAATGGGTCAAGCAGGATGACAAGACCGAAAAGAGACAGCACTAACTAAACGTCTACTGGAAGAGTGTGGAGAGTACTGGGACCTTGGGGAGGCTTATTGCCACCCAAATTCCAGAGGAGACCAATGGTCGTTGCCAGCAAGAAATCAATGGTAGGCGACTGTTGTGATATCGCAATATCATTTGCGGTGGGTATTGCAAAGAGGTGGAGAGTACTGGAAATCTGCGGAGGCTTGTTGCCACTCAGAGACTCCAGGGAACACCATCAGTTGTTGTCGGTCAGCAATCACTGATAATTGTTGATTGTGAGTTATTCCCCCTTTAACAGTTTTGAGGGATCTCTCTTGATACCCGGAAGTATAAAGACTGGTTTGGAAGAGAGGAGGGTTTTTCAATCTTAAGTACTTCATTGATAAACTAGACCATTAAAAACTTTGAGAAATGGTAGCAGAAGCGTAAACCAGTGTGGGGTATTTAATATTGTTTTGTGTTCTACACATTGCCACATAGACTGTGTTAAAAAAAAAAAAATAATGAATCAAGCTTTTAAATCGCCACCTGCCTTTGAAAACGAAGATTGCTATGCGGAATGGAAGAATGATTTAACAAAATGGCAAATGTATACGGACCTAAATAAATGCAAGCAAGGGCCAGCAGTAGTTCTCAGTTTAACTGGAAGAACAAGAGATGTAGACATCATCAGAAAAATATAAAAAGCATACAAGAGATTCACATAACTATTTAACACAGAACTCCATGCTTCTGCATTGGTTAAGAAGTGTTTTGGAATGTGCATATTAGATAGCGCAGGCACAAAAACTGTCCTCGGAAAAACTTGGTTGGACGTTTTTATTGATGCTCTTTCTGATCAAAACAAATACTTAGTTGAATATTCTTTTACTGATACAACATTCAAGTTTGGAGATGGAGCTGAGGTTACTGCAACTAGAAAAGTAAAATTTCCAGCAGTTACTGGCAGAAAAAAGTGATGATTGAGACCTGTATAGTGAATGAAAGATGGGAATTCAGAAGTCTATGACTAAACTCCAAACGTTAAACAAAAAAAAAAACCAGTTCAGTTCAATTCCTGTAGAAGCACAAAAACCCTGTGTAACTTTGAGCTCCAATGAACAAAAAATAATTCTGCTCACCGCAGAATTTCACTCGACACTCACTTCACCTTCTCCTGATTTTCTTCTCTTTTTATTAGCAGATTTTCCTTCAGTTAATTCCGCTTAACCAATCAGAATAAACATAATCCACTGGCTGACTATTTGTCGTCAAGGCGAATCCACGTATTATTGTGCAGCAATCAGTAGATTTGTTACTTCGAGGTTGCGAGTTCAATCCTCACTAGAAAACTAGTAAGCCAAAACTTATTTTCCCTTCCATCTGCAAGCCAGGCAAAGGCAGACCCTCTTACTGCGGGGATGAAGTAAGTCCGGGTCATCTCCACCGCTCGATTCTGGCTCAAGATCATCAATTCCGCCACAGTGAATAATGAAATTCCATTGCTGCTGAGTAAAATCTCCATGAAGAAAGCTGGAATTATTTTAAATTTTGTGAATGATACAGCAAGGATTCTTGGTGAAGCGATAGATTTGGGTTACACCTCATAAGGCCACTACGGTATTCCACTTACAAATTTGTTATTTAACAAGCGAGGTGAATTGAGAGTGTCTATAGTGTTGCACATCACTTCTATAAAAAACTTAACACTGGAAGAAAAAGACGAAGACTAGTCTTCTATTAGTGCCCGCTTCTAGGTACATATAGATCTTAATTTTCCTTAATTACGTGACAGTTTCCAGTGGCCGATTGGATATGGTGACTGCTTGCAGATTCTAGGCTGATTCTGTGAACCGGGTTCGCACCTCCCGACCGTCTGAAATTGTTACTTTCCTGCACTGATGAGAGCAATAAGCTTGAAACGCTAGCGTCTGTAGGTATTAATGATTTAATATTTATTTATATATATATATATATAAATATATATATACATGCATTTATAGATATAGAGACATGTTTATTTCCTGCCTGTCTCTATTTCTTTATATGTAGTTATCCACAGACAGCTGTTTCACTGTGTCAGGGCTATTTTCTGTGGCTAGACATGGAGAGTGTTTCAAGCTGAAGTTCAAAACCCGACTATTTAGTCAAAAGACGGGACATCTTTGGTTTTTTTTTAAAACATAGTTCACTCCAAACAAGGCAGGCCATCACTGGAGACATAAGAGGCTACTGAGAATAAAGGGTGAAGGTTTTTTTTTTGGGGGGGGGGGGGTCAACCTAAATTGGGAGCTGCACAGCGAGATATCTGTTTACATTAGTTTTAAATTTTTGCATATCAGTAACGTCAGGAAAACAGGGAGCAGAGAGGGAGTTCCAGAGTCCAGCAGCATGAGGAAAGAAGCTTTTGGAGTAGAAAGCTATTCGGCATCTGAGGACCTCCACAGTGAATGGATGGGATTTGGCAGATTGCCGGGTTGGTCTAGTGAATTTACGTTGTGGAGATACCAGAGCAGCCAGCTCATCAGAGAACAATCCATTGAAGTACTTGTAAAACAGGCACAAGAAAGCAACATTGCGGTGATGAGACAGGGGCTGGAGCTTGGTGGATAGTGAAGGACCTATCAAGTTGGCAACTCTTTTTTGGACCTTGTCTAGAAGGGAGAGACTAATGGATGATGCCCCAGCCCAGATGTGGCAACAATATTCCATGCATCGCCGGATGGTGGCTTTGTAGAGATATAGGATAATGTCAGGTGTGAAAAGTTTATTGGCATTACTCTCACACAGGTGCCATAGGCTAAAATGAGACAGATTCTTGCTTTGGATTCTTCTTTGTATTGGTAGAACAAGATTACAAACTGTCGTGCAAAAAATGTCCTCTTGTGTTAAAAACCAAGAGAGATAACTCTAGCCCAAGTACACATGAAAAAAGAGGTTTAATTCACAGTTTATTTAAGCAACTTAATTTTTTTTCTTTAGCATTTTAAATTCCTGATTATCAACTACACAGGAAGAAAATTTGTTTCCCAATTTTTCTTTCAATGTTCTAATTACTGAAGTGTTACAGACAAAATATAACACATTACTCAATATGTCCCGGGCTTAACTAATAAAACAATTACTTTTAGGCAGATAAACTGATTCCAACGCTTCTCTAACAATTCGATGCTTTTTCTGTGTCTTTGGTCTCAAAATACGCCTCACATATTTAGTTGTCCTCTTTGAAATATTTTTGAAACATTATATATAGTTGTTATATAAAAAGATACATATATGTATTAAGATGTATGTTAGCTTGTCTCTTTCATTGTTGTTTTTGATTGATGGAGACCAATATATAAATATATATAAGTTAGCCATGCTGATGACAGCTGATAGCCAGAAACACGTGTCCATAGATTACTTTTATGTATGTATAAAATTAATAAAAATATATATATCAACGAAAAATATGTCCTATAAAGTTAAAGGCGACTAAAAATGCAATCTTCTGCATTACTCTTTATCACTTAGGAAGTGAAAAATGGAAAAGCTACAAACCGAACGCTGCTATCACCAATAAAAAAAAAAACAATTGCATAAATACATTTATATATATATATATATATATATATATATGTAAAATGAAAAAAAGAAAGCCCAAAACTATGTGATTTATGTATTCATCAACGTTTCGTCTTTATTGAAAGACTTCCTCAGGATGAAGAAAACAATGTAGAAAAATAATACAGAATATTAATTTTGATTTGTCAGAAAGTGTCCAGACTTCAGCATGGTTGTTGACGTGAACAAGCAGAGAATGAAAATCATGATTTTGGTTATAGCGTTATCAGCAGTGGCCTGTCTCCTTCAAAGGACGCAAAATGAATGGGCTTAATGGCTTCGACTTATTAGTTTATGTCTATTTTAGCTAAGAAGTTTGTCGGGGTTAAAATATGTCACAGCCAAGCTTGGCTGGCAGTGCTTGTGGGGGATGGGAGGGGGGTAGTTTGAATCTGCTGTTTATTCTAAACTGGGAGGAAAGAGGAAAAAGAGAAAGAAGGGGAAGAATAACAAATATATACAGGGTGTCCCAAAAAGATGTACTCACTCTTTGACAGACGATTACTAATGTATTGCCTTTTTTTTTTGTAAATTTCAGACGCAACCAACCCCTCACAATGACAAACACACAACTAACGTTTGAAGAAAAAAGTTATAATAAAGTGCTACTGGAAGCACAAAAATGTCAGGGAAGTGCAAAGACAATTTAACAGATAGTTTCGAAGACACCAAAACATGATGCGAGGTGATTTACTTCCAGCAAGATGGAGCTCTCCCTCACTACTATGGTGATGTACGAACTTATCTCGATGCAACACATCCAAACAAATGGATTGGGAGGAGAGGTAGTTTTGAATTTCCTGCACCTTCCCCAGACCTCACACCAATGGATTTCTTTCATGGGGATATCTCAAAGATAAGAGTTACGCTGTGACAATCGATGATTTGAAAAATGAAATTCGAATACAATGTCTTGCAATTCCAAATGAAATGTTTGATAATGTTGTCAAAGCCATTATTGTACGTTATCAGCTATGTTTGGAAAATGAAACAAGACAGGTTGAACATTTGCGAACAGGCAAATATGAGAGAGACCATTAAATCATTCTAAATGACAATAAATAATCGTTTCTACAAGAATTTTATTTTGTTGAATTTAATTTAACTTTTTAGGATTGTATGTATATCAATAAGCATCTATTTGAACACACAATGCATGAGTCACACTGGGAAGTCAAAGAGTGAGTACATCTTTCTGGGACACCCTGTATATATATATATATATATATATATATGAGTTTGCTCTTTTCTTTGTTTTTTGTTTGGTTTCACCCAAAAATGAACCACTGTATAGTGTAGGTTTTTTCAAGACACTTTAATCCAAGAACTTTTTACTCTTTGGAATTTTTCTGATGATTTTGTAGTGTTGCAGAGACGATATTAACATAAAAATGTTGTTTGGCACAAGACAAATGAAACGGACCGTAAAAAAATATATCTCACAAAAATGTTATGTTTTTTGGAAATGTGAAAAAATAAAATAAAATAATAAAATAAAAACATGGTTATTGGAATATGATATGAACCTGACATATATATATATATATATATATATATATATATATATATATATATTACTAATGAGTCACCACTTATCAAGGCCCGGGGTCCACTTGAGGATAATGGTTAAGGAGATCGTCAGTTGGACGATGATCGCCACCAGAAGAGGACTGGAAGCAGTGGGTATAATGGGCAGAAAATTACTTAAGAGGAATTGATTATCCAAGAGGACAGCTCAAAAAATATTTGTTTACATTAGACTTGACAATGACCATGCTGTAGTCAGTTGAGAAGCAGTCTTGTGGTATCTTGTTCCACAGATGGGATGTTCTAAGAAAGAAAATTTGTTCATGAAAGTTTCCTCTGATTTTTGCTAAAGAAAGAGAGAAAGGAAAGTTCATTTCTGTGGTTGTAGCTAGACAAGTTCTTGCTGTGTATGTTTTATAGAGGAGAACCAGAGATTGGAGCTCAGTCGAGCACCTACCATGAACATATTAATACAGTAGAGAGAGACTAGCAACATCTCTTCTGTGTGAAGTGGCTGTAGAGACAAGAGATTATAGCCCATGAGATTGCGGAGTCAATTTTGTACTCTGTCGAGACGGAAAAGAGTGCACCGAGCGGCACCTCAATCTTATGACTCTTCTACAGCTAGAGGATTGCGTCAGGGGTGAGGTATTTTCTGGAGCGGTACAATGATCCAACCATATATACTTATGAAGAACTCCATAAAAACACTATGCAAACAAAGAGTCCCTGAGGGGTTATGACCCGCTCACTCTACTTAAAATGCTTAACCTCCGATTTGAATGGGATTTCATCCATTGATCAGAGTTTATGTGTTTAAAAATGAACCTTGTATGTTTCGGTTGCTTTGGTTTATCTGATGGTGATTTTTTTCTTCACTTGTGATGAAAGACAGCTTACTTAGGGGAACAAGTAGCTTGTTACTTTTAACACCTCTAAAATCAAGCGTCTCTCCTTTCACCACCAATGCTCGGATCTCTGTTTTGCTCATATCAAAATTAATGGCTCTTTCTCTATCTTGTTTTGATGAACTCATCCCAGATTTTAAATGGAAGTCGTATATCCAGTCTGTTGCTAAGATTGCTGGAAAAATGGTTGAATCATTCTACCGATCCAGAAAGTACCTGACTCCAGATGTAATCCTCTACATGTATGAGCCAGGGTCAAATACATCCTCAGATTGAATACTGCTGCTCCATGTGGGGTGGTGCTGTGTGGAACCATCTTTCCTGCCCTGACAGAGTACAAAAGCGACTTCGAAATCGAGTGGAGGCTAAATGTTGGATTTACTTTTGTCAGCCTTGTAACTCTCGCTACCCCCCATGTTGTCCTGTAGTCCTCCAATTCCATGAGTGATATTTCTGACAAAGAGAGAAGAATTGCAGGTTTCTAGGATAGCTGTTGTTTTGAGTGGGTGGTATGTAGAGATTTTCAATCCTCTCATAATATTCTTCCTCATTCAACTGTCAATTTATCCATCTCATGAATCCTTATCTCCGGATGTTTTTTATCTTTAACTGATTAGTAACATTTTTAAAATGTAACCTCTATCCCCAAGTGGCTTTTGGCCTTTATAAATAGTGATACTTTAGTTTAAAAAATACATCCACTTGTGTAGCAGACTGCCCCCCCCCCCTTCCTTCTATTTTTTACTATCTTCTTTGCTATGTGTCACGCCAAACTTCTGGTCCATGATGTCATATCCTGAACACGTCAACTTAATTTCTACTCCTAGATTACTAGTGGAATTTTCTACTTTAAATTAATCTACCTTCACATGGAAAATTCCGTTTTTAACACATTCCACAATCAGATAGTGCTACATGTTGAAACGCAGAAACAGTTCGATTAGGGTGTGCGTCCGTAACAATAAACCTGGCTAGATGGAACAAAAGGCTTTTATCAAAATTAACATCACTTTTATTCGGTGAGTTTGATATTGTTTGAATTTTATAACTTGAAAAACAACAGAATCAATCATCCAGGAATTAAACATTAATCTTCTCATTTCAGCAGCAATTCACAAACACGTGTGGTTCTTTCTAACAGCAATGTCAGTGATCATCTCTACCCCTACTCAGAGTCCAATGTTCAACCCAGAAGCCAAGACTTCACTTTCAAGTGGCTAGCCCAACTCTTCTCTTACCTTTAAATCCAGTTCATTCATTTTGTGTGAATCAGACGATTCTGTTGTTGGCATTGGTTTCCCCCGATACATTTCTAGCTAGAATTCTTTCTAGAAAGACATCGGGTACTTACAAGTAGGACCACATGAAGGCTGCCAACATCCCTAAGTGAAAGTGTCTCTGTTGAACGAACTGGATTCCAACTTGGCACACCCAGATTGTCAGTCCATGTGTGTCATTAACCACTTAGCCACCATCACCACCCTAAATCCAGTTAACTTATATGGACTCTGAAAATGTGTTTTCAATTATCTCAGACCAAAATCTTCCTTTCGAGATTACAAAAGAGGGAAAGGTTGAACTCTCAGTATCAGATTGTATTTTAAGCATTAAAAATATATCCCAGCAAGGAGTGTCCATCTGAAGTGGGCATTACTGTTTCTAGCAAGAATCTTGTCTCCTATTTCAAGTGGCCATCCTCTGGGTAACATTGTCCAAAGGATCTCAAAAGCCTAAGGGTGTGGGATGTATTGTTGAATATAAACCCCACCTTAAAATGCGCATATGAGCATCTACATCAGGTGCAGTATTTTGAAACATTCAAAACTGGTGCTAGATCTGAAATATTTTATAAGGAAAGCTGATCATCGAATTAGCCAATTTATTTTCTGATATTTCTCTTTTATAAAATTAGGAAAAAATGTTTTCATCCAAAAAATGTGAAACAAAGATAAAAAAAATAATCTAATAATACTTGGTGGAAAAAAGTCAATATCTTGATTTTGTGTTATATAAAAAATGTAAGAGTAAAACGTTGCCAAGTAAAACAAAGAAAAAAAATGAAGGAAAAAAATGTCTGCATTCTAAAGAAATCAATTGTTTTTTACCAAGTAAATAATTTTTTAACAATTAAACAGTAAAAACTAGGTAGAAATATTATCTGGATTATTCGGATTACTGTTGTCATCTCGGGTGTTATTCTCACAACGTTTTGCCCGATGTAACCTCCAATCTTTTTCATGTGCATATTTTTTAACTCAAAAAATCTGTACAGAATTTAGAATGGAACCCTTTATTTAATTCACTGTTCTCGTTCCATTATCCATGACCGGGTAGAAATCTCAAGTAATTCATAATTATATTTTTAGTATCGCCTGTACTGAAGATTGAACCTTTAACCTCCTGAAGACTCACTTAGAACTGATTATTACTTAGCACTTTATCCGTTGTAAGAATAACATTCAAGATGAGCACAGTAGTCCGAATAATCCAAATAATCCAATTTATCAATCCTCATCTAAGAAAAATCTGAAACTGAGTAGAAATAATGTATTTTTAAAGATTTTTGTTAGCTTCTGTGTCTGACTTTGGGGTTGTGTAATTTTTTTAAGCTTGAATCTGACAAGACAAGACAAGTTCCAATCACATTAAATCCCATTAGGCCTTGTAAGATGGGGGCCAGAGATAACAAAGGCTCTGATTAGTCAAGCAGGATCACGTGTTAGAAGAAAGCCGTATTTTTTAAATAGTCAGCAGTTAAATATTTACTTGGTAAAAAACAATGTCTGCATCAGGTTGGTCATGATACTCTCCGTGGCAAACCTAAAAAAAAAAAAACTGATAATAGTGTGATACTATAGAATGCCCCACCCCCACAATCAGGACCATCAGGAGAGATTAGCTAGAAAATGAATGCCAGTAAAAGACATTAAAGAAAGTCATTAATTATACTACACGTGTAATATCTTCTGTCTTTTTACATGGGTTGCTGCATTTTGATTGATTTTCAGTTGACAACATATAAAAAAACAAACATAACATCATACAAAACATGAAGTTTCTACTACTGAGTAGCAGTAGTGCTCTATCTATCAAGGTAGATTAAAGATATCTGGACAAACCAGATATTTTCTATTCTGTAGAATGTTCGTAATGTTAAATATAGGGCAAGTAGACCCACTAGTATATAAGACGGTTAGTTGAGAAAAAAATAGGAAATAAAAGTTCAGTCTGGGTCAACTTGCTGAACCCGAGGTTAGAATTACTGGGGCTATGGGTATTGATAGAAACGTGTGAACGTGTTATTTTAAAATGTTCTGATCAAATAGTAATTATTGATCTCTCTCTATCTGCATGCCCCACCCCACTGGTCAGTTGGTTGCTTGTTTTGTTTTACGGCATATCAACCCTTTTCAGGTTATTTAATGCTAAATCCGGTCATTTTGGCAAAAAGTTGTTATGCTTCAAATTCTGTATATGTTCAAATATTTATTTATGGTGTTTGGTTTGGTTGTTTTGTAGAGGAAAATTGTCGATTTTGTTTTTGGCTTTGCAGAACATGATTAAGTTTTGCAAAGGGAAAAAAAAACAATAACATCAATGTTTTGTGCATTTTAGGTCAGGAAGTCGGTATCTTCAGACAACCTGATCTGGTAGCACCAGAACACTGATCAGTGATTTGGAATGAAGATCAAGACGAATAAATCTCCTCTGTCTTCAACAGTTTTGTCTTGACTTAATCCTTTCTCGAGGTATGAAAGTTATTTCCAGAAGAGCAAGCACCTAACAAAGGCATGATGTAAACTTTCATTCAAGTTTGGCACAAGTAGGACACGTGCAGCATAGTGAATTCCTGTTTACTCTCTGACTCTTTTTGGGTAGAATCAAGGGGAACAACACAGCAATAACACCGCACCCGTGCACCATAAGTTTACTTATTGACAAATGAATTGTTTTATCTTAAAAATTTACAACAAATATTTTTAAATTGTAACAAATCAACATTGAATTCTTGAGATTGAAATAAAAAAAACTGTGAAACAACAAAATCATAAGAAAGTATGCCTTAACCCACTCAAATAATTGTACAAATTCTTAAGAGAATGCTATCTGTTAGTGAGTGTGGTGATGGATGACCAATAAACTTAAACTTATCCACGGTGAAGCGATCACGATATTTACCTGCCCAGTTAGAGACATCATTTGTTATTAATAATTAGTGCATGTATGGTTCTAACTCTGAAAACTACCGCTACTTATATGCTTTTTTCGTGAAATAATTGTTAGTTTTTGTTTAATTATGGAACAATTTACTTTAAAATGATTTTACAAAGTGGTCAGATTTTTTTAAATAAAAATATTTGTATTTTCTTTTTACCTTTAGTCCCCATGCTGTCAATGAAAAAAATTAAAAAAGATTTTTTTTTTGTGAGATTACAGGTAAACACTGGAATTATCTGTAAAAGTTTTAAAATAAAAACAATATTTTAGACTTTAGAGTGGAGATTCTATTTACTATATAAATTCAATGTAAAATAATAACCAAGTTCTTGACTAAATAGCATAGGACAGAACAAGTAACCATTTTTTTTTGTATTTCCAAAATGGCAATCATTTAAAAAATCTTTTCAGAACTACAATCAAATTTTAGTTTTTTTTTTTTTTTAATATAGGACTGAATGAGTAACTCTCAGAGATTTTAGGAGTGAAACATCATCTAAAATTAGAAGTTGGAACTAAAAGCTTTTGATAGCTAAGATCATGCGACAAGCAAGACCAAATTCAAAAGGAACAAACAAAAATATCCAAATCTGATGACTTTTTTTAATCTTAGTTTTATTATGAACATTATTATTATTTACAGCCTTGCTTACAAAATAGATATGCAGGAAAATACGATGGCAGAAAAAAAAAATCCAAAGGAAACTATCCTGTGAGATGAAAACTACAATTAAATGATTCAATTATCGTAAACCCAATCTTTTCTTTTCCTTATCTTTCTTACGGACAATTTCGATGTTTCTTTCTTTCCAGGAGCTTTTCCGCAGTTTGATAGGACGATTCCCAACATATTTTCCTAGACAGAAATATAAAAACAAAAATTCAAGTTTCATTCCACAAATTTAAATAAATGATAAAAAAAAGAAATTAGTTTGAAATTTAAAAGATGAGAACTATTAACTTCCAAATCCTAAATAAATAACAAATGTAGAAAAACAAACAAACCTTCATTCCTCCCTTTCATTGGGTTATCAATACTCAATTCTCCGTTCTCAATCCATTTTCGCTCATCTTAACATCGTCTCCACGAAAGAAGATGCTGGTTGTTACTTTCTCTTCTCTCATGAGCTAAGTAAGATCCCACGTTTCTATTCGTCTCTTATTCACTTAAAACAATCAATAAATTTAGCTTCTTTAAATAAATAGAATAAAACTAGTTTATACCCGCTCCTTGAGCGGTGTTGATACAGTACCTTTACCTAGCTGTTACCGCTCTATAGCTAGTATGAATAAAAATATTTGTGAAATTTCATGAAAAAAAATATGCTACTAAGTATTTGCATGAGAGAGTAAGTAACTAAAATGAATGTATTTACATAGTACATAGATTTTATTAGTAATAAACAGTCAACAAATAATGTTTTTAAGCAAAAATAATTCACTTTGAACTAATGCAAAATGCTGTCTACTTTCTTGCGGATTATAAAAAAAAGGTTACTTAGATTAAATAACAAGCCGCGCGTGCGTGGTCCCCCTCTGTATGTGACTCGATGTGGCAAGTGTAAAATGCTATAAATTTGGGCAATTTGGTGCATTTTTGACCCCCTGGGGGCACGAACCAGAATTTTTCTGAGATCAAGGATGCTCATTTTATATCCAGAACGATTGCCTCTACATTTTGGCCAAGTTTCAGAAAAATTGAATGGATGGATCAAACGTTATGGGAGAAAAGGGTCATTTTTTGCCATTTTGGGAGCTTTTGACCCCCTGGGAACGCGAACCAGATTTTTTCCAAGGTCAGCGATACATATTTTCTATTAGGAAAAATTGCCTCCACATTTTGGCCAAGTTTCAGAGAAATTGAATGGATGGATGAAAAGTTATGGGGCAAAAAATGTCATTTTTTGCCATTTCGGGGCCTTTTGACACCCTGGGGGGCTAACCAGATTTTTTTTCAAAAATCGGAGAATGTCACTTTCTAACCTGACCAAAGTTACAACTTCATGCAAAATTTCAGAGAAATTCAATGGATGGTTGCGGAGAAAAATCCGGACGGACGGACATGCCTCAAATTTGAAAAAAAATTATAATTTTGGACTTTTAATTTTGTTTCTTATATGAGCAATGGTGCACAGTAAAAATGTGAATAATTAGGTAGGAAAAAATGTTACAAAGCAAGAACAGAATAGGGACAAATATAATAAATATCTGTTCTGTGTGGAAGATGAATTAGTTCAGTTGCTAGTGGTTCTGATGTCAGTGGTTCAATTATTGAACAGAACCCAAAACTAGAAATATGTGTTAGTATAATTTATATATTACTAGTTGTTGGCAATATAAGTAAGAGACAAACATAATCCTGTGTGGATGATGATCACCCACTTTCTAACCATATAGCGTTCGAATGATGTGTAAGTGTTTTAGTCAACTATTAAACCACGTTCTTGTTTTTCTTTGGGGGGGGGGGGGATGTTGCCATACGAACTTAGGATCTGGGTAGCAGTGTTAGGGTTACAAATGTTATCCAATCTTATTTTTTTCCAGTATATTATGGAGGAAATATATACAGGACCTTGAAACTAACCTGCTACAACCTTGTTGAAAGAACAATTTTAGTGCAGTTACTGTTATACAGACACCATGTAGTGAATTAATAGAATTTAACGCTGTATTGAAATACTTCACAATCTGTATGATACAATGTGTCACTTTTCCAAACTTTTAAATGTCACACATTTAACTTATAATTCATGGTTTACGGTAAACAAATACATAAAATTTGACTGCATAATCAGAAAGAGCACATCATTTTACATAAGAGTACCAAATTTCATAATAGCTTAAAAAATAAATAAATGGTGGAGAAATTACCGAATTTCTTGAAATGATGAGGTCCGTATTTAAGCGCATTTTTAAAGGATTATTAAAGAAAAGTATCCAATGGAAAACACAAATTTTGGTATTTTAAATTTTATAACGCTTTAACCACTGATTGTATTTACATAATTCAAACGGTTTTGAGCTTCTTGTACACAGCTCTATTCACCGAAGTTGATAAAATAACAATTAGTTAAAAAGAAGAAAAAAAAATCAATTTGTAATGTTAATACATATAAAACTTCAAATTACATGATAGTGGGGAGGGATATGGATGTCAGGCAAAAAACCTTTATCTGATATTTGTAGTTAAAATCCTTTTATTAAAAAACAAAAATTATTGCCTAAGCTGAAGTGAGTCTTCTAAGCCATCAAATATGGTATATAACACTGCCTCACACAGGTATATTTGATCAAAGGGATTGGAGAGAAAGAAAAAAAAAACTTGATACTTACCATTCATTTCTCGCATGGCTCTCACAAAATCATTTGGATCTCGGAAACTAACGAAACCATAACCCTTTGTTTTATTGCTTCGTTTATCTCGGACAACTTTCGCTTTGACAAAAGAGGGAAATTTAGAGAATGCACGAGTTAATACTTCATCTGTAACTTCGTTGCCAAGATCACCACAGAATATTCGGAAGTCATCTGTGAAGCAACAAAAAAATAACATCTCATTTTAAAGCATTCAATAATTCTACAAAACAAGAAATCTAAAGAATAATTTTTTTTTGTAATTGATAATAAAAAATTACAGAAGTCCTGCTAGCAGTCAAAACTAAGTATCTGCCTCCCCACAAGGGCTGAATATGACACATCGTTGAGGTTAATTAACAAGCGTGGTAAGAAAAGTACGCCACAGGAGCACTCATAGCCGATAAACTTGCATCTAAAATTGACCTAAGTTCCATCAGCACTCCTTCACGAGTGAGAACACCTAAGACAACAAGGAATTAACCTGCTCCTCTCAGGAGATAATGCCTGGGAGGATTGCCTCTTAAGACTGAGATCATAAGCTTTACTTACTTGTGTCAGATAGGTATTTACCTTCTTTCTGATTAATGCTGGATGTGATATAGATCACTACCTTAAAATGAGGGTACTCTAGACTGGGGCAAAATAAACTGGTCAGTCCTGTTGCCATTTGCACATGAGGCCAACTTATTCCCTATCCTTTCAAATGAGGTAATGCCTGGGAAGATGACTACCTGGAATTTAAGTACAAAAACATGCACTAGTTCGATTTACCAACCTCCCTACAAAAGCCGGATGTGACACAAGGTCAAACTTAATGTGAGGCTAGACCATGAGCACCACAAGAGCGCCCATAAAAATTGCCTGCATTAAAACTGTCAGCATTCTCAAGTAGGGATGTCTCAGTTAATCGATGATAAACCAACTCCTACCTCCTAATGGGCAAAGGGATGAGAAGGGTTAACTCCCTCACTGCTTGACAAAAAAGAGGTAATGCCTGGGAATACACTCACCACAGACTAATGCTAGCCCGAAGGATGGATGACAGATGGACACAGACGGTGACTGAGTGTCGGTTAATCTGCATTAAGCATTCACTCATCAACAAGATAGCACAATTCACTGCGATTAGACCTAGGAAGGAATTGGATGGGGCTTGCTCAGGACAGACAGTTTCGATCTGTTAGTTGTGATCTACACCTATCAGACACTGGCCAGCAATGACAGATCAGATGAAGATAAAGAAAGACTAATCAGAGAAAAATATAAAAAAATTCCTAATAATTGAACTCAAAGAATCTGAGATGATCGTTTTTCGATTCAAGGATAACTTGTGTTAGTTTGGTATGAATTACAATGTAAGACTTTCTGATTTTTTCTGTAAATCTGGATTAAAGGGAAATAACTCTTGAAATAATATTGGACTTATTAAAAATAGTTTTAAAATTAAAATATGAAATAAATAGATTTAATTGCATCATACATTTGCGTAATTAACATAATGGGATTGTGACCATTTTCTTTTTACATTGTCTTTTATCAAGATAAATGAATAAAATCTATTTTAAATTTAATTTTTCCATTTAGAATACTCTCATATCTATTTCATGATCGACTCTGCTGTTTTGTTTCCTTCGTACAAGTTTATGCAGTCTACAAGTTTATGTCTAAGGTGGCTTTTAGGTCAGCTGCTTATCAGATCAGACCACATTTGGAACAAGTAGCTTAATATCCAGGGTTGTCTGGCAGAAGGTTTGAAGAATACTGATGTTACATCATGAAAATGGTCAAGATGTGATTTTTCAACAGATTGTGATTCCTACAATTTCATAGTCAGTGTGAATATTGGCAAGGGTTTCAAACAAGGTGATCCATAATACAGGCCTGGCAAACTGGGGGCGGACATGTGAAGACCAAAATTACTACTAAATAATAATTACCGAAAAAAGTTTAATAAGAAATTTCTTAGTAATGTCTAGTAATTAGCAACTATACGAGGCCTGTTTAAAAAGTATCTGACCTTTATTTTTCCGTACGAAATGGAGACGATAGTGCAGCACCACTCTCCAGTGACGGAAGGCACCTTCATGTGCATGTGCGATTTTATCACCGCTTTCCTGCGCGTTAGTCGCTGTCTGTCGGTTGCTGAGTAAGGTGCTACACAACGTGTTCGTCAGATTACCGATTCTCTCAAGATGACTGAACATGTTGAGCAAGTTGAGCAAAGGTACTACATCAAATTTTGTCAAAAGC
Source organism: Sepiola atlantica (assembly GCA_963556195.1). Classification (NCBI taxonomy): domain Eukaryota; kingdom Metazoa; phylum Mollusca; class Cephalopoda; order Sepiida; family Sepiolidae; genus Sepiola; species Sepiola atlantica. The sequence goes on from OY744515.1 coordinate 191,782,955, forward strand.
TTGGTGATTCTCAAAGTAAAACAATTTGTAAGATTCAGCAGGTGTTTGGAGAAGATGCAATGGGTGTGACACAAATTAAGGAATGGTTCAACTGATTGAAAAATGGCCGCACATTAGCAGAGAGTGACCAGTGTTCTGGCAGGCCCCAAACTGCTCAGAGTGCAGCTGTTGTTGAGAGGGTGTGAAATTTGGTTATAGAAGATAGTCATTCAACTGTGCGGGAGATCACCCAAGAGGTCAGAGTGAGTAAAAATTCCGCACATGCAATTTTGCGTGATGATTTGAACATTCACATAGTGGCTGTGAAACTTGTGCCCAAGTTGTTGTCGCAGAAACAGAAGGACCTCCGTTTCCAAGTTGCACAGGACCGTCTGGAAACCGCCAACACTGATCCTGGGTTTCTGAACACCGTGATAACTGGAGATGAGTCATGGGTGTACGGGTACGACCCAGAAACAAAAAGACAGTCGTCACAATGGAAGCATCCCAAGTCTCCAAGGCCAAAAAAAGCGCGACAGGTGCGAAGCAAAATTGAGGTGATGCTGACGGTCTTCGTTGATATCCGTGGAATTGTGCATCACGAATACGCACCGGAACATCAAACAGTGACAAAGGAGTACTATCAAGATGTTCTCTGGCGTCTCCATGACGCAGTTTGGTGCTAAAAATCAGACATGTGGACGGCGAAAAACTGGCAACTGCATCACGACAATGCCCCCGCACATTCATCCCAATTGATCCAACATTTCTTGGCCAAACATAGAATTCCAGTCATTCGCCAACCTCCCTACTCTCCAGACATGGCTCCTTGCAGCTTCTGGTTGTTTCGAAAATTGAAGTCTGAGCTGAGATAAACACCATTCCAAAAGAAGACTTCCAGAGGTGTTTCCGACAGCGGATGGATCGGTGAGCTAAGTGTGTGCAAGCACAAGGGGTCTACTTTGAAGGGGATTATGCTTCCAACCCTGTCAGGTATTTGAAATATTTTCTCTGGCTTAAAGTCGGATACTTTTTAGACATGCTTTATACATATTATTAGGAAACAGCTTACAATTATTGATGTATTTCCATCAAATCAAATGTTAAAAGTACAAAAATATAAAAACTAAATTCACAAAATATCTCTTTATTCACCATGAATAGACACATTTTCGATATTTAAAAAATCATGAGTCAATTTGTTTATATTGACTACTTGATTACAGAAAATATAATGACATAATACAATCAGAAAGCAAATTCAACATTTTACAAAATAAAATACTTTATGAACAAAATGTTTGATAAGTTTTACATTTGTTATGTTACATATACAATTTGTTTTTACAGAAGATGAAGAAAATGCTTATTTCTTTATGATACAGTCTTAATAATAAAATCAACTTACATTAACAACATAAAACTAATAAAATATATGTAAAAAGGGGGGGGGGCTTGGAAAATTATGCATTATCAATACTGATTATGTTGTCATGAGAATTGTATAAACATTTTTATTTTATAAATAATATTTTAAGATAATTTCAAAACTTTTCTTTTTAGTTTGCCCTGTCGGTGAGGCTGCAAATTTCCGACTGCAACCGAATCTACTAGGAAAAAGATAGTGATCTGAAAAGATCCAAGTAAAACATCTCCATGCCAAGAGACCCCAGGTAAAAATCCTGAACCTGAGGGAAAAGAGAAATCACCTCAAAAACCAAAACCAAAAATCAGAGTGAACTTGACACAAAACCGATTTGAGGCACTGGACATGATGGAAACAGAAGATGAAAACTTTGAAAAAAAGAAACAAACAAAACAAAAAGCACCCCCAATCAAAATATAAACCATGTGACAAAAAAATAATCCAATGGAATTGTTGCAGTTTAAAAGTAAATCTTAATGAATAGCTCTTATTACTGACGCAGAAATCTCCCACAATTATTTGTCTCCAAGAAACCTTCCTCAAACAAGAGGATAATACCAATATTAACAATTATCAGATATTCAGCCATATCCATGATACTGAACACAGGGCCTCTGGAGGGGTATCAATTCTAATCAGAAATGATATACCCCATAGAAAACTGAATATCCAAACTAATATGCAAGTGGTTGCCGTTAAGGCGACATTACATAAAACAATGAATATATTTTCAATATATATTCCACCAAACGAGGACATAAATGAAAGTGAGCTTAAGAAGCTAATTGACCAATTACCCACACCATTATATCCTACTGGGGGACTTTAATAGTCACAATACCCTATGGGGGTGCAAAAGTACGACAAAAAAGGGTAAAATAATACAAACATTTATTAATAAAAATGATCGGTGCATGCTAAACGAAGGAAAACAACCATATATGAACCCATTCAATGGAAGTAATTCTGCTATTGATTTAACTATATGCGACTCCACAGTCTATATAGACTTTACTTGGAGAGTCTATGATAAAAATATAGAACCTGGTGGTGAAAGTAAACCAGACCGTTGGAAACTAAAAACCAATTGGCAAATGTTTAAAGAAAAATGTCAGAAGAAACTGACATGTGTGGAAACAGACTCTGACCCAGTGGAACACTTCACAAAGAGGCTGATTGAAATAGCAAAAGACTGCATCCCGAGAAATTCTACACCAGACAAATGTAACAGACCCTGGTTTAACAGTCAATGCAAAAAAAACATTAGACTGCGAAGAGCAGCCCTAAGAAAGTTTGATAAAGAACCAACTACAACAAATCTAATAGAGTTCAAACAAAGCAGAGCAAGGGCCCGTAAGGTGATAAAAGCAGCGAAAAAAGAATGCTTACAAGAATATGTTGGCAAACTAAATTCCTCTTCTAAACCGAAAGCAGTTTGGGAAATGATCAGGGAAAATAGCAGGTAAACACCAGACTAAACCAATCCAACATTTCTCCAAAAATAACTGCACAATAGCAGATAAAAAAGACATAGCAAATCAGCTAACAGAAACGTTTTCCAAAAATTCTTTAAGTCAGGGCGGAAAACAAGAATTTCTAACCACCAAAATAAATGCAGAAAAGCCTAAGTTGAATTTTAAATAAAAAAATATGGAAAAGTATAATAATCCATTTACATTGAGCGAGTTGAGGGACTCTATTGAAAGATCTCATAATACTGCTGTAGGACCGGATGAAGTCCATTAAAGCAATTATTAGGAGAATCACTGAAATTACTCTTAAAAATATACAACAAAATATGGACAGAGGGAAAATTCCTGGACATATGGAGACAAGCTACAGTGTAACCGATCCCAAAGCCGGGTAATGACAACTCAGATCCACAAAATTACAGGCCAATCTCCTTGTTTATGCAAAACAATGGAGAGGATGATAAACAATAGATTGATTTGGTGTTTGGAATCCAATGGCTTTATTACCAATCAACAATGTGGATTCTGCAATAAAAGCAAGCACAATAGACCACTTGGTTCGCTTGGAAACTGCCATAAGAGAAAGCTTCATTAAGAACATCCCATAGCTATTTTCTTTGACCTAGAGAAAGCGTATGATACGACATAGAAATATAGCATCATGAGAGATGTGAACCATCTCAGTCTAAAAGCTAGATTGCCACATTTTATTGACATTTTTTGTCAAACCGAAGATTTCAAGTTCGCGTTGGATCTACTCTTTCTGATATGAAAACTCAGGAAGAGGGTGACCCACAAAGCAGCATGCTATCTGTGACTCTGTTTAGCATAAAAATAAACAACATAATAAAAAGCTTGTTACCTGGAGTGGATGGATCCCTATACATGGACGACTTCCTAATATACTACAGGTCTAAGCATATGCATACCATTGAGCACAAATTGCAACAATGCCTGAATAAAGTCAACAAATGAGCAACAGAAAATGGGTTCCAATTTTCTCAGGCAAAAACAAAATGTGTCCATTTTTGTCAGAAGAGAGAATTGCACAATGACCCAAGCCTGAAACTTGAAAAGATAGAAATTCCAGTTGTAGATGAATACAAATTTTTAGGGGTAATTTTCAGTAGAAAATTGACCTTTATTCCTCACTTGAAATATATAAGGGCTAAATGTAATAGAACATTACAACTACTACGTGTGGTAGCCAACACGGAGTTGGGTTCAGACTGAAACACTCTACTAAAACTATATAGGTTATTGATTAGATCCAAATTGGACTACAGTATTTTTATAAAGCGATCAGTCAGAAAAACCTTTCTAAAAATACTTGACCCGATCTACCATGGAGGACTACGGTTAGTCCTTGGAGACGTCAGAAGATCGCCTGTTGAGAGCCTCTATGTAGAAGCTGACGAGGCACCTGCAGATATCAGGTGAGAAATTAACTCTGCAGTTTTATGTAAAATTGAAATCCTGTTCATCAAATTCTGCATATGATGGTACATTTCATCCAAAATACAAGGAATTATTCCAAAGGAATGAAATGGCTATAAGACCTTTTGGCCTTTGAATGGAAATGATCAACAAAGAAGCAGGATTGGACCTGACAAAAATATATGATACAATAATACCAAAGATCCCACCTTGGACCATAAGGATCCCAAAGATCATACTAGCCTTAAGCAAACTCCGCAAGCAAAAAACCCATCCTCTAATTTTCCACAAGGAATTAGAGAAAGTCAAAGACAACTATCCAAGACATATGCACATCTTCACAGATGGATCAAGACAAAGCAACAGGATGTGCTGCAATTTACAACAAAAATATAAATAAGAAGCGTCTCCCAAATGACACTTTCATTTTTAATGCAGAAGCATGTGCGATGGATATGGCGCTCAATTTCATTTTAAAATCCAAAAATCAGACCCTTTGTCTGTACTAATATCACTACAAAACAGGAAATTGTACAATCCATTATTAACCAAATTACTATGTAAAATTGAATATTTGTCAAAGGATAATGAAATATTAGTGTTGGATCCCAAGTCATGTCGAAATCAAAGGAAACGACAAAGCTGAAAGGGCAGCCAGGTCTGTCTTAGGCATGGCTCAGGAGACTAATTTTAAGATTCCATATACAGATTTTAAAATGAAGAGCAACAAATATATCCGACAACAATGTTGGAATAGCAATATACATAACAAACTCCTAACGATCAAAACTACAATAGGAGAATGGAAAAAGAGCACACAAAAAAGTCGAAAGGAGGAAGTAGTGTTATCCAGACTTCGCATAGGTCACACAAGGATAACACATTCCTACTTACATGAAGACGAACAGCAACTAATATTATATGCATGCCAGACTGCGTACACAATCAAGCATATTCTTACTGAATGCATTGATCTGGCCCCTATAAGAGAAACGTTTTACAAAGCAGGTACAATGAAGGAACTGTTTAAGAAAAATAAAGTAGAGACAATAATGAGCTTTTTAAAAGCTGTTGATCTATATAAAAAAATATAATTATCTAAGACATACAAATCCAACTTGATTTGGTATTAAATGAACTGAAAAAGGATGATATGCAATAAAAAAATTTTTTTTAAATGAACGCATGTTTGCAAAGAACTTTAAAGAAATACAATTGATTCGGCATTAAATGACCTGAAAAAGATTGATATACCGTAAAACAAACAAAACTTTTAGTGTTGGTTCTTGAATTGTCTTAGTTGAATCAAACAAACAATAATTTAAATAAAAAACATTGGACAATATAAACCCATGCTCTCTTTTCATATTGAAATGATGCATATCAGAAACTGACTTAAAGATTTTACTTATGATAATTAATTTATCTGAATCAGTCAAGTAAAATTAAATTAACAAGTTTAAATACTTTTTAAGCTTCAATTGTATGATAGAGACTGTTGAATTTTATTGTCCATTTTCCTCTGTATTCGCCCAAATGTTGGATGAAATTGATTTTTGGTCTGGTCTGAAATGGTACTTTTGTCCTGATATAAAATTTTTCATTTATTTTTTAAGCTCTTTTTTTGTTACTCCTTTTTTTAGCAACCATAACTTGTTTAATAATGGGAGATATCCGTGCTCTGTTCTGTTACTTAAATCCGAAAAAAAAAAAAGATTCTACTTTGTTTAGGCGATTACGTGTGAAAACTCTGAAAGATCTGGCAGAAATAAGAAAAAAACAAAATTATTTGAGAATTTAGAGTAGGGATTGGTTTCGTATATAAAATAAACATAAAATGATCCATTTCTGGGCCATTCTATTTTTTTTTAGAGCAGATAACTAAAAGATTTTTACCAATAACCATAAGTCCAAGTGGCAAGATCGTACAATGACACATAATCGTTTAAAAAAAAGTAGAAATTGGTTAACTGGCTTTAACGCTAGAATGGCACGGAAGGGAAATCATTTTACGTTAAATTTATATGTGAAACTGATTCCTCAATTCTAGAACACTTGTTTTCTTCTTTCTGCCAAGTTTTTCAGGGTGTTCACACATAATCGCCTAAAAAAGTAGAATCTCATTTTTTTTTATTTTATACATAATTTTCCTCCCTTTTTACATTATTGGTTTTATGTTGTTGTTAATGTAAGTTGATTTTATTATTAAGACTGATAAAGAAATAAGCATTTTCTTCATCTTCTGTAAAAACAAATTGTATGTGAAAAAAACATAACAAATAATAATCAGTTCAGGACACAGAACATAGACACTAATGAACTATGTACCAATGTTGACCCAACTGGTTACAATTCACCTAAATGAATTAATGCAAATTTTTTTCCCACCTATCTTAAGTATATTAACATCAAAACAGCTTATGCTTTTTTAATTCTATGATACAACATAACATTTTGAAATACCTTATATATATAGTAATCTGCAAACACCCACAAACATCTTTAGGTATTCTTAATTTGCATATTTCTTCATAAACAATTTCTAATAAATTAATATTCTGTAATATATATTTGCAATTTGCATTGTCATATTTTCTTATATATATGCAAATGTTTTATCGATAGTAAAACATCTGATGACGCTGGAATACTGATTACAGATACTACACTTTGATCTTAGACAAGGAACCATAAAAAATAATGTTTTTATGACTAGGCATTTTTAAATGAATTAAAAAATTTTTTAAAAAACCCTGATTTAATCTATTATTGTATTATATTTTAACGGGGGTGAGTAGTGTAGTATTGGTTCTGTTGTCATAAGACCGTTCTCCTAAAAATTACTTTCTCATTTTTAAGGGGATGGGGGTAATCCTTTAGGGTAGAGAGTAATATAGTATCTGTTCTGTTGTCATGGGACCATCTTTCCAGGGACTACCTTCTCCTTTGGAGGGGAGGGGTTTACTATCTATTCCATTGTCATGAGATTATCGTCTCAAGTCATTAACTCCTCCTTTGGGGGGTCAGTGTAGTATATGTTCGTTTACCATGATACATTACTCCCAGGCTAGCGAAAATATGCAACCGGAGGGACCATATATTTGCTAGTTCAGTATAAAATAAATATCTATATATATACAGGAAAGTTGTAGGTATGTGTGTCATTGAATCATAGTAAAACAGGTGATCTAAGAGCTAAACTAATTGCAGATTTGAAATCAGCACCTTTGATTCGATGCCCTTAACCTTTTTCCAAACTCATTATTCAAAATTAAAAGTACGTAAAAATAACATTAGAAACAAATGTTCCGACATTTTTAGTCTTCTCTTTCCAAGCTAACTGAACATACTTCTGATCATTTTCATTACCAGTGAGAAAAGTAAATAAACATAAAAATAAGTCAAGATTTTACATCATTTTCTTTTTTATTAAATGCAACTTTTCTTTATGTTTAGTTATTTATGAAAGACAATAAAACTATTTTAGAGTTCGTATCTCTATGCCAAACTCATAAATAGTTTAAGTAGACTACAAAGACAAAATATTTCTGTTTTATCAATGGCCGAACGGATGAAGCGTTCACCTACAGTTGAGTTTTATGTCGTCATCTTTCAGGGTTCGAATCTCACACTAAACAATTTTTATTTTGCTATAGCATTCCAGTTATATGTTAGCCGATATCGATCAGAATAAAATGATATCGATCAGAATAAAACGATATCGATCAGAATAAACCTGAATAACTTTTACTTGTTTATTTTTATTTTTTTTTAAATTATTTTATTACAATTTAAAGTGAAAGACAATACATTTTTCATTTGAACTGATGTGCAGAAGGAAAAGGTTTGAGAAACCTAATATTGACAGGTACTTCGGCTTGTTTATACCTAATCTAAAAAAAATATAAAAGATGTCAAAAATCTTACAACAAACTGAATGCATTTCAAAGAAAATTCAGCTCCCAATGAGGAGGAAAAAAAGAATGCTTATTACTGATGACACTTATGCTTACCCGTTATCCATTCAGAAAGTGTGTGATCATCCCATATTTGCCCAGCAGCTGTACGAACATACTTCTTTTTCTTTTCTTTCTTCTCCTTCTTCTGCTGACCCGAAGCATCCGGGTCATTCGAGGAATCCATTGTCCCTGTCTCTTCGTCTGTGCCACATTCATTTGTTACTGGATGGGTCTGGTCATTGGACTGATATTGGCTGACATTAGAAGGGAGAGAAGTTATGGATGGAGTTGTTGATGATACTGATACGGATGATGAAGAAGACTGCCCAACTATATTCACAACGTGGGGCTCTGGTATACGTGGGGGTTCCACTTTTTGATTCTTGCTTGTTGGAGGTGCCGAGTAGATGACCTTTGGCTTTTCGATGTTAATGCCTGGGTTCATCACCGGATTTGGTCGAATCTGCTGACCATGGTTGAACATAGGTCCAGGTTGCCCACCCATGAAAGGCCTTTGAGGAGGCATCATCATTGGCCCAGGCATGTGGTGAGGTGGTGGGCCTCCCGGTCCCGGACCTCCCATCATGGGTGGGGGTGGAGGAGGTTGAAAATGGGGCATGGGTCCAGCATTTGAAGGCAAGCGGGGAGCCATATGCATTGGGTGACGTAGTGGCATAGGAGGCCGGTGCCGAAGCTGAGGGGGCAGGAAGGCAGTGGTTGGTCGGCCCATTGGTGGCATCTGTGGGGGAGGCGGAGGTGGAGGCAAACGTGTGAATTGATGTTCAAGTGGACGTTGGCCTGATGGTGGCGGCGGTGGTGGAGGAGCAGACAGCACTGGAAATAAAAATTTTAAATATACTTTAAAATCAATTTTGACTATTTCGAAAAAGATGTATACAATACTTGGAATTATTATTGGGTCATCTGGAATGTTTCAGGAGTTTCCGAAGGATGAAATTAAAACAAATTTAATTGCATTACGCACTAATATTCACGAAGAATTGGAATTTTTCACAACTTTTAATCTATTAAACTAAAGCAGAGTTAATCGATGTTTATTTCCCCTAGGGCTTTTTTCATATATATTTTAATCACACAAAATACATACTAAAATATTCCATTAATTCTGGGATTAAGTTATGTTTGAAAAACCTTCCATTTTAATTGTTCTAATTAGCTCACTTTCACCCTCTCATTGTATGTTGTGTGACCGTCACTCTTATTTTATACATAATCTATCATTCTCACTACATCACTCTTTCTCTCTCTGTTTATTAACAGTCGAAGGAAAGAATAAAACGAATGGAATATACCATTATAAGCAAACGGAAATATCACTACAGGCAGTAATACTATTTAACCTGTTGTTGGAGAGGAAAACAGAGAGAGAAAGGTAGAGAGAGAGATAGAGAAAGAGGGAGGGAGTGAGAGGGAGAGGGGGGGAGAGAGAAGGAAGAGAGGGAGAGGGGGGAGAAGGAAGAGAGGGGGGAGAGAGAGGGGGGAGAGAGGGAGGAAAGAGAGAGAGGAGAGGGGGGAGAGGGGGAGATAGAGAGGGAGGGGGGGGAGGGGGAGAGGGAGATAGAGAGGGAGGGAGGGGGAGAGGGAGGGGGGAGGGGGAGAGAGGGGGAAGGGGAGAGGGAGAGGGGGAGAGCTGAAAAAGGCTGATTTTAGATTTTGCCTATATTTTTTTTAGATTTAACCGACTTTGCAAACTCACTTTTTCCTAATTCAAACAATTTAACCCAAACTCAATGGGTGACTCAACAGGTCACATTCTTTCTCGTATTTCTGCAAGTTGTTCCCTAGCTTTGAATTTTGAGAGGTGGGGGGAGAGGGATTCAATGTTTAACTTCAAAAGATCCAACTCTAAAGGTCTTTCAAAAGAACTTCTCGATCTTTTAAGCTTAACAGTAAATTCTCCAAAATTTCTTTCAAATTTCGAAGGATCACAAAGTAACTAATTCTCTTTTCTTTTCTTTCAACTAGTCACAATATAGTAAAATGGCTTACTTATTTATGAAGAAACCTAAATGCATTACGGTGGATTGAATTTCAATAAATATTCAATTCTAAGCTTTTTTTTTTACACACCCTTGCAACATTCTTCACCCCTTTTTAATGATGAATGTCAATATATATATAAACATACAAAAAGTACATGAAATTTTCGAAATGAACAAACTTGAAAGCTCTCAAAACTTTCAGACAGACCCAATAATAGATGGAAACTTTGCATCAAATATAAATCAATATAAACATATCAAAACCGTTTCCAAATGTGAATACAAGATCATAATCTAAGACTAATGATTTTTTAAATATTTTGCATCACAAACAAGGATCTGGGTGGATTTGAGAGAAACACGGATAAATAAAGACATGGATAGAGATAAGTCAGTTTGGAAGTCAATTTCTAAAAGCCATCCAACGCATGTAACCCAGACATTAAACCGAATATGATAAGGGACCAGTTTGATGCAAGACAATATACCCATGAACGTTGGAGACAGTGAAACTTCACTGTCTCCAACGTTCAAAGTGTTTCTATATATTAATAAAATTATAAGACAACTTCATGCGTGTTCTTGTGACTACATAACTTTGTTGATTACACATTGAATTATTTTTATTTATTAATTGAATATTTATTGAAATAAAAAAATTCAATAGCAGAAAATAAAACGAAATTTTTAAAACCCTATTTAAAAAAAAATTTAATTATCTACTTTATACATTATCTTTATTTTAATAGAATTTAAATATACATCTAATTGTCACAATTTTTAAATAAATAAACTAAAAAAGTGACATTTGTTTTATTTATTTATACTATATTTAGATGGCAATTACTTTATGGTAAGAAGAAATAATATTTATTGTTTTTCAATGTATAAATGTTTACCGTTAGAACTAGTGTTGGGACGATTAATCGAAATCTTGAAAATTTGAGCCTTATTTCCGATTCCAAAGACGATTCTTTTAATTCTGAATTTTCTATTGCTGCTGCTAATGATAAAATGATAAATATTGTTTTTAAACTATCAGTAAAACTAAAATCTATAGATCATAATAACATCAAAATACAATGTAAATTCATTTTACTTGTGTAAAAAAATGAAATTTTGCATAAATTCGCGAGGTAACTTTTATAAGAATGCAGTTGATTTACAAGGTTCCAGAAAATTGTTAAAAAATTACACAAATAGCTTTTATCAAGAAAAAATACTGACAAACATCATTGATAATTAGATTATAAAAAGTTAAATTCATTTACTTTATGCGGCTGAGCTTCTGTTATGTCTTTTTTTTTTTTTAATTATAAGATGGGATTTTTTCTGATGGACAAAAGATGTGAAAAAAAAAACTTTGAACAGTGTTCAGTTGAATTAGGTATAAATGAATTAGTGAATTTAAAGATTTTCACGGCTCTGTGTGAGAACACACTTTTGTGTCAGTTCTTTGATTTTGAGTTTCCATGTCTCTAAACTGGTTGTAAAAAGAAATATCAAAGGATATAAAAGGTGGATGCAAATAGAGACAGAACGCCATAAAACCAAAGACTAATAATAAAAATAATTCTTGGTTATTATTGAAACCGTTTCGCAGTTCAATAGTTAAATTTTCCTTTCATTAAAAAAAGACAAGTGCACTGACACTGTGAAAGATAGTGAAAATTTGTCACGTAAATGTCTACGTAGAAATTTAAAATGTGATTTATGAATTCAAAATTAATTACTAACATGTTTTTATTAATTTGTTTTATATTTAAAATTATATTATAATGTAATGTGAAAGTTTGAATTGTTTTCTTTGTAGAAGTAGATTATTTTACTATATAAGAACTAAGTATTATTATTAATAATAATAATAATATGGTTGCTGTTGTATTATGGTAGATTAACACCCTAAGCTAAATCACCTTGTCCCCCCCCCCCCCCCCCAAATAATATTTTACTTTTTTTTTGTGAACACCCTAAATAAATAAAAAGTAAAATAATTTTAATTATTTAGAGTGGGGAGATCAGTTTCACAAAAAAATTAACGAAAAATGCGCTTCTATTTCCGAGACATTCAGTGTTTTAGAGCAGTTAACCAAAATTTTTTTCATTTTATTCTGAGAAATAAATTCTGTGCGTTCATTTTTTAGGGGGTAGAAGTCTACTTGGGGGGGGGGGGGGGGTTATTCTATAAATTTGCCATTATTATTATTCGTAGTATTACTATTGTTATTATATGTATCTTGTTTTTCTTTTTACAGTAAAACAAATCAATCTACTACATATATGCTATATATGCAATAACTGACCAAATCTTTATAATTAGGATAAAAATATGAAGATGCCTTGATAGTTAACAAAGCCGCCTCCCCATGTTTAGAATTGTTTCCTAAATAGTAACATTATTATTTAGAAACTCATTCTTAACATAGTGAGGAGGCTTTGTTAACTATTCTGTTCCTACACCATCTTCTTATTTTGTATACCAATCATCGATTATTTTTAATTATGAAAAAATTCAAATAACATTTTCTCAACTAATGACAAACTAATGCAAATCGGCTTTGTTTTAAAGAAAAATCAATCTTTAGTTGTCTCACTATTTTCAATCAATTACAAGGAAAACATTTGAAAAAAAAATATTTAGAGAGATCTACTCGTGTAATATAAGAAGCGAAAATATATGCGGACATTACACAGGGATTCTACAGTAATTCAAAAAAATTTTAAAATACAACAAATCTCTAATTAAATATTTAGAAATTTAAAAAGAATCAGAATCAGTAATTGTATTAGAATCGGGAATTTAGAACAGAATCAGGAATTGTATCGGAATAGGGAAAAATATTGGAATCGGGAAAAATATTGGAATCATCCCATCACTAGTTACAACTTTCAATAAATAAAGAAGAGATATTCATTTATTTTAAAAATATTTAGCTGACAATGATAATTATTCTTAAGGATAGAGAAAGTCAATTTTTTGTCAATATTATTAAACCTTACATACATGTATTATTTCATGAGAAATACCATTAACAGTAAATTATACAGATAGATGAAAAAAGAAACCTTGAAGTTTGCACAGGATCTCATTGGTGAATAGTTTTAAAAGAGAAAAATACTAAGGGAGGTAACTCCTAATTGAAATTAACTCCCTTTATTCTTAAGTTCATTTAAAAGACAATCCGGACTTCGGGCTAGGATCAGGAGGTCGTTCTGTTCTATCCTAGACAATTTTAATTCTTGTTCCTAAACTAGAATGGCCCTTCTTGGGAAGCTGGATTTTCCCCAATATTAAAAACCGATCTTATGTTTTAAACTTGCCTTCATAGGGAGGCAAGTGAAATAGAGACGTTTTAAAATTTTTTTTTAAATATTTATGATCTCTTCACATCTGTAAACATGAATACAAACACAAATTATGTGTCTGTTGGTTATATAATCAGAAACTACTGGTAAAATTTCAACTAAACTTTGCATGCAGATAAGCCAACTTTACATATTATATGAGACTCCCTGACCATAGACTCATATCTGTAAAATTGACCTATCATCAGTCAAACATCAGGTCAAATAACCCATTTCCAATGAAAACCTTTTAGAAAAAATATAGGACACCAAATGAAATTAGAATAAACATTGGGTTTGTAACGATAATATGGGGACTGCGTTTTTACTAAACATTATAACTCAGCATAGACAAGGTTTTAAAAGGCATATCTTGATGAATATATAAAAGTTTAACATTAACCCATTTTGACACTTGACTTGTGATGGCATTCATCCGTGGCCAGTTGAGTCGTCTCCTTCCAATGAATTTACTGAGTCTCGAACAAGGGCCCATAAACAGAGTGGTTAAGACGAATGACAACCAGTCTTGATTGCACTGCAAAACACTTACGACACATGCTCCTTGAAATAATGAATCACACTTTATGAACACACTTTACTAGTACTAAATTAGCAGTGACTTGGTGAGTATAGATGTAGATTATAAAATACTAACAGAAATTGTGGAAATTCCACACTTGTACTCTAGTATATATGGCAATGTAGCGTTTCATTCATTACATAAATTCTGGAGCTGACGAACCAAGATCCCGCTGAAGACTAGACTCCGTCTCTATAATGCGTACTGCATGTCCATCATGCTCTACAATAGCAACAGCTGGGCAATAACAAAAGCTATGCTTGACAAGCTGGATGTGTGCCACCGCAGACACCTCTGTTCCATCACAGGTCACTGCTGGCCGAAAAAACTTATCAGCAATAAGGCACTATACGAGTTGTGCAACGAAAAACCCCTCTCCACAATGGTCGCTGAACAAAGATGGTCTATGTTAGGCCATGTCCTACGAATGGGCCCTGACACTCCCGCACAGAGGGCACTAGACTTTGCCGTTACTGGCTCGCAAGCCTACCAACCGCGACTAGGATGGCACTGCACAAATCTGCTGGGCACACTACGTGCTGACCCCAAGCAGGTGGGACTAGGATCACTATGTACAGCGAAACAACTTGATTGCCTACGACAACTTGCGCATGACAAGGCCAGATGGCCTAGGACTCGCATGGAGGACTGATTGCAGCTACGGGATGTCATTTGACTACCGTAGCCGCAGAACACAGTTTTTAATAAATAATAATTCTTCATCTGTTGTATATTGTGGATTATTTAGCGACGGGGTGTTTACTTCTGACGCTAACCTTTGCAGGTGGTTTCAATCAACAATTATTTTATTTTCGACAATCAATCATGTAATGTTTTCTTTTTATTTTTGGGGGGATGGGAGCATGGTCCATGTCTGTGTTAAGTGAGTTTATTCCTGCTAGATGACCTTTTCAGTACACCTGGCTTGGATATTTAACCTTTTTTCCCCTCGTATTTTAAGCTACCTATTCTTTTCAATTTTTTTTCTCGTTTAACCGCAAGAACATCAAAACAGGCATTTATCCGACCAGAAGAGTGAACAACTGAGAAACACATAGGCGAGGAAATAATTTACTATTTATGAATAAAAAGGCACACGGAATAAAACAAAAATAAAATAAAAACATAGAAAATAAATACAATATAATAAGATAAGTTCAAATTAATAAAAATACCAGTCATATTTAAAGCATAGAAAGAAAACTTAGCTTAACTGATCACCTTGTGGTAATGATTGATATCACCCTAAAATCTCGTCCAAAAGCTGATGAGCCGTTGCTAAAAATGACGATACTACAAGCGGGCTGATTGGGAATCCATCAGAGACGCCCCATAGAGTGAAACTTTTCCTCTCCCTGCTGATCAGTGTGCAAATGAGGTAACGAAATGGGTTAAAGCAGGCATTGAAGCACATGTCCCCATGCGAAAATTCTACAGCAAGCCCCACTCGCCACAATAGTTCACCTCGAACTGTGCAGCTGCTATTGCTCAGAGGCAGCAAGCATTCCGACAATTCAACCGCCACAAGTCAACTACAAATAGACAGAAACTTATAGTGTCAAGAAATCATTGTTAGACTGTAATAGATGAAGCAAAGAGAAGGTTTAAAGAGATGACCAGAAAAAGCATTGAGTTACAGAAACTAGGTACTCGCGATTTCTGGAAAATCTTCAATAGTGTGGTGAATAAATGGAAATCAACAATTCCCCCGCAATCCAACCACAATGATGTCGTTTGCACGACAATTGATATGGCTGAACTACTTGCCCAGCGTTTCGCCTTAAACTCCACTTTCGACTTCGCAAACCACTCTCCCAAATTTGCCATTGCAGACTGAAGCCGCACTTCATGACCTGACCATCACCCCATCTCATGTCTGGGACATCATAAAAAACCTTGACACCTCCAAAGCATGTGCGCCTAATCTTATACCAGTAATATTAATAAAGAAATACTCTGATGAACTGGTCCCTGTCCTCTCTAAACTCTACAACAAATACCTTGCTGAATCTTGCTTCCCTGATAGCTGGAAAATTCTGGAGATAGAACCGAACCTTCAGAATTATCGCCTTATCAGTCTACTCCCGCTCTTCGCTAAAATCTTTGAATTCTTAATCAATCAAGAAATAGTCAGTCACCTTGTTAATGCTAAACTTCTTTCTGACCACCAGGATGGATTTAGGCAAGTACAGTCTACTGCGGATATCCTAACGGTCATCTCTGAACACATATACCATACACTGGACAAGGCAATTGAAGCTAAGGCGGAAACGCTTGATATATCCAAGGCCTTTAACAAGGTCTTCTCATAAAAATGAATTCATATAGTATTACTGGATGAATATTTAATATAATTAGATCCTTCCTATCCAAAATAAAGATCCAAGTTGTCCTCGATGGGCATTTATCAAAACATGACATAAATGCAGGTGTACACCAGGGATCGATTCTTGGACTTTTATTGTTCCTGATTTTCATAAACGACCTCTCTGATGACACTGTGTGTGAGATGGGTATATGAGATGGAATGATACCACGCTCCACTCTCGTCATGTGGATAAAACGGACGCGCACATATCCAAGGCAATGGCTGAATCCTTAGAAAGTGATCTCTAGTCTGTAGTACAATGAGGTCATAAATGGATGGTAACATTTAATGCTACTAAGACAAAGCTCCCTTCTTTCAACAACTACAAGAAACTTTTTCACCCCCCTGATTGCCATCTTACCTGACAGTCCAACGTTCAAACTCTCTGGCCTAACATTCACAGGTAACATGAATTGGAACAAATACAAAGACATTGCTAGGGCTGCTGCAAAGAAAGTGCACTCCCTCTACCATGCTAGAAAACTTCTCATACCTAACAGTATCCTGTATCTCTACAAAGCCACCATGTGCCCGTACATGGAGTATTCTTGTCACATCTGGGCTGGTGCACCATCCACTAATCGCTCCCTCTTATACAAGCTCCAAAAAAGAGTCTATAATCTAATAGGTCCCTCACTATTAACCAAGCTCCAGCCCCATCGCCACAATGTTGCATACTTGTGCTTGTTTTACAAGTACTTCAATGGAATGTGCTGCGATGAACTTGCTGCTTTGGTGCCCCCTCGACGTAAATACACTCAACCAACCTGACAATATGTTAAATCCCATCCATTCACTGTGGAGGTCCGCAGATGCCGGAGAGCCTTCTACTCCAATAGCTTCTTTCCTCAAGCTGCCGGCCTTTGGAACTCTCTTCCGGCTTCCTGGTCTCCTGACTGTACCGACATGCAGAAATTTAAAACTAATGGGTTATTTCATGTCACATCATCCAGGGCTTGAAACCCATGTCCTCAGATTTTGTTGTAACTTGCACCACAGATGGACATCATAAAAACTAAGAAATCCTGAAAATTTGAGGATGCAACTCCAAGAGGTTTCCGATTGAGAGCAGTTTCTGTGTCGCGTAAATTGCGCAAGATGTCGCCCGGACGACATTTTAGTAATTACATTTTCTTTAATATTTTCAGTTTGGAACATGATGTGACGCTGAAAATTCACACAGGTATGTTTTTCAACCCAAGGAACCCAAAAATGGCATCAGCTTTGCTCAGAAATAAAGCCTTCTATGAGATTTTATCAAATTTTGAATTTTTTTACATGTGCACCAATATGGGGCAAAAAAATGATGTAGCTGATATGGTAATGGGTTTTTTTCTTTTGGACATTCATTTAGACACTATGAAGTACCTCTGGACCAAAAATGGTAAATAATACTTTTTTTGTTCACTCACAGTGTCTATTCAAAGTTAGGTCTTTTTCCGAGGGTTCAGAAATACCCTATTGGGGGAAGCAACTAGTTTGGGTATGTGAGATGAAGTTGGAGGGATCGTTCATCTAAATTTATATAAAATTACATTGAAATAAGTTTTAGAAAGTAAAAGTTAAATAGTAAAAGGTAATACAGTCTGACAGTGATCAGATATTTACCATGAAAGCGGATTTCACAACAAAAACCAGCATACGACAACATTATCTACATACTGTTATTTTCTTTATGCCACTGAAATGCAGAAATCGTTTTCTCATACTCATCAGTTATCTTGTATGTTCTTCCTGTATTTGTTGTTGGAGACAACACAAAGAATTTTCTTGATTGGAACAAACCATGTATCATCAATTTGCGGCCAATTGAATGTCTTGCGTGGTTCATGAGGGTGCATGAACTTGACGGTTACATCACCTTCCTCTGCATTAATTTCATTCACAATGCCAATCCACCAGAAAGAATTATAAACACAGGTTACATATTGCATTGGTGAAATGTCAGAGATTTCAAAAATTGATGGCAAGTTAAAATCATGGTTGTCTGTATATGATTCATCCTCGCTGGTCAGCTTATGACCAATGTTCAATGTTGACAACGGGGCAAAATGGTGGCTGCTTCTGCTTCCTAGTACTGTTTCCCCTGGCAAATCTTGCCTCAAGAAACTTTCTCACCTCCTCCATAGTTTCCATACTAATATCAAAGAACTTGATTGCAGACATCTCCAGGCAGACTTCTAGCATGGCTTTATAATCTAGGATTTGATTATTCAGAGGACGTTGAAGCGACCGTTTAGCCACATGCCGTTTTACTGAACCACCGATTCCATCACAAGGGGATTTTCCATGGCTTGTAGCAAAGAAAACCCACTCTGCATCAATCCCAAAGTCCTGTTTATGCAGACATAAATTTATGATGTTTTTATAATTTTTATATTGACCCCCACAGCCATCATTGAAGTAAGTCATTTTGTTAACATAGGGCAATAATGCACGAATGTAGTGAACTGTCATTGTCTGGGTTTGATACACGAATGCAGTGTCATTAGAAATAAAACAATGAAAGATGCTTCAGTGTTCACTCGGAATCTCGGTAGTAAAGCACTGCAGGGTGCAATATTCCTTGCTCCAATGAAAACTTTGGATTTCATCTTGTATGAGAAATTGATAATTTTCTGCGAAGTCTACAAGGACAAGAACCTCAATCGAACAAAGATTCTCTTTCTTTTTAGTCAATTATCTAGTTTGACATTTTGTTATATATGAGCGTTGTGTGTGATTGTCGATTTTGTCAATCAAGAAATCTTTGTATTCTTCATATGTTGTTGTACAAGTACTTAATGTGGCACAGTCAGTTGTGTCCCATTGACTAAAATGAAATTCATCATCTGGATCCACATCAACCAGCTTTTCATCCAAGAACTTCTGCAACGCTTCTGCCAGGACATGCCTCAGAACGGTGCATCATGCATTCCTTGTTGGAAGAATCACAAACTAGATTTGAGATCAAATCCTTGTAAGTGACGTCCCAACCAATGGCGTCTACAAGAAGTTTCGCATTCTGATGTATGCTACACACACAAACAGAATGATTACCTTTAGATCCAGCTAATACACACCACTTTGGATACAACTGAGAAAATTTGGAAAACCCCACCTTGACATTGGGATACTTCCGTTTAAAAGCAGCATACAATTCATCCAGGTTACATAGTATTAAATGCTTTTGTTTGTGAACACCCTTTTCAATACTAAGATAGTCCTTTTTGCCTGGCATTTGACAGCTGTATTCATCATTTTCATACATGTGTACTACGAGTTCTTCTGTCTCTGGGCAGACTTTTTTCCCTTTTTTAGGGGCAGACTTTGAGAGAATACCACTCACATTCTTCAGCTTTCTGGCAGTTCGAACAACGTACTGACACCTTGAAGAATTTGGAACAGTATTCACGAGACCACGAATCAGGAGCAAGTGTCATGATTTGGATATGATCTGGAGTCGAGGCTTTCTTCAATTTCTCCTTCATCAGATCATGTAATCTATCCAATTCTAATGCTTTCTCTTTGATTTCTTTTTCAATATGCACTGATTCTGACACAGTCAATTCTTCAGCGTCGACTTTGTATACAGTCGACAGATCGCTTTTGAGTGTTCTAATCACTTGTTCTAATTTCCTTTTGGCACTATGAACACGACTATGAGAAACAACACCATGTAAAGCGACAGGAGAAATGCCCATGGATTTCAGACTAATATTCAAATTTTTTTGTGGGGTTTGCAAAAGTTCACTGGTGTAGTCTGCATCTATCCTGTCCGTATCATCGATCAGTCTCACACATTTCATCATACACTGAGGACAAAGAATGTGTCCTGGTGTTACATTGTACCCTCTCACCTCCAGCTCTTTTGACATCACAAACGATATCAGCTGTACGCCTTTGACTTTACTTTTATGTTGTAACAATCCACCGCGGCACTTCTTTGAGGCCTTTGCTCTATGTTCAAACACATTTCCAAAATTTTTTTGTGATGAAAGCAGATGGTTGATAACTCGCTTTTATGTTCCTTGAGCCCAGCTCTCCACAACGTCTCAACAGCATCTTTGTTCAAGTCTGACAGATTCTCAATTCCTTTGGAACAGTCATAGTCTAATTTGTGACATTCCAAATTGAGTTCGATACCAACGGAGCAAGCTTCATCAGTCATCTTGTTTTCTTTTGTTTACTGTTCAATTGAAGACATAACAATAAAATAGAATATATAAAGATAATCAGGTAACTTAAGTTTGGTAGCAGCCGATGAGTAAGCAGTTAGTGTAGAGATTTATATAAATATTTCCAGTGAATTAAAAGGAAAATCAACATTGAAAATATTCATAAATTTGTTCCTACCTCAAATTCTTCTATATTTTCTACAGCTAATTTCTTTGTATGCTTTCACCTCAAAGACTGGACAGTACGAGCAAGGGAGATTATTGTGTTGGGATGGAGAGGATGAGGAGCTCATAAAAAGTGTGGTAGCAGGGAATGAGTAAGCAGTTAGTGAACAGATTTATATACATTTTTCCAGTGAATTAAAAGGAAAATCAGCATTTAAAATATTCATAAATTTGTGCCTACCTCAAATTCTTCTATATTTTCTACAGCTAATTTCTTGGTATAAGAATCAAGTGCTGCCTAACTTTCTTGCCTACATAATGGAATAAACAAATTGCACCAACCACTATTATATATTTTAATTAGGTATAGATAATGTTTTTCATTTAAAATTATTTTAGGATTGTTGCAGTACATTATGGTGAACTAATCCAGCTCCGTTGCATATGGGACACGTTTTACTGAAAAAATTAACCACCAACTAATGCAAGCATAATAGGCAAAGAAATACTTTGTTATACAAGAAATATGATCAATATTTAAGCAGATATTGTGGTTCAGTAGCCAAAATTGGCATAATCATTGGATTCTGGTGACATTGGACCAAAGCACCGTTGTGCATGGGACATTTTGACGATGTTTCGCTCAGTCATTTTACAATGGATGGTGTTAACAACCCAAAACTTTTTACCTTAGTAAAAACTGCTATGCAGTTATTAAATAACTCAAACAGTGCTAACTTCATCTATCTTATAAGTCATAAGTAAAACCATTCAACATTTATTCTCAGTTAAAATTGATGAGAATAACCCATGTAGATAATGTTGTCGTGTGCTGGTTTTTGTTGTGAAGTCAGCTTTTATTGTAAATATTTGATCACTGTGAGACTCTTAACTTTTACTTTTTAAATCTTATTTCAATGTGAATTTTATATAAATTTTGATCTCGCATATCCAAACTAGTTGCTTCCCCCAATAGGGTATTTCTGAACCCTCGGAAAAAGACCTAACTTTGAATAGACACTGTGAGTGAACAAAAAAAATATTATTTACCATTTTTGGTCCAGAGGTACTTCATAGTGTCTAAATGAATGTCCAAAAGAAAAAAACCCGTTACCATATCAGCTACATCATTTTTTTGCCCCATATTGGTGCACATGTAAAAAATTTCAAAATTTGATAAAATCTCATAGAAGGCTTCATTTCTAAGCAAAGCTGATGCCATTTTTGGGTTCCTTGGGTTGAAAAACATACCTGTGTGAATTTTCAGCGTCACATCATGTTCCAAACTGAAAATATTCAAGAAAATGTAATTACTAAAATGTCGTCCGGGGGACATCTTGCGCAATTTACGCGACACAGAAACTGCTCTCAATCGGAAACCGCTTGGAGTTGCATCCTCAAATTTTCAGGATTTCTTAGTTTTTATGATGTCCATCTGTGGTGCAAGTTACAACAAAATCTGAGGACATGGATTTCAAAATCCAAAATTTCTGGATGATTTGACATGGAATTACCCTAATGTGAATAAGCATCTCGCTGCACAGCTCCCGATTTAGGATTACCCCCTAATTCTCAGTAGCCCCTTATGTCTACAGTGGCAACTTGCCTTGTTTGCGGTGAACTAAGTTAAAAAAAACTAACAAACGGAACGAGTGAAAAAGACTTGGAAAGGTCATTGTCATCGCTGGTTTAAATTTTACTAGACTAGGATAGGTCTGATATCATAAGTTATTAGAGCATAGGTAGAGAGAGAAAGAAAAAGAAAAATGAAAAGGGGACAAACCTGAAAGTGGGATTTCCATGTTTGGAACTGGAGGCTGCCTATGTGTTTCATTCGGAACATGAGGGGGTGAATGTTCATGGTAATCTTCAGGATGAGATGCCATTTTTAAACGGGCCTGAACTTTGGTATAAGTATTTGCACCAATAATCATCCGTGGTTCATCAGACGGGGCAAGAATTTCTTGTTCAAACCTAAAAATTATAAAAAAGAAACAAAAAAAAAAACATCGAAAATCTGAACAAAAAGATTCAAAATAAATACAGTTGCTTCCAAATAATCAATCTATATATTTTATACTATAAATGGTGCCATTGAACTTTCTTGACTGAATCAATTTCATTTAGTTTATTCTCAGTTTTGTATTGTCTCCCCTCTTACAGATGTTAAGTTAATTTTATACCCAATAATTAACACTTTCAAAGCACTCATTTCAACTCGATATTTTAAATTCTTTCATAACCAATATTATTTTTTATTTTTTTAATAAATTTCTGCAAGAAATTGATAATTTTCACAAAGTTCAATTTGTGATGTTGGACATTCCAATAAATTATTTTTCAAAATATTTGTTACTCTCCTAACATAATCCTAACTGGCAGCCATTTGGACTTAGGGTTAGTGGTAAAATAAATTTTAATTGCTCTAAAACACTAGAATAGCCGGAAATGGGGGAGAGAATAATTTTACCTTAAATTGATATACGAAACTGATCTCCCAGTCTAAATTCTAAATAATAAAAATAATTGCCTAAAAAAAAAATTTAGAATCTCATTTTTTTTTGGGGGGGGGGATGATTCAGCAGATGTTAATCTACAAATGCACCAAAAAAAAAAAAAATCTTGGTTTTATTCTTTAGGGTAAAGAAAATAAGATACCCTAAATTAACCAAAACGAAATTACACTGGTCAAGAAAGTGAAAAAATACCCTATAAATGTGGTGTCTGTCTGGCGACACAATTGAAAATAAAGTCCTATAACAAGATCAGACAAATTTTCTCAAATAAAATTCATGAGGAACCCAATGATGGTATAATTTTTTTTTTATTAGGCTGTATTGTAATGATATTGTGGGGTCTGCGTTTACGACAGACATCTATAAACAGTTAAGACAATGTTTTACTTAATATTATTTAAAAGAAATTTTTTTTAAAGCCCTGTAATAAAATAGCTTTTCTAGGGTAAGATTTTACGAGGATTCAAACTACGGAAATTATTATGCAGTTTTTGAAAATTTGCAGTAAAATTCACTATGAAAATAATTGAGTGTCTAATTATTAGAATAATGGAATAAAACATGTTTTTAACTTTTGCACTTTCAATTATTTTTAAAAAACATAATACATGTTTTCTTTCTGTTTTCCAATATATAAAGAGCACTTACATACCCGGGCAACACGAGGTGACTCTTTTCATATATATATATATATATATATATATATATATATATATATATAGATATAGATTCCAAAAGAAAGCTGCCCAAGGAAAAAAGCTATCAAAGTAGAAAATCTTCCGGTATCTAGGGACCTCTACATTGAAGGAGTGGAATTATGCGGCTAGTCGGGTGAGCACAAGTGTAAATTGTTTGGTTTGGTTGTTTTGTTTTACGGTATATCAACCCTCCTCGGGTTATTTAATGCTGAATCCGGTCATTTTGATGAAAGTTTTTATGCTTCAAGTTCTTTATATGTTTAAGTATTTATTCATGGTCTTCGGTTGAGTGAAAAAGGGAGGGAAATTGTTGTTTTTTTGTTTTGGGTTTTGCAGAACATGATTGAGTTTTGCAAAGAAGAAAAAAAAAACAATAAAACATCAATGGTTGCCGCATTTTGGGTCAGGAAGCCAATATCTTGAAACACACTTGTGCTACCAGATCAGGCTAAATTCATCAGAGTGCATTCCGTGGAAGTACTTCTAAAACAGGCACAGGGATGTGGTAATACGAGATGGGCTGGAGTTTGGCAGACAATGCAAGACCTATTAGGCTAGAAATTCTTTTTTGCACCCTATCCAAGATGGAGAGGCTAGTGTTTGATGCATCAACCCAGATGTGGCAACAATACTCCAATACAACAATAAGCTAATGGTGGCTTCATTAGTTGTTTATGGAGAGGAGCTTTGTTTTGATAGCACTAAATGTGCTCATTCATTTTTGTTCTCTCACTGGAGGTCATTTTCTAAGGATTCAGCCATTGTCTTGCATAAGTCGGCATTCGATTTGCCCTCATGTTGAGAATAGAGCGTGTTGTTATTGGCAAGTACATCCATTTCAAACATGATTGTATCAGGGACGTTGGAATTCTCTTAAGTCATCGCCCACTGGTTTGAGATTCTTGATAAGGTTCTCATAGAGGCGGGGATAAAAGATTTGCCTGCTCAATTATTCAACACAGATGAAACGGGCTTTGTAACAGACCCCAAAACAGACACTGTTTTAGCAGCAAAGAGATCAAAGAGAGTTAATCAGAGTATCGGGGGTTCTGGAAGGAAGCAGATAACAGTTAAGTGTGCAGCATCTGCTAGTGGCAAGCTACTTCCACCCTATGTTGTCTACAAAAGGAAAAACCTCTACCAGGCATGAACACAGAGTGGACCTGAAGGTACTTCCTATACAGTCAGTTCAAAAGGATGGATGGAGGCCCCACATTTTTTGAACAGGTTTGAAAATATTTTCCTGAACCACACACGTGATGTCAGTGACAAGGTACGACTTATTGTTTTTGATGGTCATGCATCACACCTCTTTTTGGCCCTTGTAGAAAAGGCAAACAATGTTGTGCTGATGTGACTTCCAGCTCACATGACACACCACCTGCAACCACTTGATCGTGCCGTGTTCAGGCCTGTGAAACTGAAGTGGTAGTCCCTTCTCCGCAAATTTGCCCAAACCCACATAGGACCAGTGGGAAAAAAGGACTTCCCCATGATGCTTAAGGCCCTCATAAATGAATCCTTCAAGGCAAAGATCATCAAAGCAGGATTCAGCTGCACAGGCATCTGTCCTTTCAATGCCCAAATGTTCAGTGGAAAGTCAGCCTTGTTTCATTGCTAAAACAGAGCCCTCCACATCTTCCTTCACACCAGCTGCTCCAGTGTCTACACTGCCCCCTACTCCAGGACCCCCATCCTCAATACCCACTCCAGGACCCTCATACTCAATACCCATTCCAGGACCCTCATCCTCAGCCCCCACTCCAGGACCCTCATGTTCAGATGTGTCATCATTTTCATCCGCCTCATTAAAAGACTTTTTCCTCAAACAACTAACTCCCCACTTTCAGTCTGACTCCCCAAGAAGGAGATCAGCTAGAATACAGTGATTCCGATATGGGGAAAACCTCACAGCAGATGAAAGTGTCATGAGACTCATGGAGACATCTGCTGCTAAGGAGGTTGCTACAGCATCCAGAGAACATGGCAAAGGGAAAGGAAAGGGAAACGGCACCACCACCACCAGGATCAAGAAGCCCACTGTCAACATCAAGGGATTCTGACACTGATGAATGTTGCAAATGTGGTATAGGGGATGGCATTAACTGGGTTCAGTGTGATATGTGTGATTCCTGGTATCACATACAGTGCACCAGCATCAAAATTTCATTTGAAGACCTCCAAAATGAGGACTGGCTGTGTCATTTTTGCACACAGTGCTTAATGCTTAATGCCCCAGGAGATGGTGCCTATTGCCCCAGGTAACTGAAATTTGTGAAAAGCTAACTTGAGATTTTAAACGATTCAATAAAAATATTTTCTACTCTGATGAACACGAGTCAACTGGTATTTGTTTAAACAAGACATCACAAATATTTTGCCCATGATAGTCCAGAAAAAGTTTGAAAACTAACTTTAATGCAGATGAAACACTGAGTCAGTGAAAAAGGGGGTGACTAATGCCCCGGTTTACCCTACTGAAAATTCATTAAAATTTGGTTGATTTCCTGAATATTTAAGTGAAGGGAGGGTAAAAATGTTTTTACATTTTGAGAATCGGCCATTGATTTTGCAGGTACCTATGGCATACGATATATTCATTTCGTCACGGATATTTCTCAGTTTGTCTTTTTTTTCCTTCTCATGTCTCAGTAATTCTGGATAAACACCAAAAAGTCTTAATTATTCCAATTTCTTTCCAAAAACCCCGGAATTCTCTACTGACATGATAGGTACACCGAAAAAGATTTTTTTTTTAAATTGAGATGGTCAAAAAGAGGGGGATCAGTCTACGTTGAATTAACATTGGAAACTGATCCCCCTTCCTAAAATGTAAAATATTTGAAAAAGATTTCCCAAAACCGCGGAATTCTCTAGCAGTCTGATAGGTATATGTACACCGAAAAAAGAAAAAAAAAACAGGTCAGTAAAAAGTTGTGAAAAACGGACTATGGGAAAAGACGAACATGTGCCTGGGTTTTTATTAGATGTAAAAAAAATTTCTTGTTTTTTTTTGGCACGTATTTTTACTAAAACAAAATGGCCGCCCTGCCTTACCTCGTTACGATACCCCCCCCCCCATCGCTTGTCCAATGTTCGTGTGACAAAAATATTGATTTCTCATAAATAGCAGTTGAAACTGAAACGGCTTAAAAATACAAACAAATGTCACAGATAAGTTGGAAAATAACTTTTAGCGGCTACAGTTACTTTTATTTGTTGTATATTTGTTTTTATAGCGTTTTCACTCTGCGGATTATTGTAAAAGATACCCCTTTTTTCAGACATTTTTTAGGAATTAGGGTTAGGGCATGGTTAGGAATTGCAGTTTTTTTCCAATCAATCCATGGTCCTGACAGAAATGTATTGTTCCTTCAGGAGTATCGACAGCCAGTGCTACCATGTAAAAATTCATGTTTAAATGTAAAATCGCGTTTCGACCAGTTTGCACGTTCAGCGTTTCATTCAGTTTGACTGCTTATATGTCGTCTGCTTACTCGTCTCGCTTCGGGGCTTCCCGGTGTTTATCGTAAACCGTCGGAAAGCACCCACGTCGAGGGAATTTTAGCGC
The DNA here is from genome assembly GCA_963556195.1 of Sepiola atlantica. Taxonomy (NCBI): domain Eukaryota; kingdom Metazoa; phylum Mollusca; class Cephalopoda; order Sepiida; family Sepiolidae; genus Sepiola; species Sepiola atlantica. Next base: position 191,810,634 of record OY744515.1, read on the forward strand.
GGATCCCAAAGTAACAAAGTACCAAATAATTTACGTGATTGAAATAAGAATTAACTATTCATATTTATGTCTTGAAGTAGTTTAAAGGCAAGAGTCATGTATTATGGTTTATTTGTGCTCTTAAACTTATTTATTTTAGAACGAAAAAAAACCGTTAGGGGGGGGGGTCCTTTTATCCAAGCCAAAAAGTGTTTATTCTTATTTGTTCTTTATTTATTCAAGTATTTTTTTATAATAAATAATTAATTTTCACGGTTAGACGACCGGAATTTAAAAAAGATATCCGTAGAAGAAACATAAAAATTACAAAAGTAATTTGGTTTAAAACAAATTAAAAAAAGCATGACTTGTGATGAAACACACGTTTAAAAATATGCATAAATATACAAAACAACTTACCGATCCATCTCCTCCTCCATTTCCTTCAGTTTTTCTTGAGTAAGCATCGCCATGGTTTACTCTTGGGATTGATTCTCACAACAAATAATCAAAATAATATTGTTTAAATTTACAGAGCATCAACTTCACGTGATATTAAAAATGAAAGACAACCGCCATAACAATATGGTTTTCTCGCGTGAAAGAAGAGTTAGAAACAAGGGAGATCACTCTGTACCATTTGCTGGAAGAATTAATCGATTTTAAGTCACGGTTTTTTTTAGGGGATCTATATGGCCTCCTGGAGTCTGCATGAATTATATTGAGAGGACATAAGGCTAAATGGGTAGGTGATGGTGGTTAAGTGGATAACGACACACACTGACGATATGGGTGTGCCAAGTTCGAATCTAGTCGATTCCATAATTATTAGGGATGTTTATTTACTCCTCCCCAGGAGTTAGGCACAAGGCCAGTTTTATCTTACTCCCACAAGTAAGATGTGACCCAAGATCGGGTCGAGCAAGTGGGGTTAAAAGCCAGCGCTCGAGAGGTGAGCACTCTGGCCATTTAAAAATTGCCTGGGCAGCCCCGTCGGCATTCCCCGGTAGGGGCGCCTCAGACAGTAAGCAATAAACTTACTCCTCCCCAAAGAGGGGAGGCGAAGCCTGGGAGGGTGGACCTCCTAGAACTGCACAGGACAGGCGTGCAGTATCCATCGGAACAGACACTACACTTTGATCTTAGGAATGTTGGCAACCATTAAGTGGTAGCTCCTGCAAGAATGGTGACATCAGAATCAAGCCGGTCAACAAAGTCGTACCATTCTGATTCATACGAATTTACTTTTTTACAAAGCTGAATTTGAAAAATGGTAGGTAACGATCGACTGCACAAAATTTAAGAGACGCATAATATAGTTATGGAGTATTTTGTAATTAATTATTATTAGTTAAAATAAAAATATTAGATTTATTATTAAGTTAAATATTAAATTACTCAAAGGTACAGAATAGTTAACAAAGTTCCCTCCCCATGTAAAGAATAGATTTCTAAACAATAACGTTATTTGTAGGGGCACGCAGGCTTTAGCTTAGTAAGATCTACGCTTACATTTAGGTTGTGTAAAGAAATGTTTAAAAGAGTAAAAACATGGAAAAACATTTATGAAAGTTCAATTAAAGATAAAGCATGTATAAGTTGAAGGAAGAATAAAACGTAGTTTAAAGTAACACAAAATATTTATATATGTACAAATCTTACATGGTAAAATGTTAGTTTGAAATGTTTGTTGGAAGTCAGTTCCGAGTATAGTAGTAAGCACGTCTGTGCGACCATGTTTGTATGTGTGTGTGTAGCCATGTGAGGCTTGGCGTTAGTATGTCGAAGTGTGTGAATGTGTGTGTCACCTTTTGTTCATGGTTGTACGAATGTGTATGCATGAGAGTTGATAATTCGTTTAGGCATTTGTATGTGTTTGTGTCTTTGTCAGCAGTGTGTGGTTGTATGCGTTGAAGAATGATAGGAGTGTAAGCCTTTGGGTATGTGTGTGTGTGTGTGTGTTTAGTTGTCAGCCGATGCGTTGGCACCCCTTCTAGCCTCTAGCCCAAAGGCGAGGGGTAGGGAAAAGAGTCATATTGTGTTGCGGGTCTGCTTTTATATGTTTTCACCGTGGTTTGCCGGACGTAACACAGAGCACGTCACGTGATCAACATTTTCGACTTTTTGCGCCTTTTTGTTCGACTGTCTCTGAGAGCTAATTGTTATGGCTTCAGTTTTAGCTTTTGTTGTTGAAGTGAATTCGGGTTGGTTTCTGTTTTTGTGTTTACGCCGGTTGTTGATAAAATAGAGGATGTCAATCTGATATATTATTTAGAAATGCATTCTTAACATGAGGAGGACAAAGGGATAGGGGCTTTCTTAACGATTCTGTACCTTTAATTAATTTGATGTAATTTTTTATCTGATCTATGCAAATGGGTGATTTTAGTTTTTAATTTCTTAAAATTTTAAACTCCTTTCTTTAAATTAAGGTATGTTTAGATGAAGTAGGGAGGCGGATTAAATGAGACACATCAACTAAAGGAATATATATAGAGAGAGAGATTTATTCACCAGAACAACAGAACAGAACATCCTTTATACGTGGGGTTGAATATATATTGACAAGGCGAAATAACCTTTTCCCGGAGTTTGTATATTCTCTGTCTGGCAGAGAACGCAAGATCACATCTTTGCTTATTGACTGAAAGTCATGAATTGATCACATGATTTGGGTTTTCATCAAATCACAATCTTTCGCGTGAATCTCGTGCATTAAAGAGTTCACTTTCGATCAATCATGCGACTGCTACATATGCCTTCACAAACTTGTCTTTCAATTTTTCTTTTTTTTTTGTAATTGTTAATTTTCTGTAATTGTCACATTTAAGTGCAATTCACATGTTTTCTAATAATTTTTCATTGGCTTTATTAGAAACTGAATGAGTTTATTCAAATAATGTTATTCTTTGATTTAAAATTGGAGTTAGTGTTTTGATGCCATAGTACTAACCAAAATACTTCCCTAAATGTATGAAGTTGAGGAACAGGCAAGGAGAGTAAGAACTGAAGTTGATATATAGAGGGACTATAAAGAACTAGCATTGGATGGAAGGGGACTAGTATCAGATTAAGGTGAAAAAACACTGTTTTCAGGGACAAAATTCCTCACCTTTGAATAGTGGCGTGCAGAAGGGGAGGAGGAGGAGGATCATACAATCTAATCATATTCAAATGATCTCTCTTTCTCATAATATATCTTGGTACTAGGACTTATACTTCAGTATTTGGGTCATAAAGTCAAAGAGTTGGTGTCGCACATTATCAGGGCATTACCAGACCTCTGCATGCCACTGCCTCTGACCATTACCTGATTTAAATGTGCAGTGCTTTTTGAGTAAGTACAGTAAATAGAATTCTAATTGTGATGTTTTGCATATTTGATATTGTGTAGAAAATTAATATTTCAAGTTTTAGTGTAAACAAACAAGTGGTTTGTGTTTTATTTAAGATTTTCAAATTTTGTAATTTTTTCGGAAAATGGCTACCATCTGAGAAAACTTCAATGATATGACCATGTTAAAAGAATGGAGGAGAGTTCTTGGGTTAGTAGATGTAGAACAGTTGAGGTAGCAGTTTCAGTTAACTGGGGAAGGCCAAGGAAAACATGGGAGGAAGTGATAAAAATGGACCTGAGATCAAGAGAAATAAAGACCTGTCCAGAGATAGGTTACTTTAGAAGTCAATGTCTTAAAGCCATCCAACACATACGAGCATGTAAAACGGATGTTAAAATGCTGCTGCTGCAAAACCAAATTTATGTAGTAATCTACAAAAGAAGATAACGATCAGACTAAATCATGTCTTCAAAATGGCCAGTCGATTACTTTGATTCAAAAGTTCCTCAAATTTGAAAATCTTAAGTGAAAAACAAACTACTTGTTTGGTTTCGTTAAAAATTGAAATATTACATTTGTACACATTAACACTACTGCATAACATAAAACTTAAATAGAGTCGATTGTAACTAAAAAAAAAAGCATGACAATTCTATGTGGTGGGACGAAGTGGGCCATTTTTCCTGATATTTTGCCTCATCTTCAAGTTGACTCACCCACATTTATATGCAATGATTTGGAAGTGTAGTCTATATAAATGTTAATAATATTAGGCATTTGAGTTTTGATTCCCTTTCTTGGAGAATATAAAAAAAAACTTGGAGAAATGCTACGGAAAGTAGAGGCCTGAGAGTGAATGTCACCAAGACTAAAGTAATGATCAGTGGTTGTAGTTTTGGAAAACACCCAGCAAGAGGAAAGTTCCCGTTCACAGTTTGTGATACGGGAGTCAGGTGCAGTTGTATTAGTATGTCATCGCTTGTTTGTTTATCTTCTGAACTTCCGGTAATTATCTGCCCTTAGACTGTCCCCACTTCCTGTTCTCACTTGTAATGATGTCCTATGTAAATAAAGTTTGTGTTCATTTACTCTCCACTTCTGTTTGTTTTTAATCCAAGCCATCCTCAACCGGCGACACCACAACAGGTGCAACTCAATTTTGTGTAGTACATGCAAGCAGTACACAAGAAGTCAGTGGAATTACTGCTAGGTTGAGAGTTTGTGTCCAAGAAGTTTAAGACAACGGAGACAAATGAGAACTCAGATGTGGGAAAAATATATGAGGATGGTGAAGTTACTGAGGTTGTTCAGAAATGTTGTTACCTTGGGTGAAGCAGATGATAGTGTGATAGCAAGAATTAGGAGTGCATAAATTAAGTTCATGGAACTTTCGCCATTACTAACCAGCAGAGCATTACCACTGTTGACATGTGTACACATTTTTTGTGTGTAATATAAAAAAACAAACAGCATTTTTCTCTCTTCCAATTTATCTTCCACAACGCATATAAGAATGGCTCTCACAGTATAGCCTTTGGAGCCTGTGCCGAGGTTTTCATAGCAGACACAACAAGAGACACTCACGAATTACTCTCTCCACACAAGTTCATACATACACTCTTTCACTGAAAAAAACAGGCATGCTAAATATACACACACATCTACAATGCTATCTGTTGTGATATCCGTATACATTGATTGATGTCGATTAGACGAAAATACAAGGAGGCTGAAGTGAAACACGTTTATTTACTTGGGTGTACAAACCGGAACTGCTGACGGTGAGCCCGAAACCGGAAGAGGGGATATGGGAAGGGAGTGGGAGGAGGGCTAGCTAGATTTCTATTGCTGATACTACAACATCCCCTTCTGTATTAAAGGAGAAGTATGTTGGGCTGTGATGGGCTGGAGAGGTTGCGGGGTGGGGGAGATAGTTCATTTTGTTCTGTTACAGGTCGAGCCGCTGGGTGGGTTTGCTCGTCCTGTTCGACCTACGTAGTTTGGCAGGTGTTGATGGAACTGGTGGATGTGTGCTTGAGATGGTTGATGGTTGACCACTGGCTGGCCGTGGTCCCTGTGCTGGGATAGTGCTGTGAGGGTAAGGGACTCGGTGTGTGCCACAACAAGTTTTCCGTTGGTGCTGGCATTTCGTGTTGTCCGCCTTTCCCTTTGTTGGCCTTAATAACTGCCGGTTTCTGCGATGGATTCCACCGTTGGCGAATTTTACTACATATGACCTTGGCTCTGCTGCGATCTGCACAATCTTTCCAGGTTCCCAGAGTCTGGTTCTTTTGTCCTGAACATGAACCTGTTGGCCGGTATGTAACTGTGTGTGTTGATGGCTATTCTTTCGGTCATACCACTTTTTTGTTTCTTCTTTGCTCTTCTCCAACTCTAGCTTTGTTTGTTCATCCCCTAGTTGTTGTTTCGACACTAGTGGGGTCCTTATGGGTCTTCCATTCAGTAGTTCTGCTGGGGATTTGATTTGAGCTGATAGCGGTGTGGCCCTGTACGCCATCATTGCTAGGTGGGTGTCTGTGTTCGTTTCTCGTGCTTTCAACAACAACTTTTTACAGACGCCCACCATCCTTTCTGCGAACCCGTTTGACTGGGGGTGGAGTGGTGACGAGGTAGTGTGCCTAAAGTTGTACGATTTGGCAAAATCTTCAAACTCTGCGCTGGAATACTGGGGCCCATTGTCACTGAATACTGCCTCCGGGACACCTCGTTCTTCGAACAGGAGCTTCATTTGTCGGATTACTGCAGCTGATGTCGTCGAGTGGAGACGCCGTATGAAAGGGCTGCGGCTGTAATGGTCCCCCACCAGTAAAAATTCCTTATCTTCCATGGTAAAGATGTCGGTACTGACATACTGCCATGGGTAAGAAGGGGTCTCGTGCTGGAGTAGTGTTTCTGATGGGAGACTGGGTTGGTACTTCTGACATGTGGAGCAGTCTCTAATTAGTTCCTCTATGTCTTTGTTGATACCGACCCAGAACACTGCTGTTCGGGCCAGTAAGCGGGTTTTCTCTATCCCTTGGTGGGATGAATGTAGTTGTTATAGGATGTCTGGTTGAAGTGAGCGAGGTATGATGATTTTGTTGCCTTTAAGGAGTACTCCATCTTGGAGGCCAATTTCGTCCCTATAATTCCAAAAAGCTTGTACGTGAGAGTGGCAGCAGGATCGATTTTCTGGCCATCCAGACATAACTGTGCTGGTGAGCTGTTTTAATACTGGGTCTTTGGGTGTTTCTGCCTTGATATCTAGCAAGCGAGTTGGGGATGCATTCAGGTGTGCGTTAAGTAGATGTATGTTGATGTCTACATCCCTGATTGGTTCCCCTGGGATTGGTGACACCCTGGACATGCAGTCGGCTATGGGAATGGATTTTCCTGGATTGTATTTAACTGTGAAATCATAGCCTTGGATTTTAAGTAACATTCTCGCTAACCTTGGTGGTGCATTAGCAAGATTCTTTAGGGCTATTGATTCTAGCGGTTTGTGATCAGTTATTATTGTCACTGCTTGGCCCCATACATTGTGATGGAACTTTTCCAGCCCAAAAACCACTGCTAGCATTTCGCGTTCTATGTTCGAGTACCTTGTCCCAGGCCCCGACAGGGTTTTGCTTGCTAGAGCGACCGGCATTCCATTTTGGATGAGGGCTGCACCCAGTCCAGCTGATGATGCATCAACCTGTATATTTATTGGCGCTTTTGGATCAAAATATTTAAGCACAATTGCTTTCCCTACTTCGTCTTTTATGCTGTTAAAAGCCATCTGTTCCTGTTCAGTCCAGATGAATTGAGTTTTTGTTGACAGAAGATCTCGGAGTGGCTTGGTCAGCATTGCCAGTTGTGGCGAGAATTTGTTTAAATAATTTGCTAGCCCAAGAAAGCTTGCTAATTGTTTTTCGTCTTTTGGTGGTTTCATTTGGACGATCGCCTCTGTCTTCTTTGGGTCTGGTTTTATTCCATCCCTTGATATAATGTGGCCAAAAAAAGAGATTTCTTGCGTGCGGACCACTAATTTATCCGGGTTGAACTTGCAGTTCTTAGACCGAGCTCTTTCTAGGAGTTTGTTGAGTGCTATGTCATGATCGCTGCCATCCTCCTCAAATCCAACGATAACGGTGTCGTCCGGTATTGAGAGGACATTTTTAATGTCCCCAAAGGTCTCAAACATGGCTCGCTGAAATTCGTCTTGCGCACTCTTGACCCCCATTGGGAAGCGCTTAAACATATAGCGTCCCTCAGGAGTGATGAATGTTGTAAGTTCTCTTGATTTTTTGTCCAGCTTCATGTTCCAGTAGCCTGATTTCACATCCACTATTGAGAACCATTTTGCTCCATGAAGTCTGGAGATGATTTCCTCAAATGTTGGTGTAACAAAGTGTGGCCGCAACACTGCCCTGTTTAAGTCCTTAGGGTCCAGGCATAGTCTGACAGATCCATTGGCTTTTGTGACGCATACAAAAGAGTTGACCCAGGCTGTCGGTTTTGTTACAGGGGTTATTATATCTTGAGCTACAAGGGAGTCTAACTCTGCTTTGAATTTCTCTTTCAAGGCTATTGGTACCCGACGGGGTGGGTGTATTACTGGGGGTACTGACGGGTCAATCTTGATGCTGTACTCCCCTGGCAAGCAGCCAATGCCTTCGAATATGTCAGCAAATTCCTTGAGTATCCGTTCTCTTTCTTTCGTATCTCCTTCTGGTTTTGATTGTACTGCCGCGGGTAAAGTGGTGTGGTCTTGTTTTGGTATATTGGTCCCTATTGTAAAATTGAGGGTCACTAGTCCTAGTTTCCTAGATGTCTGGAGGCCAAGTAGCGCGGGTCCATCACTTCTTACTACATGGAAGTTGGTACTTGTGAACTTGTCACCATATCTGACTCCTAGGTGACATACGCCCACTTGGTCGATTTGAACACCCCCAAAGGCTAATAGTCGGATAGGAGTGTCTTGAAGGTGTACATGCTTGAGTTTTTTTAAGTATTCCCAAGGGATAAGGTTGCTCATAGCGCCTGTGTCCACCTTTGCATTTATTTTTATTTGGGATCTGTTGTTCCCTATTCTTAATTCCGCATATGCCTCTCTAGCATCTGTTGGAGTATGCGATTTTGCTGATATGGTATGGAAATATGCCTCTTTTGGCAAGTCGTCGTCTTCTTCGTCGCTGTGTGCTGTTATGTTGTGAGCGTTTCTATATCTTGGGGGTTTTGCCGATCTTGGAGGTCTATCGTGCTTATTAATGGAGTCTTTTGTGTCTCTGGTGCGGCAAACAACTGCAAAATGCCCTGTCCTCCGGCACTTCCCACAGGTTTTTCCTTTTGCTGGGCATTCACCTCTGTAATGGCCTTTTCCACAGAAGTAACATTTATTATAGTACTCCTTCCCCGTCTTTATTGCGTGGGCATCTTCTGTTCTTTCCTCGGGGATCTTTGGTTCTCTATGTGTGTTTTGTATTGCCTCCACCTGCTTCAGTGTTGCCTCTTCTGTCTCTGCAGCATGTAGCGCTTCTGCGATGCTGAGATTCTTTCCTTCTTTGAGTAATGCCTTTTGTGTGGACTTTATGTTCAGTCCAAAAATAAAAAGGTCGACCAGAAGGGTTTTCTCGACGGGGAGATCGTACTCGCACTGTTTTATTATTTGCCTTAGTCTCTTCAAGAATCCGTGGGCTGCTTCATCAGGTTGTTGCCGGCACTGTAGGAGCTGGTATCTCGCGACGCGGAAGTTTGACCTCGGCTCTATATATGCGCGAAATTTCTTGATGTAGTGTTCTACATTGCACGCTTCACCTGCCTCAAATTCAAATGTGTCACTCAACTCTTGGCCTTCTATTCCCGACCATAGCAACAGATAATTCACTTTTACGTCTTCACTTGCATCTTTGAGAGGTCCGTTAAAGTGCAACATAACCTGTCGAAATCTTTTGGTAAATTGGCACTCTGCCAATCCATAGACGGGGGAGGTAATTGACAGGCCATTGTTGATAAAGTGAATTAGTACACGTAGAAGAAATGAAAAAGAATACGTATTATTATTTTTTTTATTTTTTTAATTTTTTTTTTTTGTTGTGTAACTTGAGTTATTAGCGTACGGTATTTGTATATAAATTATTTTGTTGTTGTTGTTGTTGTTGGTTTAGAAAAATAACAATAACAATATGGATATGAATAGCGAATCGCCTACCTTCACGGGGTCTTGTTCTGGCGTTTTTCGACAGCGTTTCTCTGTTTGCTTGTTTTTTTTTTGTTTTTTTTTTGGTATTATGTCCGTGACTTTGTAGATTCACTTTACACCGTGACTTACTTGTTTTGAGTTCCTCTTTTACCGTCTCCACGTGTAGACTGCTGACCCGTTTCTTTTTTTTTTTGTTTATCTTCTCTATTTTTTTTCTCTGTTGTTGTTCGACTTTTCTACGATAACTGTAGATGTCTATAACTTATTTGCAACCACTTCTGACACCATGTTGTGATATCCGTATACATTGATTGATGTCGATTAGACGAAAATACAAGGAGGCTGAAGTGAAACACGTTTATTTACTTGGGTGTACAAACCGGAACTGCTGACGGTGAGCCCGAAACCGGAAGAGGGGATATGGGAAGGAAGTGGGAGGAGGGCTAGCTAGATTTCTATTGCTGATACTACAACACTATCCAATTTACACACACTGTAACATGCAAACTCACATGGGGCCAGCCGAAATAAACATGTCTACTCAAATTCTCCTTATTAACGAAACAACTTCCTTCATCTAGAACGTTCTTGAGGCACTTTGAACTCTCAATCTTTACCAATTCTTCATTTTTAATTGTCTTAACAAAATTAATTACTTTTGTAACTTTTTTATTTGATAATGTCCTATCTTCAACATTGGTGAGCCCAAGTGCAGTCTCTTCAACAAGTACATCATGACACTGTTTTTGTCAACATTATTTTAGAAAATAGGAAAGGACGGCTGACTTACCAGAGTGTAGCTGCTGGCGACTGAGTATGTTCTCCCAACATCGAAGGCAGAAAGTCACTTATTTCAAAGAATTTATACCAGTAGTAGAACGCATTAATTGCTTTAAAAGCCTTCCTCACTGCTGGAAAGATCACTCATGTTTGTCAATTCTTCAGCTAGCTCCACTCTAGATTATCTTCAAATCATCCAATTTTTCGACATTATTCCTTGCCCAACTTATTTTTCTGTCTGGCATCAGGATATCTGTTTCAGTTTCACTAATGACACTAGTCAAGCTATTAATTTTCCTGCAACAAACTGTCCTTTTCAGGACAATGTCCTTTTCAGTCTTCCAAGCTGTTCTTCAATCTCAGTGTGACGTCTCCACCTGATCCATCTGTGCATAATCGACTAAGTCATGCATAAGCACTTCATTCAAATTGTCATATCAAAATAGCTTGTTATATAATTTTGAAAATAAGTGAATACTGACACATCGGACCTTGCAACAAATATAAATGAAAAAACAACAATTATAACAACTATATTTTGTGATAGAATTTTTAAAAGTAATAGTATCCATGTAACATATTATTTATATTAACATATTACTATTTATATCAACGTATTATTATGTTAGTTAAAGCAAAATAATTTGTTTTGGACTATTAAAATAATTTCTAATGATATTGATAATGTTTAACCATTCATTTATTTTTTTTTTATTACCGCTTATGTTGAATTCATATTTTGAAACATGGTGTAAAACATTAATCTATGATGTCACGCAAAAGCTATAATTATTTTCTTATGATAATGTTTTAAGCTTTATTTATGAGTCCAAATAGGTCAGTTAGTAGAACCTCAGACTGAAAATCTCAAGGTTTCGGTTTTGATTTCCAATCATGACATCTGCTTTATTTGTTGGGAATTTATTATTTACTATTAATGCAATATTTCCTATTTCTAAAAGTAGTTAAGATCTGTGATATTTCGAACTGAAACAAATTCCACAATGTATATATTACGTTTATAAAATATTGTGACTGACAGATGAACACACGGACAAAATCTCTGATTATAAAAGATGATATTTAGCTAACAATGACAATTATGTGTACGGAAGAAAAAAAGAGTCAGTTTCTCTTAAGAGTATTAACCCTGACAGCTATTTATTATTTCAAAAGGAATGTTATTAATAATATTATTATTTATAAGAAAATAAATAAATAAATAAAACAATACAAAACAGAGAAACAATATAGTTTAACAATATTAATAAGTCGTAAATGAAGATTCTTTTGTGAAGTGATTTTCATGTCAAATAATTTTTTTTAAGTAAGCGTTAACAAATCTACTGTTCAAATTCGATTTATGGCTTATTTGAGATCATATTAGGGTGTATACAGATGTGTGAAATAGAAATATACTTCTGATGATCGGATTTACTGTGAACCTGCAGTGGGGTGTTGAGATAAAATTCTTTTAAATATTTACTATTGTAATATAAATGCGAGTATATTATAAGGTATACTAAAAAAATAAATGGTGATGTGTCACGATAAAAACACTGGTTTCTGGTCAGTGGCTAAACCAGTTTAGGAGTAGACATTTTAGTCAGCCAGCCTTGTAGCTCCTTCCTTCTTGAAAAAGTTACTTTTTGGCTAGCCTGTTTGGAGTCCAGGAGGTTGAACGCTGGTGGTGGGGTTTCTTTCAGACTTAGTTTGTTTTGAAATAATTCTACCTTTTTCTCCCTTTTTATTATTAGAATTAGCTTGTCGTGGCAGAGTTTACCCTTCGGTGCCCAAATGCTGAAAATTGTTCCTGCATACATATCTCTGCTCATACACTCGCCTGAATTAATAAAAACAAATAAAAATATTTTGAGCCAATCAAATAGATTTCTCTGAATTTGTCAAAAATTGTCTTTTTGATTCACTTCGAGTGCATAAGAGAACAGATTTTTCCTTCAATAAAACATGTTGAGCCAAAATCCATGACAGAGCTAACATCGACTTTTTGCTAGCTTCCCTCGCCCCTCTGTTGGGTGTTGGAAAAGCTAATATTGCATTTCTTCACTCACCCACACACATGACCATAAGCATACACAGTCTGACACTAGCGAACACACATACAAAATGCATTAACTCTTTCACCCTGTCGTTTGCTCATCAAAAACAAATGTATAAACTTATTCATTTCAATACTCCTAACGTTTTCACTGAACTTTTTTTACAATGAAAACAAATGAACATTAACTGTTATTAATAACTTTCAATCAAATGTATTTTTTGTAATTAAATGAAGACGTTTTGATTACGATTTTTAAGACCTGTGAATAATTGACAGCTCTTAAATTATCGACTCAGGCTTCCTCGATGTCTCAGCTAATTAATCCCACTTGTTCTGCAAAGACTCTCAAAATATGAACAAACATTCTGTTTTTCTATCTATGTAAACTTACATTTTAAACATATATAAAATATCTCTTTTGTGAACTTATGCTTTTGAACATGCAGCAGTCACATGATTGACCGCTGCTCAATGCACGAGATTCACACGAGAGATCGTAATTTGGCGCAAAACCCAAATCACGTGATCAGCGTGGTTAACTAGTCCGTGACTTTCAGTTAACAAGGAAAGATGTGATCCTGCGTTCTCTGGCAGGCCTGGCAGAGAATATACGAGCTCTGGGAAAAGGTTATTTCGCCTTGTCAATATATAGTTGGTAAGATGCTGAAACAAAACATATCGAAAAAAAGCACACAAGACTGAGATAAAAGGATAATATATGTATAAAACAAATGCAGGAAATGTATTGCAAAACTAATTGTATTTTGTGACTTGAAACAAGTCCAACAATGAAAATATGACATTTAACGTCTGTTTAGACAGTTTTCTTAAATGCATGAGATATTAATGAAGTGAAATTCCTTCGATCTAGACAGGTTGACGATCATATTGAAGAGGAGGGAGCAGCGTTTCTTGACGTCTTCTCCCGTCAACACAGCTTACAAAAATAGGACTTTTGCATCAAGCCTGCCAAAATACTCTTGATTGGTCATGGAGAATTGCCTTGGTCAAATTAAAGGAGCTTAATGAACAAAGGGAGATAATTGTTTAGGAGAAGAGGGGAAATAACCCCCTTTTATAAGGTTAGATTCAGAATAAGTCAATAATTTTCATTTCAATAATATTAAGCAACAAATGTTGTTATTACTAGTTTATACCCGCTTTTTGAGTGGCGATAGTACAGTAGTGGGGTATGTCAATTTTCATCTTTACCTAACTTCTACCACTTTATAGCTAGTATGAAAAAAAAAAAACATGTTAAATTTTGTGGAACTTAGTATTTGCATGAGAGAGTAAGTAACTACAATGAATATGTACTGTTTTTATTGGTGAAAAACATTATAAATTATGTTTTTAAGCAAATTTAATTCGATTTGAACTAATGCTGAATACCCTTTATGTCTACTTTTTGGGCAGATTATAAAAAAAGTCTCTTAGTTTAAAAAAATATATTTATGTAATGTCTTTTTAATGTTACCCCATGTTAAAACATGTATCCAGTTAAAACAAATTCGTTAGACTTATGTGAGATTCAAACTTGAGTATTGACATCATAAGAACTACTGCCTAAATAGGCAGTAGTTCTTATGATATCAATACTCAAGTGATAAATATCACATGTGATAAATACCACATGTGATATTTGCGTACAGAGAAATACCAAAAACACCATAACTTTATTATTATTATTATTATTATTATTATGATCATTATTATTATAAAAGTAATTATAATTGATTATATAGAACTATTATTATTCTTTATTATTCTTATATAGAAGTAAAGAGACTTATTATTTTGCTATCTAATTTACATACATACTGTTTCTCATGTGTACAGGTACGCACATGTAAAAAAAAGAGTCACTCTTTTTCTAAATACTCACAGAAACATTAAAAAATATTAGAGAATGGTTGAATCAATATAGAGTGAGTGTGTGTGTGAGAGAGAGAGAGAGAGAGAGAGAGAGAGAGAAATACATAGATAGCTAAGAGAGAGATGAGTGATTTGTTCAGTTAATTATAAATGACAGCTAATTAGAACAACTAAAACATTTATTTTCAAACATAACTTAATTAAAGAACAAAGGTATATTTAAACATGTATTTTGCATCATTAAAGTATCTAGGAAAAATTCTTAGGAAAACAAACGTTTGTTAATGGAATGCACATGCACGTTCCTTTTTTAGTATTAAATTTGTATATGCTGGTTTTCCGATTCTAAAGGGACATAACTCATACAATGTTATATCATGATTATCTCCCTTGAGAGCTATTTTTTTCTTCTTAAATGATCCATGTGTATTTTACTTCTGTGTTTAAGATAAATCTTTCAAGTTTTACTGATCAGTGCGAACACTGTACATTACCTTCAATTCCATACTCGCGGAACCTGTGTCTTGGTATTCCCTGGAAAATTGAAGAAATCAATAATTGCGACCTGCATAAGTAAATTGACCAGAAAGGACAGGAAAGACTCTTTTCACACTTGTGGCAGACTAGTATCTATTCTGATACTACATTTCATCTTTTCTGTCCTTGGTTAGCGAAGAAATCTTTCGAGACTGACCCAATTTTAATTTTGTCCTATTGTTGCATAGCCCCTTGCTTGGCCCGTGGCAGTTCTCGTTTTATCACTCGTCATTTTTAACACCATAAATTATATAATTTGCATACCTTTAAATTTCTCCCTCGCTGCGTAGAGAGTGCGTGTCGTCCAGTGGTTGTCTTCTTTCTTCTCGTCTGTACTGCCATGAACATCGCCGTTATAACAAAAAAGCTCCATGATCTTTCGCCTGTATTTTCTTAGGGAAATAATTCCCCTATGTATGTCGCAGACTACATCATAAAAATCACGTCTGATAGGTTCGCCTCCAAAACCCAGACTGCTAAAACTCTGCTTCCCACGCAAAGGCCCGTAACGGAGCCTCTATCGCAGGTGCACATTGACCCTTGATCTGAGGTCTTGTCACGCGGTGACCCTGTCACTTATGTGAGCTCCGACTGTGAGAACAGCCCTTATTCTGCACTCGACTGCACGGGTCCATAAGGAGAAGCATTCACTTGTACAAGTGTGGGCTTAGATGGGTCAAAATGAGTCAGAAAGGGTGCTGTACACAGCATTTTCTTTGTTTCTTCAAAAGCTTTTTGTTGGCAGGCTTCCCACTTCCAAACTGTGCCTTTCCTCATTAGACTGTGTACAAATTTGGTAAATGGCTGCGATAATAATTTACTGCCCCAAGATAGGCTTTCAACTCTGTAACATTCCTGGGTGTGGGGACTCTTGCCATCGCAGCCACTTTCTCTGGTAGAGGAGCTGTACCATTCTTGCTAACCTTGAACCCTAGATAGGTTATTTCCTCAAGAAGGAATTCACGCTTGCTTCTTTTCAATTTGAGCCCAGCTATGCTCAGCATATGTAATACTCTCTCTAGGTTCTTTAAGTGGCTGTCATCATCAGGATCTGAAATTAGTATATTGTCCACTCGTACCTTGCAGAAAGAATCATCTTTCAATCGTTTGTCCATCTCCTGTTGAAAAATGCCTGTAGCACTGTGCACCCCGAACTGTAACCTTGTGGGTTGGTACAAACCCCGACGTGTGTTTACAGTTAATAATTCCTGGGTACCTTCCTCCAATTTCAGCTGCTGATAGGCGTGGCTTAAATCCAGTTTGCTGAATTTTTCACCCCCTCTCAGTGTGGCAAATATATCTTCGGTTCGAGGAATAGGGTAGCTGACACATGGAGCTGCTGCATTGATGGTTTGCTTATAGTCCCCACATATTCGGATCCCCCCACTGTTACTTTTAACAACGGGCACTATGGGTGCAGCCCATCTAGAATATTCTACTCTTTTGTAAATGCCTTGGTTTTCTAGGTGGTCTAACTCCTCCACCCCTTCTCTCAAAGCATAAGGTACAGGCCTGGCTCGACAAAATTTGGGCTTGGCTTCTTTATCAATGGGTATATTCACCTGAAAGTCTTTCAGGCATCCCATTTCTCCATTAAATAAGGCATCATATTTTGTAAGTATTTTTTTAAGCCTCGATGGGGTCTCCTTTATTAAACAAAACAGCCTTTCCCAGTCCAGCTTTAACTTCTTCATCCAATCTCTACCCAGTAGAGTTGGTACCTCTCCTTTCACAACCAGTAGTGGTAAACAATTCACTTGTCCTTCATGTAATACCTCTACAACTGTTGTCCCCTGAAGTTTTACTATTTCACCAGTATACGTCGTCAGTTTTACTGTGCTTTTTTTTAAATCCTGAATCCTACCCAGCTCTTTAAATTTTTTTAGACTAATGTCCGAACAAGATGCTCCTGTATCTACCTCCATGACAACTTTTTTTTGTTTAACAACAGCTCCACCTTTACCGGTGGTGTTTGCAAGTTAGAAATATTGTATAAATTCAATTCTTCTTGCCGAACCTCCCTCTCATCCAGATTTAACCTTTCCATAGTGAATCCTTTTTCAACTGACTGGTCTTCATCCACCATATTCATTGCATCACTCTTTTTAGTTATTTTTAAGAATTTACGTTGTTGCTGCCTGCACTTTCCGAGGGTGTGTCCTGTCTTATGACATCTGTAACATTCATTATTTTTAAATGTACATTTATCTGCCGTGTGTATGGTACTACCACATCTGTAACACTTCCGTCTCAAGGGTAATTTGTGTATTGGGTTTTCATAATCGGGAAATGTTTCCTGCATTGATATAGAATATTTCCGGGCTGATTCGATTGACACTGCTATTTCACTAGCTTGATTCAACGTTAGATCCCTTTCAGTCAGTAGGCGTTCCTGGATTTTCACATCTTTAATTCCAGAGACTAAGCGGTCCCGTATGTATTCACCAACCCTCTCTTCAAAATTGCAGTGTTCGGACATTTTCCTTAATGCGGCCACATAGTCACTTATAGACTCTTCCTCCCTTTTGTCCCTCGTGTTGAACAAGAATCTTTCATGAATCACATTAGGTGCTGGTTTAATATGTCTCTGCATCAGCCCAACTAGTTTATCAAACGTTTTCTTTTCCGGACGATTATCTGCTAAACCTCTTAACACAGCATAGTGTTTTGCACCAATAATCGATAATAAAATCGCCTTTTTCTTCCCTTGACTCTCAATATCATTGGCTATAAAAAAAACTCCACACGTTCAATGTAGTTAATCCAGGACTCCTCAACATCTTTCCATTCCCGTAAAGTGCCCATCAACGGCATTTAAAAATTTTTTTTTATGCTTCTAGGAACTCCGAACACATCCAATGAGTGTGTTTACTTTTTTTTTTTTCCTTAAAAACTTCCAGCACATGTTGGTGTTAATCTTCCAAAGCCCTTCCTTGCATTGTCTTCTACTACCTCGTCGCCAATTGTTAAGTTTGCACCATTCACTAAGTGTCAAGACTGAAGAAAGTGCAGACCTGTTAAAGTCTCTTCTTTATATAATCAAAACAACAATAACAATTACAACAAAAGCGCCCTCTGGGCCAATCAAAAACTTCACCCAATGGCTGTAACTTGATACATTACAGCAACAACAAAGATTCCCGAGTTCGACAAGACACATGAGAAGGTCGCAACCGGTCGGTGGTTACATCGGACGAAACGTTGTTAAAATAACATCCAAGATGAGAACCATAGTCCGAATAATCCAAATTATGTGAGGGTTTATTTACATTAGATTTGAAGATGACCATATTGTAGCCTTCAATGAAACAGTCTTGTGGCATAAAGTATTTTATAATGCACACTCTATTAATGGTAAGGATGGCAGATCAAATAATGATGAGAGATACTATTCCTTGTATTCAGGTTTTCTCAACTTTAAATTCTAGGATGGCATCGGCTTTACTTTGATTCCCAGCCGCCGAATCGACCCAACCCTATCATTGGGGGTAATTTCGACCCCGTTTTCCCCATTTTGTTAATCAATTTTTAAAGAGGAGGCAAGTTTTATGATTCACCGCCTAGAAGAAACCAACTTCCGGCGGAAGTCGGATGTGTTGCTCATATCACAACAAAACAACGTCCGATTCTTATAGCATATATTTATATTTATATACGCTGACTTAATGTGACGCAAAAGTCGCGCAGTTGGATGATTCAACGATTTACATTGGATTAGATATACGGACTCTTATTTTATTTGTTTATTTTTTTTAGTAAAAAAAGTGTAACAAACACTAAGAATTAAACAACAAAAAAAATGCCACCTAAATTTGTACGTAATGTCGGCAGTTCCGAAATGGCATCGTCTCGTCCTTCTGAATTGGTAAGTTTGTTT
Source organism: Sepiola atlantica (assembly GCA_963556195.1). Lineage (NCBI taxonomy): Eukaryota > Metazoa > Mollusca > Cephalopoda > Sepiida > Sepiolidae > Sepiola > Sepiola atlantica. Next base: position 191,829,266 of record OY744515.1, read on the forward strand.
TCTGATAAAATTAACTTGTTACATTTTCATATTTTAACTCGTATTTCTATGATTCAGTATTCGTCATTAGAACATTCGGGTCGCACTCGAATGAGTTTTATTTAAAAATATAACTTTCATATAAGGTGTGGCTACCATACAAACACAATAGCTACGCAGGTAATTACAAAAATGTCTTCGTGTTTTCTTTATAATAATAATAATAATAATATATATATTTATTAACCTATAGATTACTATTATTTCATACTTTTGCTGACCACTTTTAATTAAAATGTCGTAATTAAACCGTTCAAGTGTAGAATAAGAACCGCTGAAAATATCGATTTGTTTGTTTTTCGCCCATATTTTGGATAAATGTTGATAATTTGTATTTGTTTGCACTGAAATAAAATTGTACCTTTTTTTTTTTTAATGTCTATAAATTTGAATTTCTTATTCAAATTATTTTCTGTGAAGGGATTAAATTTTTTTTTTATTGATGACATTTTTGGGCATCTACCGAATAGGACCCATACGAGACCACCGAGAGTTTGCGATTTACGGAACTGACTGGAAATGGCCGAAGCTGTTTACAATTTGAAAACCGCGAAAAATATGTAAAAAAAGTCAAACGACACTAAGTATGCAAATGCAAAACGAAAATAAACTTAACAGCGTGTCACCGCTGTTAAATTCATTAGGGTTAACAAAAATTGGTATTTTCTTTTACTATCACACCCGGCGTAGTTTACCCCTAATTCTTTTTTTTCTACTATCACACCTGGTGTAGTTTACCTCCTAATTTTTGTTCGCCCCTCAAAAAAATAAAGTTGAAAAAACTTAGCGGATCTTTTACAATAATCCGCTATAAAAACAAATATACAACAAATAAAAGTAACTGTAGCCGATAAAAGTTATTTTCCAACTTATCTGTGACATTTGTTTGTATTTTTGAGCCGTTTCAACTGCTATTTATTAGAAATCAATATTTAGTAAATTTATAGAAGTGCACCTTTCGCATTTCGACCCCTAAAAAAAAGTATCCTACTTTTTTGGGCAAATTACATGTAAACAGCCTCAACAAATATCCGCTATGAAAAAAAGTTATGAAAATTTTTATTATTTTAGATTTTAGGAGGGGGGGGTCGCTTTCCTATATAAGTTATACGTAAAGTGAGCATCCATTTCTTGGCCACCGAATCTCACCTCCCGTGTTTCGACCCCTAAAAAAAAAGTTTCTACTTTTTTGGGCAAGTTACATGTAAACAGCCATCAATAACAAACATCCGCTATGAAAAAAAAAATGAAATTTTTTATTATTTTAGATGTTAGGAGGGTGGGGGATCACTTTCCTATATAAGTTATACGTAAAGTGAGCACGCATTTGTTGGCCACCGAATCTCACCAATCTCTCGCGGATATTTGTTGAGGCTGTTTACATGTAATTTGTCCAAAAAAGTAGAAACTTTTTTTTTTTTAGGGGTCGAAATACGAGTGGTGAGATTCGGTGGCCAACAAATGCGTGCTCACTTTACATAGGAAAGTGATCCCCCACCCCTCCTAACATCTAAAATGGCTGTTTACATGTAACTTGCCGAAAAAAGTAGAAACTTTTTTTTTTAGGGGTCGAAATACGAGAGGTGAGATTCGGTGGCCAAGAAATGCGTGCTCACTTTACGTATAACTTATTATAGGAAAGTGACCCCCCCCCCTCCTAAAATCTAAAATGATGAAAATTTTCATAATTTTTTTTCATAGCGGATATTTGTTGAGGCTGTTTATATGTAATTTGCCCCAAAAAGTAGAAACTTTTTTTTTTTAGGGGTCGAAATACGAAAGGTGCACTTCTATAAATTTACCCAATATTTTTGTCACACGAACATTGGACAAGCGACGAGGTAAGGCCATTTTGTTTTAGTAAAAATACGTGCCAAAAAAAAATTTTACATCTAATAAAAACCCATTTATAGTACGTAAAAATACAAACAAATTTCATAGGTAAGTAGGAAAATATCGGGTATCTTTTACGACGCTCAGCAGACTAAAAAATTCTCGACGTAGGTCACCGTCACTTGTTGCATTTTTTTTTTATTACCCCCGTTCTCGTTCGTTTTTTGGAACCCGTTGGCGACTCTGCGGATTATTGTAAAAGATACCCAAAACTTCGCCAAGAAAAGAAATAAAGTTAATTCACTTCCTACTGATTTATTTGAAGAAAATTATTAAACCCATTCTTAACAGTAACACGGGGGTCGGGTGAAGGTTCATTGACCATACCCTTAAGTCAGGGGAAAAATGAAGAACCTGTTTCATTTAATATGCGTACTAATTGACTGTTCGCCGACAGCTTGGATATTTCCGGCCTGTTCAGTAAATCGCAATCTGAAACCTTCGTGTCGATATGGGTCCTGATCTGTTGAAGTATCCATATTTTTTACTTAAACCATGTTTTAGTAAAAAAAATTACATTTAAAACAATAAGTTAGGTTAAAGTTGTCGGTGCTTCTACAAATAAGCGTACACATAAAAAACGATGAAAATCGCAGTTCAAATTAAATTAACCGGAAAACTCTTTGATATGTATCAAGCACAAATAGGTTTGTACACACAAAATTAGCAAAAGCTTAAGCACCAAAACTATTGAGTAGAATTGTAATAAAAAATAAAAATCCGTTTAATCGGGTTCGGCCAATGATTCGAGCGAAAAACACGAAATTCAGGGGGACATAACTAAGTCTGTCATATTAACAAGTAATAAATCAATGGCATTCACAAAAATACGATGAAACTGATTTTTAATTAAAATTCTACTCGATCATATTTCCTACTTTTGGGTGAGGATACTTATTTAAATCTGATGCGTAAGTATATAATAATGTTTTATTTTTTTTGGTGGTATTGATAATTTAATACGGACGCTTCTCTGTAAAAGGACCTAGTTGTCTGCTCTTTTTGACTTCCGTTTTCTGCGGAACAAACTGGACGCCGGTGACGACCCATATAAGGTCCCTTAATGATTATCTTCCTATGGGATAACGTGAAAGCCCCCCCCCCTTTCCTTGTTAAGAATGGCTTTCTATCTAAATAACTTTATTTAGAAATCCATTATTAATATGGGGAAGGGGGGGGGGGGTAAAACTATCCTGAACTTTCACCAACTATTTTTATTATAAAATATTTGGTGCTTATCCAGATTAAGGGAGCCATTCGAAAAAAATAAATAAAACAAACTACATTTTTCAGTCGATATAAAAATATTTGTAATAAAAAAATACGGTTATGGTAAAGATTTTGTATTAATCATAATTAATTAATTAATTAATCGTATCTGTCACAGCTTGGAAATGGAGGGGTCTTTTTACTAACACGGGTTTTTTCTATATAAATATTCCTCATTTTTTTCTGTACATAAAATTTTTATCTCCCAAACACTCCATTGCATGTTATTTATGTATGGTATGCATGTTATTTATGTATGGTATGCATTTTTTTGTGTATAGTGCATAGATTTGGTATTTTGGTAAATGATGGTCACAAATGAAACTAGCTAAGTTAGATCAATTAGTAAATGTTAGAGAAGACCGACCTTTCCCCACCCTTTTTTGGCCTTGTGCCACATTTTGTATATATTTTTCTATATAAATAAATATATGTACTACTAATCATTAACCAGAACGGACCATATGTGTCGTCACCGGCGTCAGGTCTGCTCCGCAGAAACCGGAAGTCAAAAAGAGCAGACAACTTTTAAGGTTGTTTTTATTTTGTACTGCAACTCTCCATGCACATGCATATGCACAGCTGTGGTTCATCTCGATTTCAGTTTTTTTGCCATATGCTTGAACTTGGCCTTTTGGCTAAGATCAAAGTTTAGTATCTGTTCCGATGGATACTGCACCCCATAAACTGGTATTGTCTTGGCCTTCGGGGCTTGATTTACGCCGGTCTATGGGTCTGTCCTGTGCAGTTCTAGGGGGTACACCCTCCCAGGCTTTGCCTCCTCTCTTTGAGTAGGAGTAAGTTTATTGCTTACTGCCTGAGGCGCCCCTACCGGGAATGCCGACGGGACTGCCGAGGCAATTTTTAAATCCCACTTTCCCGACCTTGGGTCACATCTTACTTGTGGGGGTAAGATAAAACTGGCCTTGTGCCTAACTCCTGGAGAGGAGTAAATAAATACTCTCATCCCTGCCACATTCATGATCACATCAGGAGGAGCTACAAAGTTTAACTTGAAGGTTAGATATAAAACGGATGGTTGCTGCTCTAGAAATCTTGATTACCCTACCGAATTGGTTCCCCTACTAGCCATTATCAAATATAACAAATAAAAAATGCATCATGTTATCAACTATAGACATCTCGTTGAACATATTGCCACATTTTATGGCTAATGCTGACTTCTGTGCGGCCAAGTCGAGGGAATGGTGCAAAAAAGACATGAATGGATCACCACTGGATTTGATTAAGACATATCTTCCGGTTTATATTAACAAATTAAACTTATTAAATCTGTTCTCACTTATGAGTGGAGGATGTAAGGAGACTTGATTCTGGGGTATAAAATCATCAACCGGTATTTAAATCTACCTTTCAATGAGTTCTTCACCCGAGCACCAACTTGCAGTTTCCTAGAGCACATGGCTGAGCTTGAGGCAGTAATATAAGGTATCAGTCTGCTACTCCAATGGCAAGCAAAACGACTCCATCTGAAAACTGACATTTTGTACATGTCTTATTGGCTCACGAAGCCAGCAGGAGAAGCAGATTTTAAATAGGTATCACAAACCAGCCAGTTTAATATGTCAAAATGAGCAAATATACTGAAATTCTCTTCAATTTTAACTTGTGATAAAAACATTTATGTTTTGGGTTATTTTTATAAAATCTTGATGTAAACAAAATGTAATCTTTTCTCTTTGAAAATGTACAATTCTTTGTCTTGTGTCTTTAACAATTTTTCCAGGCAACTTAAAGTTAGGTTACTATTTTTAGTGATGGACGATTTATTTTTTAATGTGTAAAAGTTGAAAAAAATGCAGACATGAAAAAAAAAAATCAAGCCCAACTCTCAAAACGTTCCACCCTTGAATTGTAATCAAGAATTCTCCAAAACACAACTCTCGTCAATTGAGTAATCTGACACAAAGCCCCAATTTAAGTTCTTTGTCCTTTTCTCTCGCTGAACACTTGACGTGGTCTTAACTTGTAATGTTAATTTTATCGTCACACCGAGAGGAAAGTTTCTACTCTTTATTTCAATGAGAATTTAACCATGCAAAAGAATGCTCATTTGCATAAGTGGACTCTTGTCCTTGCACAGAAATAACAAGATTCTATATTGTAATCGAAATGCTCTGGGTTCAATTCTTGATGAATGACACATGGCGCGACTCTCACTCTTTTTCTTCATAGACCTGCATGATGGCTGCTACGTAATGTTTTTCAACTTAATGTGCACGATATTTTGTGTCTGATTTCTTTAATGTTTTTATTAATTTACCATTAAAAGAAAAATCTAGCTTAATCCTTACTGTGCTATGAATAATCTTATGAAAATTCAATGTGTTAGCTGTTGAAATGAATCTCATATCAACACTCAAAGTTGCGCTTCCGTGTCATTTTTGTACATTTTTGCGAAAGGTAATAGGATTTTGCCAGTGTTGAGACTGGCTTAATCTAATAATTATTGCTTTGATTATTTTATCCCAGGATGACTGCTATATCAGTAACTGTCTAACGTCTAGCTATATCAGTAACTGTCTAACATCTAGCTATATCAGTAACTGTCTAACATCTAGCTCTGTCATAAGATGGAATCATTCTATAGCACTCATCAGTTTGCTGGCTCTTTTCTGTTCATAATGTCACATCAACAGACAGCCCATATTTCTCAATTAACTGTGAGAATGTTTTAAGTCAGTTTACCAAACCGAAATTTTATTTTCATTATATCTAAAAACTTTTAACGTGAGCACATAGACCTTTGCAAAACATAAGCAAAATACCAAATTTATTTTGGTAGAATAATTTGCCACCAAATTATGACCATTCAAAGTTTGTTGGAAATTAGAAAATTTGTCGTCTTGTGTGCCCCAGAAGATAATTTTTAGTGTATAACTAAAAATGAAGATTGAGCAAGTCAGAAATCCTTACAAATGTTATGTCATCTTATGGTAAATAAAACCCCTTAAATACTGTGACTAGCCCATGCTCGGCTGAAGATCAAAGACTTCTAGACAAACACAATGCAATTTCACCTCTCATTCATATAGTATGCTGACTGGCAGTCAATTTGAAAAGGGGAGATAACTCAATGACTGTTCATGCTATCTCAATTAACACTATGTATCATATGAACTTTAAGTTTACTAACATCAGACCAGCAGAGTGTAGGCCATTTTCTAGGATGGCTTGTTCTCTGTCAGTCTGAGGTATGGTCTTGTGTAGTTTTAGGAGGTCCACCTTCTCACGCTTTGAGAAGAGGTTAGTTTATTGCTAACTGCCTGAGGTGCCCCTACCGGGGAATGCCAGCGCGGCTGCCTGGACAATTTTTGTTCGGTCAGAGGGTTCTTCTGTCTAGGGCGTTGGCTTTAAATCCCACTTTCCCAGCCTTGTGTCATATCTTCCCGCCATGAGAGGGAGATAAATAGCACTAACGTAAAAAAGTTACAACTTTTATCTAATCTCTATTAATAAAATTGTTACCATTTCTCGCATATGTGTGTGCATGTTTTTCGCAACTAAGTGACTTACATATTGTTTTTTTATTTACTACTAGTCGGTTATTTATTGAAATCAAAATGAAATAAAGTAAAACAGAATTTTCAAAATACCAATTTAAAAGAAAAAAAAAATTGTTATAAATTCACCAGAATGCACTTGCTTCCGGATAAAAAGTCCTGATACAAGCACATACATATTCAAAGTGTGTTTAATTTTGAACTAAAGGAAAGCAAATATTCAATACAATATGTTTCTAAATAAAGTTATGTTAAAATCTTGAAACAAAAATTAATGAAAAAATACTCCCAGAAAACACAAAAAAAATGGATATTACCCCTTAATAACATTACTTAAGACTTCTACCCTGTCATGACTGACGGAACGAGAGAAAGCTACCCTTGTAGATTGAATAAAGTGTTCAGTTCAAAATTCCATACCGATTCCCAAGTTCGACGAGATGCACTTGAAGGAGGTCAAGTTACATCATCCGAAACGTTTTGAGAATAACATCTAATTTCAAGATGAGAACAGTGGTCCGAAAAATTCAAATAATCCAAATTAATAACATTAGTTTCAATAATAATTGTTGTTTATTAATATTTTAATTTATTTCATTTCTTACGACTGATATTTTTCAAATTCTACAAAGTTTCTATTTAATTAAAAAATCAAAAATTATAAAATCGATTTTGTGTTTTTATTCAAACTAAACAAAAATTATTTAATTATTTAATATTTATTTCAGTTTTAATTAATAAAAAAATACATATTTTTAACATAATGAAGCAAAGAAAAACCCGAATTAAATACTTTGTTTGAAGAACTTCAACACATGATTAAGAACAAAACTCCTGTTCAGGGCGTGCTTGTTATGTTATCACACTAAATTTCACTGATCAATTTAACCGGACATATATAAGTAAAGAATGGTACACTAAATTTCACTGATCAATTTAGCTGAACATATATAAGTAAAGAATGGTACACTAAATTTCACTGATCAATTTAACCGGACATTTATAAGTAAAGAATGGTACACTAAATTTCACTGATCAATTTAGCTGAACATATGTAAGTAAAAAATGGTACACTAAATTTCACTGATCAATTTAACCGGACATATATAAGTAAAGAATGGTACACTAAATTTCACTGATCAATTTAACCGGACATATATAAGTAAAAAATGGTACACTAAATTTCACTGATCAATTTAGCTGAACATATATAAGTAAAGAATGGTACACTAAATTTCACTGATCAATTCTTTATTTTTTCTGATCGAAATCCAAAACAATTCATGCAACTTGAAGATCTTTTGGCGCATAGACAAACAACCAGAAATAAACATGTAATAGTTATTATTTATTTACCAATACAATATTTTCTCGTTTCAACAACATCCTTCCTGCACCAGCATATAGCTTCAGTCCTATTACAACTGCTTCTAAAATTCAGTATAGGGAGATGTGTGCAGAGCAGGAGACTTCAACGGTATGACCACATTAAAAGAATGGATGAGAGTTCTTGGGTTAGTAGATGTAGAATAGTTGAGGTAGCAGGCCCAGTTCACAGGGGAAGGCAAAGTTAAACATGGGAAGATGTGATAAAAATGAACTTGAGAAAAAGAGGGATAAATAAAGACCAGGTCAGAGATAGGTTAGTTTGAAAGTCAATTTCTAAAAACCGTTAAACGCATGCCAGCATATAAAATGTCTGTTAAATGACGATGAAATGAAAAAAAAACAAAAAAAAACTATTCACTTTATTTAACTGTCTAAAATATATCGATTAGTGTGTAGTGTTAAAATATAATTGCTTTTAGTATTTTGTGTTTCAAGACAACAGCAAATAAATATATTTGTAAAGCATCTGTTACCATTGTAGAATCATTAATTGTTCTGAAAAGTCACATGAATGAACAAATTCATTTTTTTTTTAAAATTGTGTTTTATGTCAATTTCTTTTTCTTCAAAAAATAATAATTTGTTATTTATTCATCATTTTTTATATTTGTAATCAATGTAATTTTTGAGTCGTTAAGTATTTTGTGCTAAATCCATAATCATTATCATTCATCATATTCAGTTTAACGTCCGTTTTTACATGCTGGTATGTGTTGGTTGGACGACTTTTAGAAATTGACTTCTAAATTAACCTATCTCTGGACAGGTCTTTATTTATCCATCTTTCTCTTAAATCCATCCTTATCACTTTCTCCCATCTTTTCATTGACCTGCCCCTGTTAACTGATCCTACTACCTCAACTGTTCTACATCTACTTAAGAATTCACATCCAGTGTTTCAATGTGGCCATACCATCAAAGTCTCCTGTTCTACACACATCTACCTATACTATCCAGATTTAATCTTCTTCGGATCTAAGATTTTCTTTAAGACTCACATTGCACATCGTTCATGCACTGCATGTGCTCAAACCTCATTGGCCAGGTTTCACTTCCATGTATCATACTGCATACGCATGCCTGATAGACACTGGTCGACACTGGTAATGCTCTGCTGGTTAGTACCAACAGTAGTTCTCATAACTTATTCCATCTACTTCTAACTCTTGCAATCACACTAGCACCTGCTCCTCCCTGTGCTCCAATGGTATCACCAAGGTAACAAAATTTCTGAACCATCTCAATAGTTTCACCATCCAAATATATTTACTCCACATCTGAGTTCTCATCCGTCTCCATTGCCTTACACTTCTTCCACACAAACCGGTTATCCACTGAACTTACGTACCCAATGCTTACAAGTACCATGAACAATTGAGTTGCATGCGATTCCCTTTCCGCAAACTGAACAGTAATATAAAATGGAAAACCACAACAGTTTATATGAAATAGAAAAAATGATGTACGATTTGTACCCTTGAGTGACGTCATTAAAGTTGGCCGTTCTTAATTTTTACTTGGTACTTGCTTGCAAAATGTTGCTGCTCTGATGAAAACCTGGAGATGTCGAAAGGTCCTGGTCCATCAAATACTGCTCTCCCCACGTAGTGATTGAAGATCAAGAGGGCAATTGTCCGGCACTGGTCAGCAGAGTTGGTACCACTGAGGAGCAAAAGGTAATTTCAAGCGAAACAACAACAAAAATAGATAAATTCGACTGTTGTGTTTTATAGAAAAATAATTATTTGGTAAAACACGTTCGTATACATGATTATATATTGGTTCAGCACTTCTAAATTCTGTGTTTTCGGACCGGCAATTATTGTCAAGGTCTAGGCGATTTTGGTCTGGCGGTATCAACTCTAAGATCGGAGATTCGTTTCTCAATGATGTGGATCTCTGTGGCAAAAATGAGTTTCCAAAGCCTTATATTGAGAATTAGATGTTTTTGAATTGATGTGACTCCGTCCATCCCCCACTAGAATAAAATTAATAAATTTCGAAGATGCATCATCGTCATAATTTCTTTCCGTTACACGGGGCCGCCATTTTGTGTCTTGTTTTATCATGGATAACACACGAAGGTCTCAAGAAGAGGAAAGGGTAACAATGAAGAAGCTGTTGGATTTATATATTTATACACATTTTTTTCTCACATGAATGGTTTGTCGAGGACAAACATAAAAGGGAGACTCGAAATATGTAGAGTGGTACTTAATATGATACGTAAAGGAGAAAACAACAGACATTAGTATCAAAGAGACAATACAATAAAATCTATAAAGACGTGTTGCCAGGGTTGTAGAAAGAGAAGATGCGTGAACAATGTATAAGTAAATATAACTTACATTTGTTGGTTATAGTCTTCTTGAAGTCTGTGAAGTCTAATAAAACTACTACCAGTGTTTGTGAAGGCCATGCCAAGATGACAGCTGGTTGGACAATGTCCTACGACCTTGAAGGGCCAGCCAGAAAAGAGGATAGATTTTGTTCTCACTTCTGTATGTGGTATGAGTTTTCTCTAACGTTTCCAGAATAGTTCAAGAAGATCACTCGGATAATTGTGAGGTAACAATCGCTATTTAATTTCCAAAATTAAGTATTTTCCAAAGTTAGAGAAACCATGAACAAGTGGCAAAGCTTATGTTTGTGCAGCACTTAAATGGGAAAATAATTATTGTGGGTGTTGTGCTTTTGTAGTGTATATGGACATATGGCAAACACCCATAAGCATCTAAATAAATAAATGCGAAAGTGGGGGCCCATTTTTCGTACTAACGATAAAGTCAAAACACCCTATTTTAAGTTAATTCATCTTTATGCAATAGATGCAACATCGTTTTATATACTGTTTATATATATGCAATATCAGTTGCAACGTTAACTAATTTGCATATCTGTTTTGAAAAGGGACATTTTAATAATTAACTATTGTTTTTTTTTTTTATTCAATGATTGTTTTGATTTTAATATAAGAGATAGTTCTGTTTTGCAAGATTGTTTTATTTCCTGGACAAATATTTAGCATGATTGTTTAAATATTCCTTTCATTAATGGGTAGGACTGACTTGATTTTCAACAAGTTGTGATCTATTTCTAAATTGCTAGTGAAAAGACAAGTTGATTTCTTTCTTTTCCTTTCTTTATGGTCACATTTAAAAGACAAATAAATTTGTTTTGAAATTACCAAGATGTTAATGTTTATCTATATGAATAAATGAAAACGATTTTTTCTCGTGTTTACAAAGTTATGAATGAAATGTTTATTATTTTAAATTGATGTTTCAAGTATTTAAAGTAGCGAACATTGTAAAGTGATAGCGAGCCAGCAAAACCAGCTAGTAAGTAAAATAAAATCTATTTGTTTGTTATCGAAATCCATCAAGATTCTATTGTAGCCATCATCATCATCATCATGATCGGTTTAATGTACATTTTACATGTTGGCATGCATTGGACAACTTTTAGAAATTAACTTCCAAAGTAATCTATCTCTGGCCAGGTCTTTATTTATCCCTCTTTCCTTAAAGTCCATTTTTATCACTGTCTCCTGTGTTCTCCTTGGCCTTCTTTGTGAACTGAACCTGCTACGTCAACTGTTCTACATCTACAAACCCAAGAACTCTAATTCATTCTTTCAACGTAGCCATACCATCGAAGTTTACTCTTCTGCACACATCTCCCTATACAGTTCAGATTTAATTTTTCTCTGTGTTCATCAGATCAAAGTCTGTCTTTAAGACTCACAGTACACATCCATTGTGTTATTATCATATCATTTCTCTCCATGCATGTCCTTAAAACCCTTACTGGCCAGATTTCACTTCCGAACATATTCACACTGACTACACATACCTAATAGACTCTTCCTTTGGTCGACAGTGGTAACGTTCTGCTGGTTAGTAATGGCAGAATTTCTCTGAACTTACTCCATCCACTCCTAATTCTTTCAATCATACTAGCACCTGCTCCACCCTGTGCTCCAATGGTATCACCAAGATAAAAAAAAAACAATTTCTTGCCAACCTCAATATCTTTGCCATCCAGATATACTTTCTCCACATCTGAGTTCAGAGTATCCACATGAAAAATTTGGACTTTTTTAAAATTAATAAAGTGCTTTTTTTGTGACTGGATTATTGTAAAGAAGCACCAATTATTTTTTACCATTTCAAAGTGTAAAGTTAAAAATATATATTTATTTAAATGTAAAATAATATCTTAGCAAAAGAATAGAAAAAGCAACTTCTGCATTTGAACATCTAAAAGAAATGGGGCAGGAAGGACATGTCAATGCCCCTGAAGTTTAGATTTTATAATTCATTGATAGTTCTTATTGCCGTATATTCAAGTAAAACATGGACTCTGGTGCTACCAGATCAGGCTGTCTGAAGATACTGGCTCCCTGACCAAAAATGAACCAAACATTGATGTTATTGGTTTTTTCCTTTTTTTGAAAAACTCAATCATGTTTTGCAAAAACAAAAACAAAAACAATAATTTTCTTCTACAAAACAACCGAACGAAACATCAAAATGACCGTATTCGACATTAAATAACCCGAAAAGGGTTGATATGCCGTAAAACAAAACAACCAAATGAAACACCATGAATAAATATTTGAAAGTATATAGAACTTAAAGCATAAAAACTTTTACCAAAATGATCGTATTAGGCATTAAATAACCCGAAAAAGGGTTGATATGCCATAAAACAGTCAAACCAAAACATTCACTATACTGGCAGAGCATGACAGGAAGTTTAACTTTGTTGATTGAAAAAAGAGATTAACATAGTTTAGACATGTTTCCCAGCTACCAGACTCCAGAGGGAGAGGCTAGTGGTTGGTGCACCAGCCCAGATGTGACAACAATACTCTATGCATGAGTGAATAGTGGCTTTGTAGAGATATAGGATACTGGCAGGTGTGAGAAGCTTTCTAGCACGGTAGAGGAAGCCCACTTTCCTTGCAGCAGCTTTGGCAATGTCTTCTATGTATTTGTTCCAATTCATGTTACCTGTGAATGTTAGGCCGAGGAGTTTGAATGATGGACTCTGCGATTAGGTGCTATTAGCTATGCCAATCGATGGTTTTAAACTTCTTGCAACTTCTTATAATTGTTAAAGGAAACGAGCTTTGTCTTAGTAGCATTAAATGTTACCTTACATTTGTTCCCATTCCACTATAGACTGGCGGTCATTTTCTAAGGATTCAGCTGTTGCCTTGGATATGTGTGCGTCAGTTTTGCCTGCATATCGAGAATAGAGCATGGTGTCATCAGCACATCTACTAACCCAAACGCTCCTATCCATTCTTTCAATGTGACTAAATCAACTAAGTCTCCCGTTCTGCACATATCTCCCTATACTATCCAAATTTAATCTTCTTCTGATGTCATCAAATCTAAGCCTGTCCTGAAGATATTCCATTTATCATTTCTTAGATTACTCAACAATGACTTCTTCTGGTTTCCATACTTCAAAATATTTTTACTTTTTTCCTGTCTAGTCACATTCTGAATGCTTGCTATTGTCATTTGAGTTTTGTATAGCATGGTCTGCCTCCCTTCAACATTTGATATTACAAAAAATAATTTGTTTGATATATCTTTCTTTTATTTAACAAGATAACTTTATAAGTTATCTTGTCAGATTTTAGAATTTATATCCAAGTAACATCGCATCTGACACATCGATACTTAACTCTGCCTAACCATTTTGTCTTTTCTTTTCTTCCAGCATGTTTTTTTTTTTATTTTTTATTTTTTTTTTTTTACAATATCAAGATGTCTTATGGTTTCAGTTTTTTTGGTTTAAAAAAAAAAAAAAAAAAAATTCCAGTTTTAAATATTGCGACAATCTTAAATAATGAATTGAATAACATAAGAGATGAATCTTTGCAACTTAACTATGACTTATCTCCCTTACATTATCTGAGTCATTATTGAATATTTTTGCATCTCTTCTGATTTTCTCTATATTAATAACATTTTGTACCCAATTTGCGTTTCTGTGTTTTTCTTGCTTATACTCGACTTAAACATATTATTTACCTCTTTGTCAGGAGGTTAAAAACAAGCCTAAGTGTGGTTTTAGAAGCCAGTGCACTCAGATAACTGATAAGCACACTCTAGCCTATAAAATGCCTGAGCAGCCCATCGGTATTCCCTGGGAGGGACGCCTTGGGCGATTAGCAATAATTCTATGATGCACATTATTTTTATTTTACTTTGTTTTGTTTAAAAACAAAATATTTTCAATCTAAATTAATTGGAAAATGTGCAATCAATGAATCCTGGGCAACGCTGAGTAGATACAGCTAGTTACATCTATTGAAATCTATGTTGTATGTATTAATCCATTTACCTCTTCCTACAAGACTTTTTATTCTGTTTGATTGACTAAGTAATTTATCACTTTTTAAACTTTTCAGTAAACTTTTAAAACTTGTTACTTAATTTCAATTAACAAAATGATTGAATCTAAAATCAGTGTAAAGAGAAGTAGTTTGCCTTCTGGGGAAAACGGTTTCTTTGTTACTATAGAACAATACAAAATCTGCTTTCTTTTGGTTCTGATTAAAATCGTATTCTATTCTCTCCTCCATTATATGGGTCAAAAACACATGTCAGAGATTATGGTCTTTTGTTTCGAAGAAAAAAGTAATTCTATAGTTATAAATAGTAATACTACACATCTAGATAAAATTAGGTTTAGGGCTTTCAAAATTCATACTATATTTGTCCACATGGATCCATGTTGTGATGGTTAAGGGTGTTGATCAGTTCTAAGTGACAGTTATCTGGAGGTTGATGGTTCAATCCTTATTATAGGTAATAATAACTAAGAATAACCTAAATTAACACTTTTACCTGCTCGTCACTGATAGAATGAGAACAATCTACCCCCATCAATTAAATAATGGCTTCAGTTAAAAATTCTGTTGTGCTAATAGCTTTACAGAAAGGTATGAATCTAAGATAGACTAATCTCTCAAGCGTTGGTACATCAATTAGTCTAGAATAAATGATGTACCATCATCCTTGAAGCATATCGCTTTCAACTGTTGGTAAAACAGCAGGGTAAACTGAATACTCTAACCTTGGTTGGGAACCAGTTTTAGAGAAGGACAACTGGCAATCATAACATCAATTAACAGTCGAGAAATCGAAAACAAACAAAATATACAACAAATTACTTTTACCAAACACAATAAAATGTAATTTTCTACTGACTTGCCTAGTTTTAAAGTTCTGAAACTGCTTAAAAATTTTTTTTTTTCAATATAAGATTTTGTCTAGATATGTCTTTTGTATACAGTAAACATCCAATATGGCCGACTCATGTGTTGTTGTTGATGTTTCATTCCTTAAAAAAATAGTTAAAAGAAATAACTTACCTTACCACTTTAAGTCCGACTGCTCCCCCCCCCCTCTTCCAAACTCAGAGTTAGTGGTAGAGTAAACCTTTTTTAACTATCTTTTAAGCCTGAAATTAGTGACCATCTCTAAACAAAGTTGACCGCCATGTTTGATTGACTAGTATTTGACAAAGTTACAATAACATATTCAGAGATAATAAATCCTTACTACAGGTGACAATAATTAAGATTAACATAATTAACACTTCTGCGCGGTCATGGCTGATGGAATGAGAACGATCTACCCCCCCGTTGATTAAATAAAGAGTTCAGTTCAAAATTCTGTATAGGTTTCCAAATTCGAAACGATGCACTTGAAGAAAGTTAGAGGTTACATCGGCTGAAACGTTGTGAAAATAACAAACTAGGTGAGAATATTAATCTGAATAATCGAAAAAATACATCTTATATTCTCCGGCCTTCTTCAGGCGGATGATGGGAAATAACAAATCATTAGTAAACGGAAACGTTGTATTGATGCATTATTGGCAAACTAAAAGATATTTAGCAGTTACATAATTACAATCTATTTTCTTTTGCACTTGCATGTTTTCACTCGCGGAGTGATTAGTAGGTGGTTTGGTAAGAACACACTTGCATGTTCTCATTTGCATAGTGATATGTTGGGCGATAAGAACACTCTTCGCGTTGGAGGCTATATCCGTTTCTGCCCAAGCCTATTTCCCGCGAAATATAAAGTTTTATTTCAAACTAGCGGAACCTGTCGCCCGGCGTTGCACGGGAGAAAGTACTACCTATTGCATGACGTTGAATAAAAAAAGCAACAGCCTATTGTTTTTTCTCCCCCCTCTACCGTGTTGGCAAATGTTTTAAATTTAAAGAGAAAGAAAAAAGTGGTAGAGTAGAATGGGATCGAACGCTAAAACTGACGATCATGAAATCTACCTTCTTACCGATTGCGCCACTGTTTCGGGTTACAAATACATGTGAAAATAGGCTAATTAACCTAAATTTGATTATTGGCATGCGTGTTAAATTAATACCAGGTATATAATAAATAAGAACCGGTGTTTTGTGAAAATTAAACTGTGTTTATTAGTTCCCGGTGTCGATGAGTGTAGTCACAGAACAAAATTGTTAGGGAGGAAAGTTTTTGCCACCACCTATATGGAGTTGGTTTGTCCGAGAGCCGTAGATAGTGGGCCAAATGTAATATTTAGTGTTAGCTGGAAAAAAATAATAACAATTTTACTAAAACACGCTCGAGTGAATAAGTGTAATGTAATGGTGAGTTTAGTAGCCTGTGATGCATGTGGTTATTTTTCTATTCTCGGAGAAGTTACAGGGGAAAAATCGTCTCTTCTTTATATATAAGATGTCAATGTGCCAAGATGCTATATCTCTCTTTCCTCGCCTCTATCAATGGTTGTGCTAGATGAGATACAACTAACACTCAATTCCATTTCTATAGTACATACATGTCTGCGGACTCAACCTATTTCGTATTCCTGCTTTCTTAACTCTTTCCGGATCATATTTTGTATAAAACTGTTGAATAAAATTGCTTTAACTTGTAGAGAAGAAGCTTGTCCTTTTAATCAGAACTTGGTGACTCTTTTCTTCATCGTGAACAAAACCAGTAGGATGGATACAGACACAGCGACCCTACTACACAATGGCGATCTAACATCTTCTCACCCCAACTCTACAGATATGATAAGTCAATGGATCCCTATTATTGTTTCTAGAAAGTTTAGATGTTTTCTCTGAAATGTAAGTGTAAGTTAGTTATTAATTGAAATAAGAAATGTCTGACAATATTTCTGAGATGAGGTGTTGTCCTCATCTTGGTTGTTCTATATCCACAACTTTTAAACTGTTGTACCTATGAAAGAAACTTGCGCCCTGGTCTCTTTGACATGCAGTCAGATAATTTGGACCCCCATTTCTTGTAGATATCTTCACCTCAAGATCAGATTGGTCGCTTTCACCGTTCAAACTGGTTGAGGTATTGGTGCCGATTAAAGACTCTGATTGTCTAATATTTGATGGTTAAGTGTTTCTTATTGAGAAGGAAGGAGGGGAGCTTTCCCTTTTAAGTCGGTAAGACATGGTAATTTTCTTCGACTCCGTTGAAGAATAGAAATTTGATGGCTTATCAATCTTGATTAGCAATCACCTAGAGATGGTGTCTCGATAAAAACACTGGTTCCAGGGAATTAGAAATATGATTTTATTACCCTTTCACCTAAAAAAGGCTGGAGAGTGCAACGGCCAAATGGGTTTGAACATAACAGCTAAGCTGAGAACAACAGTCTGAAACATGCACATGAAATAAATGTGTTACTGGTTTCGGTTTATTCGCAATGAGATAGTAACAAAAACTTCAAAACCGTCGCTTCTATGTTGTAATTTATGAAAATATTGTAACATTTAGAATATGCAAGTGTGTGAAAGTAAAGTTAAAATCGGAAATTTCCATGTAAAGTTAAAATTGGAAAATTCCATTAGAAGCTTAAAGTTTTAGGACTAGGTGGTAAGATATGAACTGACGGAGATCTGCCGCTTTTTGCCTGTGAACATCGGGAGGGGTGTTGTTGTTGTTCACTTAACATGTAAAAATATGATGCCATTGAATAAAGATGTTGGCATTTCTCTGATTTTGTTACACTCCTTCTCGCCATAAAGAGAAGGATGAAGAAGAAAAGATCAACATCTCTGACTGCCACATCACCACTACAACTACCTTTATAATTAGACGTCACCAACTACTTCAGAGAGACGAACAGCTGTTTCTCTCACTGAAGAAAACGCTGGACAATCTGTGGCTTCAAAGAAGCCTTTCATGCTATGCTACAATATAGTGTTTAAAGTTTTTTTTACTTAAAAAACTTGTAAAAAAATCGTTTGTATTGTTAAAGGAAATGTGGTTATATCAAAGCAGTAAGGTCCCAATATGGCTGCCAAATTTTATCGACTAGTTACGTCTGATTTCTCAAATGATGACAAGGCATATTAATTCACTGTATTTTTGCGAATTTCTTTTTAATAAGCACTTTGATTTCATTATTTGTTTCTCATAAAACAGAACATACCATCTGTTAACTCTACCACTAACCCTAAGTCCGGGTATCAATAATAATTTTGAATGAATACTTTCATTTTATCATTTGCTAAAAAAATAATGAAAAAAAAAAACAACAAAAAATCCGCAAAACTCAGAAAATAAATTAGTATTTGCAAAATAAAATTTAAAAAAATAGAAATCTGACAACAAATTAATATGATGGATTAATTTGCCCTATCACTGCTTGGGAAATCAGATATAACTAGTCGATAAAATTTGATGGCCATTTCGGGAGTTAGCCGTTTCAATTGGAAATGTTGTATTGATGTATCAGCAGACAAAATATATTCATACATTGATGAATTGTTTCATCCATACTATTTCTTGTTTCCATCGAGTTAACTTCCCATCCTCCTGGTTTGAAAACTCACATGAATTTTTTATTTAAAAATTTTTTAAAATTTTATTTTTATTTTTTTATTTTTTAAAATTTTATTTTTATTTTTTTATTTTTATTTTTTTAAAACTATTTCTCTGTTCTATTTTAAAACGAGTTAAGCTGACATCTGTTTTTAGAGACGTGGAAAAGCGAAAATTGAACGGTTCCTTATGTTGATTCAAGTTCCATGCACAATTACTCCCATCACCTTTCTGGCCTGTCCATTCAGTTAAACTCTGCTTCTTTTAGTTTTACAGTACAAATTCATGACTGGTTGTTTCGCTTAGTTTTCATATTGTTTTAATGATTTTTAACAATTTTTATGCTTTTTAATCTTTACTGACTAATAATGTCTAGTATTTTTGCTGGAAGATAGAATATAAGTCTGCGTTTGAGGTGGTGTTCACTTTAAAAAATTCTAAAGTGGAAAAAACAAATTCAGCAGTTTTATATAAAAAAAAACATTTTTTTGAATTACTCTGGCTTATATTCTCATCTTGGTTGCTATTTTACTTTCTCAACATTTTGGCTGATGTAACCTCCAACCTTCTTCAGTTGCATCTTTTCAAACTTGGGAAAATTTGTCGAACTTTAACTTTTTTGTTTAACATGTATCTTCCATAACATGTTTGCCCTGTCGCCGAGACCATGAATTCATCAAGTGCAACCCCGTGCAGTTGGGTACCTCCCCCACTTCCCCCTGAAAACGGGGCCACCTGTAAGACCCATGATACCTTAGGACAGGATCCTGGTGGCTGAGCCATTCTTCCACTTCGGTCTTTACTTCAGCTAGATTGAAGATTGGAGAGGCTCGATCCAATCAATTGGCTGGTTATGTCATGCCCTAGTAGATATAAGTTCATCAGCAATTTTTTAAAGCTGATTTTTTTAAAACTGGCTTGCCTATGGAAATGAAAAAAGTTGGTGAAACACAATCACAATATTCTCTGATTTGGCTCAACAATTATTGAAAAGTGAGGAGAAAAAGTATTATAAATATAAAAAGTATTTACTTAGGAAGAGAAATAGAAGAAGGATAAGAAACCTCGAGTTGGGCGTAATGGGAACAATAAACTGCCTTTAAATTGGACCGCTTGACCAACCGTTATGATTTCCAGCAAGAGTTATCTCCCCTTTAATAAGTAAAGTTTTGTCATTGTAGGTGTCATTATTAGCAAGCTCTTCATAGTAAGTGAGGCACCAATTTGTATAGAAATGGCTGTTTGATTGAAATAACAAAAATTATAGATCTAGTTTTATTATTCTTTAAGGATACAGTGAATACAAATAAATGGCAAATGGTTGATAACTGTGAATTTAGGGTAATGCTAAAGACGATAGACTGCAATGGTCAGAAATCTAATTTTGCCCCATAAAGAATGATGCCTGTTTTTCTTTGTTGGTTAGGTTTTCCGAATGGGGGTGAAGGTCCTTGATATTTATCAGTGAAAAGCCAATTGATCCCGTCTTGCAGGCGTTGTAGAACAGAGGGCCAAATACTATTGTAAGAATAGAACATTGAGGATGTCAAAAGATAATTTACCTGCAGTACCCATGAACCTGATATTTGGAAGAGTCCACCATCAGTATTGATTTTTGTTATTGTTTATAATTAGTTTAGTCAAGTTCATATTTATAATAAAGAGAACTGAATTAGTTTGTGAGACAATGTCGTTTATTACTAGAACACCCATGACTCGTTGGGACAGTATTTGTTATATATATTACTAGTAAATGTATGCTCCCTCTGGTCGCATATTTTCACTAAGCTTAGCGGATCATGTCATGATGAACGAACTGCATACATTGACCCACAAAGCAGGAGGTAATGACTGAAAGAATGATATTATGAAGAACGAACACTACCTCTTCCCCCCCTCAAAAAGGAGGTAATGCCTGGGAAAATGATATCATGACAACAGAGTACATAGTACACTAGCCCCCCCCCCCCAAAAAAAAAGGTAATCCTGGTAGGATGGTATCGTGAGGAACAAACATACTATACTACACCAACCAAGTGTAATGCCTGGGAGGAATGTATCATGACAAATGAAAATATACTATGCTACTTATAGACTGTTTAAAAAGAAATTATGCAGATAAGACAGATATATGAATGTCTATAGGTCTTTTGTCAGTACTATATATACCGTATTTCAAAGTATTGTATTATTGATTTAAATAATGGTAACCCATTTTGATGGTAATATAGGAGTGATAAATGAAAAAAAAACTTTCGCATTTATTCATTTAGATTAAATATATAATTTCTTAACTTTGACATTGGTTGATAATCATGGTTTTATTACAAGGTTTAGAAAAAGTTAGAATACATTGTGATGTCATAATATATAACTCTCCCTCTTTTTTTTCCTCTCTTTTCTTTTCTCTTTTCCTCCCTTCCTTCTCACAAAAATCAGAGGTATCTGAATTTTCACAAAATAAACTAAATATAGCTCACATTTGGACCCTTTATGCCCAGCAACTATGTTTCAAAATTCATAATGATCAGTTAATTAGTTTAGGAGGTAATCATGTACAAACAAATATATAAACATAAGTTTATATAAATAGTGATTGTCCATATAGGAGATCCGGGAACCATTGAGTCACGAGTTATCAAGTTCTCTGTTTTAATGGATGATTTCATCCTTTTATTTCATCATTTATGATGTCATAAAGGATCTTCCTGATGTCTATCACCTGTTTTAGTGAATGACGTCGTCCAGTGTGCACGGGGACAAACAAGATAATCAAGTTTTAGTAATACATAAACAGATTTCTTTAAAAATAAACATTTGTGGTTTAATATTTTTTCTTATCTAATATAATAAAGAAAAGTCAATCTGATTCTCGAACTTAAATAGCATTTCATCTGACAAAACGATATTTTATTCTGCTTAGCCATTTTTTAATTTATTATTGCTGCACCATGTTTCTTTGCAAGAAGAAAAATTACTTTGTTTAAATTTCTTTTAAATATTATCTATCCCTGCCCGGAAGATTGGTAAAAGGTGATATTTTTTTATGATCGAAAAATCAAATATCACCTTACGTCATTAATGATACAAAAATTCAATTTATTACTCTATTTTAATTCTCTGATGAGCAATATGAATATTTGTTTTGTAAATATTAGCATTGTCTGTCTTCAGTTTGTGAGAGATTGTAAGTATAGTGTTTTTAACAGCTTCCACTGTCACTTAATTATGATTCATAAACCTTAAAAGACAAATTTTCTTTTAGTTTGTTTATTCCGCTTTCTTTGTTTACATTACGCCATTGGTTTATTGGTTTATTTCTATTATGCAGTAAGCTTCTTTTGCTTCTGTAAGAAATAGACTTGATATAAACATTCTAATTATTATTGTTCTTTTTAATATTCTTATTTGACTTGACTTACTGGACATATTTGTGTACTCCACAGAGATCCACCACTTATCACAGTCTTGTGACAGTCTTTCAGCTTTCAGGAGCAGCATGCCAGTCTCAAACCTTATCTGGTCGGCCCATCTCTTTGGTGGTCGTCCTCTTGATCTTTCTTGAATTAAATCTTCTTGATATGATTTCTTTACATAGCTGGAGGCTGGCAACCGGAAATATGTGCAATTCACATTAATCTCTTTTCTTTCGAATAACGTTGATTATTCTTATTACAAGCAGACAAAAGGTGATACTTCCGGTTTTCATTTACTTAAAAGTAATCGAAAATCGTAAGTGGTTTTTATGCATTGAAACTGCTATTTGGAAAGCAATATTATTATTTTTGTTATTGTTTGTTTTAGTGTCATCATTATTATTTATTTTTAATTCCTCTTGCAGCTTTTTACAGTTTCGATTTATCGTTTACCTTTGAAACTTTGCAAATACCAAAGTGCTTTAAACTGCTGATTGGTTTTCGGCTACACTTGTTTCCTTGCTGATTTACACTTCATTTTCACCCGTTAAAATGTTAAAATTTTAATTCGTTTCTTTTGCTTAGGTTCACTAATACATCGGAATACTTTACTTTTTTATATTTATTCTAATCCTACTTCACTTTCAAATCCACACATATAGGCCATTTTTAGAACTTGAAAATGCAGATTTTTAAGCACTTTCTGTCTTTACTTTGTTTGTGATTGATTGCAGTGTTGCGTTTCAACCTTGTGTCACACATGCAGCAACCAAATTCCCGTATTTATTTTCAAAACATTGAAGTCCACAAATTGTATTCCTACTTTAGTCGCTTCATATTTTCCTTGTACACATTTCTGCATGATCCTTTCCAACCAAGGGAACACCACCTGCAAATAAGTTCTTACATACTTTGAAAAGAACTAACTCAAGACCAGGACTGATGGAAGACAGCAGACATTTATTCAACTTTATCGTTGTTCCAAATAATTGAGAGTGGGGAAGCAAAGACAGAGAGTGATCGAAATTATCAATTAATTATATTTCGTTAGCCCCCTATCATTTTACACGTCAACGCAGTGTGTGCTGCAAATGGACTGAACTCTTGTCTCTCACACTCCCTCTCTTTGAGTCATGTGATATCATATCTGTTTCTATTGTATTCCCTACAGTCTAGCATTCTTCACGTCTGGTTCATCAATTCGACCTTAGCTGACCTTTCATTCTTGTTATTCTCAACTAACCATTTTATATACTAGTTGGTCTACTCGCCCAATATGTAACAGCAAGTCTATAATTTGGGGTTTATTTTTTTAATTACTTATACATTAAGCTTCATTTGCTTTCTTTATAAACTGATTTCATAGAAACCTTATTGTTCTTTTTATTATTCTTTTACAAGCTGACAACAGGCAATACTTCTAGTTTTTGTTTACTTTTTAAATTCTTATTATTATATTTTATCATTAAAGCAATTTCTGTCTTTAGTTTTTACCTGATCGTAATTATACTCCAGCATTTAACCGTTTTATTATTTTTACATCTAATATTTTTACAAAAAACAAAATGCTACATAAAAATTAAAGTATAAATACCACCAGACAAAGCCGGGTCGGGACAGCTAGTTTATCAGTAAAGAGACTATGACTCATAAATTATTGTATGACATTGAAATGGACTGTGTACATTTTTGTTTATGTGGAAAAGAGTACTTCTGTAACTCCTAAAATAGAAGTAATGTTTTTATAAATTTGGTTTGTAACATAAAATGATTTTTAATTCTGACATATTTTAACTAATTCTACTTTAAAAACTGCAGCTGTGATCTACTTTAAAAAAAAAAAAAAATTATTTTTACAAATTTATCTTGTTCCACTTTGCTTAAAGTTTATTGTTGATGTATTAACCTTATGTTGTTTATCTGCATGTCTTTTGTTTAATTATTAAAGTAAGGTTCAATTGAATAGGGATTAGGTTTTTATAACTGTTTAAAAAAATATATCTACAACTGATGATGAAAGTTGCCCCCCCCCTCTCGCATTTCTCCTTACCCTCCTTCGTTTATTTTCTCCGGTCACTTCCTTTGACTCTATTTCCCTTCCTCTTGTCTGCCCCTCCCCTTCATTATCTCCCTCACTCCCCGTTTGTATCCCAGTTTCCCTGTCATTCTTGTCTTTTTCCTCCTTTGGATTAAAAACAAACGCTCTATAAATTCTATGTACGCTTTCAAAAGATTATGAAGAGAAACTTGAAGAAGAAAAGGGGAAGGAGGATACAAAGATGGAAATGAGGCTAAAAAGAAGAATGTTAGGAAGAGGAGGGGAAGGAATTCCGGTCCACAAAAAAATCTTTGCTGAAAAAACATGGGCTTATATTATCAACAATTTAAGAATAAAAAAATTCTCTTGAGATTTAAAAAAAAAAAAAAAAAAAAAAAATGTAACATCAACAGTTTTCTAAATTCTATCGAAGACTTTTTTTTTAAATTAATTTTTTTTAAAAATAATTTATAAGAATTTATTTTATGGAAGAGAGATTAACAGTAAAATTAAAAAAAATTAAAAATCAGGTATAACAAATGCATAATTGAACATTAACAAAAATATATCAAAATATAAATTACTGTAATCTTTAAATTCCGGCTCGTTGCATTGTCAGTTTGATTCGGATAGGAAGCTTTTTCTTCTTTTCCTTAAACATTAAGTGGTGCTTCTCAATGTATTTTGGTGGAGTAATTTCAAATACATAAAGGAAGTTGGATGTAGGAAGAACGAAACAACAGGAATTGAACTTCTATACTTTATCATTTTCTCTTATGTGGATTGCTGTGTAAGTTTAACATGTATGGATGTACATTCAGCTATGTTGTTTCCAGCATTCTGAAGTAATTATGTTCATATGTCATTTGACAGCTTGCTGTTATTTCTAGCATTCTGTTGTGTTGACATTCTGATATCAGCTGGACAAAACTCTGTTGGTTAATGAGCTTGTTGGTTTTTATCTCGATCGATTGACTGCCAGACTTGTTGTTCTGAATCCGATTCGTGAATCAACATGTGATTATTATTTTACTGCCATTTTTGTCATGTGACTCACTTATGCTGTTATAATTGTAAACCATTATTTTTTGTATCTCTAATTTCCATTCTTGTGAGCATTATTAGCGAGAGAAAAGAAGGCGAAGACAAGGAAAGAATGAAGCAAAACCTGAAGAGAAGGAAAGGCAGGGGCTAAGCATGTCATTACCTCCTTTTGCTTATTTCAGCTTGCTACATCTGATATATAAAATTACATCAGCTTGATTATAAAAGTTGGACCTAAATAGCATTTAAATTGACAAATAAAACTTTGATTCTGACTGTCCGATTTTCATTCGTTATTCTTGTACGATGTTATTTTTTTGGGAAAATGTTTAGATATTTGGTCCCCCGATTTTATAAATCGGGGGACCTATGTTTTGAGGCATTTCCTTCCGTCCGTCCGGATTTTTCTCTGCAACCATCCATTGAATTTCTCTGAAATTTTGCATGAAGTTGTAACTTTGGTCAGGTTAGAAAGTGACATTCTCCGATTTTTGAAAGAAAATCTAGTTAGCTCCCCAGGGGCTCAAAAGGCCCCGAAATGGCAAAAAATGACATTTTTTGCCCTATAACTTTTCATCCATCCATTCAATTTCTCTGACACTTGGCCAAAATGTGGAGGCACTTGTTCCTAATAGAAAATAAGTATCGCTGACCATGGAAAAAATCTGGTTCGCCCCCCCCCCCCAAATCGCAAAAAATGACCCTTTTCTCCCATAACGTTTGATCCATCCATTCAATTTTTCTGAAACTTGGCCAAAATGTAGAGGCAATTGTTGTGGATATAAAATGAGCATCCTTGACCTCAGAAAAATTCTGGTTCGCACCCCCAGGGGGTCAAAGGGGTGTCAAAAATGTCCCAAACAGTCCAAATTTATTGCATTTTACACTCGCCACATCGAGTCACATACAGAGGGGGACCACGCATCCGCGGCTTGTTTTCCTTGATTAAATTTGTTCTACAATTTCAGAAGATTCAATGTACCAATTTTCAAGTTCTTAATATATTTCATTTCTGAGATACTGCTAGTCAAAATCGCTTCAAATTCTTGGAAAATCCCAAAAATGACTAAGTTTCCATTTTTCTGAAATTCAAAATCCGCTAAAAAATGAACCACTTCAGCGTAATAAATACTAATTATTGGCAAAAAATCAAACTTTGACCTTCCATAAGTGAATAACATTTAGCTGGAATGCACAATTGGCAATTTATTAAAAAAAAATATAATCTGGTATAGGAGTTTCGTAATATGGAGACATTCTTAAATAAACACATAAAAAGGAAAAATCAAATAAGGGGAATAACTCTTATTCTTTTAGTAAGAGTTAGCATTCCTTATTTGATTTTTTTTTTTAGCCTAGGTACTGAAACTGTCTGTAAAGCAAAAAAAAATACAGCACTGACAAAAATGTCTGCCAATGCTACAAGACTATATTACAGAGATCCATGAATAAATATTGCAAATATTTTAGGAGTGTGACAATATTAAAGTCAGGTATGTAAAAAATAAGGTTAAAAACGGAAATTTCCACATGAGGCTAGGGCAAGCAGAAAATTGAAAATTTCCACATGAGGCTAGGTTAAGCAGAAAAGTGGAAATTTCCATTAGAACATAAAAGTTTAGATAGGTAGTGGATAAGCTGATCAAATCTTTTTTTTTTCTGGAGCACGGGCAGGAGAGAGAGAGAGAGAGAGAGAGAGAGCGCGGTTGTGTTTGGAGACGTCTGCTTTGACTGCCCTATGGGTTAAGGATAGTATGTATGTGTACTGTATACTGGTAAAGAATAAAGAAAAAACTCAAAGTATTGTTAAACCTCAATGATATTTTGTCATTTTTAATAAATTTTATAACCATTGTTTATTAAGGAGGTTACTGCAACAAGAAGAAAGAGAGAAAGAAACAGAGACAACACTATTCACCGAGCAACGACCTAGGACATGTCAACAAAACAGGACTTCAGCTGTGTATTACAAGATGCCGTTCAGAGATATTTTGCTACAGTCTGGAATCAAAGAATTAGTCAATTGTAGTGTTACAGGAGTTCCCGTGGAACAAACAAAATGGACCATTCAAAACAGGAAAAAGTTCACGGGCAGATCAGCTTAGCTCATCTCTATAATAATAGCAAAGACGATTGTTAGAAAACACAGGAAGGGAGGATCGGAAAGTTCTCAGACAGCTGAGCCGAAAACAAATATCTCGATCTGGTAGCGAAACCGCTCTGGATCGTTTAGCAAACTTTCTCATGGATTATTTCACTTTACCTATCCATTTGCCAGGTTTTATGTCTATTAACCCCCACTTTCTAACTGCTTGACAATTAGGTCTTTTTTATACCATTAGTGTATTTTCGTTTATTCCTGCTAATAACTAACTTGTGTAACTTTTTTTTTTGTAATTTTATTTAAAATCCACTTTATAACGAATATTCAACTGATCTTTCAGCATGTTTACGATTTAATCTTTATGCTCAATTTGATTTTGTCAGCTGTTTGAAGTTGTTGACCGTAATTAAGATAAAGAGTTCTACTCTGATCCTACAATATAGCCTAGTCTGACGGTTGATTTGTTGCTGTCGGACTGAGGTATGGTTCTGTTCAGTCATAGGAGGCCCACCCTCCCAGGGGTTAGTTTATTGCTAATCGTCTGAGGCGCCCCTGGAAAATACAGACTAGGCTGCTCAGTTATTTTTTTGTAGGCTAGAGTGTGCTTATCTTAGTATGCTGGCTTTTCAAAACCAAGTCTGACTTTGTTTAACGTCTTGGAGAGACGATACATAAAATACTTATTAATGTGCATATTTCATCTTTTAGTGATCGGATGATCTCACTTTTTAAAATGGGTGCGGAAGATGATAACCTATGTTCAAACGTGACTAAGTGTATTATTATTATACAGTTATTTTTTCTTTATCATTTCAGGTATCATTACTTAATGCCGGTGATTCTGATGATGAAGACTTCTTTCTCAAGTAAGTATCAAACTCTGACCATTTTTTTTTCCCATCTAAATCAAATATTTTGTTGGAGTTTTTGTTTCAGTATTGTTCATGAATGCATTTTTATTTTTATTATTAACAAAAGATTAAAATCGCTTGTTGTACGTCTTGATGTTTATACGTTTCGGTTCAATGAAAACTCAGAAAAATGAAGGAAGTACGAAGTAAAACCTTTTAAAAGATTTATTTAACAAACACACTGAATAAATTAGAATGTAGAAAAACCGCTGAACATGAGATGCTTGTTTGATTGTGGGACCGTTCTGTTTACTTTTCATTGCTCGGCAGACGACTTCTTTAATCCCAGGGGCGATAACTCTTACTTTTTAATTCAAGGGAATAAACTCGATTTTGTTTTGTTAGGTTGCCCTAACACTTGTTTACAAAGAAATGCAAATGCATTCTAAGATTTGATTTTATAATTATCTTTTAAATATGATTTTGAAGTTCGGTTTAGTACTTTGTACTATTGCATTTTTGATTTTGATAAATAACCGATTAACATTAAATAAAAAAAAAAGTAAATCATGTAGAGGCGAGTAACAAACATGCATACAGACACCTGAGAAGTCATCACACAATATGATTAATATAAAGGTAAGGGAAGTTATAAAAATATAAATGATTGGGAAGTAGTGCAATGGCTATCGGTGCTCACTGTACTATGTTAGAATTCTGTTGAACCTCTTGCTTTACTTTCACTAATACTCTTGGGAAAGGTATAAATCCATCTGTCCTCCTTCCAACTATGAGTGAAATAGTGGGGTAGACTGGACTCTCAAACCTTAGTAGGGCAACTAGTCTTGAATAAAAAATCTGAAATAACACCATGAAATCCATTATGTGGCAAAAGATTGCTTGAAAGACGTCATCACACTTACGTCGACCAACTTGTAGAAGACCCTGGAGGACTTGCTGATATAAATGTCTGACAGAGATGGTTGGAGGGTATAAGTCAGGAGAATCGGAGAATTCTTGACTTTATTGATTAATTGGTTAAATAGTCATGCAGAAGGCAACGGCAAACAACTGTGAGTAATTTACAAAAGCGGTCATGAATAAACGGGCTAGGAGCAAAGTGCAGTATCTGTTCTGATACTACACTTATCTTTATATTACTAAAATTATGTTATCACTTCTCATCTTTTCTGTTCTTGGTCAATGAAGGAGAAATCCTTCTCGACTGAGGCAATTTTATTTTTTGTCCCAATCTAGAGTGCCCATTTTTGGAAGCTGGATTTCCCCCCACATTAAAAATCGACCCTGTGTCTAACTGTATTCTCATGGGGAAGCAAGTAAATGGAAGAACGGAAACCGCCACTGATCTGGATATTTGGAAAAAAAACATATTCACCAATGCCTACACCAGGTCTGAGACTTAACCAATCTAAAATGATTGCAAAACCCTAAAAAACAAAATGTGAAATTACCATCTCTATTTTATAATTTCAGGGGTCCTCGGATGGGTGGATCACTACAGAAGGATGAAAAAATCGGAAAGTAAGTTATTAATTTTTATTTGCTCTCTTTATTTATTTTGTATATGATGTTTCTTTTAATTGTTTTTCCTAATTTTGAAAAGATTTACCCTCCACACAATATCATCTTAATTTTGTTTTAACGTTGTCACAAACATTGAACGTTCTGTATTTAGATTATTCGGATTACTTGTCTCATTTCAGATGTTCTCGCAACGTTTTGGCCGATGTAAGATCTCACCTATTTCAGGTGTGTCTTGTCGAACTTGGGAATGTACATGGAATTTTGAACTGAAACCTAGTAAAAGTCTAAAGTAATTTTTAATTATTTTCTTAGTATCGCCTGTATTATAGTCTTCTGGAGGTTCAAGGTTCTGTCACTTAGAACTGATTATTACTTAGCACTTTTATCCGTTAAATAAACGGTTCTATTTGGAATTCCGTACAGATTCCCGAGTTCGACACCATGCGCTTGAAAAAGGTCGGAGGTTACATCGGCTGAAACATTGTGAGAATAACATCCAAAATGAGAACAGTACAGATTTGAATGAGTCATATAATGCAAATATCGCTGTTCATTAATAGGGGAGAGGCTTTTGTGATCGTCTCATCATCATGAGATGTGATCCTGAATGGGCTTCACCGGACCATAACACTCTACTCTAATTTTTATTTGTGGAGTTATCTCAAAGATAATGTTTTTCAAAATCCATAGACAATTCCTGTTCTTAAGGCCATTACAGCCAAAACTAGGACAATGCCAAGAGAAAAGTGTCAGTTTTTTTTATTTTAATGGAAATCGCTTCAGACAAGGCATGAATCCACTTGATGTAAGGAGCTAACAAGAACGAAATATAATTATCGCAAAGACAAGAGATGCTTATTGGCCTTATTCTTGAAAATATTAAGGCGGAAAACAGTCAGGAGGAAGAGTTCTACGAGGCTGCAGTTCTTGACAATTTCAAGACAAGTTCCACAAGCCATAGTTATTGACAATTTTGCATGTTGTATCCAAGTATGCTTGCGACGTAGAGGCTCACATTTCTACAATAAAACAAAGACTGTTACACATTCATGACTGAAACTTGGTGGACAAGTCACGCATAGACTGCAGTTTATTTGCACCAAATATAATTGGATTGCAGAAAGTCATCATCACCATCGGTATGCGTTGGACAACTTTAAGAAATTGATATCCCAAATAACTTAATAGGTTTTTATTTATCCCTCTTTTCATCAGGTCCATTTTAATCAATTCCTCCCACCTTTTCCTTTCAATTCCTCCCACCTTTTCCTTTCAATTCCTCCCACCTTTTCCTTTCAATTCCTCCCACCTTTTCCTTTCAATTCCTCCCACCTTTTCCTTGGCCTTCTGTGAACTGAACCTGCTTACTTTAACTGTTCTACACCTATTAATCCAAGAACTCTCATCCATTCTTTCAACATGACTATACCATCAAAGGCTCCTGTTCTGCACACATTTCTCTATACTGTCCAGATTTAATCTTTGTCTGAGGTCATCAGAACTAAGCATGTCTTTAAGACTCGTATTACACATCCATCGTACCATTCTCATATCATTTCTCTTCATGCTGCAATGAAGAAAGGATTGTGAATTTTATTAATGATTCCATGGGTTGGTTACTCTATACATTCGGTGCTGAGGCCCCAATTTGGGAGTTTTAGGGAGTGTGGAGTCACCCATTAGTTGTCATTACTCCCAGGTCTCCTCTAACCTGGAGTGGTGTTACCTGTAAGGGTCCCCGTTCGTAGGTTAAATAGAATCAGGCCTGGGTATGGTATGAAACAGCATTAAGTAATATCCACATACTTTTCTATCGTTTATAAGAAGGTAAAGAAAATAGCGTAAATAATAATTGAAAATATTAAGAACTTGTGGTATAAAGGACTTTTGCCAAAGTGATTAAATCCACAATTAAATTACTTGCAACGCATTACTCAATAAGTCCTGGTCCTAACTAATAAAATAACAACTTTTAGGTAAAATTTAACTTTATTCATCAACATAGTCTCCATTTAGGTTGATACAGCGATTTTTCAATGCTTCCCTAACAATTCAATGTCTAGTTTGTAGAACAAGTTTTCTTTGGCTTCGAAATACGCTTCAGTTTCCGATATCACTTCTTCTATTAGAGCCAAATCTCTTTCTCTGGAGCATTCTTTTGAGGTCAGCAAACAACTAGTAGTTGCTGGAAGCCAAATCTGAAGAAGAGAGTAGATGCGGAAGCAATTCATATAGTTTTGAAATCTATTTGTGACAAGGTGCATTGTCTTGGTGAAAGAGCACTTTTTTCTTCATCTGTGGCCATTTTTTTGCTTCAAACGCACCAATAATGCTATATAATATTTGCATTCTCAAAGTAATGATGAACAAAATACATTGCACATCCTAAAATACAGAAGCAAAAACCTTACCTGCTGTGTCTGCATTTTTAGTAGCTTTGGACGGCTTTCACCTGCTGCTGTCCACTCAGCTGACTGCCGATTTGACTTTGGAATGGAGTGGTTGATCCATGTTTCATCCATTGGCAAATATTGTGCAAAAACTCCTTTTTGGTACATAAAAACAGTTGCAAACAACACTCTGAATCATTGATGTGTTGCTGGTTTTGATCACCTGTGAGCAAATGTGGCACCCACTTTGAACACGGCTTTCTCGTTGACAAATGTTCATGCTAAATGGTGAATACACAGCCTTCGGATATCTTAAACTCATCTGCTATTTAGTGCAACTTCAATATACGATTGGTCAAAACGAGTTTGTGGACTTTTCATATTTTCTGGGACAACTTGCGTGACCAGAGCGTTCAGCATCTTTTGTGTATTAGTATACCACCTCTTAAACGTTTTTATTGTTTCCAATGGAGCCGAGTCTGAATAACACGCATCAAGCCATTGCTTTGCTTGAACAGTATTTTTTACAATCAGAAAGCAACACAAAATTCAGATTTTTCCATTGTTTTAAAAATTTGCAAAAGTAGCTTCACTTAAATAACTGTAATTTGTAAACTAATAATCCGATTGGGCTCAATTTTTGACACGTGCCATTTGAAAGTTATTACTCATGTGGATTCTTTTTTATTCAAAAGGAAAACTAAATTATTAAAAAAACCCTGAGTATTAGCTGACTAATTCAGAAAAGAAACTCATCGAGTGTAGAATGCATCTCGCAGAACACCTTTTTTGTATGAGATTCCAGCAAAAACAATAAAGCAAACCTGGTTCACTACTTTAAGAGAAGCCTTTCATAACTCGCAGCAGAATTGTTTTCAAAAACAAAAAGAAACGGGGAAATATGGTGGAATATCGGAGAACGACTGATATTACCATTTCTGTTTTTTTAATTTCTGTAATTTTCAAGTGATAAATGAAATGAAATATTCTTTTTACATTTTTATGGATGCCTAGTCTGAACACAAACATTATTCTACTCCCTTTGATTAAAATGAAATATACTTATCCAAGTACTCTAGGTAACGCAGCTTCAGAATATATATGGTTACAGGGATCTATCTCCAAAATCCTAGGACGAGTTTGCGAACAAATAAAGAGACAGCAACTTTATATATCTAGATTGGTCTCTGAAGTTAATCAGAAAAAGTCTTGCTTTTGTCACCTTTCATTATTCTGTTATTCCGTTAATCTGTTAGTCTTCTGATTTTCTCAAAATTGATCCATGAGTCTTTTATGAAATTGTGCATGCAGTTATATTAAGATCGAGAATGCATAAATCTGAGCTAGATTTTTTTTTTCCCCAGAATGGCAATATTTTGGAAATATCTAAAATTTTCTGTATTAGTTTTCACTCAAAGTTCATATAATCCATGAATTTAAGAAAGTGTATAGCATGAGGTTTTAAGAATTCAGTATGGGGGGCTAGCATTCACCACCAGCTTCCCAAGCCTGGAGAACTACTACATCAACTGATTTCACAAATAACTCCCTTTTTTTACCTTTTTTTTTTTTACTAGTTCAATGATGATGAGTACTATGAGAGGATTGAAAATCTCCACATATCGCCTACTCAAAATAAGAGCCAACTTAGAAAACAGCAAATCTTCACATTCCATGGATGATGTTTCTGACAAAGGGGAAAAAATTGCTGTTTTCAATTTTCAATCTATCCATTTAATTAACTCTTTTCCTAGAGTTTTTTTTTAGTCTTCATAAGTGGTGACACAATATTAAAATTACCCCCCCCCCCCCCCGAAAAAATGAGTTCCCAGGCGGTTTGAGAAGCTGGTGATGAATGTTGGTTGCCATTGTGAATTCTAAATAAAATCCCATGCTATATACTTTCTTATAATATTCTTAAATTATGAGCACTTAATAATAGGGAGTTTATTTTTCAATGACCCTTTATTTATTTATTTTTATTTTTTCTCAGATTACAGAACAAAGTTGGTGAAGTTATTGACGTCATGAAAGACAATGTACATAAAGTAATGGATCGTGGTTATAAACTGGAAGAATTACAAGATCGATCAGGTATGTTTCATATGTTTCTCATTGGGTCAGTAATATTATAAGGGCTTTTAAAGAGTTTTCTTTTGTTAAGCTAGCAATACACATCGACCAGAAAACTGTTTGGATAATCGCAGATTTGAGGGTAGTTCTATTAAAATAGTCATATCTTAAAAACTAAAGCACTTTAAGTGCTCAAAATACCATCATTTTGTTAGGAAATGAATATCCTTTCAGGTGCATTCATGAATAATAATATACATTATATATTTTTAAGAGTTTTGAGCAAATAAAGGCAAAAGAATGTTAACGCTATTTTCGGCAATTTACGCCAATTTTTTTTTTTAACACCCCCCCTTCGTTTAAAAGTCTCGTACCATTGCTGTATGTGGAATTTCGTCCTAAAATTTGGAGACTAATCAGGTAAAGTATCAGTTTTAATGTTTGTTGGTGTACGAAGTAATTCGGCTCATTCATTTTTTTTAAATTTAAAAAATAAGACTTCAACTCGCCGCCGGTCGAACATTTTTGAAAAATACATTTCCGTCGCCCAATTAGTAAGTAAATCAATCATTTTACTTTTTTATGCATTAAAATTATAATTGTATATATGTGTTCTCTTTTGGTAGTCCTGATATTTCATGACCCTATCCGGGGGAAAAAAGGCGTTTTCTATTTATAGAATAGTTGCAGTAATAGCAGTTATAAACACGAGGCGATTTTTGTTTATTTTCATTCTAGAACGAATTTGAAAAATTTTAAAATATGAATATAAAAAATGTTGTTACATTTTTCGTACCCAACTAGTAAATAAATTAATCTTTTATCTTTTTTTATGCATTAAAATTATAATTGTATGTTGTTTTGTCTTTCCGTAGTAGTAATTTTAAATTACCTTATCCGAAAAAATAGTGTATATTTTTTGAGCGAAAGTCAACAATGGCTGCTAGTATTGCTGATATAACATCAGCAGCAGCTAACTAGTCTTGTAAAGCTTTGTAAAAATAAGACAAAACTATTTTTGTGCTTAAAAAAGTTAATCCTATTTGGTTCTTTTATAAAAAATACTTTAAAAAATACTGGTTTTCACTCAACTTTCGAACTTCTAGTAGTAATGACTTTCTAGTCGCCAATTTAAAAAAATTAAGATTCTACTTTTTTAGGCGATTACGTGTAAACACCCTTAAAGTCTTTGCGAAAAAAAGAAAAAAGAAAACAAAAAATAATTTAGAATTTAGAGTGGGGGATCAGTTTTGCATATAAATTTAATGTAAAATGATCTCCGATTTCCCGGCCATTCTTGCCTTTTAGTGAAATTTATAAAATAAATAATTACTCTACCATTAACTCTAGGTACGACTAACAAGCCCACCTCCTAAAAATGCCTTCTTGAACGTATCGTACCATTAACCTTAAATATGAGTGGCAAGCCACCCCCTAAAAAACTCCCTTAACCCTAAGTCCGAATGACAACCTCCATCCAAAACCCCTTCCTTAACCTTATCAATAACCCTAAGTCCGAGTATGAAGCCCTAATCCTACAAAAAAGCCCATTAAAACCAAACATAATCGTCTAAAAAAAATAAAAAATAAAAAAATAAATAAAAAAAGCAGACCCCCATAAAAAAAACGCACAGGATTTATTTGCCATAGAAAAAAATTCATTAATACCCTAAAACGCTAGAATGGCCCGGAAATGGTGAATTATTCTACATTAAATATATGTGAAACTAATCCCCCACTCGAAATTCTAAAGGAATTGATTTTTTTTTCTTTCTGCTAAGTTTTCAGGGTGTTCACACTTAATTGCCCCTAGCCCTACCACTAACCTGAAGTTCAAGTGGTAAGCCCCCCTCCTCCCACAAAGACCCTCATAATCGTCTAAAAAAAAGAAAAAAAACAAGAAAAACGCACAGGATTTATCTCCCATAGAAAAAATAATTAACTGTCCTAAAACGCTAGAATGGCCTTGAAATGGGGGATTATTTTATGTGAAACTGATCCCCACTCTAAATTCTAAAATAATTGTTTTTGTTTCTTTCTTTCTGCCAAGTTTTTCAGGGGGTTTAACATGTAATTGCCTAAATAAAAAAAGTAGAATCTCATATTTTGGGGAGGTAAGGGGTGAGTTAGTGGAAGGTGTTAATCTACAATAATGCCAAAGAAATCTTGCAATATATTCATTTTTAAACAGTCCTAGTATTAGATTTTAGTTTCTTGTACATAAAATGTATTACAATTCAACTTCGAGTTTTCTAACTTCTTTCTTTTAATGGATACATGGTATTTTTAAAGTATTGCAGCATATTTATGTGCACTTAGTGCAGATTACTTGGAAACCATTAATTTCTGGAGATTTTCAGTGGCATATTCTGATTCCTTGTACAAAAATACATTTATATGGTAAATTTCATTGCTTAATCTTGTATTTTAACAAAGATATAACATTTTTACTGAAAAATTAGTGTAAAATATGTGACGAAACGCATATGGTCTTAAAGAGGGGAAAATATCCAATCGTGTAAGGCACAAAAATAGTCATAACTTCCTTATTTTTAGTCAGATTTAAAAAATTTAAAAAGATTCTTTCTTAGATCATCAAGCTCTTTCTATATATTCCATTATTGAGATATTTTAAGCAATTAAAATTTTTTTATGTGTATTGCTAGTTAAGCAAATATTAGAATTAAGTTTTTATTTTTTATTAATCGAGACTGAAGAGTTTGTATATTTAAAGCAAAATCACACCTCTTCATTGTAGAGGTCACCAGATGCTGGAAGATTTTCTACTCTAATAGTTTCTTTCCTTGGACTGCTTGACTTTGGAATTCCCTCGTTGCTTTCCCTGACCGTACCGACATGCAGAAATTTAAACGTGATGTGAAAAAACTTCTTGCTGTCCATCTCTCCACCCAGGTTTCCCTCTATAAATCTGGTCCCTATCATATTTCCATAATGAATTGCAAACACTTAATAATAGGGAGTT
Organism: Sepiola atlantica; assembly: GCA_963556195.1. NCBI lineage: Eukaryota > Metazoa > Mollusca > Cephalopoda > Sepiida > Sepiolidae > Sepiola > Sepiola atlantica. The sequence goes on from OY744515.1 coordinate 191,866,692, forward strand.
ACTTTTCACACACCCTTTGTTGCTTCAGTGAAACTATGCCTTCTTTGAGGTGAACTAAAGTTAACAAAAAAGTAAAAAAAAAACAATAGATTTGTAAATATACAAAACAAAGAAATTGACAGGAAATTAAATAAAATAATAAAAAATGTATGTTTAACAAATGAAAAGATACATAAATAACAAATGGATATGACGATCGGACATTGTCTATGTGAGCCAATAGAAAATATTATCTGCATCAAATTTAGATATTCGATGAAAACATGGTCAAATTGTCCACATAAATTATAACTAGCATGTACATTGGTTAAAGTTATTAATTCAAAAGAGGTGTGGTTATTTTGTCACAAATGTTTGACCATGTTATATAATTAACCAGTAAAATATACTATTGTAAGCTCAGAATATTTAGGAGTTAATCTTAATCAAGAATTTAGAAAGGATCAAAGAAAACATGCGGACACAGGTTGTCTGTAATATTTAATTAACTATGACTTATATATATATATATATATATATGAATAAATGTTTAACCCCTAATGTAACATACAAAGCAAGTTTAATATTAATTATGAAGAAATGTATGAGCTAGAGAAAATAGATTCCAGGTTACAATTATTATATGTGACATTTTAAATGTAAAATGTAAAAATTGTAGTTATCTAAATATATATTTGAACACAAAACAGATCTAAATATTAATTGTGAAATCTTAACATTAGCAATTTCTTGTAATCTAAAAATCTAAAAAATAGATATCATGTTGAGTAAGAATATTAAGTCATAAATTTAAAAAAACAAATTATTAAACAATAAACAAGAAATACTTACCAACTGCAGACATAAATAAATATATTTTGTGTTGAAGAAGATTGCAATGTAACCTGGCAATTGCCTGTGTTAATTTCTGTGAACATCGACTTTGTCCATCGATAAAGGAATGAATACTGCTCGTAAAAAAATTATAATTGCGGAAATGTGAAAAATAAAATAAGTTACTACAACCATTAACGACAACAATTCCTGAGTTGAAATCCTAATTTAAATTAGGGGTTCTGAAATGACGGAATTTGAAAAATCTTAATTCTTTATTTTTTTTTTCTTTCGATGACAGATGATCTTGTTAATAATTCAGAACTCTTCCGTTCCCGATCCAGCAGTCTTCGACACAGAATGTGGTGGCAAAATTGTCGGGTATGTTCATGTTTGAAACAATTGATAATGTATGTTGTCACAGTAAAATTGAAAACACATTGTTGAAAAAATGCACTTTGAAATATTTTCACTGATTTCTCTATTTTTATAATTGCTAAAATATATGTGTACATTAATAACTTTATAGTGCATTTATAACTTTATCTTGCATACAATAAACTTTTTATATCATTAGATTATAAAAAGTTTATTGTATGCAAGAAATTGTTGTTCTTTAAGAAGGGAATTATTTGGCATAATTATTTTCATGAGAGATTTCTCAATATGGATAGTAGAGATTTATAAAATCGGGGGACTTATGTTTTGAGGCATGTCCGTCCGTCTGTCCGGATTTTTCTCCGCAACCATCCATTGAATTTCTCTGAAATTTTGCATGAAGTTGTAACTTTGGTCAGGTTAGAAAGTGACATTCTCCGATTTTTGAAAAAAAATCTAGTTAGGCCCCCCCCCCCCCCCCCCAGGAGGTCAAAAGGCCCCGAAATGGCAAAAAATGACATTTTTTGCCCCATAACTTTTCATCCATCCATTCAATTTCTCTGACACTTGGCCAAAATGTGGAGGCAATTGTTCCTAATAGAAAATAAGTATCACTGACCTTGGAAAAAATCTGGTTCGCACCCCCAGGGGGTCAAAAGCCCCCAAAATGGCAAAAAATGACCCTTTTCTCCCATAACGTTTGATCCATCCATTCAATTTTTCTGAAACTTGGCCAAAATGTAGAGGCAATTGTTCTGGATATAAAATGAGCATCCTTGACCTCAGAAAAATTCTGGTTCGCACCCCCAGGGGGTAAAAAGGGGGGGGTCAAAAATGCCCCAAATTGCCCAAATTTATTGCATTTTACACTCGCCTCATCGAGTCACATACAGAGGGTGACCACGCACACGCGGCTTGTTTAGATCTATGTTTGGAGATATGTGATCAACATACGCTGTTGGCTCCGTGTCTCCAAACTTAGATCTCTCTGTATATATATATATGTATCTATATTGGTTGTGTAGTCAAACTCAAGTGTTTAGCTCAATGGATATTAGACATTCCAAAGGTACTAATATGTGATTCAAGAACAATTATAAATTGAGATATTTTCCAACAAAAACAAGGTGTTGTATCAAGCAAAATTGGTTATTTAAAATATAGTAGCTGTTTCTTCATAGCCATGCAATCAGCATTGCTAATAACAAAGTCTGAATCGTATATTGTCTGTACAAAGGGAAGCTACTCTTACTTCCCAAGTAATGCATACTTCTATTAAACAAGTACTAATTAAAATGCTTAGCTTATAAACGTTAGAATATTTTCACATCTTTTGAGATTCAAATTGTGATGGATAATATAAATGCACAGCTTGACTGAAAATGTATAAATAACATACTAAATTGTTTGAATCAGACACATCATATTCAAAATAAAAGGAGAAAGTCTTCTGTCTAAAAGGATCCTTTTTATATATATATATATATATATAAATATATATATATATATAGTCTAAAGAAGCTTTGAGTCATTTTAACAAAAAAAAAAAGAAAAGAAAAAAAAAAAGTAAAATGCAGTTTAAATTCCCAGAGAAACTAACTAAATCCAAGATATTGCAGACTTAACATTCGTTGGGAAATTCATAAATAAATTTTAAAAAAAGAAGGGGGGTTAAGTATCTAACAGTAAAACAAATACAGGAGACCTTACGCGTCAAATATTAACACGGGGGATCATCATCATATATATATATATATATATATTGATACTTTTGTAACTATCTACCAGTGTTACCTATTATGATAGTCTGTCTAATTCCAAGTATAGATAATATATTTTAATACTGTTTTTAAATTCCTTGCAATTCTGAGCATGTAAATTTAAAATGAAAATAAGCAAAGTGATGTTTTAATTAAAAAAAAAAAATTTTGTGTTTTAATTTCAGACCAAAATAATCATAGGTGTGGTTATTCTTCTGGTGTTAGCTGTCATCATCAGTAAGTTGGACATTTTCATTTTAAATATTCATCAGTAATTTTGTCATGTGTGTTTTAAGTAGGATTGCTGGAATGATTTTCATTGGCTGATGCTAAGTGTCCACATCACATATCGTCTGTTTTTCTGTCATGCCATTTAGTTTGAAATTTTTATGATGTGCATAGCACAAGGTCACGCTTGAGGTGGACAGTTTTCTTTTGAGAGATACATGGATTGCTGGTGGAGCAGGTCTGATGATTTAAAACCGAGAAGCACCAGTTGTAGTGCTATTGAGTTGGGTATTTAAAAAATAGTGTTAAAATAAAGAAATTTTCACATAAGTTTAAAATAAGTAAAAAAAAAAAAATTTCCTTTAGAAAGTTAGTTAGAATAAAACTAGAGCTATGTGTACAGGACATGACATTATAGACAGGAAGTCTCAAGTGACACGTAGCGGATAAGCTGATCAAATCTTTTTTTTTTTTTTTTTTTTTTTTTTTGTAAACCGTGAGAGAGCGGTTAGGTTTGGGACAACTGTTACAATGATCATGACGAGAAAGAAGAGAGAGAACAAATTGCTGCTACATGTCATCTACACAACAAGGCTCCAGCTGTTTACGTGATAAGCCACGTTCCGAATAATTTGCTGGGATCGAATAAACGGCTAATAAGTAGAGAAGTAGTGGGAGGAGACAAATGACGTAAATAATTAAGATAGAAGGGGATAAAAACAAATAACTATTGTGAAGAAAGAAATATCATCATCATGATCATGGTTTTTTTCATCATTCCTGGAGGAGGAACCCCTCCTAGATTTACTTCCATCTTGTTTTGTCTCTGACTAGGCGTGGTCATGTAGCTATGCATGATAATGATGTTCATCCATCGCTTGCAAAGATGACCGTGATCATTATATTTATTTGTGTGTTCAGAGATGGCTCATCAGTCCGATCTGAACTCTGAAGTATCTCCCATGTGTAGAGCACTTGTGGGATGATTCTGTCGCAGAGGTGCTGACTGCTCTTTCTTTCTGAATAACACGTTTCCTCTTGCATTCCTTAATGCATGCAGATTCAGCAATCATGGCTCCTTTGTGACTTGCAGTACGCCTGGAACATCTGTTCTGTGCTAGGTTTTCCCACGAGTTGGAATACAGACCAAACTGTTTTAGAAACACCTTCAAGCTGCCCTCCTACGGTTCTTTTGCCTTCTGTCAGCTCACCGTAAAGGAGCTGTTTTGGAGGTCTTGAATCTGACATGTGCCATATATGATCCGCCCAATGAACCTGACACTGTTACAGCATGGTGTATGCTAATAGGAGACTTGATCGGGCTAAAACCTCTGTGTCTCGTATCCTGTCTTGCCACTTGATTTTCATCAATCTAGGTAGGCAGGTCATGTGGAAATAGTTCAGTTTCTTGGCATGTCTCGTAGGCGTACAAGAGGATGGTAAGAATCACAGCTCTGTATACCTAAAGTTTGGTCTGCAGCCGAATTCCTCTACGCTCCCATACGATGGATTGAAAACGTCCAAAAGCAGCGTTAGCTTTGACTATCCTGCAGTTGACGTCATCGTCTATGTGTACTGCCCTTCACAGGGTACTGTCTAAGTAAGTGAACTTGTCCACTGCTTTTAAGTTGGTTCCATGAATTGAGATCTGTGGCTCAATATATTGTTTCCCCAGCACAGGCTGATACATTACCTCGGTCTTCTTTAGCCCAAAGTTGTCACATGCTTCAGAAAAAGGATTAACAATGTGTTGCATGTTTGACTCTGTGTTAGCATTGAGGGCACAATTATCAGTAAACAGAAGATCTCGTATGATGGTGGTCTTAATCCTGGTGACAATACTAAGTCGTTTATGGTTGAACAACTTCCTGTCTGTCTAGTAATTGATGCATACTTCGGGGTCTTCTGGGTTGAATGCATCAGTCAGCATCGCTGAAAACATCATGCTGAATAGCGTTGGGGCCAAGACAGCCGTTGACTGGGAAATCATTGGAAGCCTCTCCATCATCTATGACACGAGATATTATGCCATTGTGAAATTGTCTGACAGCTGAGGTTAATTTATCAGGACATCCAAACTTGGCCATGATCTTCCATAGTCTCGCCCGGCTTACAGTGTTGAAGGCCTTTGTCAGATCAACAAAGTTTGTGTAGAGGTCCTGGTATTTCTGACATTTTTCCTGGAGTTGATGAGCAGCAAACACCATGTCAACTATGCCTACGCTCTGCATGAAAACCACATTGACTTTCCGGGAGGAGGCTATTTACAATGTGTTCGGTTAAACGATTGAGCAGCAATCTTGCAAGAATTTTATCGACTATGCCGAGAAGAAAAATTCATCTGTGGTTGTTGCAGCTCTGTCTGTTTCCCTTCTTGTAGATATGCACTATGGATGCATCTTTGAATTCCTGGAGGAGTAGGCCTTTTGCCCAGAATGAGAGAAAGAGCTCATGTAGTTTTTTTTGTCAGTGTGGGATCACCTGTCTTCTAAATCTCTGAGGCTATGCCGCCATCAGAGCCTCGAGCTTTGCCCCAAGAAATCTGTTTTACAGCTTTCTCAACTTCTGGATCGTAGGCATCTCATCAAGGGTTTGGTTTGCTTCGATTTGTGAAAGCCGTGCAATCGCCTCATCATTGATTGAAGAAAGCCTATTCAATACAGAGTTGAAGTACTCAGTCCATCTGTCTAAGATACTGGCACGCTCTGTTATCATTGTTGTCTCGTCATAGGACCCAGTTGGCTGTCAAGGTCGCCTATCCACCAGGTTTTACTTTGCCTTTCACTTAGTCTTTTCTATTTCCCCGGGGTCCCTTCTATCACACTAGATGTCAACCTGTTGTCCGTAGATCTATATTTAACTGTCCATATGGTGGTTATGATTTCATTTACTCTAATTTGCTGTCTGATCCAGGTGTTTCTTTTTCTTTCTCGTAGATTGATGCCGAGCATAAGGCATTCCACTTTGCGTTGTGCGACTCTTAGCTTTTCTATTGTCAATAATACATATTGACAGCCCATGTTTCGCTACCATATGTTTATGAAAACATTTTGGAATTTTTTGATATTTAATAATAAATATAACATACTGACTGAAGAGGTTCTGGGTTGTCTAATGTCTACTTGTAGTGTCATTGTCTGAGGATGAAATTGTAAACAAAGCCTATATACAAAAATTTTCTGAAGTAAAAAATCTCAGTATTTCAACATTGTCCGACCATCTGACACAAATTGGTATGGCGTAAAAGCTCGATGAATAAAGCTGTTGTCTTTCTCACCTCAACTGTATCAGTCGAGGATCTGTCCTCGACAATTAGTGCGGCAGAGACAGTTATTGTGGTGGCCTTTTTTTCGCTCGGGCTGTGGTATTTGTTCTCTTCAACTCTAGGAGGTCCACCTTCCAAATTCTTGCCTTCTTGCTTTGGGAAGGACTTAGTTTATTGCTGACTGCCTGAGGCACCCTCACAGGGGAATGCTGATGGGACTGCTCAGGGAATTTTTAAGGGGCTAGTGTGCATCACTTCTTGTGTGTTGGCTTAGTATCCTCACCTTCTGAACTTTGCGACACATCTTCCCGCAATGGGAGGGAAGTAAATACACGTGACGAATAAATGCTCGTTTCGGAAATCAGTCATTATTTTCCGAACAAACTAATGAACTGTAATTTTCTTTGATTTATTTTTATTTATGTTTAGCTGGAACAGATTTTTGTCTAGGAAAAAACTAATAATATTTTAAATATTTTCATATGTAAAAGGGAAGTAACTTTACCCTTAAGTTATCTCCCTTGATCAAAACAGCATTTTGGAAAGCTGTTATTTGCCCATGCATTTGAGACTAACTGATAAATGGGAAGTATTCAATGGATGTTCACTCGGCGACAGACAATTAAATACGTCCTCATTTAAAGTAATTTTTTTTTTCAGTTTTATTTATATAATAAATACTTGTTATTGTTGTTCTACACAGAATCGTTTTCATCCAAATTATTTCTTTATATTTGTGTCTTACCACTTACCGTCTTACCACTTTATATCAATTTCTTTTTGAGTATTTCTATCTTTGTTATTTGAAATTAATTTTTCTTTTTCTTTTTAGTTCCAATCATCGTCCAGAACTCTTAAAGAAGTTGTCATGGTTGAGCAGTTATTCATCCAGGAATCTTGTAAAATGTTGCTCACAATATCTCGGTGACACACACACAATGGGATCGGCTATTTTCTACCTAGTTCAGTCATATCAACCCCTTTCATATCAGACGTGGTGACCATAATATTGGTCACCTTATATTTGGAACTGTAAAATTTAACAAACTTAAAAAACTAAATACATTTGCTCTTTGAAAAGTTCACCCTTCTGTCCTGGCAGACGTCTGCGTTTCAAGGAAAAAAACAAATATTGAGGGATTGCTTCTGGGCTTTGATTTACTTGTACAGAGTGACCTCCCCCAAAATGCAACCCATAGAATTGTTAACAAAATTCACAATCTTTTCTGCAATCTAACCATATATGGTATTAATAAACTTCAACTAATGTCTAACTTGTCCACCAAACTTCAGACATTAATGTCCAACAGTTTTAGTTTTAGCGCTGTTCAATTATAAGCACATCTTGATACAACATGCAAAATTGTCAATAAATCTGACATACTCCTCTTTTGGAACTCCCCTAATTTTAGCTGTGATGACCCTTTGAGTTCAGGAATAGTCTGGGGATTGTTTTGGTCGACCAAATCTTTGAGGTAAACTCATAGATAAAAATTTGTAGTGTTATGGGTGTTATGAGTGTGAATCCCTTTCAGGGTTACATCTCCTACTGATGAGACGATCAGCAAAGTGTCTCCACATGACGGCAATAAAAGAAAACCTGTTGGCCATTTATGACTGAAATGTTGTGGAAAAGACTAAAGTTTATTTGTATGAAAGGTTGCATTGCAGAAAGGATTATTAATTTTATTGATTATTTCATCGGTTGCATTTGTAAGGGGGGGGGGGGAGATCACCATGTATTTTATTTATTGATCATTAATCTATTCATTTTTAAAAAAAATTCTTTTTGTAGTTTTATTTAAACTAAAGGAGTTAAATACAAGAAAAGTTGATAATTTGGCACTATAGTTAACAGCCGAGAAATCAAAACAAAATATACAACAAATAACTTTTACCGAACACATTAAAATAAAAATTTTCTATCGACCTGTATACTATTTTCACGCTTTTTTATTTCAAAATTAGAATTTGTTCATAGTTCTGTATTGTTAATCGACGCCATTTTCAATTTTTTAACTGCTTCGGTAACTCAACTTAAATGCAGAAATAATAAATCTTACAATCGGTTTCCATACTTTAAAAGTTAATGGATCGCTAGAAAAGTACATTTTAATGCGTTTGGTTGAAAGTTATTAGTTGTAATTCTTTTTGTTTCCAATTTCTTGGCTGTTAACTATAATGTAGGATTACCGGAAAGTTAAACTGTAGATATTTTCAAATCTGTATAATAACTGACCTCAAATTATACAATATTATTATTTTCAATTTCATATGTGTCCGAGTCGTTTATCTTTGTTGTTATTCGTTGTCAACTAATTAATAATGTTTTTGCGTTAATTATTAATCTTTTTCCGGAATAAACTTTTAGTATATTTCATTTTGTAGGAACTATTAAAATATGTTTTTAAAACCTAGAAAAAATATTAAATTTTTCAAATATTTTGTTTGAAACGAAAATAGAAAAACTTTTGTAACATCAGATAAACATACTATCATCTATGAAAACATACTTTTCTCACAACCAGATCATCAGTTTGTTAATGAGTGCAACTGGTACTACTGCTACCCATGCTCCTCTAGTGTTCTATCTATTCTCATGCATATTAACAGGGTAACCCCGAGAAGGATGTGGCTGCTTACCATGCACAACGATCATTCACTATAGAGAGACTATATTTTGAGCATCACATAATGCTAGGATGTCTAGAGATTAGTTGAGGACACCCCTGGAGGCTAACTCGGAAAAGTATTACCCCGCTGAAAACCATTGATCTCATGTTTCACCATCAATTGAGGGATGAACCAAGAGGAAAAAGATAAATATAAGTATTATTTGGATTATTCAGACTACTGGTCTCATCTTGGACGTAATTCTCACAATGTTTTGGCCGATGTCGCCTCCGACGTCCTCCAAGTGGGTCTTGTCAAATTCTGGAATCTGTATGGAATTTTAAATAGAACCCTTTATTTAATCCATGGGGGTAGCTTGTCCTCATTCCGGCAGCCATGTATTCATGGACTTGTGGCGCAATGGATAAAAGAGCTAAGTAATAATAAGTTCTCAGTGAGTCTTCTGGGAGATTGAAAGTTCAATTCTCAGTATGAGCTATACTAAGAATACTATTAAGAATTACTTAAGACTTCTACCTGGTCATGGCTGATGGAACAAGAACAAGCTACCCGTGTTGATTAAGTAAAGGGTTCCATTCAGAATTCTGTCCAAGTTCAACAAGACGCATCTGAAGACGGACAGAGGTTACATCAGCCGGAACGTTGTGAGAATGACATCCAAGATGAGAACTGTAGTCCGGATTATCCAAATAACACAAATTATCGATCCTCATTCAAAAAATTCTGAAACATATTAAATACCTTGCATTAAATTTCTTTGCATCTTATCCATATTTTCAAATAGGAAGTAACATTCGTACTAACATAGGAACAAGGCTATTATTATATAGATTAACATTTAGAATCTTAGTTTTAAGTGAAGAGCTTTTACGGATACGTTTTGGTCGATGAGTGATGCATTATTGGATTAATACTGTTGGGTAAGGTATGAACCCAAAATTTTCCTGCAGTTACGTGTAAAATAGCAATTTGTGTTAAATTAATTGTATACAGTAGGTGAATTGTGTTTTGTCATTAAATGACTTTAAAGGGTTGATATGCCATAAAATGAAGGAATTAAACCTTGGTTCGTAGTTGGATTTTCAAAGTTCGATAAACGTTTAACACAACCAAATTGGTGATCATAATTATTCATATTTTCTAATCTAAGACAAAGAAAAGTTGGACCTAAATAGCATTTAAGCTGACAAATCAGACTTTGCTTCAAACTAACCAATTTTCATTTGTTATCTCCGTCAAGGAGGTTATGTTTTCAGTTCAGTTTGTTTGTCACTATATTTGTGTACAGCTTAGCGTTCACATCGCTTGACCAATCGTCACCAAACTTGGTCAAAATATCTGTCATGATTTAACTTAAGATTTAATTTAATTTTGTGATATAGATTTATGGTCATGGAAAAGGTTAAAGTAACACTTTTGGCGATAAATTTGGTTCTGTTCATAGCAGAGACTTACTACTTGCCTCACATCTTATCTGACCTTAAAAAGTTTGGTCTATTTTTCCAAATTTGCTCTTTGATAACATTAACCATCATGCAAAATGTCATCCTGATCAGATAAATAGTTTTTGAGTTATCAACGTTTCTATATCATAACTTCAGGAATACTTCATACAATATGGAGAAGTAAGGCCCAGATAAGAGTTTGACCCATCCTTACATTGAGGTATGCAGTTTCACGTTCTTGCTGTTGTACATGTTGTCGGCAATATAATAACATGCTTAGCTGCAATTTATGTTTTGAATTACTTAGTCCGACCCAGACCGACTCCTAAAATAAATCATTTTTTAATAATGACTTAAAACTAAAAATCATCAATGGAGATAACTCATTTTAAATTGAAGGAGTTGTCTACCTTTAAGTTTAAAAACGGATGAAAAGAGTAAGGTAGGTCATTGAGAGTATACGTATAAGCCGTTGTCACTGGTGGCTTAGTATTATTAAAATTGGATAGTGTTCAGGAGAGATGAAGAAACATAATTTATTATAGGTTAGTATTTGACTATATCTTAGATCCAGTATTATTTACATTTTTTGGATTCTTATATCTATCAGGTTTGGTTTGTTTTATGGCATATACACAATCTATGGTTCATTTAATGCTGAATAAAGTTGTCAAATGGAATCCTATAGGTAGGATATTTATTATTTTATATTCTCAGAAACATTACTGTTAGAATGAAATTTCACAGTGAGGGTGGGAACATTATTCCTTGGCAACGGTAATCTGTGTTCTTAACACGATTGGGAGAGAAAAATAAAAAGGAGAAATAAGGTTTTAATTTTTAGAAGAATACGATTGATTAGTACAGTTGGGGATGAACTTATAGATACTAGGGCATGACGTGACTAATCAATTGATCAGATCGGGCCACTCTGACCTTCTGTTTCACTGAAGTAAGGGCTGAAGTGGATTGTCACCAGACCACGTACTGCTCAGACACCAGGATTCCGTCTTAAGATATCACGGGTTGCCACCCACGACCTACCGGTGGAACCCGTTTTTTTTTGGGGGGGGGGGTATCCCTCTGCATGGGGTTGCAGTCACCAAATTTGTGGCCTCGCCGACAGGGCGAGTATACTTATCACATGATACTATAACAGTGAAGATGAGGAGACAATTTAAAACCTGTAAAGGTTGTAAGTTATTCTGATCTTTTATTATATAAAAGAGTTATTGGTTTGTCTAGCTAAAATCAAGAACTACACATGACACACCAACAAAGCTGATATATTCTTTTTCGGCATTGCCGCAAACAAAATATAGACCTTTTTTTTTTTTTTAATATTCATTCTTTAAAATGTCAACAGGAACAGAATTAGCCAGGTGTGTTGGGGTCAACATTTGAAGCAATGATTTTAATTTTTCCAGTTGCTAGAGAAAGGAGTGATAGAGAGAGGGTGAGCAGGATAGAGAGAAAAAAGAAAGATTTTACGCATACTTTTTAACTCTTCTATTTTTGTTGTCCATGTTCCCGGGCAACGCGAGATAATCATGTTAGTTCTTAACTAAAAGAAAGTGATTTTTCTATAAATAAATACTTGGGGGTTTAAATCTTCAGACTAATGTGAAAGATTTATAAATCACTGTAATTTATGGATACAAAAATATTTATTGATTTTGTTTATTTTTATTCATTTATTTCTTAAACTTCCAAATAAAATATGTTGATTTGATAAACTGTTTTTAACTCCTTTATTTTAAAATTTTTGACACGGATATGGAAAAAGTTATTTTGAACTTTGGTCAAGTCTTTCATATTAAATATTCATTGTTTTGGAATGTTTATACTCTAACAAAATCTGCTTCAATCATAAAGGATTCTTTGATAACAGAAGTTTTAACTTGTATATTTAACAACATTTGGTAAAAATTAAAGGAAATAAAAAATACATCAATAAAAAAAAAAATGGAAATAAAAGCAATAATTTTATTTTTATTTAAATTTTTTCAAATTATTTTTTCCTATATTGTTTTCATTATATATTTATACTAGCAGGGTTACCCGGTACCAACCAAGGGTTTTAATTTCTTCAAATTATGTAGATGTGTAATATTGTAATTTCAAATGTCCAAGTTCATTTTGAAACAAAATCAGAGTAAAAATAATTATGCTTGGTTGAGGTTCAAACTCATAGACTCTGTCTCTACAAATGGGACATTAAGTGGTAACCCACTTAAGTACGATATGGTGATGCTATTAATCCAAGACATAAAGCAGACTGTCTATTTTTCTTCTTTCTCTCTCAGGGAGGGAAATGAAGAAGTAAAAAAAAAATAAAAATAAAATTTTCTTTTAAATTTTAAGTGTTCCCTTGCCTCTTTTCAGTCAAAAAGTTCATATTACCTGCTGCTGATATCTAGGTCATTATTTAAGATGGCACCCATTTAAAAAAAAATCTTCGGGGGGGGGGGGGGTTAAACTACACTATGAAAGAAAATAAATTGAAAAAACATTTTTGTTGTTAATAACATGAACCAATGTCCCATAAAAAAAACTTGTGAATCAAAATCAGATATTAGTTTTGTAGCACGAAAGCTCCTGGGTTATTTCATACCAAAATCAGTTTGCCAGAGTCTAAGCTATTGTTGAGGTGGGCTGTTCTCTGTTGGGCTGAGGTATGGTCCTGTGTAGTTCTAGGAGATCCACCTTCCCAGGCTTTACCTTCTCACCCTTTGAGAAGGGGTAAGTATATTGCTAATTGCATGAGACGCCCAGGCATTTTTTGTAGGTCAGTGTTCTTCCTCTAGAGCGCTGGCTTTTTAAAATCCCATTTTCCCGACCTTGTGTCACATCTTCCTGCAGTGGGAGGGAGATAAATAAAGCTTCTTAACCACAAAGATTTAAGAAACGTACTCCCTTTACCCTATATATTAGATGTTCTCATATAAATCTAAATACTATTCTTTTTGTTAACTCCAAATTTGAGGTTGACCAGTTACTGTAGAATTGGTCTTTACTAATTATCACAAATTTCTTTACTTTTGTCAGAAATTGGAAGGTAAAATAACACGCGCACACATGAACTGCAATACTTGTCCCTTGGCAGGGTCATAATACTAAGCCACGTTTGACCCTATAATTAGTGCAATGAGGTCGGATCCCCAAATACTTCAAAACAATCAAATCCCACTCTGAGAAAATAGAGCTCACACTGAAGTTATCGGGTTAGAAACTTTTCATTTTGTTGAGTTAATCTTTCCTCTCCATCACAGGGTTTTATTTTATGTGTATACGTATATAAATTGCTTTTATTTGGTATTATTTCTGCAGTTTACGATTTTTTTTTTTTTTTTTTTTTCTTAACAGGCTGTTTAATACACACACACACACATATATAGAAATAATGAATAATAAAACATGCACTTTAACACTTTACTGCATTTTTCACGGTTTTTCATGGAACATCAAAAGTGTGTCATTTGGTATCAAACAAGGTGAGATAAAAAGCGATCGAAGTTATCCACCCATGTTTTTAATTTTTTATTTATTTATTTTCTTTAGTTTATATACTTATTCTCTCTCTTTCTCTATCCATTTAACATTATTTTTCCCTTATTCAGGATTCAGACGTGTTTTGATATTTTGCAAGCTCACTCTCCAGTCCTCACGGTTCAGCATGTCAACTATTTTCAAATTCCTCTCCATATAATTCTGTCTAATCACTTGCATTCCAAGCTTTCCTTAGCTGGCCAACCCTCATGCGATTTAAGACGTTATTAATATTTTTCATTCTTATTTATTGTTTTGTTTTGTTTTCAATTATTATTTGATCACTAATAGATAATTATTTTAATTTGATTGCAGGGTTTAAAGGAAAATAATAAAAACAAATAGTCACTCCCTTATTTTATTTTTGATAATAATCTCTATAATATAGAAGAGCTTGTCTATTTAGTCATCTAATGTTGTCAATAGTATATGGCCTATAAACTCAATATTTTATTCTGATTCTTCAGTTTCCTTTGTGGAAACTTGGCCCATGTTCTTAACAAGAAAAATGTATTTCTATTCACTTTCTGTCAAATAAAATTGTATCCAATTCGGAATTATTTTACAATGGTCACATTTTGCTCTAATGACTGACAAAACAATAAAAGCCGCAACAGCAGCATATTACATTTATTAAGGCTTAGCTTTATCGCAACCAACTTGCTGCATATATGGGGGTTGATTAGACTAAAGGTCTTAATTTTGATCTTTTCTCTCACTAGCCGCTTTTAATTTTATTAAAAAAAAATGTTTTTCTCCTTCTACTGGAAAATCCACTACTTAATATTGATTAGTTTGCTATTCCACATAGGCTTCTAGAGATGTATTTTGAAAATAATGGGTGGTGTTTGAAGCACAAAACGATGTTGTTTTTTTAAATATTTTTATTATTATTCAGTATTTCAAATGCTCTGTGTTCTTCATTGGGAATTAATCGAAAAAAAAAAGAAGGAAATGAGGTCACCCGTTAGCGGGGTGGGGGTATTACTGTGTTAGGAATGAAATGGTAATGTTTGTTGGAGGCGGAGGGGGGGGGGGTAAAAAGAGGGGTGTTTTCTCAGAGTTGTTGAAATATTTATAAAGGCTGTTAGCAGTTTTTATATATAAAAAAAATTTGGTTATTTAATTATGTAAGTATAATTATCGAGTAAGAGTGTTTTGCGAGACTTCTTGTGTTTTTCTGAGTTATGAATAAAAGCAATGACGGTGTTATGTATTTGTGTTCTGTCAAGATAGAGTAATTTTGTATTTTAATTAATATATTTAAAAGTTTGCTAAGTGTTGTTTAACTGTGTCTAGAGGCTGTTATTATTTTTCTTTAAATGTTATATGTAGCTTAACAGTAAATTATACAGATTGATGTATAAAGCATCGTGGAATTTTCTGCTAATAAACGTATACTTTCTTAAACTAATTAGATTATATGTACATATGGAAACAGCATGTATAAATGAGTTAGATGGATGAGTAGGTTTTTACTACTGATTTTCTGCTCCTGTTCGATCGAGTTGATGGAAGGTTGTTAGGGGGGGAGGCACTCCTCCACAGACATCAAGATGCTCATGTCAACTATATATTATCAACCGTGTGTCACTATAACTGATTCCAGTTGTCTTTTACTTTTTATGCACTGACTCACCTATTGATTAAATATACTTAAATGGCAGTGACTATGATGTTGGTTGGGATGATGAGGTAATTGATAACCCCTATGTTGGCAAGTATTCATTGAAAGTATTTTCTATTGTACAAGACATTTTTCAAATAATTTTATTTAAGAATTTTCATATTCTTCCGTGTGATTTGTATTCTAATTCTGGGATTACTTCTTGTTACACATCTGTCAAATTGTTCTGTAATAACGCAAGAGGGGGCACGATTGGCTTAATGGATACCATTGCAGACTGTGGAATCGGTTATGGCAGGTTCAAATCCTATGTGATCCATTTCGTTCAATTGCACCCTAATGTTACAAGGATTAACACATAATTTCCACTAAGCTATGGGCAAAACAGCAACTCAATAAATCGCTTGCAAATAACCTGAACAGAAAATTTTTTAAAAAAGGACAAAAACCTGAAAAGAAAGTGGAAAAGTAAAACTAGAGACATTCAAAAAAGAAAGGCAAAGACAGAAAGAAAGAGTAAAAGTATAAAAAAAAGAAAAAAGTAAAATGCGAAAATTCAAAAGGGAAAGAAATTAAAAGTAAAAAAAAATAGATTATATACGAAAGAAAAAATTAAAAAGAAAAAGAATGACTGAAAAAAAAAATTTAAAAGGAAGAAAGATAAGTAAAAAGAAAGAAAAATTAAAAAAGAAATAATTCCAAAAGAAAGAAAAAAGAATGTAGGTAAAAGAGAAAAAGTCATTATAAACTCCCCAATATGTCCTTTTGATTTAATATTTTTCTGTCTCTTTTGTAAGCAACCGACAAACGTTTTTGAACTCAAAATTTTCTATAAATTTTTATCCTTGACTGTTTTAATATATTTTTAAAAATAGAAAGAAAATTGGTGGAAAATGTGTGTTAAAAAAAAAGATTTTTTTATTGGAAGAAAAAAAAAAGTATGAAAATAAAATCTGTAAAAAAAAATAAACAAGGTATATGTAAATGATGCCCTCATCCTCCCTAAAAATGCCACCCACAAATCGTTAATAAAATTCACAATCCTTTCTGTAATTGGTACAAATAAACTTCAGTCTATGCCTGACTTGCCCACGAAATTTCGGTCATGAATGTTTGACAGTCTTTGTTTTATCGAGATTCAATGATATGCGGGGACAGTTTGGTGATTCTCTCATCAGTAGGTTTGTTGATGGATGACTTCACACTCACTGGATCTTAACACCAGGGATAAAAATCTGGGAGTTATCTCAAAGATAATGTCTATCAAATCAATTCCTAGACTATTCTTGAACTTAAGATGACCAGCACAGCCAAAATCATGGCAGTGTCAATGTGAGATGAATGTGTGAGGGTTATTGAAAATTTTGACATCATATCCAGGTGTTCTTATCATGGGACAGAAATAAACAAAAGCTATTGGACATTCACGAATGAAATTTGGTGGAAAAGTCTGGCATACACTAAAGTTTATTTGAACCCAAATATGTTTGGATTGCAGAAAGGGTTGAGAATTTTAATAAAGATTTAATGGGGTGAATTTTTTTTTTTTGGGGGGGGGGGGTCATGCTATATATTTATAAAATTTAATAATTTTTGAAGAAAAACAAACATTCCAAATGTAACTAAATTTTTTATGTGATCTTTAAGTCATTCGAGTGTTTTAAATTTTTTGAGAGAACCAACAGAAGTGAAAAGATTTTATATAAAGAAAAAAACGATTTTTAAAAGTTCAGAAAGTAAAAAAAAAAAAAGTAAATAAATTGATGTAAACATGTTTGTTAATTAAACATTCTGTGAATATTGTTTTGTCATTTGTTGTTTGAATTCGTATTGGAACTAATTATAGTTTGCCTTGATTTACTTTTTCAAGTGGACAAATCGAATTCTGGGTGGTCAAAACTCAAAACCAGACATATTTCTTGTGTAGTTTCTCTTCCCTTAGTGAAATATTTCTCACTTGCAGCAACCCTGTTGCATTGCAAACATGCAACACACTAAACATGCCACTCTTCATGCATGTTTACAGATCGTTGCACATCGAAAACTCTGAAAATGGTAGTTTTACTTATGTCTTTGTGTTTATTTGCATGTTGCACCTCTTGCATCAACTCCATAATGCGTTTGTATATGTTGAGCACTAGAGAGCGTTGTAGACTGGAGAAAATGTGGTTTGCGTGCATAACAAGTGATATAACTGCATGCAACCTAGCTGGTGTCAATCCTTTCAACCAAACTGCATGGATGGCAGGCATGAGACATTGCCTGGTGTTGCCCAATCTGAAGTCCAGGTTAATGAAATTGTCAGTTGGATGATGAACAATACTATGAAAGGATTGGAAACAATGAATGGAATGGACAACATTTTATTACTTAAGAGGACGGCTTGACAAGTATTGATATTGGACTTGAAGACGACCATATTGTTGTCTGCAAAGAAGCAGCCACCTAACAATATGTTCGACAGATGGGAAGTTCTTGGAAAGAAACTCTGTTTATGAAAATTCCATTTGATTTTAGGTACATAGAGGAAGAAAGTACTTTGCTGTGATGATAGAAAGACACGTTCCTGGTGTGAATGTTTTTCAGATCGGATCTCAGTCTAGCACTTTCCATGGGAATGATGACAGAGTAGGAAGTAATATAACTAACTACCTGAACTATGCTCATTTAGAAGATGGGAAGTTTAATGAAGTATGCATGCACGACTTAACTATCTATGTACAGATTGACCAACCAAATGCATGCACACTAAGAATCAGTCAAATCTAGAACTTTCTACAAAGTGCGTTGAGTCTGAAAGCAGCTGGAAAAGAGAGAGAAGGCTGATGTTTCGGTTTTTATACTATCCACAAAATTAGGAGGTTGATATTTTGATGCTTGTGATTGGTTGAAATAAACTGCTGATTTGATATTTTGTCCAATCGAGAGTCGATGCTTTAAAATAATATGCTGCTGCTGCTTCCAATTTACAAAGACATCTTAAATTTAGTAAATAAACGAGTTTACATGTGAAGTTAGTGTCTTGATGACATAATTCAATCCAAACTACTTTTCTAGATGTATTAAGTTAAGGGGTGGATGGAGGGGGATAAAAACTGAAGTTGATATGAAGAGGCCATAAAGAACTCGCATTGGATTGAAGGGGCCACCACTAGAACAAGATTAAGAAACAATAGTCTAAGGAACTCTACACAATTGTTTCTCCTGCCTTTTTATAATAAAGACACATTAGAATGTGGACTTTTAAAATATCACGTTTAACACACAATTTCTTTTCCTAAAATGAATGCAAAATAAATGGTTCATTCATTTATTCCGTTCATAGACTTATGTGTAGAGTGGCATTCTTTATCAGCATTATATGTCTCAACCTCGTTATACCTATTTCTTTCATCATATCAGCAGTCAGATACAATTGAGGTTTAGTAGAGCATGTGATTCTTTCAAGTATAAAAATATATGTAAGTTATCTCCCCTTGGTTGAGAAGTCAGCCGGAAGAGGGCAACACAGTGGCAAGATTAAGGAACAAACTTTGAAGACGTGCCAGAAGCAGAACCATGCTGGACACTGAGAGAAGCAAATGCTACCTGTAATTGCAGGGGGTCTAGTTGTCACCAGGAAAAGGGCTACGCTGAACTAATACATAGATAAGTACACTATATACAATTTCAGATTTTGACGAACATTTCTCTATTCCATTTCACCTTGACACAAAACCACTACAGCCAATTTCTTTAGCAACATTGTTCCTATTTTTCACTGTTTTCACCAACCAGTCTACATGTTTATAAACCTTTTTTGTGTTATCTTATACATGTTTATATATGTTCAAGTACAAGCATATACTAATGAAAACAAAGTAACAACTCACAAACAATGAAGTATACAAAAAAACATTTAATGTTTGTGAACCCAACTGGGTTTGCTATGAAATTGTGCCCACAAGAATTTGTATAACAAAGTCTGCAAATGATGTGTAAGTTGTGTGTGTGTAAGTTAAGAGAAGTCTTACATAATGGCCACTGAGGAGATTGTAGGCCAAGTAATCTAAGTCAACTCTTATAATAAATAATTCGTATCTCATGTTTTGGTTAGTTAAATTTATTTGGTTTCTTTTAAACAAATTCCCATTTGTATTATTTGGATTCTTCGCGCTTCTATTGGTTGTTATTTTCACAACGTTTTGGCCGTTGTAACCTCGATTTTCTTCAGGTGCATCTTTTCGAACTTGGAAATCTTTATGTCGAACTTGGAAACCTATACAGAACTTTTAACTGAACACTTTATTTAATCCACGTGGGTATAGTGTTCTTGCACCAGGTAGAAGTGTTAGTTAATTAATATGTTATTCTTAGATATTATCGCCTATAGTAATGATTGAACCTTCAACCTCCAGAAGACTGTCACTTAGAACTGATCGTTAATTCATGTTTTTATTCGGGCGCATGTGAGTATAAGTGCGTTGATTAACCATCAGTCCTTAGTGACAGTCTTCTAGAGGTTTAAGGTTCAATCCCTACTACAGGCGATAATAACTAAGATTAACATAATAATCTGTAGCAGTTATACGTAGATGAACTATTTTCTTTTGTGTAAGCTTATGCTCTTACACGGAGTGGTTGATATATTATCCAATCAGAACATTTTGCGTGGACGGTACTTATGCTGAACTGTTCGTACACTGTTTTCCTGCTTTTCCTCAGTTGGATTGTAGACGTCAAACTGAACGGAGGTGTGAGGTTCGCGTCCCAGTGGAACAAAAATGTAAAGCCTAGCACACATTTGACATGCGCGGAGCAGTTGGATGCACGACTTGACACAGGGCAGATGTACACGCGTTCATGCAACTCCGATCGCTATGGGATTTCTTCTTAACTTGTTACTTAAACCTGACAATGGTCTCTTGTTGTTTGTTGGTAAAGCGATCTATGAATAAAGCTGATTTAAAATGTATAAGAAGATTTTGTTTTTATAATTAAGCTAATGGTAACCCCGCTTTCTACCTGCTAAATGGACTTTTAGTTATAGGATTATTGGTTTGGAAGAAGGTCAGGATAAAAAAAAGTCACTTTGTAAAGTTGGTTGTTTTATTTATCTTCTTTCCACAAGGTAAGATGTGACACAAGGTCGGGAAAGTGGGATTTGAAAAGCCAGCGCCCGAGAAGGTGAGCACTCTGGCCTACAAAAAATGCCTGGGCAGCCTCGTCGGTATTCCCCGGTAGGGGCACCTCAGGCAGTGAGCGATAAACTTACTCCTCCCCAAAGAGGAGAGGCAAAGCCTGGGAGGGTGGACCTCCTAGAACTGCACAGGACAAGCCGACAGACCGGCGTAAATCAAGCCCCAAAGGCCAAGACGATACCGGTCTATAGGGTGTAGTATCCATCAGAACAGATACTACACTTTGATCCTGACCAAAAGGCCGAGGTAGAGTTGGTTGTATCTAGCCGCATCTGACTGAAATTGAATATGGCATAAGAAAACGGTCACTATCTTCCATGAATAACACCAAACTCCTCCACTGAAGTATGAATCAACTTTTATTCGAAGGGAACACTGGAATATGAAGAGAGTTGCTAAGTTGGTCGGTTTTATGGTAGAGATGTAATATAGTTTCAGGTCTTGAATTTATTCCGCACCTTGTCACCATGATGATGATGAGGGGAGAGAGAATGCCAGTTTGTATACGTCCGAGGTTTGACTCAAACTGTTGTATTTCACAGACATCCAGCTGTGGCCGGAAATCAGCAGGCTTCTAGTGTGCATGTTAGTGGTGCGCTAATTGCCTGTGTATCAATATGCCAACCAAATTATAACTCAGCGTAACGATAAAGATATTACGCATACATGTAAACAAAAATAGATCCCTCATGCAACTGCTACAGATCTAGAAAATGAGACGATGTCCATTTCTAATACATAAAAGAACTTTATTGGTCGTCATCGTGAATATGTGAATAACAGGAGAAATGAAAGAGAAGGGTGTTAGTGAATTCATCCGTCCATGAATATGGACGAAGAGGACAAATCAGAATGTCCACTTGGTTAAATGAAAGTCCCAAAGTAGGAGAGAGAAAAGAGTTCTTGTAGAAAGGATATGTGTCTGTACACAGGTGTGAAAGTCAGTTCATGCGTATGTAGTTATGTGCGTGTGTTGTATTAATTCCACGTGTATGAGGCAGTAGCCATTTTGGATCCTTGTCAAAGTCGAACCCAGGGCCAAATTTCCGGGAAGATGTCTGCTGCGTCCCCAGAGAGGAATCTGGGGAGCTGGTCTGAGCAAATGAGTGTGTTTACCAGTGCCAATGAAAAAGAGGAAGTCCACGTTGTGTAATCTCTCTTATTGTATCTCTTGTCACGTGGTCAGCTTGCATGAGAGATGGTCTCTGATTGGGCAAGTCGGAAGGGATGTTAAATGCCTGCACCAATCAGCGCTGATCTTATGAATTAAGCAGATTCAAAATCGTAAACCACATGCTGTCGTTGCTTGTCGCCTGCTGCTACACAGACTCTTTTACAATACAAATTAAGAAACATTTCTACCCGGTCATAGTTGATGAAACAACAACAATCTATACCTGTGGATTAAATAAATGGTTCAGTTATAAATTCTGTAAAAGTTCATCAGTAGTGATGGGATGATTCCAATAGTTTTCCTGATTCTGATTTAATTACCAATTCCGATTCTTCTAAAATCTCTAAATATTTAGTTATAGAGTTGTTGTTTTTTCTAATTTTCGGATTACATTAAAACCCATGTAATATGTGCATATATTTTCGCAAATGTAAAATACACTTGTGTGGGTGGAGCGTGTGTGTGATCTATCGATTTTAGTTTTACTGTTAGTTTAAAATCAATTAATATTTATCATTTTATCATTAGTATCAGCAAGGAAAAATTTTGTTTTACACAAAAACAAAAAAAAATTAAAAGAATCGTTTTTGGCATCGGAAAATAGATCCGCATTTTTCCGATTCCGATACCCCCAAAACGTTTCGATTCCGATTAATCGTCCCAACACTATGCCTGAGTTCGACATAAAGATTCCTAAGTTCGAAAAGATGCACCTGAAGAAAATTGGGCCCTTTTATAGTTGAAGCTGGCAATTTGTCATATCAAGGGAGATAACTTTTCTGGTGCAACTTCGGAAAAGCCTCAATACGGAAAACCGATAATATATTAAAAAAAAAAAAATGAAGGCATATAGGTATCATGTGTGTGACCGTGACGGAACAAAGATATCGTACACCAAAAATTATGTAAATTGATCAAGTAGTTTTTTTTTTTATCACAGATAATCAAATTTTGTCATTTTTTTCATGCTCGCTGGTTAGCTAGCCATCTTGAAAAACAGGAGACGTTATTCAGCCCAGCGTTATAAAAAAAGGCCAAATCGTTATCAGAAAAGGGGCAAATTTTGTGGATTTGGCCTTTTTTGAAGCAATTTGATCTTAATGACAACAATATAAGGAAAAGAAAAAATATTTGATTAAAATAACGTTAACACTTTCAAAGGGTTGTCCTTTGAAAGTGTTAACGTTATTTTAGACGTAACGATATAAAGCAAAAAAAATTAAATATTTTATTAAAATAACATTAAAACTTCCAAAGGAACATTGTAATATAATAATTTAATTTATGCCTTGAAGATTGTAATTTACTTTCAAAGGAAAAAGTTGAGAAATAAAAAGTCATGCCTAGAAGATTGTAATTTATTTTGTCATAATAATGATTAACCGGAAAAGTTGAGAAATAAAAAATCATGCCTTGACGATTGTGATTTAAGTAATTTAAGTATTAACCGGATAAATGCTGCTAAACTAAACTACTTAAAAAGGCCAAATCCACAAAACTTGGCCTTTGTTTAGCTACCGTTTGCAAAGATGGCGTCTGAAAAAAACAACAAAATGTGATTTTCTGTGATAAAAAACAACAAAACTACTTGGTCAATTTACGTATTTTTTTGTGGCTTTTCCGAATTTGCACCACTTCTCTTACCTCAAATTACGGGGAAATTTATCTCTCAAATCTCTCAAGCATATTTCGTTGTTTCTTCTTAATATTGTTTCTTAACGTATTTTTTCAGGTTATTATTTAATGTTTGTTAATATTGTTTAACTTTCATTGTTTCTTAACATTTTTTATTTGTTCATTAATATTGTTTCTTTGTTTACTCACATTAAAAAATCTAAAAAATATTTATTTTTGTTAATAAACAGCAATTGTTCAATTTTTAAAAAGATTTCCCATAATTTAAGGTAAGAAAAGTTATCTTGCTTGATATGACAAGTTGAAGGGCCGAAGGTTGAAAGTTACTTTGGCGGAAACGTTGTGAAAATAAATTATTCTGTAATTATAAAAGTTACATTTACGCGGGAAATACAATTTATTTGATAATTCGAAATAATCACACATTACTGTAAATTGTTATTGAATTAACGCAAAATATTTGAAATGCATGAATAGAGGGAAGTAATTTTGACTGAATAAATACTGAATTATCGCTCTTGACAAGGGAGGCTACTCAATATGAAAAAATGGTGTTTTAGTTCTGTCTCAAATAGCTAGCATTATAGCATAATAACGTTGACACACCGGTACTCGTTAGGTCACCAAAGTTATGCGATGTTGAGCCTGGCAAATAAAACATGGGCGACCACCTGGGAATACCAGGCGCTCTATCTCAGAGGACGGCGACATATCCTAATAAAAACAAGCCTCGTCAAAATCGGATTGCCAGTTGACAACTGAAAGATAGAAGTTATTTTCTATATATGTCTATATTCTCAATGTTAGCAACGTTGGAGTTCACAACGTGCATGTTTACCCCCTCTAATAAACCGATATCGTCCGGGCCTTCGGGTCTGGATTTACGCCGGTCCATTGGTTGTCGGTCCTGTGCCGTTCTAGGAGGTTCACCCTCCCAGGCTTTGCCTCCCCTTTTTGGGAAGGAGTAAGTTTATTTCTTACTGTCTGAGGCGCCCCTACCGGGGAATGCCGACGGAGATGCCCAGGCAACTTTTAAAAAGCCAGAGTGCTCAAATTCTCGAGCGCTGGTTCTTTCCCACTTCCCCGATCTTGTGTCACATCTTACCTTGTGGGAGGAAGATAAATAGAAGCATAGAGACCGTTAGAATATCTCTCCAATTTCGCTTTGTTTTCGCCTAAATTTGAGATAACATTGATTTGTTAAAAATATAGAATAATTAACACTCAATAACTCGTAAATGAAAAAAAAACCAAAAAAAAAACCCACATTGGAATGAAATTCTCTATCAAATCTGCTAGTTTTAACACGTGGAAACGATTCATAAGATTTTTTATTGTCTAAAAAAATCCTACAGATCGTTTCAATACGTTAAAACTAGGTTAGGTTTCACCATTTTTTTTTATTCACGAGTTATTTAGTGTTAACTATTCTGTACTTTTATTGCTTAAAAATCTTACACATCGTTTCCACACGTTAAAAGTAGACGTGTTTGGCAGATAATTTCATTCTAATGCGTTTTATATACATTATGTGTTGTTATTTATTATTATTACGAATTTATGAATATTTACTACTCTGTACTTTACCAATTGATTGTTGGTATTATTTTTTACTTCTGGCCCTGAAAATAAATATTTCTTTGTTTTTTAATATATGCTTTTTTAATTTATTCTTACACCGAATTTTTCTAGATGAAGCCTTTTTTTAGGACATTTTTAGATGATTCTCCAGGTTAATCACTATATGCAATATTACTCTTAAAAAGGAAATAGCACAAGCATATATTTTATGTACTTAACTGTAAAGATAAAAAAAAGACAGTACACCAAAATTTACGGAAATTCATCAAGTATTATTTTAAAAACATATTCAAGTTTTATCGATTACTAGGGTCAAGGGAGATAATTCTAACTTTGATTCAAGCAAATTGTTTTTTCTTTTTTTTTAAAACTAAATTTAGTTGAATTAAATTTATAATTATTTCCTTTGACCTTAATAATGCCGAAAATGGCGACCAGAAAGCGTTTACCGGTAAAACTTGAATTTATTTTTTAAAAACAAAAATACTGAATGAATTTCCATGAATATTGGTTTACTTAAAAAAAAAAATCCTAACAGGTAAGTACATAAAGTTTTTGTGCTATTTTCTTTTTAAGGGCAATATTACATATAGCGGTTAACCTGGAGAATCACCCTTTTTATTATTAAATTATCCAATCGTATGTTTTAACTTGTTCATTTTTGTGGAAAAATAATATTCAAAGTTTTTTGTGTGAATAAGTTTGTTTTTCGTGTATATTAAAATTTGCAAAAACGAACATTTTGGTGTAAAGAAAAAAAAAACAAAAAAAATAACATACAAACAAACAAACATACAAAACACATAAAAACAATATGGCCGCCATAGATTAAAACATTTGATTAAAGTTTGATTTTAAACACTTTAAAAAGTAAATTAGAATTTTATTTAAAGACAAGAAAATACAATCTATGATGAATGCCGTGCTCTATTTGCGACTCGGCACGCATAACAAAATCGGATGTTGATCTCTCAACAGCCCAGTAATAATATCACGGAGGTCTGTCCGTAATGAAAATATTTTTTGAACCTGTGAACGCATTAAAAATAAGGTTAACCTGAAAATTAAATTGAAAAACAAAAGTAAAAAATATTTTCTATGGAGCACTGTGATCATATCATTTAATAAAATATACAACTTTACGTTATAATATAAAGGAAAATACTTTGAACGATTTTTTTGGTCGCTAAATTGATTTAAAATCTTATCGTTTAAAATCTGAACCGAGATTTGTAGGGTACTCGCCATCCGAGTTTTAGGCGAAAAAGTAGAATCTCACGAATAACACAAAATAGTAACTGTCCGAAAGAAATTACAGAAACAGAGCCGATGAACGCAGCATACACATACGGCCGGGGGGGGGGGGGATGAACAAAGGGTATAGAGATGTGGCGATGTGGTGGCCGGACAAATGTTATGAGAGAGATGCCTTTATGGGGGCATGTCATTTCAACGTTCGGGTGGCCCGACCACGTGTGGATAAAATTAACAGAATAAACCAACAAAAGGGAAGAAAGTAAAACATTATCATTATATCGGAAATTATATTGGAAAGAAAGCGAAGTAATAATAAAGCTACACACAAGAATAGTATTTAGTAAAATAAAAAATTAGAGTAAAACATATTAAACAAAACAATTTATTTGGATTAGACATTTTGTAGAGCTATCAGTTAGAGCATGCTTGAGTTCATTTTTAAGGAGTGAAAAGTTCCGTTTGTTACACGAGTGAAATATTCGGTTTGTTTAAGTTCGTGTTTGTACGAATGCGTATATGCGAGCGTGTTTGATGTAAAGTGATTTTTTGTGGCAATAGTAATGTGTATGTGTGCTTGAAAGAATAGTTCATTATTCGTGGTAGGAATTAAAAGAGATTACCTACTTTTTGACTTTTTCCTCCCCCACCTCCTCGGTCGAGCCGGTGGGGGACGACGATGATCTGCGTGTGCGGTCGGCCAAAAACGGAAGAGAGAAAGAGAAAAAAGTGACTGTGCCACTTGTTGCGTCCCCCTTTATAGGGTTCAAGTCACGCGTGATCAAGCTGGACTGTTGGTCTCTGATTGGCCGGAATCTTCGGCAAACGTGTTTTCACGAGATAACCTCCTCTTCTCCATCTCAGAGACGAAGAAGGGTTGATCACACAGAGAAAGAAAAGAAGTCGCAACAAATATCCACTTGACCGGTAGTAGAAAAATATTAATTTTCCGTTTGTAAGTGTATACTAGAAGATTGGACACTTCTGCAGATTAGGGACGGGCCGAAATTCATTTGTTTTTATTTTAGAATGTTAAACTAGACACGACTGTTCTAATTTAAATTTTTAAACTGTTCGTTTTGAAATGGAAAAATATACTGTTGATTTTCCCAAATTTTCTGCCCTTCAATACATGTTCTGTTAATATACTGTTGATTTTCACAAATTTTAATTTCTTTGATAAATGTTCTATTAATTAATTAAATTCGCATTACTTATTTAAAAAAATATCATACTTTCGATTTTCGGATAAATTATGTACTTAAAAGTGAAACAAAGAGAGAGAGAGAGAGTTGTCGGCCTCTTACCCTATTGGAGCTCTTCTAAATTGAAAACAAATAAATTTCGGCTCGTCCCTAATCTGCAGAAGTGTCGAAAGTTGTGTAAGTGGGGTAATTGTTGTCACTTGTATATGGATGTGAGAAAATGAAATAGTCTCTGTGTACAAATTAATACGACCGTGTGCACATTCTGTGTAGACGCCAGTATGTGTGTATGCGTGAACTTTTGTACACACATCAGCATGTTTATGCGTGTGAAATGCTGTGTACAAGCCAGCGTGGGTGCATGTGTGAAGTTCTGTGTAACCAACTTATTTCAGACACGTCGGGGATACGTTCTCGACAATTATTCTGACAGTGACTTTGTTGCTGTCAAGCTAATGTGTTGTCCTGGTCATTCTCAGGAGTTCTACCCTCCAAGACTTTACATTTATCGGATTAACATCCTCTATTTTATCAACAAACGGCGTGGGCACAAAAACAGAAACCAACCCGAAGTCACTTCAACAACAAAAGCTAAAATTGGGGCCACAAAAATCAGCTCCCAGAGACAGTTTAACAGAAAGACGCAAAAAGCCAAACATGTGATCACGTGTGGTGCTCTAAACTACGTCCGCTAAACCACTACTGAAACATATAAAAGCAGACTTTGCGACAAAATCTGCCTCTTCCCTCTTCTCTCTTTCCTCTTTCTCCTCATTCCAGCTAGCCGGCAACAGGGTTTTCGTTTCAACTAGCCCCCGGCCTTCGGGTGCGGGGAGAGTGCTGGACATTTCAACTCACGCACGCACAGCGGCTACTTTCAACTAACACACACACACATACACAGAGACTTACACTTCTATCATTCTTCAACGCACACAACCACACACTGCTGACAAAGACACACACACATATGAATGCCTAAACGACTTATCCACTCACATGCACACACTTTCGTACAACCACGAACAAAAGGCGACACTCACATTCACACACTTCGACGTACTAACGCCAGACCTCACACATGGCTACACACACACATACAAACATGGTCGCACATTTACTATTCCCGGAACTGACTTCCAACGAACATTTCAAACTAATATTTTACACCATGTAAGATTTGTACATATATAAATATTTTGTGTTACTCTTTGTAACGCTTTGATATACATTGTTGTCTTGGTTTATACACCTTTTTCGTTTTTTTGTTGTGTTTATTGTTCTAGACTTACTGCATCTATTATTAATACCTGCATGAAGCCATTCATCGAAGGCTAATGCGTTGCAAAAGTAATGTTTATGCTAAATATTTCGCACCTTGCTCCGAACATGTGACATAAGTCACGTGATTATCTTTCAGCCTATTTTCTACAAATTCTTATAGAGATGTGACGCTCTTTCACCATCTTCTCCGGGAAAACTAATAAACACTTCTTAGAACACTACCGCATTATACAACACATTCTCTCAGACTCATAATAATTTCGAACACTACTTGGCGAATATACCCGGTGAACCAAGTGCAAGAGAGATTCAAACATTTGCACTTAATAGGACGGTTAGAATCTTAAAAAGATCTCTCGGTTTGAGCGTCTGAAATAGCGGGTGAATATCTGGCATCCGGTAGGATGCCCCATCTCCAACAAAAATAAATTATTATTGTTAACCTATGAGCTAATCTTGGCATAAACTGTAAGACGAACTCCTATAATATTTTGTAACATAAGGGTCGTCAAATAAAAGACAAACAAAGCCCATTTATAAACAACAACGATATTTATTTATTTAAGTGACATACACCATTGGGTGTAGGTTGTTAGAAGTTTAGACAGTGAAGAAAATAATTGAATTAATAAAGTTCAGCTGCCAAAAGTATTTTCTTAGAGCTGTATATCTTAACGTGAAGATAGTCCCGCTCGGTTGCCCTATTGACAAAGGCAGGAGAGAAGATGCCTTTCTTCGGTGATGCCTGGAAGATCTCATTGATTCTGTAAGGGTCTGGAAGTAATCCTTCAAAGGTCTGGTTGACATTTATACGTACATCTGATTTGTAATCATGTGACCAAACAGCCTCACCAAGGCTGTCCACCGCGAGAGGAAATAAAGGTTATTGTTATGATTGCTCTCTTCTTCAATCACTTCAACCTACTAATCACATTTCTACCCCAGCATTTCTGTTTCTTCAATATTTCTAAATATCACCCGTATTAATTAAATGTGAGTTGGTATTTGTTTCTTTTCTGTCCTCGCGAAAACAACCAACTATCTCATCCCCATATATATATATATATATATATATATATATATATATATATATATATATATATATATATATATATATATATATATATATAGTCTCGGAAGTTTCTCAACCATTAAAACTATATTAAAAAAAACCCCCAAAAAACTAATAGTCCCAAGTCTTTCAGTGGAAAATCACTCATGTAAGTCAATTTATTTTTTACAGTTATTATATTAGTTTGTTTCTAACACTATTTTAAGGGATCATCAGTTGTTTACCATGAAAAAACTGTTTCAGGAATTTAAAAACAAGACAGTATTTAATTTCATGGCTTCCCAGTAGAGTTGATCAGACCCCACTTCCCTTAAAAGACAAAAACATAAACGTTCCTTATACAAAATCTACGTTTTGTTCCATATAAAGGTCTTGCTAACTTATATTAGTTATTTAAAAGAAAAAAATTCTTTACCTGTGCTGTTCGTCTGTCTAATAAAATTTATCCGTTACTTACAAAAATGTTGCTGCATTTTAAATTGTTTGGACGAATCCATTACACTATTATTTAGGTGATTAATGTATTATTTTTAGTTTTATATTATAAATATAAAAATTTCAACATATCAAAAAAAAAAAAAAAATAAATAAATAAATATATATATATATATATACATATATATATACCTTTAGTCCCTCCTTCTCTCCCTCATCCTCCTTTGTTGTCCATCTCCCTGTTTTCGTCAATATATATATTGAGAATAAAAGCCATTTTCAATGCAAGATATATTTATTTTTTTATTTTTTTGACATTTATCTTATTAATTTCGGAGATATACTCTATCTTCAGAGTTACTTGCCTCTTTTTTTTATAAAAATTAACAAACTTTTTAGTTTTGTTTATCGATAAAACGTCCTTGTGTTTTATATATATTATATTATAACTGTCTTGTTTTTAAATCTTTGAAACAGTTACATGGTAAACAGCTGATGATCCCTATTTTAATATTTCACGCTTATATTAAGGTCTCCTGTTTTTGTTTCACTGTTAGATACTTGAATCCCCCCTTTTTTAAAAATGAATTTTCCAACGAATGCTAAGTCTGCGATATCTTGGATTTAGTTTCTCTGGGAATTTAAACTGCATTCTCCTTTTTTTTCTTTTGTTTAAAATGACTCAAAGCTTCTTTAGACTATATATATATATATATATATATATATATATATATATATATATATATATATATATATATATATATATATTCCATTTATTTTCAAAAGTATATTTATTTAATCATTAGCTTTTTTCCGATTACTATTATCATATTGGATGTTATTCTCACAACGTTTCTGTCGATGCAAGCTCCGACCTTCTTTGGATGTATCTTGTCGAACTCGGGAATTTTGATATTGAACTTGGGTATCTATACGGAATTTCGAACTAAACCCTTTATTCAATCCACGGGGGTTGATTGTTCTCGTTCCGTCAGCTATGACCGGGTAGAAGTATTATGTAAGTATTTTTTAATACTTGGTTAGTATCGTCTGTAGTGAGGATTGAAACTTTAACCTCCAGAAGACTGTCACTTGGAAGTGATCGTTACTTAGCACCTTATCCGTTGCTCTACGTGTCCATATCAACCAAGATCGACAAGATCCACCTGAAAAAAACGTAGGAGATATCATTATGAGAATACTAGTCTGAATAATCTTCATTAAAAAAAATATGAAACATTATTTTTTCATTTAAATTGATATTTTAATATAACAGCAACTTTTGCACGTTTCCCTTAAAAAACCCAAAACCCGGAAAAATGTTTGGCTTTTGAGAATGGGAGTGTTTTCCCCGAAATATCAAACTATATATTCTCCAAAGAAAATTATCGTATATTCTTTCTCCACTTATTGGTTTTTGTTCATCTCTTCTTTCATCGTTCCGTCCTCTACCGCGCTGCAAACAGTCTTATTAAATACCTATATACTTATTTATTTCCTTGTACATTTCTTTTGTGAATCACGTGCTCTTTCATCATATGCTAAGTGTTTCAAGTCACGTACGAAAAGTTTTGGCGAATCTCGAGACGAATTACACCTACATATATAAGATTTTGTTATTGATTTTCTAACCTGAAATATTGCTATACTATCGATTAAACACCGAACATCTCAATTATCGAAAAAAATATTAAAAAAAATCCATGAATGTTACGAGGTCGGTGGGTTCAGTTCGCTATTTAATTTCATCGTAAACATGTCTTTCACTTCGTCATAACAATCATCCAATATTTTGTAAATAAGTATCTTCACGTGGATTCTATTTATAGCTGCTAGATAAGTACAGTATATTTCGACATTGATACACCCGTTCTCATGGAAGAGACGTTGCTAGCCTCTCTCTACTATACTGTTATTTCCATGGAAACTGCTCGACTGTGCTTCAGTCTTTGTTTCCTCCTGGGAAGAACGCGTCTTTCTACAACAATAAAAAAGGCTTTCACTTCTCCCTCTGTATGCCTAGCGTCAGGCGAAATCTCAATGGACAGATCGTCCGTGGAACACATTGTCGCTAGACTGCTTCCTTGCTGATTACAACTGGGTCGTCTTCAAATTCAATGTCAACACATTTTTATCATATAACGGCTCAAAAATAATCAAACGCAGTCCACGTCATCGATCAATGTTAGTACTCATATAGTGCTCTTCATCTTTTTAGCTATCATTTATTCCAGTGTACTTACCCCCTATCTTTAAGAAGCTCTTGGTCTTGATAAGCGGTGACCTTGATATAAAAAAGCAACCGTTAATCCTCCTGAAATCTGAACACTAAATTAAGGCCGTATTGATTTTTGGCTTCTTAAATTTTTAATAAAAAAATAATAGAAAAACAAAACAAAACAAAAAAAGAATTCTATTTTAAAACTATGGGGTGAGATTACTCGAGTTTTAGGTAGAAAAGTAAAATTTAGACAATCGGATGCTTCACAAAATAGTGACCCCGACGTGATTACAAACTCGGTAAATCCCTTTTGTAATAACATCCTTCTGATTATTATAAAATGATCACTCCGACCCCACAAAATGCTTATCTCCCGACATTTCTATGATATTTCTTTCTACAAAATTATATTTCAAATTAAACAAAACAAATCTTTGAAGCATAAACACAACACCCGGACACATTTCCGACGAGTCGACATTCTTTCAATCCACAAGCTCAGAAAATGTCTTAAACCTTTAAAAAGAGTAGAAAGTGGACCTTGGGTTTACTTTCTGCAGCCTTGTAACTCCCACTTCTCTTATTTTGTCCTTTAGTCCTCACATTTCATACGCGATGATTCTGACAAAGGGGGAATAATGGCTGTTTTCTGGGTCAGAATCTATCCATATAACACTTATCGTTGGCTGGGTTTTGACCTTGAAATGGTATCTTTTGAGCTCCTTACATCAAGTGGCTTTATGTCTTGTCTGGAGCGATTTCCATAAAAAAGTATTTCTACTAGCAAATATATCTTTCCTCTGATAGCATATTTTGGCCAGCCTAGAAGGATGGTATCATTACGAACTAACATATACTACACTTTTCCGTAAAGGAAGAGGGATTGCTTGAAAAGATGATATAATAACGAACGAACTACTCCCAGTGAAAGAAGTAATGTCTGGAAAAATGGTCTCGTAACAACAGAAAAAATACTACCCCCAAAAGAGGAGGTAATACGTAGGAAGATGCTCTCATGACAACAGAACAACTACTACACTACCCCCCCCCCCCAAAAAAAATGTAAGTACTCCCTGGGAGGATGCTATCATGATAAAAAACATATACTACATTACTCGCTTAAAAATAAAAATATTTTATTTCATGATTGTAATGTTTAAGAATGTCTTATCGATAGTAATATTAGCCCACAACCAAATGTCTCAAACAAAGGGGAAAGTCGATGCGGCCTATATTCCAACACAAGATCTTTGTTTATGGTTAAGGAAATCATAGGATAAGCAAATTAGCAAAACCTATATTGTCATTAAATTAATATTCATAGGTAAGGAATTCATTTAAACAGTTTGTAGAAGCGTGTACCTTCTAGTAAAGTTACATTCTTAGAAAATATTCTTCCAACTGATATGCATCGTAAGTGTGTCGCCAGAACTAAAAAATGTTCAATTAAATACAATAGTAAATAAAATATTTGTGAAATTTCGTAGAAAAAGATACGCTACTTAGTATTGCCATGAAAGAGTAAGTAACTACGATGATTTCTTATGTTAATCTAAATGTATTTAGGCATTGTTTTTATCTGCA
Organism: Sepiola atlantica; assembly: GCA_963556195.1. Lineage (NCBI taxonomy): Eukaryota > Metazoa > Mollusca > Cephalopoda > Sepiida > Sepiolidae > Sepiola > Sepiola atlantica. The sequence goes on from OY744515.1 coordinate 191,901,016, forward strand.
AAAACAATTCGCTTTGAACTAATACAGAATACCTTTTATGCTTATCCTTTTTAGGATTATAACAAAGGTCACTTGTTTTGTTAATTTCTTACATTTTTCTGTTATTATGTTATGTTAATTTATTTAAATTAATAAAACACGTATCCAGTCGAAAAAAACATGAGATTCGAACCTGGGTATACCAAGTGTAATACAAATACTGCCTTAGTGATGTGTATTCTGCCTATTCCTTTTTATCAAGCAATATCATGTTTCTGTTTGCGTACAAATGTGAACGCGTGTCTTTGTGCGTTCACTGCACAGGCCATGATCGTCTGCTCGTTCTCTTCGTTCGAATTCGATGTTTGATTATGAAACTGGTCATAGTGTCAATCATGTGGTCTGTCAATCATGTGGTCTGTCGATCATGTGGTCTGTCGATCATGTGGTCTGTCGATCATGTGGTCTCGGTCACTGCTGTAACAAAGGAATTTTCCTTGCAAACAAAATCACAACTCAAGTTTAAAACAAGTAGTGATGTTTTATTTTGAAAGGTTATAATGGTACACGATTCCTCTACCGAACGACAGATTTGCAATCAGGACAAACATATCTTCCAACCAAACACGAACAGTCCTTCAGCTGAGGGTCCAGAGGTCCATCTCTGTATCACACAAAAAAACAGAAACATAACTGATTTCCTCTACATGTTTGGCTAGAATATATATATATATATATATATATATATATATATATATATATATATATATATATATATATATATATGGGAAATGAAAAAGGAAAAACCAAAAGATGTTTTTTTATGTATTCATCAACGTTTCGTCTTTATTTGAAAGACTTCCTCAGGATGATAATTTTAAGAAAAATGTCATGCAAGTACATATAAATATTGGGTTGACATGATGGGTTAATGAGAAGAAGTAGTAGCCACTACTGAGAGTGCAGGGCCAAGGTTAGGGCTGAGAGAAGTCGGTGGCAGGGAGTTAAATGAATGTGGATGACTGTGAGTGAAAAAGAGGAAGGGTGGGAGTGTTAGTGAATTTGTCTTAGGGTGGGAGAGAGGGGAAGGGGGTGCTGAGGTTTTTGTTGTGGTGAGGTGTAGCATGGATTTTGAGGGGCTGGGGAAAGAGGAGGGGAGGGGGGAAGCTCTGTGTCTTTAGTGTGTAGGTAGTATCATAGTTTTAGAAAAAGACTTGAAGAAATGAAGATGATTTAAAAATCCCCCTCTCCCCCTCACCCATCTCACCCTTTCGACTACTTCCTTCACACTCTTACCCACCCACCCTCCCACTTTCATTTAACTCCCTGCCACGGACTTTTCCCAGCCCGGACCTTGGCCCTACGCCTCCAGTAGTGACTACTACTTCTTCTCATTGACCCATCATGTCAACCCAATATTTCTATGTACTTGCATGACATTTTTCTTAAAATTATCATCTTGAGGAAGTCTTACAAATAAAGACGAAACGTTGATGAATACATAAAAAAACATCTTTTGTTTTTTCTTTTTCATTTCCCATTACGTCGGATTACCCTCATCCTTCCGTTCTCACATATATATATATATATATATATATATATATATATATATATATATATATATATATATATATATATATATATTTAAAGAGAGAGAGAGAGAAAGAGAGAGAGAGAGAGAGAGATTTTAATTGGACGACACCGTGAGATCGCTCGAGATTTATTAGCTGTTAATCCATGTATATTAAAACTGACTGATCATGATGGCACACCATCTGGAATGAATATAACTTGTGCAAAATCTCAAGTTGCTCGCAATTACAGCATGGAACTTCGTATACAAGAAGACATTATTATTTCAAAGAGCACAGCTGATTTCTTTGATGCTCTTAGCTCAATATTTCTCCTATTGTAGGCCTGCTGTTTGTAGCTTGTATCTATGCACCCCACTAAGCATGCCCCATTGCCCATGTTTGCACAAACAACCAAACTCATAAAATACCATAATTTCTTAATAGTATATAGATTCGTTTTCTTTTTTTTATAAAATTTATGATTATTTAATAATGTTTTAAATTTTTTATCTATTTACTTTTCGACAATATTCTTTTGGTGATTGTCAGTTGAAAAGGGTATTCTCAGGAGACGCTTCCAGTAGATTTAACTCATCTCTAACAAACATATCATTAAACCCCTTTTAAGAATGAACACACCCACACATTTTCTCTATCAAAGAGAAACGACTCGACTCAAATCGTATAAGAAGGAACCGTAAAACAAATTTAAATATTTATAAAATTCGAGAAAGCAAGTGAAACCTTTTAAAGTGAGAATCGCCTTATCGATTTTCAATTGACACCTTACGGGCAGATCGAGATGTTCACAGCAAGGACGAGAGCGATCGCCGTATCGATTTCGTTATTTATTTCTCTTTTATTTATCAAATTGCTTGATACGTGAGAGATCGGTATAAAGGAGATATTAGAGGTTTGGTAGCGATAATAATGTATAAGTGGAATAGGAGATAAAATGCCATAATTCAAATTTGAAATCTTTTATTTTATTAAGATTTCTTATAGATCCCCTAGAAGAATACCCACTTTTATGCCCCCAAGATTAAAATCAATTAAAATCAAGATAGAATGGTACTAAAAATAATGACTATAAGCTTTATTCAAATTTTAATCAAGATATATAACGATTTTGATTCTAAAATTTAAGGCTTAAGCTTAAAGAATCTCAAGAAATTTAAATTTAAGGAATCTTGCGGTTTTAAAAACCGGTAATACCACTTTTTGTGGTATTTGCTCAGCATTTGGCATCCCGCCGTCTACTGAAAGTTGAAGTTTATGGGGAATACAAATTAACATGCAGTCCCCAGTCAGCATATATATCCTGGTAATGGGAGTACATACAACGCCTAGTATTTCCAAATGGTCACTCATTTTGTACTGGCCAAGCTCAACATCGCTTAACTTCGGTGTGTGGGCAACGTTATTGCAACGTTATTGCAGCGTTATTACAACGTTATTGCAACGTTATTACAACGTTATTGCAGCGTTATTGCAGCGTTATTGAAGCGTTATTACAACGTTATTACAACGTTATTACAACGTTATTGCAGCGTTATTACAACGTTATTACACCGTATCTTATGAGAATCGTAATTAGTGTCTAATGACAATACATCAAATTCAATGCATATTTCAATGAATATTTGATATATTTTAATTTTCCATTGGGGGCTGTGCATATTTCCCCTTGTAAAAATCCTTTAAAATACCCCAAAGAAATTTGGGGAATGTCTAATTAGTAAGTAAAATCAAAGGTATCTGAATTTTAACGAAGTGCTTCTACTCCTGTTTCACCCCTTTGCATGAAACTAAATTAAAATAAATATAGTCCACGTTACCAGCATAGCAACTGTGTTCCAAAATTCATAATGATCGGTTAATTAGTTTAAGAGTGAATCCTGTAAATACAAATATATAAACAATATATACACATACCTAACTTTATACAGAATGGTATTATTGTGTATGTGAGTGTTCATTGTTGTGTTAGTGTGGGTTCTAGGTATGTGTTATCTTTGTAGTTGTGTAATTGCAGTGTTGGCGTAATTGCGCGTGTGTTTACCCATTGCAATGACGACCGTTTCGGGCTGTGACGATGTTAATCATTTCGTATCTGATTTCTCTGTCATTTGCCTGCAACCCTGGAACTGAACTCTGGTCGACGATTTTGTTGCTTTTATCGAAACCCATCGGCTCGCCGAATTGTTTTATGAAATCACACAGAAAGCAATATTAATTTTGGTGATTTTGGTCATGTGACCTGTCTATGCGGACGTAATTGTAGATTATTGTTTTCTGTGGTTCCCACTTTCACTTTTATTTAAGCATAGTTTGTCCGCAGGGAAAAGAAAATGAAGTAAAGACAGCGAAATAAGTTACTGACATGCTAAAGCACTGTCTTTCGCCCACTTATTTTGACTGCTTTAGTCATTTCCCCTCCCCCTCTTCACGTTATTTTCTCTTCGTAAAATCCATGTTTAAATAAAAGTGGAAGTTGGAAGTACAGAAAACAATGGTCTACAACGACATACTTAAATCGGACACATCCAAAAGGGAGCAAACAAACAAACAAAAAAAAGAAAACATTTTTTAAATTAGAGCATTCTTCCCCCAATATTCGCCTAAATCCTTTAATTCAATCAGTCAATCAATCCTCAAACAATAATAGTCCCTATTTCGTTGCCTTCCCACTTGGGACGAGTTTGACACATAGTCTGTTTTTTATGTGGGGAATATCCTATCCAGTTCCCCAAACAGGGGAATTCTGGAATGGGACAAAAACAAAAATTACCCTAACATAGAAGAATTTCTCCTTTACTGATTGAGGACAGAACAGATGAATGTTTGTATCAGAACAGATACTACACATTGATCTCTGGGTAACCAGAATTTAAATTTACTAGATTTTAGTCATTAAAACAATGCAAATAAAATCATATTATCGTTCAGGAAAAATACTTACACCTCCATAAAACTATATTTAAACTCAATTACATCATAAAAGATATCACTATTCCAAAATACGCCAGATTTTCTTCAGCAAAATCAATTGATCTCTATTTATATGACGTAAGGTATGTCTCTCTCTTCTCTCTCTCTCTCTCTCTCTCTCTCTCTCTCTCTCTCTCTCTATATATATATATATATATATATATATATATAAGATTCACTCGTAAACAAATTAAGCGATTAATATGAAGTTTGGAACACAGCCGCTAGGCGTAAGGATGGGTAATATTGGCTATATTTGGTTTAATTTAGTTTTAATCAAAAGGGGCAAAGAGGATGTGGAAGCCGGTCGTGAAAAGTCAGACCCCCGATTTTTGTGAAATTTTAACAATAGTTATAAGACATCAATTAATAAATATTCACCAAATTTCAGTTTCTATGGAGCATTTTAAACGTTTTTTAAGGCCATAATATGGGTACAACCTCCCATTTGAAAATTAAAATATTTCAGGTTTGCATTAAATTTGATCCATAGTCATTAGACACAAATTAAGCAAGATTCCCTGTATTTCAATTCCTTTTTAAGTCACTTAACTTAAGCTTTACATTTTATACATTTTCTAGAATCAACATCATGTCATGGACTTTTATCAACATTGGAATAATGATTCAAGAGATAAGGTTTAGAAGCATTATATTTTGCTTTTTAATCTTCGTAAGGTGACATAAAAGTCGTGTAAACTGTCCTGTCTGGGGAATTAATTTTACCCGTCCTGGGACGGGTATTCTTCTATTTATAAATAAAACGCACGCCCGTAGGGCAAAAAAGAAGTTATGTTCCACGCCTCACTCGAAACTTCTTGTGACGTCATTTCCTTTGAAGACGTTAAATTAATTTCTAGTGGAAGTTTTGTCTCCTTACGTAATCTTAATTTCTAGTGGAAATTTCCTCGTTTTCTACATAACTGGCACATCACATATCCTATTACTACACAAAAAATATTTCTAAGACGCGAAGGAAAGCAGAGATCGCATTTGGGACAGTTTCTCTCTCTGGAGGATGGATGGGCGGGAGACACAAGGGGTATTATGTACATATACTGTACAGCGTAAAAAAAAAAAGAACCCAGATAGAATTGTGAAAGCTCGAATGATTTGTGTGCTGTCATTATGTTACAATACGCCTTACCGATGGGTGTATAAATCTTTTAGGTATCTGATCTTCTCGTCCGCCATCATTACCATCGTGATAAATAACATCCAAGCTGAGGACAGTAGTCCAAATAATCTTAATAACATAAAATTGGTTTCACTCACGTTATTTAAGTTCGTGCTTGTTAAAGAACTGAACCATGACCAAATTAGGAAATTTTGCGACCTCATCTCTATATTTAAAAAGTTGTGCAATTACTTCTTGCATGTCTGCGTTTTCTCGCCACTACGTGACTTACATATTGAATTGATACTTATTAATTTAATATCAATGGAATATTTATTGAAATAAAAACGCAACAGCATAAAGTAAAACACATTTTAAAAATCCTATCTAAAATATAATTTAATTACAAAATTAAATCCCTCATAACACAGTTCGGTTTCTTTGCGAAAAAGTCAACCATTTTAATCATTTGTTAATAGTTAAAAATAAAGAATAAATTAGTTCGCCACCCTTCGAAATTTGAAAGGAATTTGCAAGCATTTAAACTGTCGAAAAGAAAGCTATTTCCGGCTTAAAAATTCTTAGCCAATCCTCATTTAATTACAAGATTGAAAATGTGGGAAAGTTATTTACATCCAATAATCTTATAGATAATTCTTTAGGCACGCATGTTCTCGTCGCCGCCATCATCACCATCGTTGTTGTGGACCCAAGTTGCTGATGAAACGCACGCCAACACTAGTTTTGTTTATAAAAGGGGTGTTCAAAGGCTCAGAAACAGAAACTTCGCATGCATGTGTGTGTGCGTATGTGTGAGAGAGATTTCATTACATAAACCTCCCGACATATGTTGTCTCCATCGTTGGGCATCACGCAAACACGCGCCTTTCCTCGTTCAAGTCTCGCCAGCTAAGAGAGCGCGAGAGGTTTTACCCGAAATTCACGTGACCCCCCAACTCCCGCCGGGCGTCACTCTCTAACTCTTTTGACCCCTAAACTTTTCCACTCCAACACGACAATTATTAATAACTTTTACAACTGCTGTTATTAAAAAGAAGAGTGAACAGCTGCAATTAAAAAGAACAGGATAGAGAACAAACTATTACTATGTGTCAGCAACACAACAAATCCAGTTGTACACGTGTTCAGTCGCCAGTCAGATAATCTGTTAGAGACAGGAATCGATCGACCGAAGCGCTACACAACAACAACAACAAAAAAAAGCTGTAGAGCGAAAGGCAATATAAAAAAAGGATGACAAAATCGATCCATACAAAAATAAATTAAATTTTATTGACGACAGACAAAATATTTGGAGAAATAGCCGAATATACAGTCACTGGTAAGAAACAAGTTTCGTGCTGTTCCTGAAAAGAAGAAGCACCATAGTATGAGGAATGGTTCGTTAAGCAGGGGAGATTAGCAGTAACTAGACAGTGGGATGAAAACGGATTCGCGCACTCAGACTTTCTGTGGAGAATATTTCTTAGGCTTAAGTATCAATTATGCAGATTCTAGTGCATGGCGCCAGTATTCCAATGTGTATTTTTTATAAGGTGTGAAAATGTATATTTCCCGCGCTTTCGATTGTCTGAAATTAAAATTTCGGCATTAAGATTTCAATCTTATCAACAGTTGATATTAAAACAAAATGATTTCTATTGCATGACGAGGGCCGTTGTTTGAATGGAAACTTTTGAGTGACACCTTAAGAGTTATCTGACCCAGAACACCAGTCGACGAAAGTACGTGACTTCCGGACGTAGAATTTCCGTTTCTTGGCAGGCGAGATTTTCAAGCAAGAAAAGAGGTGTCTGGGATGATGTTTGCAATGTGGATGTGGGGGGGGGGGGTGCGCCCATTTAACTTAGTGTAGCGGAGGGAGCTATCCGTCTATCTGTCTGTCTGTCTTCCTCTCTCTCCCATGCACACGAAATTAACTCGTTCCTCTTATGTTTTCTGTGACAGTCCTTCGCTTTATACTATATCTTCTTTATAAACATCGGCGTCTGAGTGGTTTGATCAGCAGACTAATAGAACCTAGATTCCCGACGACGACGACACGCGTGTATAATGGTTTATAAATGCATCGGTTAGTGAAAATGTAACGTTCGTTTGCTGCTGCTGATTGAGCAAGGCGCGCAGAGGCAACACAATACTGTTACAGTGTGTCTTAATTCCTTTTCTATTTTAAAAGAAAAACACTTACATTGTCGGACCAATCATGATGCTTATAAGCAAAATACCGTTTTGTATATTCCAGATGAGATAGAAAGTTAATGCTTTGGCAGAATCTGTTAAATAAGTGCGGACGAAAGCAATCCCAGTAGACTGCAGTAACGCGTTTATTCTCAGCAGGCTCGACTGTAATTAAGAAGATATCGAGTACGAAGAACAACATCCAATACACTGACATTTTGGTCCAACGCATTGTATCTTTAATTTCCAGTTTCAGTTTGCGTTTCCTTTTACTATTAAGGTCACCTGTTATCAAAGCCAATAGCAAGTCGAGGATCAGAATTACTGAGACGGGAATCAATACCAACCGAAAAGATGAGGAGTACTATGAGAGTACTAAGATTGATCAATGGAATGAACCGCGTTTGATCACTTTTTGTGCGGTCCGTAACAAATATTTGCTGACGACTAAGTTATAATCAGCAAGAGAGCAGTCCCGCGGCAATGTGTACCACAGTTGGGAAGCCCTTGCAAACAATGTATGTCTATGGAAATTAAGCATGCCACTAGACACACGGAGGGAGAAAGGAAGGTATTTTGTCGTTGTAGTAGAATACGAGTTCTTGCTTTGAATGTCTTACAAGGAGAAACCAAAGACTGGAGCTCAGTCGAACACTTTCCATGAAAATAACGAAAGAATAGAAAGAGACAAGCAACTTCTCTTCTGTAGGAAAGTGTCTGCAAGGAAGAGAAGAGATCACCCCCCACTAGATTTCGAAGTCGGTTTTGTACTCTGTAAAAGCAAAAAGAGTGCTCTAAGCGGAACCTCCCCAGATGTGGCAGCAGTATTCAATCTTTAGACGTATCTTTCTATAGGTAGAGGATTGCATCTAGAGTCCGGTACTTTCTGGAGCGGGATTTTAAAAAAAAGAATTTTATTTTAAATCTTAATTTTCTGTACGGAATAATAAATAAATATCACACTCTTAATTTTGATTTTATCAATTAACTGAGCACTCCGCTGGGATTCCTCTCTACCATCTTACTAAACAAGTTATATATATATATTATTCATTTTATACGTACATAAAAGTAATCCATGAACAGCTGTCATCAGCATGGTTAACTTAGACAACGATCGAACCTTCGATATTGATGTTTATAGTCCAGCGTCTCTACCACTGGAGCAAGACGCTTGTCCAGAAATATATACGATTTTTATCACCTAAATATTTAATGTATTTTGATGCAATTATTTTTTATTGGTGATTGCAGCGTTCGTTGTTTTTTTGCTTACTATTATTTCGATTGTCTCACTTCCTAAGAGATTAAGGGCAGATAATTGCATTATTAGTCGCCCTTAACTTTATTGGGCGTACTTTTCCTTAATATATATATATATATATATATATATATATATATATATATTAATTTTATACGTACATAAAGGTAATCCATGGACACTTGTTTCTGGCTCACAGCCGTCATCAGCATGGCTAACTTAGACAAGGATAGAACCTTCGATATTGATGTCTATAGTCCAGCGTCTTTACCAGTGGACCAAGACACTTGTTTAGCAATACGTTCTATGAAGTTAAAGGCGACTAATAATGCAATTATCTGCATCTTAGTCACTTAGGAAGTGAGACAATCGAAATAATAGTAAGCAAAAAAACTGATGACAGCTGTGAGCCAGAAACAAGTGTCCATGAATTACCTTTATGTACGTATGAAATTAATAAAAATATATATATTAACGAAAAAATACGTCCTATAATATTAAGGGCGACTCACAATTCAATTATCTGCATCTTAATCACTTAGGACATGAGACAATCGAAATAATAGTAAGCAAAAAAATTACGAACGCTGCAATCACCAATAAGAATAATTACATAAAAATGCATTACACACACACACACACACACACATATATATATATATATATATATATATATATATATATATATATATATATATATATGAGACTAAAAGTATACTTTTAGAGAATTGAACCTATAGTGAATATACGAGATAGAGAAATTATAAAGATAAATGAAGGAAGAGAGATACAAATGTGCGAATGACTAAATCTATTTCATCTTCGATTGTTTAATGCAAAGAGTACTCGATAAAAACATGTTAATTTTTCTTTCCTTAAGCCAGGCTTTTCAAAGATTAACATCTTATTATCAGAAAAATTACATAGATGGATAAGTTGGCAGGGGAATAGCCAAAATTCAAAATTTGAAAAACTTAAGAAACAATATAAAGTAATGGAAAGTAAAGGTGTATGCATAAAAAGGTTATCAAAATATAGGGTCTGTCTAGTTGGTAAATGTCCGTAGACAAAGTGTCCGGTGACGAAAGATTTAAAGATGGAAAAAGAGATTTCGTGGAGACTGCATTAGAGATGGTCTAAATATAGTAAATCTAACAGAATGATGTTTAGTTCAACCTTAGATGAAAAGCACTTATTATGATGTAATTTGGAGAATTGGGACCATTTTAAAATACTTCCGTGGACCGCGAATGATAATAGTTTTTAAGGAATTGAGTTTAAAATATTGTATATATTTCAAGTAGGCCGAATTACTGGTGAGAGGTGTTAGTTACTCTGATAAAACCTAGGGTCTGAGAGAGAATTTTCTGGTTGAAGACGAGGCCCGTAAAAGTGGGAGAGGAGTGTGAGGTTAGGGATATGTGAGGAGAAGGTTTAGCAGAGGAAACTGTGGCTGATGCTAGGAATGGGGTAGGAGAAGGGCTTGTTTAGTTACAGCTCATCGCTTTTAAGCAACAACATAATTTAATTACTGCTAGTTTATTTGCTACCGTGATAATTTCATTTAACTTTCAAAATCCCATTGAAAAAGAAATGTTATAAAAAGAATCGGTGTAGTTAACATAGCGAAACAAAAATGAAAGGAAACTCTGGTATAATTAGTTTTTTTTTCTACTTTTGTAGATACTCATATAAAAATATTAAAGCGGTTTATACAATAACGATATAATATGAATGTCTTGATGCCAAATACGTTCTAAGGTGGAATACTGCTGCCACAGTTAGGGAGGTTCCGTTCAGAGCAATGTTTTCTAGGCTTGACAGAGTACAAGATCCACTACGAACTCTTGTGTGGTATGATCTCTTCTTCCGCCTCCAACCCACCACCATAGAAGAGACGTTGCTAGTCACTCTCTATTCTGTCGTTATTTCCATAGAAGGTGATCGACTGAGCTCCAATATTTGGTTCCTCCTTGTAAGGCATTCACAATAAAAACTGCAGGGGAAAGACCTCCTCTTCTCTCTCCATATGTCAAACGTCAGGTGGAATTTCCATGGACAGAGCTCCGTTGCAGGGCTGTCGCTTGTTACCGCGTGACTGTTTCCCTGCTGATTGCAACCTTGTTGTCTTCGAATCTAATGTCAATAAATTCTTGTCCTAAAACGCCCCATAAATAATCAAACGCAATTATTAATGTTAGTACTTCCATAGTGTCCATCATCTATCGGCTGATAATCATTCTTGTCTCATTAACCCTTATCCTCGAGAAGCTCTTGGCCTTGATAAGTGGTTATGTACTAATAAAAAAGTAACATTTACATGCTCACAAAATACTAGAAGTGTGTACCGGATAAAATGGTCCAAAGCACCAAATAAGATTTACTTGTTAATAATATGCAGCTCGAAACCACGATATCGTCCGCGAACATGACTGATGCTAAAAATGGAAGAATTTTGTTTTCAGCTAACGATCACATGGCATCCCATTACAAACACGCCATCTAGCGTCAATGCCAATTATTTCCGTAGGGGAGATAATTGTGCCACATTCGCTCGCCAATGTAACTTGAGAATTGAAAAATTATAAAAAGGATTATTGTATTCTTATGTTCCTAATTCTTCCAGTTGAATGCGTTTAACTACAACAGGATTTTATTTCAAAATAAAGAGACACGAAAGAAAATTACGAGAAAGATTTGGTGGAAAATTGCCTAAACAATGCGTTTAAAATAGAACACTTATGTTGCAAGAGATTTACGTTTTGCAAGGACCATTATTCAATGTAGAATGGTGAAAGAGGGGTTGGAGACCTCCCCCCAAAGACGTGTAACTATTATAAATATATTGACGCACTTACTATTACAGAAAAAGCCGCAGTGCCTTCACAAATAAAGACTTTATCAAAAACAAACGTCTTTGAGTTAGATTAAACTTGGAATCAAAGCATCGGTACTACTGACCTCAGGTGGGCTAACAGTATTTCATATAAACTACCTGTCAATGGTTTTCAGAACAAAAGATTTATCGCGCCTTTTTCAGTTATGATAATCTTCAGGAAATTAATATGATACATTTTATTTATTAATATACTAAAGCTAAAGTTAATCAATGTGTGGCCCAATGAGGAACTGTCTGGTGCAATTTTAATTGGAATTAATTATGGAATAATTGATTACAAGCAATTAGAGATTAGCACATGAACTGTCGCCAGGTATTATTTCCCGACCAATTCAATTTAATAGGTTGTGTTTGATGTCGGGTGGCAGATTGATAGCGACTATTGCACACGGTCAAATGTGGTACATTTTCATTTGACTGAATTGACAGTTGTCAGCTTTTGCCATGAAAACTTTCAATGGTTAAAAAAAATCACCCGGCTGTCTTAGTTAGAGTTAGAATTGTGACGGAGTGTTTTCTTTTAGAATGACAGCTTTTCTTTTTGAATGACAGCTTTTTTGAGTTGGTGAAAAGTTAGTTGCGGAGATGCGTTCACACTGAATAGACTGTTAAAAACTATGGGGCTTCGTTCACAGCCTAATGTTCTGACTCCACAGCATTGTTTAATGAAGTTTACTTGATGACGGGATTCGTTATGAAGTCAGAAATTGACGGTGTTATTCATAAAACAGTTACCCATAATATTTTAGGTTGAATTATTTTTCTGGAGAGGGGGCCAATTAATAATTTTTTTTCACCATATTTTAAAATTATCAACACATAAGAAAATCAAAGTGATTTTATAATTATAATTTTTTATGAAAAATAATCAAATTAAACATGTTTTTCGAGGACGTTCTACTTTTTCGAGGCGTTTACGTGTAGTTTTACGACATTGCAACTCGGACTTAGTGTTAGTGGTAAAAGAAATTTGGTTTACTCTCTTAACGAAATACTTACAAACTAGTGAAATTAAAATTCTGCCCAAATCTTAGCGGTATTAAATTATAAGTGACTGTTTTTTATAAACACCGCTTGTCGATGCCCGATTTAAAAACCGGAAGCCGTCACCAAATAGATTCTTTCTTTAACCATAATAACATAATCAATCAGGAGACACTTTCAATAAAGTAGTTACTTGTGTTCAACGAACTGTATGCAATGTATCGTTGACGATAGATATTGTGATTCGGCATCAAACGAGCCTAAAAGTTGTTATACGGTAAACCAAACAATCAAACCCATCAAAAATACATAACAACCGAACTTGTAACGCATCTTTATGATACCTTACTTCATCCAGCGGATTAAGATGTGCAGATTAACAAAGACAGTACTAGAAGAAGTTAAACGAAAGGGAGTCGAGTTTCTTTTTAATTGCAATAGTTAGGTAGCAACTTTGGTGCTGCTCGAAAAAAAGTGTAAGCATATGTTTTTCACACTGTACGTATTTTCTGTCCCGCTTTTGTGATAGTATCGTTCGTAACGCTAGTACAGTATGTTTATGTACAACCAATGCAGGAAGTCAGACACAAGGTCAGATGGGATTTTGAAAAGCCTGCGCACTAGGTGAAGTGCACTCTGGCCTAAAAGAAAAACGTCTGAGCGCCAAGAAACTAACCCTTTCTCAGAGAGAAGGTAAAGCCTGGGAGAGTGGACCTTCTAGAACTGAATAGAACCATACCTCAGCCCGCCTGCAACAAAGCCACTATCGGACTGATCGTCAAGGACGTATTCACCGACTGATATGAACAACACCAAGTATGTGGGATCAGCTAACTATAAGGCCGAAGACGGACAGCTAACAACCGATCCGGTCTCTTTGCGTTTTCGCTTTTATGAAGATAAAGCGGCTCCAGGTAAAAATACCGCTATATTTCTAACGGACTTTTTAATTCTTGGTAAACTGCGTTACATACACATTTTCTAGTTGGTCCGAAAATAAATAAAGTAAATATGCGTTTTTTTATATTTTAGACCAGGTAGAAGATCCCCGTTACTAATGGAAAAATGATTTTTTCCAAAGAAATAGCACCACCAGTCATGCGCAGTACGCAGTGCGCAGTGCGCAGTGCGCGTACAAACTCTTGACATATTTTGTGAGTTTTGTGTAGATATAAGTCGAGTTAGAGTTAGGATGAGGGTAAGGGTTAGGATTAGCGTTAGGGTTAAGTTTGGAGTTAGGCTGTACAAAACGCAGAATAAACGCTACCGTGGAACGCATCGCGGAATGATGAACAACTATCTTTGTAAGTTGATTGTGGAAGCAGAAATATAAAGGAAATATCTTTTTATACAAATACTCAATGGTATTACCGTTTTATTTTTACAACAACCCACATTTTGCCTATTTTATTGGTGGTGGGAGTATTTCAGAGGGCGGGGCTCTTCTATAAAAGATAATCATTACCCCAGCGGCAACACCACCCTGAGTTATTACGCATTGTTATTCTGTTTCGTTTTTTCTCTCACCTATTTAATGGCTCATAAACGAAGTCATTCTGTTAGCGCGAACAGTTTTTCGTCTCCGTTTCAGAAATATTAACCAATAACAATTTTACACGAGGTTTTGCCCTGTTCTCCTCACAAAGACCAGACTAATTTAAAAAAAGGAAATGGTTGTTAATGAATCGACAGAAAAAAACGAAATGGAATTAAAAAAAAATGGTTTTACTTTACAATAAAAAAGAAACTAAAGATATACGCCTAAGCCTATATGTATAGAAAATGACATTGGCTATAGAATTTAGTGTAACTAAACAAATTGCCTAAAACCGATTAGGTTCACCTTGAACTTTTGAAGGTCGAAAGAAATAAAAACCCGTCATAATAATTATCTCAGCGAAACTTTTTGTCAATTTCTTTCACTGGTTCTTTTATGTTTTTATGTTAATTCCATTTATTTCTTCCTAACGCGACGAGTTTTACATCCATTTCTTTAATTCTGTCTTATATTCATGAAGTGACACATTTTATGTTATTTCTTCATAAAGAGATTATCGTAAAACTATTTTTATGTCAATTCCTGAGACAATGTTTTATGTTAATCTTTTTATAAAGAGAGACTTTGTTTTGAAATAGTTTTTATGTTATTTTATTTATCATTCACACCTAGCAATGTCCTCACCTATCTTTCTTTCGTTCTTTTTTTTGGTCAATGTCTCTATTTGTCCCTGTCTCGCTCTATCTCTACCTATCTCTTTCTGCTTCCGCCTTTCTTTGTACGTATTTCCACCCCTCTTCTATTATCCACCACTCTATGTCCCCATCTCTTGCGATGTATGGTGTTAATCTTCCCTTTTATTTCAATTTCACCTAGTCTTTTTATCTAGATTTATCGGGATATTTCCTAGCGATATTACGATTATTGTCACTTTCTCCATGTTCCACATACCCTTCATCTTTCTAGCAAGCAACATTTTTCTTAGTTTTTTTTGCCTCATTGAATTCTACTCTGTGAACTGCTGAGACGCAAAATCTACGATTGGTTTTTTCCCTCATCTTGATGTACTCTACTCCCCCAGCTTTCGTGGCGTCACCAGTTCGGCGGTTCCGTGGTTCGGTGAGTCACCCGATACTGCTTGGGAAAAGTTGCCGCCTTGATGAAGGTCACAGATGTCGAAACGCCTGGTTCAGCGATCACTCACTCTCACGTTGTGTTTGTTTAGATGAGTGAGCGATCAGCCAGGTTGGATCCGCAACTTAGTATCGTAGTGAAGTGAAGGGTCATTTCATGCTGAACAGTTGAATAAAAGGAATTACGTTTGTAACGACGTGGTCTGTTGTGGTTTTCTTAAAAGAATAATTATTTAAAAAATAAAGAAAAATAATTTACAAGGCAGCTCGGTAATATTAAAGTTCAACTCTGTGTGTCTTTTTTAGTTCGACCGACGGACTCCAGTAATTCTGGGCAACTTAATTGTTAGTCAGCGAAATATGTTCTAAGTGCTGGGCGAGAAAAGAATACAAACGGACTGATGTGATTTTATCGGTGGGGGGGGGGGGGGTGGGGGGGGGGAACAGAAGCGAGCCCTTTCGTCCGGTCTCTCCTTCACTGACTGACTGACTGACTGATTGACTAAAGCTGTTCTCTCTTCTCCTTTTATTGGGACCCGCTGACCAAATTTTTCTTTGTTTCTGAACACCAATTACGGCCTTATCTTACACAGAGAAGTAATTTATTCCTCTCCATGTGGGTCTATAAAAGAAACCCTATCTAACAGCTGATTCAATTTTCATTTGCCTCTGAAAAACAATTACGGCCCGCCACCAGCCTTAGCTACCCAGAAAGTAATTTATTTCTCCCTATGAAAATTCATAAAAGCATCCCCATCACCCCAGCTAACCAAATCTCCTTTGTCTCTGAAAAACAACTTCGGCAATCATCAGGCTTTATCTACATTGAGAAATGTCAATAAAAACAAGTATAGCTCAATTACCTATTACCACGTGAGAAGTAAATATATTTCCTTCTCTATGGCTTGGTAAAGGCGACTTGAGATTTTATTACCCAGCTGTCCACAGCTCTTGTTAAAAACAGCCCAGCGGCAGTCCTCATATCGTCGAGTGATTTTTAGGTTTTCTTTCGCTTGGATGATATTTGCTTTTTACATTTCCAGATTATTGTTCTCTCTCTTCTTCCTTATAGCTCTCTATCTCTCCATCTCCATTTATCTTTCTATCAGTTCGTTTCTCTCACTGTCTTTCTCCATGCCCCTATACCCCTATGTATTTATCTCTACCTATCCATATCTATCTATGCTCCTCTCTCTCGCTGCCCCTTTTCTTTCTACATATCTGTGCCATTATCTCTTTGTGTCCATTGACTCTATCCCTATGTCCCTATTTTTTTACTACTGTCTCTCTGTCCCATCTCTCTCTCTCTTTCTTTCTCTCTGTATCTATCGATCTTTGTCTCGAACTATATATTTCTGTGTTGTTCTCTATCTCTCATCACTCTGCCTATCTCCCTTTGTTTCTATCTTTGTATGTATATCTCACTGTCTCTATCTCTCTCTGTTCCATTTTCATTCTTAGTTAATACATCCTCACATTACTTGTTGAACACACCAACTATTGAGAAAAGAGGACAAAAATGAACGTTTAATTCATTGTCTTTGTTTAATACATCCTTCGTCTCATTACTTTCTTTTACACTTCTTTTTCGTCTGCCCGTGTCTCTTCCTCTCTATCTATGTGTCTCTTTCTCGCCTTCTCTCTGATTGTCTCACTTCCTATTCCTCTTTTTATCTGTCTCACTCTCACTCTCTATCTCCCTTATTTTCATTTTTGTGTCTCACTTTCTGTCCCTTTGTATTCCTTTATCTCTCTGCTTATCCATGACTCTTGTATATTTCTCTAAGTCCCTCTCCGTCTTTGTCTGTTACTGTCGATCTCTGTTATACCCGGTGTTGGTTGGCATGGTGTATAATCTATTATGCGCCCTGACCAGCAATAATAGCTTGGTAATTAAAGTAATTAAAAATCTTTTTCGTGAATCAAGTTTTGATTTTTTACATACAGGAAATCTGGCAAGTTTTATACGACATCGTTGTATTAGTTTACATTACTTTTTTCAGGGTGATCGGTGATGATAGCTTTTTACATCTACAAAAACAATGGGGCGTCGAAAAGCCCTAAGCGACGGTGAAAAAACAATTATAATCAAAGAATCTGCTAAAGGCACATTTCTGATGCCATTGCCCCTCCAAATATTTCGTGAAAAGATTCCAGAGGGACCAATCACTAAGCAAGAAACAATCAGATGCTGTGATTTCCAAGACTGTCACTTATAGGGATTTGAGGAATATTGGTTGTCAGCTCCGGAGAAAGCATAGGCAATCAAGCAAGTCCATTTTCATAGCAACTGGTCGCCTTGGCGTAAGAGGGAGCATTTTCATGGAACTTTCACGTAAGCTACTACCCACACGGAATGCTATTCTTGCTACTATAGCTTCCGTTAAAGTTTCACTGAAAATACCCTCTCGTACGCCAGAACACAAAAGTTTGATGATGAAATGGACTAGGAAATATTCGAAGATATAGATAAGTGGCGTTCTTTTCACTGATGAGACCCAAGTAATCCTTAATGAACCTGAGGGCTGGGTAAATGGTTGAGTGTATTTCAGAGATGAGTGTTACCATCATTTGAGGTGTCAACAACAGGGTAGAGGAGCTATGATATCGGCAGGCGTCATCGGGGATATACTTATTGGTACCATTAGAATACACGAAGGGGTAACATTGACATATGCCTCCGAATATGTGGTGCATTGATTAGATAACATAACTCGCTTAGTTTTTTATGTACTGTGATACCCAAGCATCATAAGCCCGTTTGGGCATTTAAGGTAAAACGTTGATGATCTGGCTGTTATCTTCCCCGGATGTAAACTTTTAGCCTATCATCAAAAGAAACAGTTATGCTGAGAGACTTCAATTTTTATCAAAACAAACTTATAGGAATCCACTAATACTGCAACAGAGGCTATACCACATGACACTATTAAAAAATTGACTGATTTTTTGATGTAATAAAACTCCATGGCGATCGTATGGGTAAATTATGAAGCTGTTAGGTAAATATCATTGTTTTATTGCGATCATTTGTTAAGTAAAAACTGTATTGGTTCGTATTATCAATGTTTATTCGTTATTTAGTTACACAAGCAAAGGTAAATATTTGACTGTTTTAATTGAAAAGACATTACCTTCGTTCATTCAAAATTAAATGATTTAAATAAATATCTTTTATTTTAAATACTAACTTCTGCTTTAAGTCTAACTTTTATAAACGATGTTGTGATCACGTGACAGACTTTTGTAAAATTCATTCAGAAATTGATTAAAAGAAAAACTGAGAAATCTTTACTTTTATTACACAGCTATTATCACTTGTCGGAGTGTATAAAGGGCTGCTGCCACACCAGGGGAAAGGCCGCTTAGATCATGGTTTCTGTCCTTGGTAAAGTACACCATTAAGAATGATCTCTTTTGATCTCTACAACCCTTTTTCATCTTGCTAGTCTTTCAATAGTCTATCCTTATTTCTATGGAATTTGGCCGACTGGGCTCCAATCTCTGATTTCCCCTTCTAAGACATTTTTAGCAAAAACCCTCTACTTCAACTACAAAGAATTTTCCTTTCTTCCTCTGTTCTCCTATCATCAAACAGAATTTCCTTGAACAGAGATTATTTCCAAGAAATTCCCATCTGTAGGACACATTACCACGGGACTAATTCAGATCAAACTACAACGTGATCTTCTTCAAATCTAATGTCAACAAATACTAGTCATAAACCGTTCACATAAGTAATCAAATTTTCTTCATAATTCATAATTTTCAATCATCATATATTTCAAAATTCAACTTATCCTCGAGTGGCGTTTGGCCTGGATAATTGGTTACTAATTAATAAAAAAGTGCAAAAAAGACTGAGCCTTTTTTTCTTCCTAATATAAGGTGCGCATTTCTGGGAAGTTGGATTTCTTCTTATATGAAAAAGCCACCTTGTATCCAAGTTACCTTCGTGAAAAGGTAAGTAAATAGGCAATTCTATATGAGGATAACCTTTTTTTTTAATTCTTGCCCGTTAAAATATCCCTATTGGAAAATACAAAACTATCTCACTAATTAAGCAGGGACATAGCATAAATACGATGGGTTCTCTTAAAAAAAGTCAACAAAAGAAATTGCTGAATACCCATATTTCGTGAAAAACGAAGGAGTCATTCGAAACGCAATATTACGAAAAGAATACTGAATTATTTTAGTACAAATATCGTTCGAATCTTCCTTGTGAACATAAGTTCAGCTGGTCACATTCCTGAATTTATCCTAAGGTTTAGAGTCATCCAATACACTGAGTAACTGTTGCAGCAATTAATCTTCAGTTTGACTTACGTCTGATTTTCTTAATGCTCGCTTAAATATCCATCTTCGTTGGTCTCTGCCCGACTAAACACGAAACAGATATAGTGGGGCGGTTTAGCTCGAAATTTCAAAAGGATTGTGCATTTTGTGATACAAGCATCAAATTTGGCACAAATGTACAATGATATATCGCGAACATTTTAAGATATTGAGCCACTCGGAATTCTCTCTTCATGTCCGCCATATTGTAATTTAAAATGGCCGCTATTTGAAATCTACATTTTCGATTGTCTTTGGGTCTAATGCTGCTATTGACTCGATTCTGGTGTCCAAATGTATGTTTACGGGGACGAGGAATATAATGGTAACAATCTGCATCGCATATTTTGTACCAATAAGCCGCCATATTAGATTACAAAATGGCCGTTCTTTGAACCCTACATTTTCGATTATCTTTGAGTCTAATGCTGCTATTGACTTGATTCTGGTATCCAAATGTATGTTTTGGGAGGAAAGGAATTCGATGGTTACAATCTGCATTGTGTATCTTTATAAATTAGCCAACATATTGGATTTCAATATGGCCGCCACTTGAATTCTACATGTGCGATTACCTCTGGGTGAAATATTTCTATAGTACATGAAAAATAAAAAAATCCATTTTTCAAAATGACATACTTTATTACAGTACTCCACTTTGATTCATGAGAGATGAATATTCATCATAATATATTTTTGACAAGACAACATTTTACTCAAAGTCTGTGAAGTAAAAATTGTTTTGACGAGTTTGAGTTACTGATTAGATTCTGTGTTGTTCTAGGTTTGATAAGAGATTTGGTTGATTAGTCTTCTCAATTCCTTCAATCACAAAATGATCTGAATATCCACAAAAATAGTATGAACATTAACACAAAACAACGTAAACTTCTCAAAACTAGCTTTCCCTGTATAACTCTAAATAAAAATATCAATTTACTTCAACTACTAATTTTGAGTTTTATACTTTTGATACATGTCTTAAGTCATTAAACATCTAAGTTAAAATTCTGCCATGCTATTGTGTAATATATAAGGTTGGGTGTGTACTGCCATTCTACTATGGTTTGGTATTTGAGGCTAGGTATACATTGGTACTGAAGATATGTGTACATAAACAGTGTAATGTTAACCAGTTCAGTACTGCTACAAGTAAATGAATATTGTGAAGTCATCTTCATGTGCAGTCCCCTTCACACACACAGGGGGCTGTGCACTTAAGAGCAACCTTCTTGCACTTGCAGTGTCTCACCCACCCTTTCTGGCACTTGCAAGAAACCAGCTCAATGCAGGTTTGAGCTATTTCAGGTAGCCTGGTCCAGTATGGTGTGTATTGCCCTCCAGTCATTGACCAACCCCAGTTGGTTGGTGGTGAGAGTTCGGGTGCTGGCAGCAGTATCTGACCCCACACATGTTCACCTTGATATACTTCCTCTTGACATGTGCCTCTAAAGCTGCCTTCGTTGGAGGGATCAACTGCACATTGTTCTTCCTTGCGAAGAGTTTCCTCCTGGCCTTGTCAATGTCCGTGCATTTGCTGGTTCGATCATACAACAGGATCACGAACCTCTCGATGATGCACATTGCATCATTTGGTATGTCACTTGGTGCGGAAGACAGCTGCATCAGCATCTCAGTTAACTCTGGCAGTACTGCCCAGACTGCCGATGCGGTCTTCTTGTCATGTCTAGCAAGGCTTGACACAGTATCGCATCCAGTTAGAGCGTGGAACATTGGCAGTGTATGAGCCTTCTCTGGTCCCAGTCCAGCTGCTATTTCATGTGCTGCTAGGTATCGGAAACTTGGGCCTGTTCCGAATGCCAACCATAGTTTGTCTTCTGGTTGCAATTCCTGTACCACGGACACTGCCAGTACCACAACATCGGTGTCTACAGTCCGGATGACTATTGAATGGTGTCCGTGCTTAACTGCGTGAGATGCATGCAGCAACATCCGACTGTCAGCCTCTTCATGGTGGCATGGGTCGAGTGAAGTCAGATCTGGTAGTAGTGGCTTGCTGAGCACTGCCTCATTATCATTAATGACAAGTTGCTTACCCTTCTGGTCAAACCATTCCAAGAGAGCTGTTGAGAGAAACTTAACCAGCTCGGTCTTGTTGCTGTCAAAATGCACAATAAGTTAGCTATGCTGCCCCACTAATATACCACTGTAATAAACGTAAGGTTATAAGTCTAGTAAGATAACGCGTGTGTGTTTCGGCCATTCATCGGGGAAAACAAGATGATTCGAACAAATCTTTATTAATAACGTGCACCAAAACCAGGCGAAGCGACAACGACGACTCATAATGTCTCTATTTTAAACACCGGGACAGCGAAGGCGAGCAGACGTGTTGGTTTATGCAAATGATTCGTTTCACACGATCAATGATATGAAAACATTTCTGGCAGCAAATCAAGTTATGTTAGTGAGACGTTTTTTAAGTAAAATAAAAAGATAAACAATTTACCATTTGGGATCATTATATTTCTAGACTTGATATTGTTGACAGAAGTAAGAGAAATCGCTTTGACCGTGTATGTGCGTATACGTTCCGGATAAGACGTTGTTTCTGTTATTTGTGTCTCTTGCCAGTTGGAAGACGTTTCTTTAAGTCGATATTTCTCCTGCCAATATTCTGACGAAACTTTAAAAGTCCATTATTTAAATTTTTAGGTACTCTTTACTTTTTGTGAGTCCTGTTTGCGATGCCGTTGAAGTCAGGTTGCAAGCGGTGCCCTCGCCAATTTTCAACCATATCAACTGTAAGAAACGGTTGTAGCAATTTATCTTCAGTTCCCGTTACATCTGATTGTCTTAAACCTCGCTTAAGCGTCTTATTCGTTAGTTTGTGTCAAACATAAGACGAAACAGATGAAACGCGAATTTCGATGTCCTATTTGTTTGGTGATCGGAATAAAAAGAGAACGATTCTCATTTTCTCCATCTCTTCCCCTCCACATTCGTACCCATCACTTGACCTTTAAAATGTTTGTTATTTCGCTCGTGTATTCTGTGACTGTATGCCCGTAATTTGCGTTAAATGTCAAGATCATTTTGTTTTATTCTTTGTTTTCATCTACAAGACCAGCAGTGTTGAGCGTTATCCTCAACGCATACATTACAGAAGGACAAAAAACTTTCAACGTTATGTCGGGTACAACATGTTTTGAGAGAGTTCGCTATAAGATGGGCAGCATTAGGTGTCTGGAGTCTGAGGTCATAGGAAGTTAACTTTGGCAAGACTTTTAATCTTCTGGTAAATTAGTTTGCATAGAGGTCACATGTCATTCCAGACTTTGAAACTCTATCACAGTGAAAGTGTTTAGTTGCATAAATAGTTTCTTTTGTAACCCTCGCAATATTTCCTTTGGTTTTTAGATTCTATACAAGTGACTTCGTCTGTCAGCCGGTTTATCGATCTGCAATGCATTTGGTAAGTCTTTCACGCTTAAGTTTGAAATAACATTTTTGTTAGTCTGTCATATTTATCTTTTGAATAGAATTTTCTTTGGTTTGTCATACTTAATTTTGAAATAGCATTGTCGTTCGTTTCTTATGCTTAAATTTGTAATATCATTTTTGCTCTGTCATACTTAAGTATGAAATAGCATTTTATGTGGGTCTGTCAAGCGTTAGTTTAAAATAGAATTTTCTTTGGTCTATCGTACTTAAGTTTAAAATAGCATTTTCATTCGTCTGTCATGCTTAAGTTTGAAATTACATTTTTGTTAGTTTGTCATACTTATGTTTTGAATAGCATTTTCTTTAGTTTGTCATACTTAAGTTTGAAATAGCATTTTCTTTGGACTTTTATGCTTACGTTTGAAATATGATTTTCTTTGTTTGCTTTGTCATACTTCAGTTTCAAATAGCATTTACTTTGGTCTGTCATATTTAAGTTTGAAATACCATTTTCTTTGGTCTGCAATACTTAAGTTTGAAAAGAGTATTTATGTAGCTCAGTCATACTTAATTTTGAAATAGCATTGTCGTTGGTTTGTTATGTTTAAATTTGTAATATCATTTTTGCTCTGTCATACTTAAGTATGAAATAGCATTTTATGTTGGTCTGTTAAGCGTTAGTTTAAAATAGAATTTTCTTTGGTCTGTCATACTTAAGTTTAAAATAGCATTTTCATTGGTCTGTCAGGCTTAAGTTTGAAATGACATTTTTGTTGTTGAAATAGTATTTTAGTTTGTCCGTCACGCTAAAGTTTTAGATAACATTTTATTAGGTCTGTCATACTTAAGTTTGAAATAGCATTTTCGTTGGTCCGTCACGCTTAAGTTAAAAATATCATTTTCATTGGTCTGTCATATTTAAGTTTTAAGTAGTATTTTTGTTGATCTGTCATACTTAAGTTTGAAATAGCATTTTAGGTGGTCTGTTATGCTTAAGTTTGAAATATGATCCTTGTTGGTTTATCACGCTTACGCTTAAAATAACATTTTCTTTTGTCTGTCATTCTTAAATTTAAAATAAAATTTTAGTTATTTTCTCACACTTAAGTTTCAAATAGAATTTTCTTTGGTCTGTCATATTTGAATTAAAAATAACATTTTAGTTGGTTTCTCACACTAAAGTTTCAAATAAAATTTTCTTTGGTCTGTCATACTTGAATTAAAAAAAAGTATTCTCGTTTGTCTGTAATACTTAAGTTTTACATCTTATTTTCTTCGTTCTGTCATACGTTTACAATAGCATTTTCGTTGGCTATGTTCTGTCTTACGTTTAAAATGGCATTTTTGTTGGTCTGTCTTACTTACGTTTGAAATAGCGGTTTTAGATTTGTCTATGCATCTCTATAAACCCACTACACCTGTATTATTACGATCGTCCTGTCGGTCTGTCACGCTTAAAAGTTTCATTATCCACGTTAATCGCGTAGATTGATTGGACGTATCTTAAACATACTCTTTCTTTTTTTCCCGAAGTTTTTCCCTTGTCAACAAAGTACAAAATTATTCGTCAAAAATATGTATTTTCAAGGGAAGTGGGGAAGAGCTATTAGGTAATTTAGAAAAAGAAAACATTAGTCTGACTAAACACCGACGTTATCAACCACGAAAATCTCGTCTGTTTGTTTCTGCTTTCGCCCGTCTGATCTCTCGGTTTGCATAGAGTTTTATTACACCGTGCGTTCGTATGGCTTATTCTCCCACAAGTTTTAATTAAAACTGAAGCAAAAGTTAATAGATCGAATAACAGAGACCAATAAATGAAAAGTTTTTGCGATTCCATTCATACATAGCCGGGAAAAACGCCGAAGCCTTCTGACAACCTAGGAACTATCTTAGTTATTGAGTTTAGTAGGATACAACTGTGGTGCAAAACTGTTATGTTCGGTCAATTACTTTTATTGTTAACAAGCTGAATACCCATTAATACACACAAATAATATATATATATATATATATATATATATATATATATATATATATATATATATATATATATATTAGATACAAAAAAACACCGATCTGCGCAAAACTACAGCCCCGAACTTACATTCTCTTCTTACATCAACTAAGATACATCACACCCTCGCACCACAGGGAAACAAACAAATGTAACAGACCCAGATGCCAAATTTGCCAATACATAACAACTGACGACATATTCACACCTCCACGCACCAACATCGAATTTAGTCCCCCCTCTCACCTGTTATAGCCCCAACGTAGTTTACTTATTATATATGTATGTGTGTATACGTATGCCCTTGTGGGCGAGCGAGTATGCATATATATGCCTACACACATAAATGGGTGTGTGTGCACGTACGCCTTTATGGGTGTGCGTGTACGCCTGTATATGCCTACACATATATAACTGTCTATGCATTCCCTCTCTCTACTTGAATGCGCGTGTGTGAGCGTGGACATATTCTATTTTTTATTATTTTATTTTCATTCACTTTTATTTATTTTTCATTTGTTTATTCTTTCATGTTTCAAAGTTCACGCACACTCCGCGTACTAAACTTCACACCCCTACTCCAATTTTAAATTACTCCAGACAATTTGTCTGACCACCCTAATCTCTCTTCTCCCCCCTCTCCCCCCTGCTATGTGTTTGTATAGAGATATGTCTGTATGTGCGCATGTGTTAGTTGATGGGCGCGGGTCAGTGTGCCGGTGTGTTTGTGTGTATGCGTAGATACGTGTATCGTATTTTTATCTGCTTGTCCATCTGTTGACACCCTCATGCCAGGTCACACATGGAATAAATTTATGGTCTACTCAACCATAGAGACAGACACATGCTTGATCATCATTTCACTGTTTCTCCCTTTTTTTCTCTCTCCTACTGCCACCACCCACCTCCCATGAAAAATGACAAACGGAAAACAGGTTAAAGTGCAGGAGAAAAACAAAAACAAGAGATTTGACTGATTTCGTTCGTTTTGGCGGACGTCTTCAGAAAAAAATATATATGGCGTCAACGTGCCTTAAGAAAACTTATGTGTCTATCTTCTAAATTGTTGTGTTATTTTTGACCGTGTAAATCTTGTGTTTATATCTCTTAATAATTTTTTAAACTGTAAAATTGAGGCTCTGTCTGCTTGTATAGTATCCTTTTCACGCTGAAACGGTTGTAAGATGAAGTGAACGATTAGTTTGATAGTTTTTGGATTTGTCGAAACTGCAAAGAATTTATCTCTGCTTTAGAAATACCTTTATGGACGAATAAAATGCTTTACTCGTAAACTTGGAACTAAAATGTTGAAAATCTTTCAGGATAATTGTATGAATGTTTATTTTGGTTGAAATTTGATCATATAATACAACTGTAATATATATATATATATATATAATCAAACACTAATATATATATACATATATAGAAAATAAAAAAAGGCAAACCAAAAATATTAGTTATATATTCATCAATGTTTCGTCTCTATTTCAAGACTTCCTCGGGATGATTAATTTGAAGAAATAAAACACAATTCAATCATCCTGAGAAAGTCTTGAAATAAAGACTAAACGTAGATTAATACGTAAATAATATTTTTGTGTTTTTCCTTCTTTCATTTTCAATTACGTTGGAATATTATTTCCATCTTTTATCATATATATATATATATATATATATATATATATATATATATATATATATATATATATATATATATATATATATATATATATTGTATCACTATATCTTTTTTATTCACTGACATATATGTTTCCTATTCACTAATAATCATCAATGTGGCTTGTATAACTGCACCGCCTGTAAAACGATTTGAATCCTGTACCCGAACAATACAAATTCAACATTCTTAACTACTCGGCCATATTCAAAAGTCAGAGAAGTAAACCCTATATTTTATTTACGAACATAGTAAGTTTCAGAAAGTGTTCGATCTGCCAAGTGAGAAACCTAGCAATATTGCTTAATTAGAAACTTTTTATATTTCTCTCAAAGTCCTCAACTTGAATGAGGCTTTCATAATTTTATATATATATATATATATATATATATATATATATATATATATATATATATATATATATATATATATATATATATAAATATATAAACTAGACTAAAAAATGCGGACGCATGTGTATTAATATTCTTAAATATAAACCTGGAACACTATTGAAGCTGGAATTGAGATTCGAAGAATTAAATGTACATTTAATCACACTTAGTCACAAGGTTGCGAAAATGGCAGACATATGCAATGGTTTTTATTAGCTCTTTATTTGATATTGGTATTTTCATTAACACAAGAATGACATAAAACCCTCAAATATTTTTTCTTTAATTATACAGTAGATTTCGTCTAAATAGTTACCGCAAGTAAACAAAAAGTGATGACTTTGACAGATTAACAAGTTAGGCTAACTGATTTGTGACTTGATTTAGTGACTCAAAGATTTAGTGAATTAATCATTAAACTTTTATCACTTGATTAATTTATAACTAAATTTTTAAATTTTCTTTTTGGAATAAAGTTGGAAATTTTTTTTGAAAATTTTGAAATTAAAAAAATCTATTAGTCACTTGAAAGAAATGCAAAAATTACTACAATTAGGAAAAGTTAAAGAATAGAAGTTGGAACAAAATGGTGTTGATAATTAGAGAGAGAGTTAGCTATTAGGAAGAGTTAAATGTAAGTCACTTGTGTAAAAGTTTGGTTCAATGTTTTTAATTAAAATAAAGAAACACATGTGCTTTGCATGTAACACAAACAAATCAAAATATCCTGACTTGTGCAATATGGATACATTGTTAAACACAGGCAGATTCCATATGGCTGAGAAGAGTCAGACACAGAATCAATTCAACTCGAGGTAATGTGGTAAAGAGCAATCGCTTATGGATTCTTCATATTTTGAATGATACTTTAAGCAAATTAAACTTTACTTAATGAATCACGTAATTCATTATTGTTTATTATTCCCTTTACATTGCTAATTTTACTCTACATTTAATTCATCAAATCTTAATTCCAGCTTCAATATTTTAAGAGTTAATTCCCTTTGTTCTATACTTTTCCAGGTTTATATTTAAGAATATTAATACACATGCGTCCGTATACATTCAGTCTAGTACACTTTTTAAGGCATTGCAGTTTAAGAATGTACAATGTATTTTTTATTATAATTTAATAAAGGAACAAAAAACAAAACCCCAAAGCATCAGTGACCAGGTTCACCTTAAGTCACCTATACTTTAAGTCGGTGGAAATATTAGTAACAGTTGTTAATTGAGTTGAACCAATAATCACAATAAAGAAAGCATCTAAGTCATTAGTGAACTATTATTAATTTTTATCCGCTGAAAATAAATTAATTAATTCAAACTTTCCTTCGTAATCTGCATAAAACCAATAATAAGAAATTTTAACTAACTTCATTATAATAATTTAGAAAAAATGAGAATATTTAGGATAATCATTTAAAACATTTACCTTTTTGGGACAGCCTTACTACATTATTCAGTACTGCCACAAAGAGACAAAGTAACACTAAATTATATAGTAATACATTTGAATTTAACTTTTAACATGAAGTTAGCAACAATAATAACTTCACGTGTATATTTTGAAAAAAGATTGTTCATAGAATATATCAAATGTAACATTTGCTTTTTCTGGACAGCCTTACTACATGATGTAGTACTACCAATAAAAACAA
Source organism: Sepiola atlantica (assembly GCA_963556195.1). NCBI lineage: Eukaryota > Metazoa > Mollusca > Cephalopoda > Sepiida > Sepiolidae > Sepiola > Sepiola atlantica. The sequence continues at coordinate 191,930,148 of OY744515.1, forward strand.
AGCATAGATGACGATATTAAACATTTAAATTTTACAAATGAAGTTATTACAAATTTCTTATTGAAGCTTCCAATGAAAAATAACCTCTCTTTTTTGTTTATAAAAAGTAAAAGTACATAATTAGAATATAGTCAATTAAACATTTTTCGTTTCTGTACAGTCCTACTACATGGGTCAGTACTGCCCATAGCGACAAAACCACAAGTGACTCTACTTTAGTAATAAATTTAGAGATTAAGTTAAAAAATGAAGATATTTTGAAATAATAATTAGAAAAACAATAAAAATATTTTTACTTATGTAATTTATTAAAAGATATTTTTAGAATATTATCAAAACAGACGTTAGTCTTTTTGGGCAACCCTACTACATGATTCAGTACTGCCCACAGAGACAAAGTCACACATAACAATATTCTGTTAATTAATTTAGAGTTTTACTGAAATAAGTGAAGTTATTGAAAATAAGTTAACAAGCAAAATAGATAATGGGTGCTGATAACATATTACCCCACCTTTTACTCTCTAAAATCTCCCTCAATTTTCTAATTATTTAATTCTTCTTTTTGTGGTTCTTTTGTTCTTCTTTTAAATTTATTCTTTTTCTTTTCAATTATTAGAGATTCAATTATTAGTAAGTTAAGAATTATCAAAAATAATAATATTTCTTCTATTTAAACATCATATTTTTTAAATAATAAAATACGATTTGACTTATTAGTTATATTTAATAATTTCAGTTTTTTCTTTTTTAAAATACTAATTCTATATTCCAATTTAAATTAAATGATGTGCCAAAAATGTTCAAAATTTTCAAAATGTTAATTTGTAGATTAAAGTAAAATAAAATAAAAAATATGTTAGACAATTTTAAATTCAAATATTAATGAATTCAGTCGAACATATTTTCAGAATAAGTTTCAGAACAATAAGAACAAATTAAAATTTTTGAGTTTCAAATGAGTTCAAATAATTTATAATTATTTCAGAATAAATAAAAATATCATAATTAAATTCATTTTGAACTCATTTTCATTATATCTATTTAATTGTTTAAGATAAAAATTGATTATGTCCGAAAGATAAAATCCTGAAGTTAATCTAAAAAAATATTTATTTGTGTCAAAAACCTTTTTAAATAAAAAATGTTCTCACTATGGGCAAAAAACACAGAAATTCAGTAAAATTTGAAATTTCTAGAAATCTTTTTTTGCTAATCTTTTGAAATATAAATATCACTTTTTTGGAACTACTTCAATGATCTTAAGACACAGAATTAAAAAATTACGTACATTTTACTAAAAATTAAATAATTATCCAAAAAAATGTCTGTGCGATCAAAATAATGTCCGAGCGATCAGAATAGCAACAATTCGTCTGCCGACAAAAAACTATGTATGGAATATCATAATCGCTATAATATTTAATTTTATTAATTCTATCTAGTATTTTAAATTTAGAAGGTATGTATTTGTAATAGAACATTATTAGAAAACCATATGTCAGATAGTTTTCGAATAATTTTCCCTAATTTTATTATAGTTTTATTAGAATAAATACAAACAGTTAATGGCTTATTTCATGAAAAGGTTACTTTTACAGTCTTAATTGGTCTCAATAAGATTTTATTTCCCTATCTGATTTTAAATTGATATTAAAATTCTTTAAATATCAACGAATATGTTTCAGTTTTAATCTTTCTATTTTGTTTTAATGAAAACAAATATAAACTTTAATTGTGAAAATTGCATTTTATTTTTCAAAAGTGAAACTGAATACTGAATGATTGTCTGTACGTAAAACTTCGCTGAAGTCGCATAGTGAATAGTGTGTGGCGGTGAACATACCGGGTGTTTAATTGTTTATTATACTTTTGTCCTACCATACATTTAAAAATAATTGTTAGTAAAATTTAGACTACTTTTTAAAATAATTTTTCGGAATGTTCCTGTTTTTCAATTTTTCTGATTTTGTTTTGTTTTCAAGATTAAAAAATGAATTTCCTACGCTGCTGAGTACACATTCATGCGTCAACGACAAGTCAATTATCATTTTGAACTTATTAAGAAAAATTGTTTTCGACTTGAATATTTAACGACACCGTGTAGCACGTAGTGTCCCAAAATCAACAAAAACATTTTTGCGCTTGCCGCTCTAAAATTAATGAACCATAAATATTCTAAAATATTTATTAAATTTTTTTTTTGGAGGTGTACCTCCTTTATACAACTATATTCTCCTCAAACATTTATTTCTAAATATTATCTGGGGGGGGGGGGTTAATACATGAAGATTTGCTAAAATTTTTAAAGCATGTTTAAATGACTTTCTATCGACAGTTTAAATACTTTCAAATTCCTTTCAAATGTCGAACACAAAGTAATGGATTTATTATTTCAACAAAATATTAAAATGGCTGACTTGTTTACGAAGAAACCGAAATGCATTATGATGGATTTAATTTCGTATCAGGATTTTAATTTACTACTTTTTTATCAATATAATAATTGAAAAGATGGTACGTATGTAATTTACGGACAGGGTTGTAATAATAACATTATTTCGAAAGCCATTCTTAACATAAGGAGGGCGGCTTTTCAAACGATTCTGTACTTTCACCTAAAAATTGAACTTAATTTGAAAATCTAATCTAAAAAATAACCCGGTCTGTAAACTGCGCAAGTACCAAAAGGATAATACAAGAAGTGTTCTTTTTTGGTTTAGGGAGGGGGGGAGTAGCCCTTATTTACAACTATTCCCCCCGCCGCAAGAACGATTCTAAAATCTATTTTCCATCGATATTTATTTCATAATTACCGAATTTTCCTACTTTGACAAAATTGCCGGATTTTCTTTTGCCGAATTTTTCTTTACCGAATTTTCTGTTGCACCGAGGTAAACACAAGGTCGGTTTTTAATGTGTGGAAAATCCAGATCTCTAGAAAGAGGGACTCTGGATTGTACCAAAAATGAAAATTGCCTTAGTCTAGAAGGATTTCTCCTTCACTGACCGAGGACAGAAAAGATGAAGTGTTCTATCAGAACAAATACTATACTTTGCAATATTTATTTGTACAAAAAATACAAAATTATAGAAAAATTGATACTATATTTTTCACTTAGCCAAAAGGCCAAGAAAGTATGTTACCGTTCTAGTTAATTTTTTTTAGTTGCCACCTGGACGTAAGCATATTGATAGAGTTAAGTGATGTTTTCGGGAGGGGGGACTGTTTCCACATGGACTTAGAGTTAGTGGTAGGATTAATGCCATTAAAACCATCAAAATTTATATCCCTTTGCAATAAAATATTGTTATATGCTCTTAAAACGCTATCCCGGTAGCGATCGGTCAGAAATAGGTGATAATGTTGCGTTAAATGTATATGCAAAACTCTAAATTCTGAAATAATTGTTTTTCTTTCCCAACACGTAATCACCTAAAAAAGGATAATCTCATTTTTTGTTTAAGGGGAGGGTAGCTGAAGGTATCTATCTACAAATTTATCAACAAATATTTAAATATAACATGTTCAAATATGTTTTAAAGTTTTCCAGTACGATATAAAAATTAATATGTATACTGTAGAAAGTATTATTTATATAGCGCAATAATTATATAAATATTTTTTTTAATTTTCCACAAAAAGCATATACAAAAAGCCCACAGTTTAAATATCATAGGGAACATCTTTGCTTTCACCGCTAAAAAAACAATACGAAACTAATAGAAGAAAGATACAAATATTTTGGGGTTAACATCTTCAATATATCCAAGAGTTAATATCTTCAATATAACGAATTTTTCTTAATTTTCTTCATTAATAAAGAAAAGTTTCAATTTGGCATTTTTTTGTTGCTTCTTTCATGTAAAAGTGTGGCTCTAGTTTTTAGTTTGGATTTTTTTGGTCCTTTTTCCTGAAAAATTTAGCTTCAAAAGTCAATTATCACTTTAAAAAACTTTTCTACTAAAAGTCACACATATCTATTTCTATGGTACCAAACCTTTTCATAGTAACATATTTAGAATCAGCTCATCGAGTTCTATCTTTCCATGTTTCCATCCTTAACTTATATTTATAATTTAAAAAGTTATGTCGAGTTAAAGCGCATGAGGAGCGTTACTCAATTGGCATTTTTGTCAATTTAAGCTGCTCAACCCTTCCATATCTTAAACTCCTTTCGAGATATCTATATTTTTAGATTCCTTGTGCTGTTTACTACATTTTGGGTATAAAAATATTTGTTTTTGATAAAAAAGTTATGGTTATTACAAGGCAAATGGTGGGGAGGCGTTATCTTACACGCTGATGGCCACACATATTTTGAATAACTTTTTTTCTACTGGACCAACTTTTAATTACTTTATGTTCAAAAAAGGCTTGGGACTAGTCAATTCTAGTGCAAAAAGCGCATCAAGTTTGGATGAAAACTGAATTAATGACAAGCACAAGAAGGGGTTTTTTAAATGAAAAAAAAATACAGATGAGAATTCTATATCTCTGTTTCTACTATTATTTTAGTAGAAAAGTGATGGACTATACATTTTTATTCGTAGCTAAAATAAATAGCAAATGATAAAAAATAAAATATTTATTTTAGAATCTATGAGAGAGAGAGAGAGAGAGGGAGAGAGAGAGAGGTGAGAACAGAGAATATGACCATTGCAGTTATTGCATATGTTACCTTTTTTGAACGTTACTTAACTGACTTGCATAACTTGGTAACCCTGCCGATATGGAGGTAATAGCTAGATGTTTATCTAAGAACTGTTGTAGGGATCGGGGTCTTGGTAGATTTCGAATGTGTTATTAATAATTACACAATTCCATCCCCACTATATCTACCCTCGTCGACCTGTCCAATAATTTGATCGTACTGGCTAAACCATAGCAATCAGACTGTACGTATTTTTTTCTGTTTCTTTTCCTCATCATCACGGATTATAGAGAAAAACTGACAGAACGACTTTGTAACGCCTAACACACCCGCTCGTTTATTCTCTCAAGACACCAAAGAGACATATCTAAGGTGGCCTATTATTTCTTCTCTAAGGAGATTCCAAATACGAATGTGTGTAATGTGCTTCAAATGTTTATATGTGTCACGTAGCATTGTCTTCATTGAGAAGATTCGCTTGTAACTCGCCAAGATGCCACGTATAACGATCTGCACTTACTTGGTATCTTTCGACAGTTGATCGTCTGGTAATTTTGTCAAATAATTTTGGGCTACTTTTATCCAGAAGGTTTAAACATAAGAAATACTCAGAGCAAAAATGATTTGTTGTTTAACCTTTATTGCTTACTTTTAACATTCATTTATTTATGTTCAACAGACTTCGTATTGCTTTAATTTTCACACATCATTTACTAAACAACAAAACATAAATATTTATCTATCACTGATGGAGATTTGGTATCTGTCTCTCTGAAACACAATTATACTATTATTTTTATATCTGAAGCCTAAACAATACTATTACTATCCTTTAAAAATCAGCTCAATTTATTATACTATTTCAGACTACTGTACACTCTTTTAATGCTCAATTTAAGCTGGGTAGCGTAATACTTGTTCTGTTATCATGAAATAATCCTCACAGTCATTACCGTCTCCTTTGGGGTGGTAGTATAGTATATGTGACTTCATCACGAGATCATCCTCTCACATTTGCTTGTTTAATAAATTACTTAACGTATTCCCTGAATCATAACCTGTGAAAACAACCCAGCTTTGAATTCCAGACGGGACCAAATCTCACCCCACACTTAATCGCTAGAATTACACTCATTTACTGGATTTTGATTAAAAGTGGAATAAGGATTCTGTTTAGTATCATTATATCTTGATTTTAATCTTCGTAAGGGGGCATAAACGTAGTGTAAAACTGCTCTGTTTGGGGAATTAATTTTACCCGTCACGAGACGGGTATACTAGTATTTATATGTAATTATAAGCTATTGAAAATTTATTCTTCAGTACATGCAGACAGATTTATAACTTAATTTCTTACCCAATATGAAGTCAACATTTAATTGAAATTGAATTTAATCGATTCCATTCTGTTTGAACGCTGATAGGAAAAAAATTATATTCAATTTCTAAGTAGATAAATACACGGAAATCAGTTTCCTCTCAACATTAATTTTAGGTGTAGCGATTTTAAATGGATTTTTTTTTGTCGATGCAATTATAACTAAATACATTATTTATATTCTGGCCCAAAACGATGAAGTTGAAGAGACGGTCTCCTCAGAATAGAAAATACATTAATTGAAGGACTATATCTATCTATCTATCTATCTAAATAGAGGAAGCAGAAATTACTGGAAATCAGGAGATACATTTTTTACCAATGAGATATAACTGTTAACGACTCGCGCGAGAACTCCTAGTGAGTAAATACTCAATATACTATGAAAAAGTTAGGGTGTTTTTGAAGTTTGTCTATTCATACGCAAATCGAAACGTGATTGGTTGACAAAAGAATAGGCAGAGTACTCATTACTAAGACAGTAGGCTTACGATATCAATACCCAAGTTCGAATTTCACGTATGTCTAAAGAATTTTTTTATTAACTAGATACGTGTTTTATGAATTCAAATAAACTTTCATGACATAATAACATAAAAACATAACATAAATATTTTGTTTTAAACTGAGTGACTATTATCAAAATCCGCAAAAAACGTAGACATAAACAGTATTCAGCATTAGTTCAAAGCGAATTATCTTTGCTTAGAAATATAATTTTTATTTTTATTTGTCGATTAAAAGAATACGTGAATACATTCATCGTAGTTACTTACTCTTTTATGCAAGTAGCGTATTTTTTCTACTAAATTTCGCATGTTTTTTCTTCGTACTAGCTATAAAGCGGTAGAAGTTGAGTAAAGATGGCATACCCTTGAACCCTACCAACAATTCTCAAGGAACGGATACAAACTAATTAAGAATTAAGATTTTTCTTGAAGATTAAATTACTAGTGTTCCGTTCTAAAATGACTATTTAACCAGTAGCTTTTTAATACCCGACACTACATTTTTAGGAAAGATTGGATGAATTAGAAGACGCTATAAATATTACATTTTCCTGTAAAACTCCGAAAATGAATAAATAGATTAAACACTAGTGCTCACACGAGTTATTACTGGTGATCCTTTCCTATAGTGTCTCTGGAGTCTAGGTGACAAGAAGTCTTCACAGATTTCCAGCAATCTTTGTTTGTTTCGATCAAGCTTAAGACTCAAACTGTGTTATTGCATCAGCTGTTTACCATTGTGTTATCTCAGGAATTAAAGTGACAATCCCCCTCCCTAGGATTTCAATTACTATCACTGTTTTATAATTCAGTACTCACTAGGAGTTCTCAACCAGGTTATTATCAGTGATTGCTCACTGATAATAACTGGTGGTGTTCCCTGGAGTCTGAATGATAACAACTCTCCCAAGATTTCCAGTATTCTACAACTCTTTCGATAACCATTGCAAATTATTTTGCGTTATCCCAACAGCCGCCTACAATTGAGTTATCGCTGGTAACGACCATTGATCTTCTCTGGGATTTGGGTTACAATAAGCCTCCCCAAGATCTCAGTACTGTCTGCAGTCTTCAAGTAGAGGTCGTTTTAGTGCTCTCCCTCTTTAGTCGTTCAATCCTCCTTGACCCTTCAGGACTATTTCGTGTGGTATCAACCAAGGCTGGTGCCATCACTTGTTTTATGGGGGTGGGGGTGCTGTCAGTTTATGAAATTGATTTCAGTTTCAGTTCCCTTGGGTTCATGTGGTGGTATTCTTTTGTATGTTTTTGTTTTATTTCTATTGCAACTTCGATATGACTGGTTAGCATTCACAGTTTATTTGGGTTGGTTTCTGCATTCGAGGATTTTCCTTAAGATTTCAGCTGTTTTTATTATTGCTGCCTTCTCTGGCAAGTTCCGTGTATTTGCGTTGTATTTCTGTCACCTTAATCTTCACCCTGCGATCTGGCAGGATTTTGCTTCTTGTTTATTATTATGACATCCAGTCTCCTTGCTTGGATGAGTTTATCTATTTGTACCTACAAGTTCCAGAGGATTATGTGATTTCGTTTTCCAGTACTGTTTCCGGTTTGTGTGTCAGTGCCATTTGTCTGCATGTTCAAACTGCAGTCTTTTGCATAGTACCCAGTGGACAACCATCTCCATACAGTTGTGTTTGTTCTTGTATTCTTTTTGAGTTAGTTTGCTGCATTCATTTATTATAATATTTACTATTTCGTCTCTGTCCACAATCTGCATTTACTGTTTTTCTGGGTTTTATCTATTTCAACTTTGATATAGTAAGTTCTAATCACTTTGCTCTGTGCAGCCGTCAGTAACAATTCCGTTTCTTTGTCCAGATGTCCTTTTCGTAGTAATGTCCATGGGTTTTCGTGACTCTTGTCTCTTGTCATTCTTATGACTTGTCAATGTAGCACTTTTTCTTTCCACTTTTTTTTTCGTTCTGTTTTGTTTCTGGTTCCACTGCTCGCTGTATTGTTCATTTTGATGGTGTCTCTTGCTTCGGTAATCAACCTTTCTGTGTTCTGAGATATGTAGTTTTCCAGTTGTTTTTTTCATTTTAACAGAGTCTTCTATAAATACCAGTTTTCTCCTATTTCTTTTGTTTTCATGTAGAGTCGGTCAATATAGTCTTTCGGGTGTAGTGCATTGACTACGATCATTAGTTTCCTAGTCTTCTGGTCAATTTCTTTTGCCCAGGCTATGAATGATCCAGAGTATTTTATTATTGATATTTCCCAGCTATTTCTTTCTTTTTACTAGATTTCTACTATATAATTTAGTTTCTAAGAGTATATTTTCTAATATTCTCTTTCATTTCCGTTGATATTATTATTTCTGCTCACTAAAAGTTATCACACAAGTCATCGTCAATGATTGCTCACCGACAACATCCAGTGGTGTTCCCTGGAGTCTGAGTGACAACAAGCCTCTCCTGATTTCCAGTATTCTCAACCTCTTTATGATCACCACCGCGAATGACCTAGCGGTATCGCATCAGTCTCTGACCATTTATTTCTCGCTGGCAATGACCATGGATTTGAGTGGCAATAAGCCTCCCCAAGGTCTCCGCACTCTCCCAGTTGAGGTCTGATTAGTGCTGTCTCACCTCGGTCTTACCATCCTCCTTGACCCTTTACAACTATTTTGTGTGACGTCAGCTGAGGTCGGCGCCATCATTTCTTTTTTTTTTGGGGGGGGGGGGAGCTTATGATATTTCTTGCAGTTTCTGTTCCTTGGTTCGTGGGGTGGTGTACTTCTTGTGGTTTTGTTTTCTTCCTATTGTAACTTCCATCTGACTGATTACCGTTCGTAGCTTCTGCGGGTTGGTTTTTCGTCACCTTAATCTTCACCCTGCGAAATGCTGGAACGGCAAAATCTACGATTTAGCAGCATGTTTCCTTCTTGTAGATTATTATGACATCCGATCTCCTTGCTTGTATGGGTTTAGCAGGGGAGCAATATTCAGCGAAGCATTTGTTGTAGAGTTTGGAGAGGACAGAGGCCAGTTCAGCAGAGCATTTTTTTATTACGAGTATTGGTATAAGATCAGCCCCACAAGCTTTGGAGGTGCCAAGGTTTTTTATGATGTCCATGGCCTGAGATGGGGTGATGATCAGATCATCAAGTGTGGCTTCGGTCCGCAATGGGAATTGAGGGAGGGAGTGGTTTGCTGAAGCTAAAATGGAGTTTATGGCAAAACGCTGGGCAAATAGTTCAGCCTTCTCAGTTGCCGTGCAAACAACTTGATTGTGGTTTGAAAGCATGGAATTGTTGATTCAGAAAAAGCGAGTACCTAGTTTCTATGACTGGATGCGTTTTCTGGTTATCTCTGTATACCTTCTATTTGCTTAACCTATCAATACTTTACAATTATTTCTTGACTCTAAAAATTTATATCTATTTGTAGTTGATTTATCGCGGCCGAATTCTCGGAATGCTTGCTGCCTCTCAGCAATAGCAGCTGCACATTTCGAGGTGAACCATTAAAGGTGGGGTTTGCTGTAGAATGTTCGCATGGGGGACATATGCTTCAATGCCAGC